>OV815285.1:21044008-21723454 GCA_929108145.2 Limnephilus rhombicus
CGTCACCAGTCACTTTATTGAAACTTTGATTATGTAGGTGTGACACAAGCCATCAGTATTAACAACATTTCATGTTATTGGTTATTTCATACTGTTTATAGAGATTTAGTTGTTGTGTTTATTGAAACAATATTTAAGCCTAAATAATTCAGTATCAAAAATAGAGGTATCTCTATTAGTTTATCCTTATTATTTAAAATATTGAAAAACTTTAAACTGTATTAAAAACTTAATATGTTACATCAAAATGCTACCTAGAGATTGACAAAGAGGCTCAGTTGAACAAGAATGAAAAGATCCGGTTCAGTGAATCGGATACGGACACACTTGTTCATTAGAAGCCAAAGAGCATGCTACCTAGTAGAAATTGCTACCCGCTCACTCGTTCGCAAAGATCCGCGAACCGCGAGCAAGTGTGTCCGTAGCTTTGAAGATCGGTCTTACGGCACCGGATCTTGCGGATCCGTATGAAGATCCGGGTCACTGAGCCGACTCACTTCTCTATGAACTTCGAATTCAAAATGGCCGTCGTCAATCAGCTGGTAGGCGCTGTATCGCCTGTATCTTATTTGCCCACAATTTGTGCAGTTTGCAGGTGATGCCCCGTTTGAGATAGTATTGATTTTAAATGCTAAAAAAAATTATAATTTCAAACAATTTCTTTACCACTCTCCCGTAAATAATATTGAAAAATATAATAACATAATAAACATAATATAATACTATCTCAAACGGGGCATCACCTGCAAACTGCACAAATTGTGGGCAAATAAGATACAGGCGATACAGCGCCTACCAGCTGATTGACGACGGCCATTTTGAATTCGAAGTTCATAGAGAAGTGAGTCGGCTCAGTGACCCGGATCTTCATACGGATCCGCAAGATCCGGTGCCGTAAGACCGATCTTCAAAGCTACGGACACACTTGCTCGCGGTTCGCGGATCTTTGCGAACGAGTGAGCGGGTAGCAATTTCTACTAGGTAGCATGCTCTTTGGCTTCTAATGAACAAGTGTGTCCGTATCCGATTCACTGAACCGGATCTTTTCATTCTTGTTCAACTGAGCCTCTTTGTCAATCTCTAGGTAGCATTTTGATGTAGCATATTAAGTTTTTAATACAGTTTAAAGTTTTTCAATATTTTAAAAAATGGATTATAAGTATTGGACGCCACACTATCACAAATATCTGTAAAATAAATCACACATAGACATAAATAACTATTCACATACAACCTAACCCATATAAAACAAATGAAAATAATGGAATCCTGTCAAATTTAACCTATAAATAGACTAAGCAGAATTGATTTCATTACTCCATCTCCAACATTTATAAAATAACTCTCTTTAAAAGATTTATTACCCTTCCAATCACCCTTCTGTTTTAATTCTATTCATAATATGTATTTTACCTGAAATATCCTTGTAATTACTATATTCATTTATATACCTGTACGCCTGTCTCGACACAGGTATACCCTAGTGAGACAGGCATACAAATAAAACCATTGTAAACATATTTTATTATAGATAAATAAATTTAAAAAAAATAATAAGATAAATAATTCCACCTAAATAATGTTTTAACTTATCGAATAGTACCATACTTTCTTCCGTATAACTGTCATACAAAATGAACACCTGTTGAAAAACTTTTCAGGAGTGATGACGTCACACGATTCGCTATACGTTTTTCGGGGATCTTGAAAAATTAAAACTTTGAAAATTATTTTAACTACTAATACAAACTGTAAAAAGAAATACAGTTATTTAAGTCAGAAGGTCATTATATATAAAAAAAAATTAAAAATGGACTGGAGTTATTATGAAAAAAAAAGAAACAATTTAAAGAGAAGAGTCCCAACAAACTACTTTTAATAGATTTACATGAGGCGCATGTCATTTGTGCATACATTTCTGACATTCGGATTTCCGAGGATGCGCACTTCATTTCCGGTAGCGGAACTGCCATTGTAGTAAGAAAGATTGCAAAGAGAATTTTCCACTCCAAGCCTTTTTTTATTTTTTTTGTTCTTTGTTTCTTGGTTTTATTTCACCAGCTCCACGACGAAATTGTGTATTCAAGTTTTAGTTACTTTTTATAAATAAAATTGATAATTGATTATATACCACCAATAAAAGTTTTTTGTCTGTAAAGAACTATATGTAATTAGCTGAAATTTTAAATAATCTTAAACTATTTACTTAAAACTGTTTGGCACCACTGTGTATCGAATCCGACGAAGTCCCATGTGTACTTCCCAGCACTAAACCATGGTAACAATAATTATTATTTAGTATTCGTCGGATTGAAACATGAACAACACTGTACTATATACTACATACTTATTTAATTGTACTAAAATTGGTGTAAAATAATGTAGATAATGTAGATTTTCAACATAAAAATCCTTTCTCATGTGCTTACCATATAGTACTCACTTTGATTTTATACTCGTAACTCTTTGAAATTAAATTATTTTATACTATTTTGTATTCTATTATATTATTTTATGCATATGTATATTTTCTTAATACTCTCACTCATTCTTTATATTGCATATGATAATTTACTGTATAAAAAATCGACCACCACAACACAGGCATGTGCCTAGCATGGTGGTCGAAAAATCCCCAACTTTTGTAAAAAAAGATTTTTTCAATAAATAAAGAAACTTTAAAAAAAAACTATTATATCTTTCATTCCCAGAAATATTCAACAGAATATTTCAATTAATTTTATTTTCTTCTTCGCTGCTCATTGCCAGTGAAAATATTACAAAAAAAATCTTTACCGTCACTGCGACTTCATAAAAATGTTAAACCAATAACTAAAAGAGAAAATACCGTTTAAAACATCAAACCGAAACCAATTTAATTCATTACTCTGTGAAATGTAAAATATTCGAAAAAAAATTTAGAGAACTACTATGGAGAAATATTTCGTTTCGAAAATCTCTCGGAGGCATCCAGTTACTTTTTCATGTGAATACAAGAGTCCCAACTGCTCCCCACCGTCCGAAGACAATGAGACTATAGCATCGCCAATTGGGTACATTATGAGGTTGAAGGTAGTGGAGATATGAAGGAGACGGGGAATAGAAATGTGAAGAAGTACCTACTTTACTATTCAGATCTGGTCCCTAAACACAGCTAAAGTCATCTCAAATAACGTTTCAATAGTGAATGGTGATACATCATGGCGATAATGAGAGTATTTTCCATTCTGAATGGTGCGATATTCTACATTTTTTTAAATCAATAACTTTTGAAATAACACAAATTAATCAAATAAAATATATTTGCTTAGGCCAGGATATGAACCCGCGATCTCCGGATTGCTAGTCGAGAGCATTACCTCCCGACCACGGAGGCTATCTTCGCTTCTTCGCTTTCTGTTAAATTAATTTCCTCTATCCAAGAGCTCTTAGAACAGTGGTAAGCAAACTGCGACCTGAGAACCACCAAAATTTTCTTTAGCACATAATATTACAATTATTGGCTGCTATCTTTATGAATAAATGCAACACTCTTCTCGAATTACATGCTACCTGTGTACATACATAGTGTCTTGGATAAATTTATCCATTTTTATTTAATATGCGGTATCCAAATATGACTACAGTTAAATATAACCAAAGGGGAAAGGGTCCCATTAGCTCAATGGTAGAATATCACCCGGCAAGGTTATGTATGTCCCAAGTTCGATTACTAGATGTGACCTTTTTTTTAACGTTTCTGTTTCAAATTTTCGATTGAGAGTCGCTAATATTGTCTTCATTAATTAAATATTATAATTTGAGGTTTTTCTCATAAAGTTAAAAATAAAAATAAACAAAAAGGTTGATCTTCACTGTCTTAGAACCTTACTGCATCATGTCAAATAAAACGTCAACAAACACGACAACGTAGGCAAAATGGAAATAAGTTCTCTCGAGAAATGCATTATTAAATATAATATAAAGCCTTCTTTTAAAATAAATATCGTGCTTTATTGCTTAACTGTATAAATTCACGATCACGAAACATGCAATAATCTGTAAAATTGAAGTAATATCGAATTACTCATTTTTTATGTTACAATAGTACAATATTGTTAAGATCAAAAGAAAAGTAAATTGTCTGTGTTCGATTGAAGAAAAACGTAGACAAACGTTGACACAATAGAAGAGGTAATGTTGTTTGAGTCACGATTTAAAAATGCTGCAGTTTGTAGTTTATACTAAATAGATAAAATCATGCAATGATAGTTTTGAAATTGTGTCTTTGGTTTGATATAAAAATCAACAATCACGCATTAAATTTCAATTAAATGATTAGCTTGAGCTTCGTTAACGTGACCGGATTTGAATAGCCGAGTTCTACCAACCTTTATTGGATTATTAACTATTTATTGGAAAACCAACACCTCTGCCATAGGTCTCCTCAAAAGGTTTGTTATGTTTGTTGAATTGGTAGGGGTGCCTGAGTTGTTGTGTTCAGGTCTTGGCGGTGAATGCGCCTGCACACCAGCTTGCATGGCGGGTCAGATCGGGAGAGGCCGGTGGGGGAGATCCTTTAACCTTTCCAGCTGGTCTCTCTCGACCGATCGTCTTGCACCGCGGCGGGAAGGACGGATTCACATGTCCGTCACTCCTGATCACTCCTACCACCATTCATACCTTTTCCTTCCCAGAACTTCCTCTCCTTTCTTTAAAAAAACTCAACACTGTGACAACAAGTAAATCTGTAGGTATTTTGAAGCTTAAAAATCAATTAAAATATAAGCAGTGAGCATCTTTTGACCGGTCAGTGGTTGAGTGGGCATAGCGCGTGGGTCCCACCCGAGAGTCGCGTGTTCGATTCCTCGGCTGGCTAAGTCCTCCATCACAACACAAGCAACATTTTCGGCTTTCTGTGGTGGTAGTAGGAGATTTTCAAACATTGTTGGGTTATTCGTAACCCGGGAATGTTTGTCTTTCTTTAAAAAAAAATAAAATAAAAAAATAATTAAAAAAATCTTTTCTTTCTTTATTGTGTGATTTAGTTTAGTGCAATGAATTTCAGCACGTATAATTTCCATGTGATCCGTATTTTCCCAATTAGGCATCAAATTTCCTATACAAAACTGTGTTTCACCATGATTTATAAGGTTCAAACAGGATGGCGATATATGTTATAAGGCAAGTGTAAGGGAGGCAGAACACGAGCTAAATGATCTGGAACCAAAATGTTCCATGTTTGTGCCGACCTTTGTTTCCTTTCAAATTTGTAAAAGGCACTTCTAGTGCTCTTCATGGTTCCGTGCCTAAAACAAACAAATTATAGTACCACAACGCTACAGAATATACTTCAGTATTATATGCCACTATTCCAATGTTTTAATGATTTGTAGATCCTCTTATTGCCATCACAAAAACATTATTTTTTATTTTCTTTGAAGAGAAAGACAAAGTAATGCAATATAGTAGGAAATAAAATGATGCATATAAAGAGAAAAGTGCCAATAATTTAATTTTAAGTAGTTTTTCAGTGGGTGCTTTAGTTTTAAAAATAAAAATAATACTAATTTTACTTGCTTAAGGGGATTATGTACGTGTATCGTATATAAATTACATGTAAATGTACATACACATTGTTGTGTTCACACAAACAGTTCTCCAACTCGTCTTGGGAGGAGATTAGGTACTTCTTGGGAAAGAATGGAGTTCTTTTATGTCAATCATTGATTTATTTAATACTTCGCGTGTTACAAGTGGTGACTACAAAGCTGGCTAAATGAGGTCTAAATTGAGAGAGCTCCTGCAGACTGCAGACTGCACCCCGGTCCTGAGCCCCCCTGGTGCTCAAACTCCGAACTAAACTAACTGCCATCTAGCGGACTTTCGGGACAGCTCTTAGCACTGCCCTCTTTGTGACAAGCCTGGAAGCTTTTAGATATACCACACATATATTATGCAATTTATTCAAATACATAGTGAAGTACCTACGCATACATGCACATTATAAAATAATATGAACTCAGAGATAACAAAACGAAAACATTTTTGAATATCAACCATGAAGAGGTCAACAGTAAAAGTATCTAACAACTACAAAAAGTATGTATACAAGCAAAGCATAAGAGGTTTAGCCTAAAGAGATGTAATATAATACAGGAACTATAAACATATATACGCAGTTAGTAATTATTTGTATTAGAGCCAAATACATACTATTTTTTTCAGCGGGCCAATTCTTCAACATAGTATTGATTTTTTCAATTGTACCTTTTTTTAATTTCGGCATGTATCATATTTAAGCAAATAGGTATAATGTAGTCCAGCGTTCTTTGTCCATATTTGTTTAAATGCTTAGGTACGATTAGCATTTGATTTAACGTAAAACGAGTATTGTAAGTGTGGTCCAATCTATTTGTGTTTAAATGGCTATTGAAACGCTGCCATATAATTTTAAACCACAGAATTGCTCTTGCAGTGTGAATTTGGAGATTCTGATAAAAGTAAAGGGTGTTTTTTTAAGAGGTTCGGTTTTTGAACTGGCAACATTGTTTATACAGACTGTCAATTTGATAGTTGACAGTTGATTTGTAGCCAGTACGTTTTGCCATTTCACCATGAATAGACTGACGTCAGAACAGCGCTTGCAAATTGTGCAAATATATTTTATTTTATTTAGTTTATCGCGGGAAACATTTGGTAAGCGCATAATTTCACGTAATGGACCTGTGAACTGGCCTCCACGATCGTGTGATCTCACACCATTAGATTACTTTCTTTGGGGTATGTGAAGTCACTAGTCTATATTCTGATAAACCAAAGACGTTGGACCATTTGGAAGTCAACATTCGCCATGTTATCGCCGTGATATATGGCCACAATTGCTCG
Organism: Limnephilus rhombicus; assembly: GCA_929108145.2. Classification (NCBI taxonomy): domain Eukaryota; kingdom Metazoa; phylum Arthropoda; class Insecta; order Trichoptera; family Limnephilidae; genus Limnephilus; species Limnephilus rhombicus. The sequence goes on from OV815285.1 coordinate 21,050,876, forward strand.
ATAAAGTTGTCGAAAGTTGGACTTCACGATTGGGCTGCATTCGAGTCAGCCATAAAATTAATAAAATTAACAAAAATGACATAAAATATATCTATTAAATAAATCCAATATCATAGACATTAAAATTATTTTTACGTGTTTTTTTTTTTAATTTTGAATTTGTATACCTCTAAAAAAACCCTTCATATATACCTACCTATGCTAATAATATAACTGACACAAGGCAAACCTGATTAATTTCACTTAATATTTGATTAATATGGCCCTGCTCTATGCCAATCAGAGATGTCGACCTTTTGAAGGGCAATCCCTTACGTTCACCTTGCTTTTAGCAAGGAATTTTCCTTGGTGTATGCTAAATAAAAAGCAAATATCGTTATTTAAACGTATATCAACGACGTTAATATGTCTATAATTAAAATGACCTTCCTCCAGGCCAATCAGAGGGTTCAAGCTTTTGAAGGGATATTCCTTGCCTTGACCTTGCTTTTATCGCGGACCTTTCCTTGATATACGCTAAATAAAAAGCAAATACCTTTATTTAAACGTATGCCAATGTCGTGAACCGTATTTAATAATGCCATGTGGGTTTTTTTCTGTCAATCAAATTTATCTGTATTTCTAATTTTGGCATGCGGGTGTGGATACCGCCGCCCCGGAAACCATTTATTGGATAACCACTCCATAATCAGCATTATCTTCATTTTCTTAAGACGACAATATACCCTAAAATATATTCAGAATCTTAACTACGTAAGTAATGAAACCGCGTACAAATTGCGACTCGCTAGCCGTGTATTGCACGGATCTACTGTCGAATTTGCCGTATCAAAGAAAAGAAGAAGAAGAAAAATAATGTGGGAATCTTAACAACGTAAGTGAAGAAAGCGTGTAAACAAATATACGCCGCGGCACGGCGTATTGGACGAACGTACGGTCGAATTCACCCTAGTAGGCCTGGAGATTCGACCTTACCGCCGCGTTCATTTTAATTAAGTCTGAAGAACGTGTTACAAGTATTTAAATATGTCTCCACGCTGTCCTCCCGAAGTTATTAATTCACCGTCTAGCAAAATAAAATCTGGTCCTTACCGCTAACTTTATAGTTGAAAAACGGGTTATACAGTTTTAAAATATATTTACGTAAAATATATTAATGGTAAGGTACTTTTTTATTAATCTAAAATATAAATAACTGCATCCCTTATGCGGTATGGAAATAAAAAAAGTTGTTATAGTTACAAATTCGCCGGAAATTACTTAAATGTGAGTTTTGAGCAAACAAAAATTATTAGGGTTGTGTACCGGGTGGGTGTATTTTTATCGGCTGCTATCTTTACGTACGATTACAGTAGTCTAAGTATGATCGAGTTAAATATGACCTAATTGGATACGGACACATTAGTTCAGTTGGTAGAGCAAAGCGTAGGTCCCGGGTTCGAGTCCTAGATCCGTATCTTTTTCTGATATGTCTGTATTCAGATTTTTTATTGTGTTTCGCTAATATTGGCTTCATTTAATTAAAATAATACTAGGTAGGTATTTGAGGTTTTACTCATTTATTTAAAAATAAAAATAAACTCTCATAGTTGAAATTCAAGTTCTGTGAAAGCTCAATTCAAGTTCTGTTATTATTTGATCATGGTCATTTATTTTTCAAAACTAAGTTAAAACCACAAAATCACGGAATTGAAAATAAAATTTTCACGGAATTGAAAATTAACTTTGAAATTTGATGATTTTTTGTTCGAATCCTCTGAAAACAACCCGTCCTTTCAATCACATTTTTGTGTATTTTTTTAAATATATTTTTCCAAACTTGTTTTACGAAAGGATTATGGTTTGCGATATAGTAAACGGTTTAAGACCTACTATAATATACGAGTATAAACTAGTAGAGATCCTGCTTCAGTCAATTCTAAAGTCGTTTCTCTTCTGAATGGTCTTAAACATACTAAGTGATGATCTTTAACCAGAGTGTTACTGAAAGTACCAACCACTTGCTTCGAAGTACCAAACTCATTATCATAAATTTATTCCTAACCACTTATAATAATATTTTATTTAGTTAAAAAAAATCGTGGAATAATATTTTCTCCTTTGCAGTAGCGTATCGACGCCCGGGCAGGCTGGAACGTCGCCAATGAGTCTGTACTACATATAATAGCATTATAATGCACCTAACGAGTAATGCAGCGTTAAGATTCAAGAAATTTCCACACGTCAGACAAAATTTAAGGCTAAAAAGAAGATGATTTGAAAGGGAGGTATGTAAATGCGATTGTTACAAGGAGCGCGCTAATATTTAAAAAGGTTGTAGTTAATAGGCTAAAGATAGTAAATAGGGTTAAAATATACATATAAAGCGAGACGTATTTAAAATGAAGCAAAAATCTCTGACAAATTTCTAAAGAAGCAAAAAGAAAAGCTGGATTTTTATAACAATTAAATGTTGAATAGCTTTCGTTTTCGTTGCTTATTTTATTATTTTTCTATCGAGAGAATCTATATAAATCTATCTATCTAACTATATAAATAAAAATGAATCGCCGAAATCCGAACGACTGCACCAAATTGGATATTTTTTTTTTTGTGTTCTTTATAGTCAGGACAAGGTTTGTATAAAACTACTGGTGAGGTCTGGCAATACGAAACTTGTATAAAAAATTGCAATAGGTGGCACGCGAGCTGTTTGAAAACTGAATGTACTGGGACTGAATGTATGGAATGCGGGAGAGAGGAACTCGGGTAGAGGGTTCGCGGGAGGGGGGAGGAGAACCAGGAAGGGGGAGGGGAACTCGGGAGGGAGGGAGGGGTGGAGGGGGGGAGGGGGGAGGGGGAAGGTTTAGGAGGCGGAGTTGGAATGCGAGAGGGGAAGGGGACGCGGGATAGGAAGGGGAGGCGGAAAGGGAACGGGACGAATGGGAAAGGACACGCAGGGAGAAACAATTTCTGGATTAAATGTCATAGCAACGCATTCAGGGTACTAGCTAGTTTCATATAATTATCGTTTCGACTCGGCAAATGCGTAGATTATTATCTTTAAATACATATTTTTTGGAGCTTAAAATCTTAAGGGATTCAAAGGAAAGGAAGGCAGAAATTCGTAATGCAGAGATTTAACATAAAAACGAAACTGAATTTTGAACTCTGTTTTTTGAATCTTGTAAAATAACGACCAGCCATTTCAAAATTTTAGTTTTGAAATTCTCCATATTACCTAATTACATTGGAAATAAATACGTCAGAAGTCATATTATTCTGGTTTATAAATGTGCAATTTCTATTTTAAATCTAAAGGAAATTCTAAAAATTATAGTACTTTATATCAATTAAATAGTCATAAATACATTGGGAATTCGTATGTCATATATTGGTTTATGAATGTGTAAATTTTAATTTTGCAATTGTAAATGTTATCCAAAATGACCTGGAAAGAATTTCATACTTGTGATCTCCCGAAAGAAACCATTCATTTGATCTGAATGCAATTATTAATGTTCTCCAAAATGACCTTGAGAAAAATTGCATCTTTGCGATTCTTTCAACTACATAAAGAAACCACCCCTTCGTTCCGAATGCAATTATTAATGTTCTCAAAAGTTGTCTTGACAGAATCTTATTCCTGTGACATCTTGAACGAAACCACTCCTTTGTTAAGAATATAATGAACTAAATAAGCAATTTGGCTGTCCTGAAACGGGAATCCTTCCCAGTTGGATAGAAAAAGCATAATTTTGTAATGTGTTGTATTGTAATATACATATATATAAATAAATAAATTTCAGCGTAAAAAAAAAACTTTTAAAATGTTGAAATGTATCCCACCTTTTAAGTCAGACAATATTTTTACGCTGAAGTTACTAAAATTCAATTAAAAATGAAGTAATATATATATAGTATGTATTATAAGTTCACACTTTTAAACACATAACTTCATCTCTCTATATTGTGAATCTTGTTGTAATTCCTCAAACTTGTTATCAAATACTTGGTTTACACTTTTTGACTTTTCAATGCTACTAACTTACCGACTTATCTCATACAGTGTAAATCTGATTATTTTATATGTTATCAGGTTAATTCGGCAAATCCGAATATACTATATGCTACCAGGTTCTTTTTCTATTTTTTTTGTTATGTAATTATGTAATGTATAATATGAACTAAACCTGTAAATTTGTCTGTCCTGGTACGGGAAACTTTCCTAGTTGGACAGGCAAAGCTTCCTAATATGTATTTTGTATTTTCTTTTGTATCTATCTACAGTAAATAAATAAAATAAATAAAAAGTTATATTAATTTAACGTCTTTTAGAGACCTTTTAAGTAAGAAGGTGTGCGGTAAATAACATTCAGGTTGCGACCGTTATCTTTATTATTATTATTGTCTTATTGGGTTTTATATTACGTTTAGAATAATAAGTACATATTCTTTTTTTTTCAATGATTTAATATTTAAGCATTTTATGAACCAGAAAATTCGCCAATGTGGTGATTTGTTGCAAAAGCTTTATGGTTTACCACTACGCCACATGTTGTTTATCAAAAATATCCTAAATGTATTGAAAATAAATCTCCATTTTTTTTTGTTTAAATTTCTACAAGCAATATATTTCCATAAACTTGACTTTACGTTTTCCAAAACAATTGACCTACTAATTATATCGTTATTTACCTTCGATAGGTCAAGGCCCTCCTTATAAAGTTGCCAGGTAGATATTATTTTATTAATAATAATGTAGAATTTATTATCTTATGTTAACCATGCTTTATATCTATGGTGATTATTTTATATGAATTGTGTAGGTATTACACTTTGACGAACTCCATGGTCGAGGGGTAAACCTCTCGACTAGCAATCCGCAGGTCGCTGGTTCGAATCCCGGCGTGCGCAAGTAAGTTTTATTTTATTGATTTGTTTTATTTTACAATTATATGTAGTACTTAAATATATTTGAGGCACGTCACAGAGTGTAAGTTACTCTCAGTATCGCCCTTGTGTAAGACCATCATTCAGTATTGATGTGGTTTTAGCCGTGTTTGGTTCCAGATTTGAATAGTCAGGTACTTCTCCACCTCCCTCTTTCCCGCCGTATTCCCTTTTCCACTTATCACAACATACCCCAATTGAGGATGCCATAGTTTCACTGGCTCCAGACGGAAACAGTTGGGACTCTTGTGCGGTATTCACTTAAAAAAATAAAAGGTTACCGTAAATTGGGATGACTTTTATCAATTTTCATCTTTGAAAACGAACATGCTTATACTATTTTTGGGAAGTCAAACTAAATCATGTTTTTTTTTCGTTATTTGTTTTTGGGGTATTATGCCTTGTTGCGCTACCTCCTTCTGTAGCCAACGTTTCAGATAGCGTTGTAACGTTGGCTAAAGAAGGCGGTAAAGCAACACGGCATAACACTTCAAAAACAAATAACGATAATCCTGCACGAATGACACCTTACAAATTAATCAATTAAAATTTACTTGCGCACGCCATGATTTGAACCCCCGACTCCCGAATTAATCCAAGAATCGTAACCACTCAACTAAGGAGACCGTCAAATCTATCTACAAGGCTTTACGCGTTATTATTGAAACGAAAATACTACACTAAAAAGAGACAAACATGCGCATTTATAGAATTTAGCCTGCGAGAGAATGAGGTAGAATAATCGGTCTCCTCTTTGTGCGATGCTTCGTTGCCTCCCCACTCTTGTCTATTTAGTTTTCTGAAGGTTTCACTTCTACCACGTGTGAACTGCACACTTGTATTTATTTCTGAACAGACTATTCAATAGTTAAAATAATGTATTATCCAAGATGTACATTTTCAATTCCGAACTTACCAAATATAAGGGGTACATGAAAGAGTTTCTATCGTTTATACTTAAAATTCTCTTATGATTTGATTAATATGTACAACCTGGCTTATTACGGTTACCAATATATTGATATTTTTATGTGTTATGTAAATTTTAGTTTTATATACTTAATCTTAGGTTTTTTTTTAATTTTTGGTCTCATACTCGCTTAATATAAATTTTATTATTTCAATTTTTTTATTGTGCTGTTTAATCAGAGGTAAAGTCGCAAGGAGGAAATCCATAAATGGTTTTATTTTATTTTTATCCAAACATGTACATGTGATAAATAAATTTTAATCAAATCCAGTAGGTACCAATCTAAACACTATGATTCCTAATATTGTTTTGCGAATAACCAGTTCATTGCCCCCAGTGATTAGTGACTACCTATGTAAGTTGTATAAGGCTAAACTACGTTATTCTAAGTAGGTACTATGCCAACAATTATTTTAGGTATCATTTACTCATGCATTTATCGCTTTTTACGCGTGAAAAGTAACGGCACGAGAACTTTGCAAAATAAGTGTGACGCGTACTTTCAATAGATCAAATAACTTCAAATAACGTGTATCGCTCTAGATAGAAACTGCATCCGCATGTTATTTTTAAATATTTTGCTATACGTTCAGAGAAACTATATTGGATTGAATTCACTATTGCGAAATTCTTTTATTATTTATCTTAACGCCTATCAACTATTTACTTTCGCTTAAGTCACTTATAACGTTTTGTATCAATGGAGTGATATTCATATGGCATTCTCGCTATCAAAAAAGAAAAATAAAAACAAATGAAAAAATTTTGTAGCGTTTTATTATTGGGAGCGCCGTACAAATTGAATTTTTAACTATCGTATCTTTATTGCAGAGTAGTTTCAATAAAATTACCAGTAGAAAAAAATGCCTCTTTTTAAATGGTTAATTGTACATTCCATAGAAAAGTGTGGTAAGTCAAAATTTTCTATTTTACATTATAGAGGGAAATTATTTTCCTCACGAAAACTGTATTAAAGTTAGATCGCTCCATTTTTTTTCATTAACTCCACACAGGAGGTCTTGAGGAAAATAATTTCCCTCAGGGCCTATATCATCTGAGATGCTGTGTGGAGGGTCTTTTTGAGGAGAGGAAGGAATGAACATTGGTCTTTAAGAGACCCGTATTGTAGGAAGGGGGAAACACAGAGGCCGGCAAATCGTTCCACAGCCGAGCAGTTGAAGAAGCTACCCGTTCTCATGCGACAATGTGTATTGTGTATTATATGTGTGTATTCTCAACCGTGTACAACGCGTTTGGCGTGTTTCCCGACTATGCACCGGTGCCGAAGGGGTCAATGACGCTAGTTACTCGGAGCGTCTTCCATTGAAATACCGGTAGAACAAAGACAACATTTCCACCCGACGCCTGCGCTCTAAAGATTGCAATCCATCTGTTAAGATGGGAAAATCTATTAAACGGACCGCCCGTTTCTGCATAGAGTCGAGCATATTTTTCAGGTATTTTGGAGCTCCAGACCAGAGGTGACTGCCAAATTCAACCGTGGGGCGCACTTGTGATTTGTACAGGGTTAGCAGTTGTGTAGGTACTATTAAAGTATCTGCGGGCCCTCTACAGTACGCCCAGTTTTTGAGAGGCTAACTCCATCTCCGCAAGATGTCGCTAGTATCTCTTTTCGACGAGACCGCTTATTTATAATTCATTCATTTGTTTTTGCTCTCCTGTAAATTTAACTTTTTGACTTACGACACTTTTCTACAGGATGTGCTAAATGTCTCCGATTTGTGTGCCAGGGATCAATACTTCAATGAAATATCTATAGAACTAGCACAGCTTTCCTAATAAACAACCATTAACTTAGTAAATATTGCAATTCGTTCGATCAGAAAACTTTTATTACTTTCAGTATATCTACGTAAAAGAATTGATGAAATCGCTCTAGTTTATTACATTTAAAACCGACCCTTATGAAGTGTTTAAACCTACTACACAAGCGTCCCAGCAGCTCCCGTCTGGAGCCAGTGAGACTATGGCACCCCCAATTAGATTAACGTTGTGAGGCTGAATGTAGTGGGTAGGGGAAAGAGATGGGGAAGAGGAAGGTGGGGAAGTACCTGGCTGTTCAGATCTAGTCAACAAACACAGCTAAAGCCATTTCAAGCAATGTTTCAATTAGAATGGTGGTTTTATACCAGGGCGATACTGAGAGTATCTTCCACTCTGCAACGTACCGCAAGTATGCTATATATTATTTTTACATGAATTAATTGTGAAATATGAAACGTGATTGCGAGTCTTGAGCCTAACCGTAAATATTAGGTCCTTACATATGAAATTGGCGTTTTGTATGGGAGGAACATAAAGTCATTTTTTTTTAAATATAATATATTTATTTAATCAATGTATGTACCATTACTATATATGCAATTTTGCCATCTCATAGGTAGTTCATCGATCCCTTCACTAAAAAAACCATTCGGACGGGAATCAATAAAATCTTTGAAGGCGGTTTGGACTGCCCCATCGCAGTTGATTTTTTTCCCCTTGCAATAAGTTATCCAAATTTCGAAAAAAATGGTAATCTGTTGAGGCAAGGTCCGGAGAGTACGGTGGATGTCTTAGACATTCCAATTAAAGCTCCTCTAATATGGTAGCCGTCTGTTGTGCAGTGTGTGGTCTAACTGATAATGCACTATACTAGAAATGCCTTCCATGTTGATTTGAATGGAGTAAGCGCTCTCTTTCACTTGCGCTTACGTGACATCGTATATCTCAATGCCATTTGAATTTCATGACTTATGGATAATGAAATATGCCCACATCGCATTTCTCGGGTTCCTCTTTATTATATGGGTTTAGCTTACACAGGTAGTTAGGTACCTTCATCAAATATTGAAAAACTTCAAATCATCATGTATTTATATTTTTCTCACGGCTGTTTTAGAAAACCCATAGCTTGCTTCCATAATAGCAGAAGAGAGAAGATTTTCAAAATTAATATATAACTTAGTTTTGACCACATTCATTATTTATAAAAAACCAACATGACTCCCGAGCATTTTTTTTTTGTTTTTAATAAAAGAAAGACAAACATTCCCGGGTTACGAATAACCCAACAATGTTTGAAAAACTCCTACTACCACCACAGAAAGCCGAAAATGTTGCTTGTATTGTGATGGAGGACTTAGTCAGTCGAAGAATCGAACACGCGGCGCTCGGGTGGGATCCAAGCGCTGTGCCCACTCAACCACTGACCAGACTAAATGCAATGCTCACTTCCTCAGTGTTTTTACATTTTTTACGTTAGTTCCACACATGAAGCCATAAAGAAAATAATTCTCTTTAGGGCCTGTGTCATCTTTGGGGATGCTGTGTGGAGATTCTTTTTAGGGAAAGGAAGGAGGGGAAGTTAGAAGTGAGAAGGAAATGGTATCAAGGATGGGTAGGTAAGGAGGTTCAGGGTGTCCCGAAGTGACGGATGAATGAATTCATCCCTTCCATTGCGGTCCAAATCCTGCTGAGAGTCCAGCTGGAGAGGTCAAAAGATTCCCCTCAACCAGTCTCTCCCGATCCGGCTTGCCACGCAGTTAGCGGACAGACGCATCCGCCGCCAAGATCTGGACAAATACGACCCCATAAACCCGAGCTTAAAACTAATTACAACAATAGACTTAGACTTAAAGGTGTCAACGGAAAGGTCGGAGTGGGAAGGGGGAAGGGGAAGGGGAAATATGGCATAATTTAAAAAGAGTTTAATAATGTGTCATTTAAAAATATTTTTTTGATTTAAAATTGTTTCTAATATTTATTCGTATTTACGCTCTTTCTGATTTCTAAGATTTCCAATTTGTGCAAATCAAAGGTGCAAATGAACACCATTAAAATCAAAAGTGTGAATCGTCTCCAAAAAATGATTGATGAATTTTTTTTATATAAATTCCCCAGAAAAGTCACAACTATCTGCTGCTGTCCGGAAACAGTGGGACTATGATGTCTCCTGTTGAGGACTTTTTGAGGCTATAGGCAGTGGGGAAAGGAAATGAGATTAGTAAAAGGAAGGTTAGGCTAATCAGATCCGGTCTCCTAATACGGCTAAAGGCATATGAAGCAATAACGTTTCGTTTGTGAATGGTGGCCTTTCACCAGAGCGATGTTGAGAGAATTTACCAACTGTTATTTTTTTGTTTGTTTTGGTTCCAATGCAGTAAATTATTTATTTATACACGTCATGCTATACTTTTCTGCATGGTGTATTTTTATTGGAAAATTATGCATCAGGAAGGAGAAGTTCTTAATCAAAGATTCACGTATATGTAGGGATCGTATTATAGGTACTCGTGTTTTAAGTGGAGTGGAAAATTATTAACACCACCATGTTAAATTTTATTATTATTATTATATTAGTACCTAAAGGTAGTTGTATCTGTTAGTACATTGGCAGTTAGTACTGATCAATGAAATGAAATTAACTCTTAACAATAATTTATTGTCTTTACAGGTTGTCTGTATTGTTTTTTAACAATAATTTATTGTCTTTACAGGTTGTCTGTATTGATTTTTAACAATAATTTATTGTCTTTACAGGTTGTCTGTATTGTTTTTTAACAATAATTTATTGTCTTTACAGGTTGTCTGTATTGTTTTTTTAAGAATAATTTATTGTCTTTACAGGTTGTCTGTATTATTTTTTAACAATAATTTATTGTCTTTACAGGTTGTCTGTATTGTTTTTTAACAATAATTTATTGTCTTTACAGATTGTCTGTATTGTTTTTTTTACAATAATTTATTGTCTTTACATGTTGTCTGTATTATTTTTTAACAATAATTTATTGTCTTTACAGGTTGTCTGTATTGTTTTTTAACAATAATTTATTGTCTTTACAGATTGTCTTTATTGTTTTTTAACAATAATTAATTGTCTTTTCAGTTTGTCTGTATTATTTAACAATAGTTTATTGTCTTTACAGGTTATCTGTATTATTTTTGTCCCATTTTTTTGTCAGATTAGATTTGGTTAGGTTAGGTTTTAGTAGATATTTCGTTGGAGGATGTTTTGTCCGGATGATATTTTGGATGGATGTATTTTATAGCGGGATGAAAAGTGACGGAACCTTATAATACAAATATTAGATATAATACAGCTATAATACAGCTTATCGTATTTATATAATGCTATGAATTATTCATTTGCATTTTAATTATTCAGATTTATAATAATCATAAGTACGTTTTTTCAATAATTAAAAATACTAATTTTGGCTGTGTCTTCAATACCGGTTCAATATGTGCTTTAAATTTTAGCGTCATTTTCAAAAATAAAACTACAAATTCGGACAAGCGAAAAAGTACAAATACTTACCTTGTTACATTTTATTAAAAAAAAAAAATCAAAATTGGTCTTCACGGGTCTGCTTTGGTGTTATAATAAATTAGAGTTAATAACGTACTATATATAATATTTTACAACTTATTCGAGTGTGTTCTATTTTCAAAACGTACAAAACAAAAGCATATGGTTTTGACAGATGGATTATTTGCGGGAAATATATTTGAGTAAGAAAAGCGAGGAAAGTAAAACGAGTAATGAGCTTTTCAAATGTTTAAGTGAAATCCAAAGAAAATAAATTGGAGAGACATAAACATTGCTATTTTTATTATTAGTAGCATTCAACATTCTTTCACTTTAGATTTTACTTCGAAATTTCTTGAATGTGTGTTTTTAAAGTGATTTAAGACTGAGTATTCCTTTTCAATAAATATATTTTAATGATTTTCAAGAAAATTTATATGTATTAGAGCAAAGATTCTCAACCTTATTTTGCCTACCTTGAGATTTTTTTTCAAGCTCCACCCATTTTTTTTTACTTGGGGGGGGGGTGTCTGTCGCGGATTATACCTTCGTTATTATTATATCTGTGTTATTGGTTATACCTTCTTGTTTAACAAAAGCAAAAGGAGGGGGGGCTTGGTTCAAGTATCACGGATTATATCTTCGTTATTATTATATATTATACTAGCTGACCCGGCCACGCGTTGCTGTGGCTAATAAAACACAACGTCATCTACTGGATGGTTATCCAACCTTTATAACCACCGCCGTCTTTGAATTTATCGCGAAGAGACAGACATACCAGACTTTAATTTATAATATGTACAGATAAATATCGTACAGCTATTTTACTTACAACAGGCACTGAAAAAACATTCACCATTATTAGTGAATAAAAACGGAAAAACGCATATTTTCAACAGATTTAATTATTATTTTTTATGATATGTTTTTATGATAATATTTTATAGTAAATGTCTACAAGCATTTCGGCAAAAATGTATATTGGGACCACTGCTGTTTGTACATATTCTAAAAGATCAAAAAAACCTACCTAAAGACTGTAATTTAATTTAATACGAGAGTTTTCTTTTTAGATAAATTGGCTTTTTTAATGCGAATACCCACGCAAGAGTCCCAACTGCTCTCGTTTGGAGCCAGTGAGACTATGGCATCCCCATATAGGCTATGTTGTCAGAATAGAGGTAGCGGTGGGGGGAAGGAGATTGTGAAGAGTAAGTACTTGGCTATTCCGGTCAGATGAAGTCATTTTTTTATAGTAATACCTCACAAGAGTCTCAGCTGTTTGGAGCCAGTGAGACTATGGTATCCCCAATTGGGGTATGTTGTGAGGCTGAAGGTAGTGGAGAGGGGAAGGAGAAGGGGAATAGGAAGGTGGTGAAGTACCTGGCTATTCAGATCTGGTCACCAAACACGGCTAACGCCATTTCAAGCAACGTTTCAATTCTGAATGATGGTCTTACACCAGGGAGATACTAAGAGTATCTTCCACTCTGGAACGTGTCGCAAATATACTATACATTATTTTTAATGAATAAATTGTGAAATTACACAGATTATTAAAATAAAATTTAGTTGCCCACGCCGGGATTCGATCCCGCGACCTTCGGATTGCGAGACAAGAGCCTTACCGCCAGACCACGCCGGTCGTCAGCCAAAGCAAAGTTTTAATTCTGAATGGTGGTCTTACACCAGGGCGATACTGAGAGTATCTTCCACTGCAAACATATTATTTTTAATCAATTAATTGTGAAATAACATAAATCAAATAAAATTCATTTGCGCATATCGGGTTTAGAATGCGCGACCTTCAGATTGCTAGTCGAGAGTCTTACCCCTCAACCACGGAGGCAGCGCTAAATTGTAGTGTGTGCGTAATATAAACAGCACGCAATTATGTTATGAACAGTAATACTATTAATGTAAACTGTGCAACGCAGCATTACAAACATCATGCAACACAAAACATTACATTAAATGCTTATGATTGATGACCACGTAAAAGTAATTCCAATATAATTCGTACTTTGTATACATGTTGTGTTTATCTAGGTAGGCAGTGTAGGCACTAGAACTATTACTACGTGAAAGTACTTGCGAAACACAATTATGAAACGATTTAGCAAATCTATAAAACTTTACTGTTTCTTATCGTAGTACGAGTACTTTATCCGTATCGTGTACGTTTTAGATTTGGACAATACGGTTTCACTGTACTTTTTTTAAAACATTAAAATGCTTTAGATTGTTATTAGGGGGGAGACAGTGTGAAGATTTTATTTGTCATAACGAGTGTCAAACAATCAACAGAACACCTATGAAATTACGGAATATGTAAAATATGTGTCACACGACGACCTCCGTAGTCCAGTGGGTAAGACTCTTGACTCACAATCCGGAGGTCGCGGGTTCGAACCCGGCATGCGCAAATAAATTTTATTTGGTTAATTTGTGTTATTTCATAATTAATTCATTTAAAATAATATATAGTATATTTGCGGCATGTTCCAGAGTGGAAGATACTATCAGTATCACCCTGGTGTAAGACCACCATTCAGAATTGAAACTTTGCTTGAAAATGGCGTGTTTGGTGACCAGATCTGATTAGCCAGGTACTTCCCAACCTTCCCCTTCCCCACCTCCTTCCCCTCCCCACTACCTTCAGCCTCACAACATACCCCAATTGGGGAGGCCATAGTCTCACTGGCTCCAGACGGGAGCAGTTGAGATTCTTGTGCGGTATTCACTGTAAAAAAAAACACACACACACAGCCGTAAAAGATAATAGATCATTTGGCTTGGCGTATTTCGGCATATCGCTCGCAATACAATGGGCCAAGTTAGGCCAAGCCAAATTATCTTTTTCTTTTGTAGCTAAGTGCGTTCGACGTTTGAAAAATACTTTTCAGTGTGATTAAGAGTAGGTACATGTTTATATACTCTGTGTAAAGATGGACACTTAGAGCCAGCGAAAGAAAGCGGATAGATACCCTCGAATTATGGTGCTGGAAACAAAATATTCAGGATAGGTACTATTGTGTTCATCCACAATAGAGTTTCAACAATCTACCTGCCTGTAAGATACAGGTATTTTAAGATACTTTGGACAAAGTTAGTCGTCAAAACTGAGGACTCCAACTTGGAGAAACTCATAATCACTGGCAAAGGAAGGCATTGGAGGACCCACCACTTACCCGCCCTGGTATAGGTAACAGATGGTTACCCCTTCAAGGCTCTTGCAAGGACTCTAATTTTTTTGGTAAAAACGACTCTACCTTTGAAAACGAAACTAAACCTCCAATGTCCCTGCATACGTTGTTAATAAGCAGCATGCAAGTGCTTAGCAGGAAATACAGATACAATATGTGTTAGTATGACAAAATATAGACAAGACAGTGGGACAGGTTGGTGAAAGTCCACGAGGTGGCAAGCGCTGGGTGATTGTATCCAGCGTATCCTACAAGCACCTGTTTGGGAGGAAGACACAGTAGATAAGTAATAAGGGCATGGCAAACGGTTGGGAGTCCTCTCCAATCGATTGGCAGTCCCAGCGAGAATGCGCATGACGTTCGGTCTAGTCGTGAACCACACTCAGCTTCCGCGCCCCTTAGCCGGTTCCTCGGTGATGCCTCAAAGAAAAGTAAATGGGATATTGGGGGGAAATACCCGACGACCCTAAGGAATTCAGCGTCGAGTAGCCGGAGGCAAGGCGAAGGAGAGCCGAGGTCGCCCCCCCAAACCTAAAGCCTGCACGTGTTGCTGGGGGTGGCGCAATTGATTTTAGAGGGCACCGTGCCATCGTCAAAGGAAGGCAGAAGAAGCTGGGGGAGGTCACCAATACGCTGGAGTGACCAAGTATCAACGACACCGACGTACCATGACTGGTACGTCAGTGTCCGCAGCTCTCTCCACGCATCGCAGAAGTGCGAGGAGTAGATATGCCTTGTCCACCATGGAAATTGGCGTAGGGGTCACGATCCTCATCAAAGAGGTACCTACTTAACAAGAATGATTCCGAGTAATCAATAGTATTGATTTTGTTCTGTTTCATGTTATAATAAATATGCAAGTACCGACCTACTTACGCTCCAAAATCATCATTTCATAATTGAATTCAATTTTTAAAATATTTGTCGAGAATTGTATATTATCTTATATATAAAAATCTCGTGTCACGGTGTTTGTGGTCGCACTTCTCCGAAACGGCTTGACCGATTTTTATGAAATTTTTTATGTATATTTGGTAGGTATGAGAATAGATTTTAAAGTATATTTCATACCGCTTGGTAATTAGGGTGTCCCTATCCAGAAAAAAAAGATTTTTTGACAAATTTTTTTTAGTATTTTTTTTTTATTTGGCATTAAAAATACCTATAACCTAAATTTTAACCCTCCTACCACCACCCTCCGATTTTTTGTTCGCGATTTAAGTATTTTTGTATGAACAAATTTAACCGTCTTTCGTATTTCTAACAAAACGAAATTATTTATATTGTTGAATGACAGATGGCGCTACGTCCGCCTCATCGAACTTTCATCCACACATGCGCAAAACATTCACAAGAAGCGTCGCGTCATTTTGATATTTCATTCAGCATCATGTTCTCGCGTGGGCAACCCATCGAGCTTATTTGTGTTGGCTGACAAAAAATATCGTACACTCAATTGCTCTTCGAAATTCATATTGATTTTCTTTATTTCATTTTCCTACTTAAGTTGTTCTTTTTTTGTGTTTTATCAGTGGTCTTCGTATACAGCGCTCCATTCCTATCCCATTAGATCCCATCCCCACATACTTATATACAATACATTCACTAGAAATATTCACTAGAAATAATTTATATGGCAGAACAACGTTTGTCGGGTCAGCTAGTAATATAAAATTATATACCATATTTGTTACGCTCACACATGTCTCGTAGAAATCAGTGTGTCTCCCTTACTATCAGGTGATTTCATAGTGATAAGTATGATCTAATCTAAACGGTATTGGAAAGAGAACACAACACGCTTTATATTCAAAACTAAAAGTAAACCACAAAATAATTAAAATGTACACCTTTATGAAACCAAAGTTACGCAACCGACCGAAATTTGAAAATAAAATGAAACTTTGTTAATTTTCAATTTTTTTTTACATGAAACGACAAAGAAGCGAGGTAATAAAAACGTTTATAATTCATCTATCTAATAAAACGTTTGTTGGTGTGTTTTCATTTTTTTTCAATATCGGTAATTTTAGTTAGAAAAAAAGTAAGCTTAAGTTAAGTTAAGTTTTAAAACTTTTTGAAGTTGTTGCATTTTGCATTGGCATTCAATATTTTTGTAATTAAAAAATTACACAGTTATTTCTAATAATAAAATTTGAAATCGTATTTCATCACCTTTCAAAAACAGTTTCAGTTTTAGTCTTAGTTTTCAGTATTTTAGTCTTTTTTTTTTCAAGTTTTCAGTTTTCGGATACTTTCACAAATGTTTCATTTATTTGGGTTTTATAGCAAAGCGGAAATATTTTAGTACCTACTGACAAAATGCGCCCGAATTTTGAAGGGTTAGAATGTGGACCCCTCAGGACTACAGTTACTACAGTAAAAAACTTTCAGGATGAAGGAATGTTGGGAGGCCTAAAACTGCGTGTGAGGATAGTACGAATACGATGACAGTTTTTGGCATAGAATTAGAGCTAGAAGCAAGTAGATAGAGTAGAGAAGAAGAGCAAGTAGAGAGTATACAAAGGTAGAGCAAGTAAAGAGAGTAGAGAGGAAGAGCAAATAGAGAAAGTAGAGAGGAAGAGCAAGTAGAGAGTATACAAAGGTAGAGCAAGTAAAGGGAGTAGAGAGGAAGAGCAAATAGAGAAAGTAGAGAGGAAGAGCAAGTAGAGAGTATACAAAGGTAGAGCAAGTAAAGAGAGTAGAGAGGAAGAGCAAATAGAGAAAGTAGAGAGGAAGAGCAAGTAGAGAGTATACAAAGGTAGAGCAAGTAAAGGGAGTAGAGAGGAAGAGCAAATAGAGAAAGTAGAGAGGTAGAGCAAGTAGAGTGTATACAAAGGTAGAGCAAATAAAGGGAGTAGAGAGGAAGAGCAAATAGAGAAAGCAGAGAGGAAGAGCAAGTAGAGAGTATACAAAGGTAGAGCAAGTAAAGGGAGTAGAGAGGAAGAGCAAATAGAGAAAGTAGAGAGGAAGAGCAAGTAGAGAGTATACAAAGGCAGAGCAAGTAAAGGGAGTAGAGAGGAAGAGCAAATAGAGAAAGTAGAGAGGAAGAGCAAGTAGAGAGTATACAAAGGTAGAGCAAGTAAAGGGAGTAGAGAGGAAGAGCAAATAGAGAAAGCAGAGAGGAAGAGCAAGTAGAGAGTATACAAAGGTAGAGCAAGTAAAGGGAGTAGAGAGGAAGAGCAAATAGAGAAAGTAGAGAGGAAGAGCAAGTAGAGAGTATACAAAGGTAGAGCAAGTAAAGGGAGTAGAGAGGAAGAGCAAATAGAGAAAGCAGAGAGGAAGAGCAAGTAGAGAGTATACAAAGGTAGAGCAAGTAAAGGGAGTAGAGAGGAAGAGCAAATAGAGAAAGTAGAGAGGAAGAGCAAGTAGAGACTATACAAAGGTAGAGCAAGTAAAGGGAGTAGAGAGGAAGAGCAAATAGAGAAAGCAGAGAGGAAGAGCAAGTAGAGAGTATACAAAGGTAGAGCAAGTAAAGGGAGTAGAGAGGAAGAGCAAATAGAGAAAGTAGAGAGGAAGAGCAAGTAGATAGTATAAAATGGTAGAGCAAGTAAAGGGAGTAGGGAGGAAGAGCAAATAGAGAAAGTAGAGAGGAAGAGCAAGTAGAGAGTATACAAAGGTAGAGCAAGTAAAGGGAGTAGAAAGGAAGAGCAAATAGAGAAAGCAGAGAGGAAGAGCGGGTAGAGAGTATACAAAGGTAGAGCAAGTAAAGAGAGTAGAGAGGAAGAGCAAGTAGAGAGTATACAAAGGTAGAGCAAGTAAAGAGAGTAGAGAGGAAGAGCAAGTAGAGAGAGTAGAGAGGAAGTGCAAGTAGAGAGGAAGAGCAAGTAGAGAGAGTAGAGAGGAAGAGCAAGTAGAGAGAGTAGAGAGGAAGAGCAAGTAAAGAGAGTAGAGAGGAAGAGCAAGTAGAGAGGAAGAGCAAGTAGAGAGAGTAGAGAGGAACAGCAAGTAGAGAGAGTAGAGAGGAAGAGCAAGTAGAAATGGCAAGTAGGGACGTTTCCTAGGACTCCCCGAGGGTTGTAACATCGATTATGTTCGAACGATTTTGATAACCGAAGCGTTGACATAGTTTTAGGGCAATTCCAGGTAATTCACGTAATTCCATCTTCATCGAATATTACATAATGATGACATCCATGTGCAGTGTGCATAACAGGAGGTAACAGAGCAAAACGTTGGAATTATTAAGTATATTATACTAATTAGTAACATGTGAGTTTGTGGTCTGATAGGTAGTCATTACAGACACAGTATATACTTCGAGGAAGTATTTTTAATGGCGGTTTTACCTTATTGAGCAATTTAATAATAATTTGCAAAATAATTTACAAAACGACGTTTCATCTTATTCTTCACAGATACATTAATAATTTTATTTTATTTTGTTTTGAACCGGACTGATTTCGCTTTGCTTCGATGTATCTCCAAACTGGCAGTTTTATTTTACATTAACTCCGCACAGGAAGCCCTGAGGGTAATTATTTCCCTAAGGGCTTATTGTCAACTTTGGGGATGTTGTGTGGAGGAGCTGTTAAACTCAAGAACGAGTCGTAGAAACGTTTCATTCCATAAAAATGTTGGACGCGCGTTTAGCGTAGTTTCCAGCTGTACACCGGTGTCGAAGGCATCAATAACGCCGGTTCCTCGTAGCATATTCCATTGAAATTTCGATAGAACAAGGACAGCATTCCCACCCAACTCCTGTGCTCTACAGATTGTAATCCGTTTGTTAACCTGTCAGGCTAATTTATTCTCTTTTCGGAACAACACACGATGTTTTTCTATACATAATATGATTTTTTTGCGGAAACTTCGCTGATTCATGCAACCATGTAACATGTAATATGTATAACTGTTTACTTCCCTAATAAACTAAAATAAAAAGATCTCGAAGAAATCGTCGTGTCTCCCTTACTATCATAGTGAGAAATGTGATGCAAATGGTGTTAGAAAGAAAAAAAATACCACGATTTATATAAAGAAGTAGAGTTCTTTATAGAAAAAAAGGTAGACCTTTATGAAACCGCAATTTGAAAAACAATTATGCAACTTATGGATTTTTTATTCATTATTTTTACATGAAACGACCAAAAGTAAGGTGACAATAAAGTTCAAACGTTAAACCGCCTTCTTTAGCCAACGTTTTGGACAGCGTTGCAGTGTCCACCATTAGGGCAGATCCGGCAGATCCGGTAGGTGTGTTCTGCCCTGATGATGGCCATTGCAACGCTGTCTGGAATAAGGAGGTAGCGGAACACGGCATAACACCCCAAAAACAAATAACGAAAATCTAATAACCTATCCAAGTTTGTAATACATTTGTCAATTCAAATCTGTATGGGTTTTATTTTTAATTTTCAGTAATTTTAGTTAGGTAAAACGTGAGATGAACCATTTTTAAAACTTTTTTATGTTTGCGTGGAAAAAATTTATAGTTCAAAAATTATTTATTTATTTTGATTTACAAAATTTGAAAGCATGTTTTATGACGTTTCAAAATCAGTTTATAGTTTTTGGATACGTTCAGAAATATTTCGTTAATTTGAATTTTTTTGCAAGGCGGAGATATTTTGACCCTTTGACAAGGCCTCATGGGTTAAGACAGGAGAAACTATCAAAGGGGAAACTATCGCCCGTTCCTGTACAGAATCGATGTGATATATTTTCAATCGATTTTCAACAGAAATTAACATTATCAAAAAAATAAATGGTTTATTCAATGTTTTGTCTTTTATGTAGACATTTAGAGCCAATTTAAATCAAAGGTTTATTTGATGTTATGTCTTTTGAATAATATAATATAATAATAATATATCTTTATTGAAAAAAAATTTAAAGATTTATAACAACAAGAAAAAAGTTCATCTTACAATATTTTAAAAGTAACATTAGTACAAAAGTTAATAACAAAAAACAATATACATATAAACAGTAGGTAGAGTAGAGATTTATAATTATAAATTTAGGTTTCTCGTAACCTGCCTCACTAGGCTAGCCTGTGTTGAGGCAGTTATTTTACATCAATTTATAATGCTGTGAACATACCTTCACTTATATTAGAATGTAATCACACAATAGATTGGTTGCATTAATAATAACAATAGCATTGGTACAATAATAGTAGCATGGTGATTTAGCAGGGGTGCCCGGGTTCATGGGGTGAGGTTTGTCTAGGTCTTGGAGGCGGATGACCAGGACACACTGGACCCCAGATTCCTACCCACCCCTTAAACCCTTTTCCTTCCCAGAACTCTCCTCTCCTTCCTTTCCTTAAAAAACCCCTCCCCACAGCATCCTCAAAGATGACATAGGCCCTGAGGGAAATTATTTTCCTCAGGGCCTCCTGTGTGGAGCTCATGTAAAAAAAACGACTATTTCAATTAAAAAAAAAATTAAAAAAAAAAAAATAAAAAAATTAAAAAATAAAAATAAAATAAAATAAAATAAAAAATAAAAAATAAAAATACAAAATTAAAAAATAAAAAATAATAATAACAGCATTGGTTCATTACTAATTTAGAATTTGGGTGAGTGCACCGGTAAATGCTGTAATAAGATGTTGATGATGCTGCGAACGAGAGAAGTAACATTGACCTTTAAATTTCAGACATGCATGATGCCAGAGCTCAAAATTCTTTGGTTTTATTGTTCAAACAGTAAGATTTTCCGCTTTGTTAGGCTGTAAGCTGTAAGTATACATATTTATATTAATCGTAAGCGCATACATTACTTTCTCTTCGCTACGTTTACAGGAAAGAACGGTTATGTAAGTATTACAATAATTCTTAATGATTAACAACTGTGGTACTCACTTTCAAACGCCCATAGAGTCAGGTTCCGAAGACTGGCATACATAGCAACGGTGTCGAGGACGCATCTCTCGCTAACGTTGCTATTTCCGGTATTCAACTTCCAGGAAACATCCAGAATACTGTCAGCCGCACTTGTAAAACTAGCATCCAGTCTATTTCCTGATTCGTACAGTGTTTGAGGTCTTATTTCCGGTGCAACCTCTGGAACGGATGCAACCCACGGAGTGGGAGATTCACCCGACAATGATGCACTAACTCCCACTTCCGTTGAAACCAACAAAATTGTATAAAACAACGCTAGCAACGAAAGCTTTGACATTTTGAGTTCGTTCATCGTAGCACTTTCAAAATTAACAAAGATTCCAATTATAATCTCATTAAAACACACTTGAATAAATTTATATATAATATGCAGTTAACTTAAGCAAATATTATTATTAATGCAGAGCATTAAATAAATAAGCTGTTAAATAACAAGAAATCATGGCGGATTAATTTAAACATTATCGAAGAATTAAGTCACCCACTTTGTTTATTGTATTTTTAATTAACTTATTTTTAAGTCTTATAAAACTGAGTATATAGTGTATTTGATTTTAAATGAAAATAAAATAACACTAATAATTATGTTTTAATTGTTTCGAATTTTGAATCACCCGAGAAACTTTTTACACCAAGTGCGTGCTTAAGTAGTTTTCTTTGTAAGTTTTTTTTTTACTGCCGATAGTTTTTTAATGTTTTTTTTACATGCGGTCCGTGCTACAGTCGAGTAATCAATGATCTTACGACAAAAATGGTCTGCGGATAGTGGTACCCCCTATCCGCTATCCACTGTGTTATTTCGTGTGGCTGGTTGTGTTGTGTTGCAGTGGGTTTCGTAATCCCGGCTGCCTTGCGTAAGGCCCGGTTGAATGGCAAGTGACCTACGAAGGTAGATTTCTTCCTTTATCTTCATCGTGGCACCGTGTTAAAACTAATTGGATTTTGCAGGATATTTTTTTAATGCTTTTCCGAACAGACGATACAGCATATTACATGTAAACATTCCGACATTTTTAAAAATATTTATTGTATATCGATCGCCCAGTTCATTAGTCAGACATCTCCGAAAAATCGAAATTTGAGATGAATATGCAACAGTGGAATTCACACATTGATCGAACCTCAAAAAAGCTAACAAAACTCATCTACTTCTTCAAAAAATTACGAAACATCTTGTCAACGAGAGATTTAAAGAGAGTATAAGTACCTATTATGCTTAATTACACTCTCCATTGGAATATGGAGTAATAGGATGGGGCTCAGCAGCATCTAAACACATAAAACAACTGAAGGTAACTCAGAATTGCAATATAAAGACCTAATAAAGGTCCCCATAAGGACGTCAACAACAGAATTTTTTTTGCAAGAATGCTCTTAAACCATAGCCAAACAAACAGATATACTTAATATACCAAAGTGTAACTCTTCGTTCGGACAAAGAAGTTCTGAATTTTTTTGCAGTAAAGTTATACAACAAACTGCCACTTAGTATCAAACAAATTAAAACAAAAAATAGCTACATTAAGGACATAAAATGTTGGCTGAAGGAACTATCGGAAAATGAACTTACTTAAAACGTATACTTAAAACATCGTCGTAGAAGTTTCTGGAAAACCTTATCCAAACCACGAAGTTAAACCATAGAAGTCGCTGAAAACTTATCCAAAGCATAGTCCCCTTCAGCACAGGATCTCCTAGTGAGAAAGACTACGTTTCTATTTTATATATATATACCTAACATGTTTTATATAAAAATGATAAAAATAATAAAGTTTACACTTAATAAAATAAAAATAAAATTATTTATGTGAAAGTGTACCCTCTATCTCATAGATTCTCAACCTTTTTTGCCCTTTCTAGCGCACCTGTATCGTCACGATGATTATATTTACCACAGCCGTGGGGGGGGGACGTAACGGGATACCACGACAGGTTTACATTTGCCACAACGGAGGGGGCGTAATGGGTTAGGGAAAATATTTTTGAGGCAGTCGCGTGTGTCGCAGTCGTTATGTGTATGTGACGTCACAAAGCTCATGACCCCCCCCCCCGTACCCCTTGTCATAGGATGGCCCCTAATTGGATGGGATGGGATGGGTTTCTCTGGGTCTCCTACCGCCCCCTGAAAGTCTGAATCGCCTCCCAATTTTCTCTTGGATTTTCGCCCCCCCTGAAGGTCCGAAACGCCCCCAAAGGGGCTTTATCGCCCACATTGAGAACCTATGCTATATCTGGTAGAACTACTCAGATTACTCATAAACACCACCAAATAACGAAGTACCAATGCACCGAATTAAAATAAATGTTGATGTTTTCTGAGTAACTAATAGGATATCTCAAAATAACGTCCCAATATACCGGACCGTTATACTTCCAGATATTATTTTATAGCATACTACTAAGTGACCAGCTCAGGTATGGGGGCTCCATCGAAGCCAGAGTAAAGTTAGCCTCACAGAAACTGGGCGTACTGTACAGGGCCCGCAGATACTTTAATAGTACACAACTGCTAACCCAGTTCAAATCGCAAGTGCCCCCCACGGTTGAATTTGGCAGCCACCTCTGGTCTGGAGCTCCAAAATACCTGAAAAATACCCTCGACTCTGTGCAGAAACGGGGGGTCCGTTTGATAGATTCTCCCATCTTAACAGACGGATTGCAATCTTTAGAGCATAGGCGTCGGGTGGGAATGCTATCCTTGTTCTACCGGTATTACAATGGAAGATGCTCCGAGGAACTAGCATCATTGATCCCTTCGGCACCGGTGCATAGTCGGGAAACACGCCAAACGCGTGCCCAACATTTGTACACGGTTGACATTTGCCACATGAGAACGGGTCGTTTCTTCGACTCGTTCTTGTGTTCAACAGCTCGGCTGTGGAATGATTTGCCGGCCTCTGTGTTCCCTCCTTCCTACAACATGGGTCTCTTCAAGACCAATGTTCATTCCTTCCTCTCCTCAAAAAGACCCTCCACACAGCATCCCAGATGACATAGGCCCTGAGGGAAATTATTTTCCTCAGGGCCTCCTGCGTGGAGTTAACGTAAAAAAAAAAAAAAGTGTAAAACACAGAGAGACACGTGTAAATAATATTTGATTTATGGTGAGCATTGGAATATTGCTGTCCTCATTATCTCAGAACGCAATATTTGAAGATGTCTGATAATCAACTGGACGATCGATATATATATAAAATAAGTATCGATTTTCTTTAATTACCTTAAAATGGAGATTTTTATAAGAGTACACCACAAGAGTCTTAACTGTTCCTTAACCGTTTGGAGCTCCTCAGCCCGATTGGGGTCTGTTATGAAGCTGGGGATGGGAAAGAGATTGGTAAGAAGAAGATGAAGAAGTACCGGGCTTTTCAAATCTGGTCAATAAATACGGCTAAAGAAATTTCAAGCCACATTTCACGTGCGCCATTATTGAACCCGCGACCTCCTGAATCGTAGCCTAAGCCACGGAGGTCGTCGGAAGCTTTACGCAACAAAGTTGGCTCAAAATAATATAAATGCAATAAAAGTTCGGAATAAAAGGTCAAAATTTCTTTTCCATTATATAATAGCTAATTCAAAGACTAATTTAAAGTAGGGATTTTTAATTCACACTGCATAAATTAACTAATTTTTTCAGAAATATTTAAAATGTAAAAATGTGTTAATTTACTCAAATGTGGTACTGATGTGAAATAAACCATTTTCGTCGTGTCCTCTTTTCTGACAGTTTAATGGATTTGTCAAAGCTCTGTCTATATTTACGTCGCAAATTATGTTGCAAACTTTAAAAAATTGCGTAGACACCGAAATATCAAGAAGAAAAGGCATTCTTATTAAAACTTTATAACACCTTAACAAACATAACCTAACCCAAACAATAAATTAAATTAAATTATCTGATCGTAGAATCATTTCCGATTTAACCTGTTTGTATAAAATCATTAATTCAATGTTTGACACCCCTGATTTATTAAATGTAATCGCTTTTCATACTCCAGGCAGGTCAGTCGCAAGACAGTACCTACCATATTATTGTAGCAATTCTAAGTCAACATGCCAATATTACACTCCTATGCGACGTATTCAACAGTTTGGAAACAAATACTCCGATGTTGTTGATATGTTTAATACATCAATTTTAATATATAAGCATTAGAAGTTTTTTTCATCAAGTAGGGGAATGTGTTGATGAAACTGTTTGAATTGACTAGGAGAGAAGCTATTTTTGTATTTTTTTGGATTTTTGTATTTTTCTTGGTTTAATATTTTGTGCCTGCATACTGTGTCGATCAAATTCAATAGTGTTTTTGCTTTATATTTGTTTATGTGCAAGTGTTGTTAACAGTCATTTCCTGCACTATTTACTAGTATAATTTCGTAAATATTGTTATGTGTATATATGCATGTAAAAGCCTAAATGGGCAAAAATAAATAAATTTAAAAAATTATATTTAAAAAAAGATTTATTTCAAGAGAGAAAATATTACCACAATATTTTGTAAACCAGTGGTGTGTGGTCCATAGAAAAATATACCTACCAATTTACAAGCAATTATTTATCGAAATTTTACTACTACTATTCTCAAATTTATTTAGACGCCACAGGTCGACCGACGGTGCCTTTCTTGACAATATTCAGGAGGATAGGTACTATGTTTTTGAATATGTCGATAGAATGGCACCTAATCCTCAGCACAGGTTCTCCCAGTGAGTTGTTCACAAAATGCTACGAGCACAACTAACCTTTTCACATACAGCTACTGAATATAATTTTTTTCTACCACTATATTAACCACTTTAATCATTTGTAAAATGTATGTACAAGAATAGGTATAAACAAATTATTTCAGGATACCAAAATAATGATTCCTACCTGCTTCTAAAAACACTACTTTTGCGTTAAGTGTGTCGTATCCTAGGGGAAAATTTTTAAATTTGATGTACTTTATATTTTTTATTCTGCTTTAAAATAAACACGACCGACCTCCGCAGTCCAGTGTGGTAAGACTCTTGACTCACAAACCGGAGGTCGCGGGTTCGAACCCGGCATGCGCAAATAAATTTTATTTGATTAATTTGTGTTATTTCACAATTAATTCATTTAAAATAATATATAGTATATTTGCGGCATGTTCCAGAGTGGAAGATACTAACAGTATCGCCCTGGTGTAAGACCACCATTCAGAATTGAAACGTTGCTTGAAAATGGCTTTAGCCGTGTTTAGTGACCAGATTTGAATAGCCAGGTACTTCCCAACCTTCCTCTTCCCCACCTCCTTCCCCTCCCCACTACCTTCAGCTTCACAACATACCCCAATTGGGGATGCCATAGTCTCACTGGCTCCAGACGGGAGCAGTTGAGATTCTTGTGCGGTAGATAGTAGCCATCGGATATCGACACCTTGGCGCAGTTGTCAGCGCATTTGCCCGAAAAGCGAAGATCCTGGGTTCGAATCCCATAGGTGCAAATATCTTTTTCTGATTTTTCCGTTTCCAGATTAACGATTTAGTTTTGCTAAGATTGTCTTCATTTAATTAAAAATTCTAAAGTCACGATTTATTATTGGGGTAAGTAAAAAAGTCTTTAGCACCGTTGTGATTTGAAATTCGGTGAAACGAAAAAGCGACACTAAAATGAGTCAAATACAAGCATTCATAAGATTTAGCCTACGAGAGAATCTGATAGAATTATTGGTCTCCTCTTTGGGCGGTAGCCCCCCCCCCCCCCCCCCCACTCTTAACAACTTTTGTTTTCTGAAGGTTTCACTTCTACTGCGTGTGAATTGCACAATTGTATATTTTTTCAACCTCCTTTTTTAGCCAACGTTTCGGAAAGCATAAGAGGTGTGTAATCATAAATCATAACGTCGTAAATGTAATGTGATTATCGGACGACGACACTACAACTCTATCCGAAACATTGGCTAAAGAATGGGGGAGCGCAACACGGCATAATACCCCAAAAAATAAAACACGACAATATTTATGAACGTGAATATTTTCAAATCATAACATCAAAATTAATGTTATTTAAATTGGAAACCTTTTCATCCAACATATTTCTGGAAATAAAATGTTTCAGATTTATTTTGTAAAATACTTAAAGAGGGCTTCAAAATAATTGCTCCTTAGAAAATGGAAATTTCTTTGAGATGGTTCTGAAAATATAAAAATATCCTTAATTTAATTCTTTTCTTGTCTTTTATTATTGATCTTTTCTACCATTCGTTAACACTCTCAATTACTGCAATTGAGTGCATCTGAAGAAGGTTATACAATTGTTATTTTTTTAGATAAATCGTGCTTTTTTTAAATTATCTCCACACATGAGGCCCTGAGGAAAGAAGTCCCTCAGGCCTAAAACAACTTAGGCCCGGCGCAAACGTCAGATTTTTCCATCCGATTATCTGATCCGACAAAAAACGATTGGACGGCTGGCGCGGAAAGGCGTGGCCTATTTTTATTACTCCGCGCCGGTCGTCCAATCCGGTCCGACAACGGGCGTGGCCCCGGTATTATAACCAATCCAGTTTTCGTGACGATTTTTGTCTGATCGGATTTTTGTCTGATGTGTGCGGCCTGCCTAAATCGTATTTTTAGAGAAATGAAGGAGAGGACGTTTTGGGAAAGAAAAGGGTACGAGGGGTGGGTAGAAATCTGGGGGATAAACTTTACGAAATACACATATTTTTCAAACAACTCGCGCGCCACGTATTGTAAATTTCTTATGCAAATTTCATAATGCTAGAGATCACTATTATGTATAGAAGCATTTATGGCTGTGCGCATAATAACTCACCAAAGTTTCATCTCAATCGGATGAATGGTGAAGAAAATAATTTCATAACGTTAGAGCTTGCCATTATACAAATCGAAACCTTCGCGAGCATGGACACAACAAATCACCATAGTTGAATCACAATCGGATGAATGGTTTAGGTACCGCATAAGAGACAAACAAAGAAACATTCATTTTTATATATCTTTACATAGTAAGTATAAAATGAAGTCGCTCCCGCTGTCTGTGTGCTTAGATCTTTTAAACTACGTAACGGATTATCATGCGGTTTTCACCAATAAATAGAGTGATTCGTGAGGAAGGTTTTTAGGTATATATTTTATCAAGGTTTTGTGTAAATTAGGGAGCGGGCTGGCAAGCGGGCAGTGGGCAGCAGGATGGCAAGCGGGCGGTGTGGATTTGATTTAACAGATGGCGTGGGTTACAAAGGTTGGGTAATGGCGTGGCGTTGTGTTTCGTTAGCCACAGCAAAGTGTGGCCGGTTCTGCGAGTATTAATATAAGGCGCAAATTTAAACCAAAGAAATACATTATACGCAATAAAGTGTTGTCAATTCTTTACTTTAATAGCTAAAAAAATATATCGTATGTAAATTATTTTAAAGATTACGAAGTCTTTATCGATGTTTAAGGTGGTTCCAGGCGATGATGACTTCATAAATGTTACAAAATCTAAGAACTTTTTTAACGTAGGCCCTTTCATCTCTTCAACTCTTATGTTTCCGCTCTTCGCGCCATGCCTGCTTCGATTTGGCGGGGAAAAGAAAGATCTCAAACCTGTTACTGCTCGCGTGGTCACACCAACACCAAATTCACCAAAATAAAGTAGTAGGTACATGACCTACATAATATTTTCTGCTGTGAAATAGAAAAAAGGGACAAACCCACGCTTACAATACTTTCGTTTTTACGCATTATCTCTGCACTGGAATGAGATATGAAGGCGAATTAAAATCAGTTTACTGTAGATTTTATGTACATAGTAACAATATGATATGTCAACTTGACCTTCGAGGTCATAAAGGGATTCAGTATACAGGGTGTTAAGGGACGTACTTGACTTACTTTAACCAGTGATTCTATCTGATAACATTATTTAGAGTAAAAAATGTAAAATTTTGGTCTCCGGTGACTTTTTTGATGACTTTTTTTTCGAAGTTTTTTCTTCAAAAAAAAAAAACTTCCATTTTTCGTCATTTGACACTCGGCCGAGTAACCAACCAACCCCGCCCGCTTACAACTGTCCAACACCTACCATTTTTTTATGTTTTTGTAGAAAAAAAAAATTCATTTACATACATTTTCTTCTCCAAATAATGTCAGGAATCACTGGTTAAAATAAGTCAAGTACGTCCATTAACACCCTCTAAAACTCTTATATTACATTATATTACTCAAGTGTCTGATTCACTTGGTCGTTCCATGTCTTCCTCGGACGTCCCCGACTTCTTCTACCTTTCACATTTGCATCATATATTATCCTAACACTCCTTTCCTCGTTCATTATCTCCATATGCCCAAACCATCTGAGCGCGCCTCTTTTGATCTTACGCATTACGCCTTGTATTCCTTGCGTATCTCCACACTTCTCATACGATCGTACATGGTGTTACCACACATACTCCGCAGGGATCTCATTTCTACAGCATTCAGTCTACTTTCATCCTTCCTCTGCCAGTTCCATGCCTCCCTGTCGCATATCAGGTACCAGCACTCCATTGTGGACGGCTAGCTTCGCTCTTTGGACAGTTTTTTCGTTAACTCCAACAGCGTTCAGGCCTTCAATATTGGGTTTACCTGCATTTACCCTTATTTCAATATCTCTATCAGTCTTCCCTTCTCACGTAAACATACTTTCCAAATACACAAACTCATCCACCTGCCCCAAAAATTCATCATTTTCAACTATATTGCACAAACTAGTCTTATAAAATATTATCATTCAGCATTTTTATATTCCTTTTTGCGTTTTCGGTCATTTTTCACGGAATTAATGCTATTTAAGTCTTATTTTCTTTTGAACCCGTCGGATGTGCTTCCTGAGATAGAACGTAATGAAGCAAAAGGTGATATCCGCCAAACATGAGGTTTACTGCCTTCTACCTTCAGTAGGTCGTTATCCAACCATCAATTTCTCCGCAGCCCAACGACTCGTGAGACCAGCAAACCGCGATAAACGTAACACACGTGCAAGTTACAGTAGGAAATGTAATATGTTATGACATAACGCTGGGAGTGCGCACGAAGAATGCCTAAATAATCTGTTTAAAATAATATGTTTTAAAACTCAATTGATTAACACGTTTTTCGAGTGTTGAATTAGGTACACTTCACGGCACACTTTCCTTGGATATTCATTGAATATTGGTTGTGGCATTGGTTCGTGTGTGTTACACATAACATAATATTTATGCTCGTATACTGGTGCTTGAAGGTTTTACGTAAACAAATTATCTCCGTTAAATTTATTATGATCAATGCCACATAAATATTATTGGAAAGTTCGGAAAAGAAAAAATAAATTTGTGGTGCAATGCTAGGGTGGTAGGTAGCTATCTACTACAGCTGTATACTATAGGTGTGTCTATTTTTAAACTCACACATTCATTATTTACTTACTTATAAAAAATAATAATTAAGAAACGTTTTTTTTATGTGCTTTTATATGTATATAGGGTGTCAACGGACGTACTTGACTTACCAGTGATTCCTGACATAATATGGATTGAAAAATGTAGATGAAATTTTGGTCACTGGTGACTTTATTATGTTTTATTTTAATATTTTCATTTTTTCCCACATTTCATTACTTGTCGCTGACCGAGTTTGCCAAGACTGATTTCATTTTACATTTTTTACTCTAAATAATGTCAGGAATAACTGGTTAAAGTAAGTCAAGAACATCTTTTAACACCCTATATAACTAGCTAAAGTCCCCGGTGTTACCCGGGCTATATGCGGAGTTTATTTATTATATATCTGAAGAAAATAATTTCCCCCAGGTACTATGTCATCATGGTCTGTGGAGGGTCTTTAAGAAAGGAAGTTCTGGAAGGAAAAGGTATGAGGGTGGATAAGATTCTAGGTGTGTCCAGGAGTGACGGACATATGAATCCATCCCTCCCACTGCCGTATAAGAGCAATGAGTCGAGAGGTCAAAAACCGGCCGCTCCTAATGCTATTCAGCTTGTGGGCAGGCGCATCCGCCCGATGCACCCGGGCACCCGCGCTAAGTCACCAACGCAGCGAACCACTTGGGGTGACTGTTCCCGGAGTGTTGGTTCCCGGGGCGGGGGTAGCAAATCCCACCTCCCAAATTAAGTATTTTTCGATGTCTAATTTAGAGTTATCCCATTAGAAGACTTAAAATATAATTTATTTTTAAATATTCTAAAAATACACACACTAGAAGACAGACGACCTAACATTTTTATTCAAAATACTTAACTCTAAAATTGACATAAACTTACGAACACCGACAGTAACTACACGACAAAATACACTATTCTACTGTAGCATTCATAAGCGGAACTACATTGCCCACTCTCCGATACAACGATTTCACACTATGGGAAATCAGTACTTAGGTGATGTTGACACATTTAACATAAACTTGGCGAATTTTGATCTTGTAAAATACTTATTCCAAAACTATTCCTAAACATATCTGTATTTTTGTAAACCTATGAAATCGCTGTATTTTTGTATTTTTATGACTTGTGTGTTTTTTTTATCTAATTTTATTTTTATTATTTCTTTATCTGTTTTTTTTTTACATGAGCTCCACACAGGAGGCCCTGAGGAAAACAATTTCCTTCAGGGCCTATGTCATCCATAGGGATGCTGTGTGGAGGGTTTTTTTAAGGAAAGGAAGGAAAGGAGAGTTTTGGGAAGGAAAATGGCTTAAGGGATGGGTGGGAATCTGGGGTTCAGTGTGTCCTGGTCATCCGCCTCCAAGACCTAGACAAACCTCACCCCATGAACCCGGGCACCCCTGCTAAATCACCAAACGTAGCGAACCACTTGGGGTGACCTATGCCAGAGGTGTTGGTTATCCAATAAAGGTTCCCGGGGCGGCGGTACCCATATCCGCCTCCCAAATTGATTGTTTAAAAATCATCTGTCATGAATTTATTGTAGGTACTACCAAACATGTAAAAGCCTGTGGGCGTTAAATAAATAAATAAATAGAGTGTGACTTTCCTCTTGTTTTGAAGGTCAAGTGGGCAAAATTTGATCACCCTCGGATAATTGATTATATACCACCAATAAAAGTTTTTTGTCTATAAAGAACTATACGTAATTAGCTGAAATTTTAAATAATCTTAAACTATTTACTTAAAACTGTTTGGCACCAACTGTGTATCGAATCCGACGAAGTCCCATGTGTACTTCCCAGCACTAAACCATGGTAACAATAATTATTATTTAGTAATCGTCGGATTGAAACATGAACAACTGTACTATATACTACATACTACTGTACAGCTGTACAATATAATTTACCGGACTTGAAGAATAAAGCCCAACATTTAATTATACTAAAATTGGTGTTAAATAATGTAGATAATGTAGATTTTCAACATAAAAATCCTTTCTCATGTGCTTACCATATAGTACTCACTTTGATTTTATACTCGTAACTCTTTTAAATTAAATTATTTTATACTATTTTGTATTCTATTATATTATTTTATGCATATGTATATTTTCTTAATACTCTCACACATTCTTTTTATTGCATATGATAATTTACTGTATAAAAAATCGACCACCACAACACGGGCATATGCCTAGCATGGTGGTCGAAAAATCCCCAACTTTTGTAAAAAAGAATTTTTTCAATGAATAAAGAAACTTAAAAAAAAATAAAAAAAATAGAGCTGCAGATTTGAATAAAAATCAAAGAAACGCCGCCCGCCCGGAGACTGCCCGGCATCCGCCGGCCCGCTACAGAATTCATATTCATGTAAAAACTCGTACATGTGTATTTTTGTTTATTTTAACAAAATAATGCTCTTCTCGATGGATTTTTGAAGGGTACGTAAATAAAACTTTACACGTTAAACCATTATAACAAAATGAAAAGAATTATTTTCTGATATTTTCTCATTCATATTTAATGATTGGTGCCTCTTGGGAAATATTCTCGTCCGTTTTGGCATTGAAACTATTTTACTGGATAGGTGGATATATTGAATTTCATACTTTTCTTACTGATTTTTCTTTTTTTAGAAGATTATTTATTTATTGAGTTACTGAGTGCGATTCCAGAGGGTAGACGTCCAGTGGGCCGCCCCAGACACAGTTGGGCGAGGCAACTCCAGAAACTGTGTGAGGAGAGGATGGGTCTGCCATGGACGGAGGCCGAACAATCAGCACAAGACAGGGACGTATGGAGGAGCCTTGTCGACGCAATGGGTCCCCGACCCGAATAGGACAAGGCGAAGAAGATGATGATTTATTATTAGAATTGATTTATTATTTATCATTTAAAGCAATATTATATTTTTGTTACTGAGAATTTTTGTAGTGAATTGACGCTGTCTGATACATCTTAAAAATATTTCACCTACGATAAAAAAAACTCAAAACGGCAATCTGCTAGCCGAGAGCCCTAAGAAAAATGGGTCATGTACCATCAATATTATAAAACCGCGCTTACGGCAGTATCGCCAACATCGTTGACCAGTACTTCTGCAAATCGCATCTACGCACAGCATTACCCAGCTTTTGGTTCTACAACTCCACCATATCTCCCTTTTGTTTCTATTATTTATGATCCGCTACTTTCTGCTACCAAAAAAATGATATCGGAGGTGCAAATAATCCAAAATAGAGCCCTACGTAACATTTTTGGCTTGCCTTGGGATACACATGTTAAAGATATTTACCGTCACGCACTTGTATTGCCATTTAAGATTGTTCCTAGCTTTGAGATAACAAACACCATCTTAAATATTATTCAGTGCAACACCCACACAAATATAAAACTGAACTATAACAACGACGTTCACCAATATAATACACGACAACACAACAAACTATTAAATTGAAATAAATTTTTTAACTTATAACTTATAAGTTAAAAAATTGTTTTAATTTCAATTTAATACAATATAATTCCACCACGTATAACAGAACAATAAATAAACTCATACAACAAACTACATAATATATCAAAAACACACTCAAAAAAGTTCGGACTGAAATCATTAGAATACATTGCCTACACTAACTATAACAAATTGCCGGAAGAATTAAGACAGGTATGCCTCTAACAAATCTCGAAACAATATATTGAAATCTTATTTTTTTAAATTTTATTTGTAAAACGAGTCATAAGTAGGTACAAACTCTGTTCTGATAGCTATCCTGATTATCTCCAAGTTCCAAACTTTGTACACTAGATATGGTGGGTGCAGTTTATATCTTTTTTAAATCTTGACATGTATTTTGTATGTTAACATCTTGTATTAGGTCTGTATATTTTTGAGCCCGTACCTTTTATTGTATTTTCCTGATTTTGTTTTTTTATGCATTTCTATAGTCCATCATGGAGGATACTTTATTTTAACTTTTTGACACCAACAGTACATGAAACAAATGAGTGGTTCTAATAATTCATCTTGTAAGACATGTTTCTGTGAAATATTTGTAAAGTGATTCTTCATATGTTGTGTCTGTATATTGGGTTGGGTTGGGTTTAAATCTTCAAAGGTACCAATTAGCGATCCCTTAATGAGTTTTGACAACTCATGGGAATGCAACTTCGTTGTATGTTTTATTAAATAAATAAAAAAAATCCTACCCGTTGGTCTATGGAAAAACTAGTTAGAGATGGTCGGTCAGTCAGTTTGCACGAAATATGTCCCCATTCACATTATTTCATCAACCATTTAACTTTATTGAAATTCACCCAAAAGACGTTTGTCTTGAATAGAAACGGTTCCAATACTTCAAGATAATTGTGCAATCAAGTGTGTAAATAATGATGACCTATAGATGTGTATGTCCTACGGCGAAGCGCATGTCGAAAGATGTCAAGGAAGAACCGCCCGCGTATCTTTAATCCCATAACTCAATGGTTTCAAATGTATGGTTTTTAAGAGGAAACCCGGACCCCGAGAAATTTTAACGATAAGTTTTATACCAAATTGTTGCTATCACTGTCGCTCTTACTCCCCGAATAATGAGCGAAAGGGACAACTTAAGTGATAATACCTAAATGAAATCATCAAAATCGAGGTTTTGTATTTCAATTTTCAAGAGTGGAGAGACTACGAAGCACCGCACAAAGAGGAGACTGATTATTCCATCTTGTTCTCTTGCAGGTTAAATCATACCGATGTTAGATTTGTCTCTTTTTAGTATCGCTTTTTCGTTTCATCGAGTTTCAAATCACATCGGTGCTAAAGAAGTTTTCACTTCTCGCAAGTTGTCGCCACGCTAGTGGTTGACACCTCCATCATCAAAAATATTTGCAGTAGGTACCTAGTGTCAAAACCCAGAGAGGAAAATGTGAATACGTTTGTATGGACAAAACGCCGCCTGGTGTCATAATTTCAGCAACCTCTTAATGTTAGCAACTAGAACTTTAAAAACTTGTCGAATATAGCAAAAAGAAAGCCTTGAAAAGATATGAAATCGCGTATACAAAAAAGTTAAAAGGTTTCAAATGGCAGGTATGCACGGCAGCTTGGCCATTCAACGACGAAAAATGCACTAATGTAGGTGACACACACAGTGTTACGTAACGACGGGCTCGAACCGCCTGATTACGAACTTATAACAAATTAATAATAAATAACACCACAATGTTCAAGACTCAACAAGAATGGTTCAATTTAAATACTTACAAAAACCAAATTATGATACAAACCTTCGGCTAGCTCCTCTCAGGGATATTGTGTTCTCAATTCGATCGGATTTGATTCAAAACGATCGTCGCTTCATTTATTGAATAAAGATAGGGTTTAATAAATTAGAAGATCTCTCGTCGCTTTTAAATAATTTGTGAATTTATTAATGACTCGACGCTTCTAGGAAAAGCTTTTAATCTCTTTGTGAACTCAAGGTTAACGATTCTAAAATATAATAAAAGGGTTGAAGGATAACACATAATTATATAAGTTGTACGTACGTTACCCCGTCTCGGGTTTCATCTGGGCAGAGGACCTCGTCCGGAAACACCACTGAGTTGATTTAGATATATAAAATTTAACTATATTTTAAATTACGTGTTCCAAAAAACGTTGGAATACCCAAAACCAAAGCTATTCTACCCGCCAAGATGCGGAGGACCGACCGACCGACCCGTAGCGAACATAAAACCAGAAGAAGCTCGCCAGGGCTCTCGACGCAGTGCAAGGGTCCTCGGGCCCCTCCCCCACCAAAATTCGGGCCAATCAAAACGTCTAGACAATGTTGCCAATTTTTGACAACTAATATTAAATATTTAGTACCTGATGACGGAAATAATCATATAGGGGTGGGAAGTTAAAATTCAAGAAAGCACTTCATGACAACAGCTATATAAGCGCGAGCAGATATCTGTTGAACCGCGAGCGCTTATGTGTTATACCGTCACACGAAGCTATCAAATATTTCTTCCCATGGTAGGATAGGAGATCAGATGAATTAGACAGCTAGCACGAAATGCCATTTCTTTGTTCTGAATATGTCAACTTGACATATGTCATCCGCCCGTTTAAGCAGCTCCGTAAATAAAATGACCCCTCTCCTGTTTTTGACGATGAGGTGGCCGCATAACTTTTCGCTGTCGCCTCAGCAGCGGTTACAGCGTAAGATGCGCATAAACTGCTTATGTGTGGCAGGTCTGATGGGATTGTATGGCCCTCCGTACACGGAGATACTTACAAACTGCGTAATTGTGACGCAACTACAAGTACCCTGCAGATATACTACTCTTGAATGCTGGTTTCCGTACAAGGCCCTACCCGAAATATAATGGACTTGATCATTTTTCACATGCAGCCGTGGAGTTAACACGATGTCAAGCGATGTCAAATTACTTTTTTTCGAACATCAATCTATGCCGTCTCCACTAAATCCTTTCTTACATATTCTGGTAAACACGCATTTTTTCCACTTCCAGGCAAATCTAACATTTAGACAAACGAATGAGAATCAGACACAAATGATGCGACGCATCGCGTGCGATCAGCACCGTCATTACCGTGCAACAGATTTGATACCGACAGCCGTCGAGTATTGCCGTGTACATCGACGAGCATGTTACGCGCACGAGGATCGAGTAGCTTGTAAGTAGCGTCGTGTAGGGAGGCACCATGGAGAGCAATATTGGGCGTGCTATGATGTTTTATCTTTTATAGCTGTGTGTGGCAGGGGATTAAATCTATCAAATAAGATATCATTTAAAAATAAGGTTTGATTCTATTGTGTTAAATAAATGCCCTGATGTATTTTGTGCTGTGTTGTCACATAAAAATTAAATTATCAATAAAATCACAGGAATGCCAGAGGTGTCGTAATTGGTTCATTTTGTTCAAGGACACCTTCACTACAAACGCATATAACACATCAACAATTTTAATCATCGTGTGCCAATTCGTGTGGTATTAAGAAAGGTGTATAATTTACAACATTGCTCGTAAAAACCTTGCGTTTCGAACAAAAGATTTAAATTAATTTGAACACTTAATGGAAAAAAAAACATTGTCATGGTGAACTTCATTAGCTTTCAGCTTTGCATAAACTTTAGATTTATCTTTTTTTGCAATCTCTCCCATATTATCTCCATATAACCCTGAATAATTTACGAAGCCGGTTTGAAACCAAAGATTTACCTTTTTATGTTTTAATGAAATAATCAAAGGATAATGTCACGAAGAACATCAATAACTGTAATGGCATCATAAAATAAATATTTATAGTATTTTTGCAACTTTCCTATTTTTTTCCCGATTGTGAGTGTTGAAATGATTTAATTAGTGGTCAAGGAAAGAAATCGTAATAAATTCAATAAAAACTGTATTCAACGAGAGGGAATAACCAGACAAAACCAGAAATATGTCATTTTTAAATCATTTTTTTTTTAATTTGACTCTTTTCGACAAAAAATTATAAATTTATTTCGAAAGACTGTTCTTTTATCTAGTAAGGGTACATTTAAATTTTGAGAAAATATGTTTATTTTTAGTACAATAAGGTTTTACCGTAGGTCGTTGGCAGATTTGTTAAATTTTCAAACTAAATTTTGTATTATACACCACACATTTCAAATCATATAATCGTGAAGTAAAATAAATCAATAAATTATCTGGGAAACCTATGCTTCAGAATTTTAATTTTAGTTTAAATAAAATCATTCAAAAAAGATCCACCCACGTGTTTTATGACGAAAATATTTCAGTTTGTCTATTTATTCACGGTCTTACAAAATAATATATTTAAGTTTTTTTACATTCTTATTTTACTTAGACATTATTGAAAAATGATAATTACTTATGGTCAAAAGTAATTACAAAAAGCACATTATTTTAATAGTTTTATCATCGCGCTTTTCCGCTCTTTTGAATGTAGGTATAAATTAAAGCAAATTTTGAATGTAGTAAGATCGATATTGAGATATTATTTTAATAAGCTGTCACGGAGAATAGTTAATCTTTCTCGATGGAACCGCCCTGTATGATCGTAGGAACATCTTTCGAAGACATTTGAATTCTCGGCCGCTACCTGGTTAATGGCCCTTTTTGTAAAACTCTTTCTTACCACGTTTTCGAAATCGTACTTCTAAAGCACAATAAACGTTTCAAATATTTGAGTAATGATTTCTTTAATAGGTTCGCTGATTGTCTTGTCCTTGGCGTGTTATTTGAAGAAAAATATATTTTTTCAATTAACGAAATTAAAATCTAAGCAATTGATCACAAAATAATGGGGGAATTGTGACAAAAATCAATAGTTAACAGAAACCCGCAAGCCAAAAGCGGGTATATTCTTAATTAAATTATTAATAATGTAAAATCAAATCCAATAAGTAACATATCGAAACTGATGGTCTCTCACCAAGGCAATACTGAAAGTATCTTCCATTTTGAACTCGTTAACACGTAGCAGATCAAAAAAATTAGTGCAGTTCACACGCGGTAGAAGTGAAACCTTTTCCCACACAATTGCAACAAATAGGAGCCTTAAAAAGTGAGTTCATAATCAAGCAGCCAATCCGGTAAGGTTTCATTCTCTCGCAGGCTATATCCTATAGATGTATGTATTTGTCTCTTTTTAGTGTCGTTTCCTTTTCATCCGAGTTGCAAATCACAACGCTGCTAAAGAATTTTCACATCAACAAGGATTCAGTTATGTTAACACAGCTTGGGTGAACTTCTTTCTGAAGAGGACATACAATGGCAGAGGATGATTTTATTAACTAATAAGTGAAATCTAAAATGCACATTGTTGTAGCAATTCTATTCAAATTTATGACGTTTTTTATTAACTGTATTATTGCAATATTCAATATTACCCAATTTTTTTTATCAAATTAGGGCACACAATATTTAGACATAACTTTTATTGGTCGTAAGCATTCAGGCAATGTTTTGTATGGCAAATTCAATACTGTTTTATTGATTGCACACGCCACAAGCATTGAAATGCCATTTCTACATAATTACCCAAGTACTTACGCGCGCTTTGTATACCTTAGGCACCTGACAAAAATATTTTAACCCGGCGTCAATACAGTTGGGTCAATTTGACCCGCGCCATTTTAAAATTAGCTTATTTCTTAGAAATTTTGTGCGACGTTGCCACATTTCACAGTAGCTGGAGCTAAAAATCTCCCCTCCCCGCTGGCTACCGCTGTTCAGTATTGTAGCGGCCGCGACGATGGATAGACGTGGTTAAACCCGAA
This sequence comes from Limnephilus rhombicus, assembly GCA_929108145.2. NCBI lineage: Eukaryota > Metazoa > Arthropoda > Insecta > Trichoptera > Limnephilidae > Limnephilus > Limnephilus rhombicus. The sequence goes on from OV815285.1 coordinate 21,090,849, forward strand.
AAAGGTAAATATGACCCAACCATATATTTGGTGTCGTAATTTCGCGCCAATTAATAACTAAAGATTACATTCGACAATTGGTTCACCAGCTATGAATTAAGTAAACCATTTGCTTCAAGAACACAAACTGACATCTATAGACATTATTCGCAAAAATAAAAGACAAATACCCGAAAAAATTACGAAAACAAGGGGAAAAGAAATAAACTCGTCGACTTTTGGTTTTCAGAAAGATATCACGATCGTTTCATATATTCCGAAAAAAAATAAAGTGGAAAACCACTTTATTTTTTTTATAAAAACTTATGTCGAGCTTGCATCATGATGACAGTATTGATACATCTACCGGCGACAAAAAAAAACTGAGATAAATACATTTTATAATGTGACCAAAGGTGGAGTATATTATATATATATATATATATATAGTCCACCTTTTGGTTGAGTATACAGAGTATATTATTCGTAGTCCTACTATATATCTCATTCATATATATGATATTAGGTCACATTTTGAGAAAAAAATTATGGGTTTTTTAAATTTTATAACTTTAAGACAGAGGTTGTCTATTTTGTTAAAATTTTACTATACTTTTATAAAAATGTCATTAAAAGATTGTTTTATATGAATATGTTTTATTTTACCCAAAATCTCGTAAACAAAATAATTTTTAATCAAATTATTGCAATATGTTTCTAAATTTCTTTTAAATATTGACATCAAAGCCAGTTTTTAATTCGGGTCTCCTAGACCCAACCCTACTATCGTTGTTACATATTTTAACTGTTCTGACGCCGGGTTAACAACTTCGAAAATAGGCTTAGACACCAAGTATTCATAAATCCATACATTTTACTGAAATAACCATGATAATAAGAACAGCATCATTAACAGCAGCTTTTTTTTACATGAATACCGCAAAGAGCCCAACTGCTCCCGTCTGGAGCCAGTGGGACTGTGGCATCCCCAATTGGGGTATGTTGTGAGGCTGAAGGTAGTGGGGATGGAAAGGAGATAGGGAAGAGGAAGGTGGAGATAGTACCTGACTATTCAGATCTGGTCACCAAACACGGCTAAAGCCATTTCAAGCGACGTTTCAATTCTGAATGGTGGCCTTACACCAGGGCGATACTGAGAGTATCTTCCACTCTGGAACGTGCCGCAAATATACCATATTATTTTAAATGAATAAATTGTGAAAATAAAATTTATTTGCCACGCCGGGATTCGATCCCGCGACCTTCGGAGAGCTAGTCAAGAGCCTTACCGCTGGACTATGCCGGCAGCTAATAATAATTGCTAGTTGAAGACTTTTAACATTTTTGTATTCTAAAGTAATCAGCAGAATATGTATGAGACGTTAAATGATTTTGAATGAAGATAAAAGTGTGTGCCCAAATATAATAGGCCACTTGCATAACATTTTTTAAAAAAAATTTCCGGTTCAGGCAAATATTCTAAGACATTCCGTATTTTCTTTTTTTTTTTAATCGTATTTTTGAAACCCTGGGGATTTTTTGAAAATTTCAATGTGAAAAATTAGACCATTTTTTATAAACCGGAAAAACGGGACATAATTTTATAGGTGTGAAGTAACGATAATTACATAGACGAAAATCATTTTTAAAAAAAAGAACGTTTTCCACACGATGCCATTGAATAACGAGGCATACCAAAAATATTACATCTCATAATTTTTTTTTTTTCATGATCCATCTTATTGATCATAAATCATTATAATGTACAGCGTCTATATTACTAAATTCAATGTAATATTCTTGTACTTGTAAATTATAATAATAATAAGAATATTATAAAATTTTATTTTATTAAAATCAGCACCATAATCATTATACCTCTAAAACACGTATCGACATCATCTTCACGTTCTGAAGAGAACCCCGTACATCATTAAATGTACGGGGTTCTCTTCAGAACATCTGTCAAAAAGTCGAACCAAATGATAAGTTTGCAGAGAACAAACTAGTGTATGAATTCAAAAATTCGCCTGAAATGAAAGTGATGCCATATAAAAAAATAAATCAGTGTGGAATTTTACAAAATTAATAGGAACATTTTCGGAGACGGGACATTTTCATGTAGTGACGTCACGAGCCCAAATAATGGATTTATTTATTTAAAAATAAAAAATAAAAACTGTGCATATCTAACAATTTTTGCAAACATTTTCGTAATCTTAGTAAAAAAATCTATCCACATGATTTTTTCCAAGTCGTTATGAAATCCATGCAAGAGGCCTATTGTGTGGCGATCCATCCTCCCTGCCTACCTCTGCAATGGCATTGACAAGTCGGGTTAGTCAGTTAGACTCCGAGTAATAAGAATTAGAAACGGATTTTCAGATGGTTTGTTTATGTAGTGCGGATGAACGAAGAACAAAGTGTAAGGAGAATATATGGCGTTTAAGTCAATTGTAGAAGAAGTTGGGGACACCCGTGATAGATATGGCATAATCAAGTGAATCAAAGACTGGGGACGGGTCACGTTGAATCAGAATAACGATGAATGTGGTTTAGACTATGTAAGAATGTGAATGAATCAAGCCAAGAGATTCGTCGATAGTACTATTAGGTCTCGCAGAAAAAAAATTATGTAATCGTAAATGGTTTTAACCGTTTTAACGAAATTATTTTAACCTTCATCCTTACAATATATCCCAGTCAGGGATGACTGGGATGCCAAAGTCTCACCAACTTCAGATGGTTGGGAGCAGCTGGGAATCTTGTGCGGTATCCAGTTGAATTGGATAAAATCAATTATCAATACTTTAGCCATTATATCAAAACTGTTTTCTCTGATAAGTTATTTAGGTACGTAATATCATACGTCAATGGGTACATGTATACCTATATTATATAAATATATTTTTTCAGTGTTTTAATATACAGGATTACATTGTTTGCTTCATTATCTACACATGTCTTTCTCAACTTCTGTTTCCAATTTCTTGCTGTTTTTAAAGCTCACTAGAGCTATCTTTTTTATGTTGTAGTTATACCTGATATTATGTTATATTATGTAATTGCCGAAAGGCTTTAATATTATAAATAAATATTATATTGTTATTGCAATTTTTTCAATGGGTTTTATTATTAGATATGATTTTAGATTTTCACGGCCAAAAGTATTTTTGTTAATTATTTTTGGGGTGTTATAAAGGTTTTATTTAAAGGGTTTTTTCATTGATTTTAAAGGGTTTTATTATTGGTCAATGATATAACCTTCTTGACACTATCAGATGTATATTTACAAAACGCTATTAAATAAAATTAATTTCCATAAAAAAAATAAGTAAACTTATGTGCATAAGTCAGTAACGTAAATCCAAATTAAATCCTACAAACCCCTCTTGAAAATTTGTTCCCAAATCAGCTCAATTAAAATTTGAAAAAAGCTTCATAAATAAACCACCGTAGGTATTTAGGCAGCCCAGGGTATTCTGTTGAAATAGTTTGATGTATTTAAAGCATACTTTTAAAGGCTATAAAATGGAAGTTGCCACATAAAATGCATATTTTAATACTAAAATTGATTCAATTAGTACACGGTTATGTTAAAACCACAAATATTACATTTTGATATGTCAAGTGACCTTCTTTGGACGGATAATTTTTATGGAGTTTTTTTTAAATGAAAACTTATTTAACACCGTTGTTATTTGAAAATCGATAAAACGAAAAAGCGATACTAAAAAGAGAAACACAAATATTTGTAGGATTTATCCTGCAAGAGAATGAGATAGAATAATCTTGCCCCTAATAATAAAGGTTTCACTTCTTCCGCGTTTGAACTGCACACTTGTAATTTTTTAACATTTGCGATCATGAATTTACAATCGTACTCCTAATCTCAAATCAAAATATTTGTACAAAAACATATTTCAAAGTTTATAATATCTTATATTTATTTATTGTTATCAAGTTTAATTTGTAGTAGGTAGGTATTACATTTTAATTTGTAGTTTTTCTTTTATAATGTATAATTTATAAAATTATTTGATTTGTAAACAAGTTCCAAGGTGTATTTATTTTAACGCATGACAGTTTTTCGCCTTCTGAAAACTCCTTCAAAAAAAGCAATTTGATTGTCTTTGTAAGTATCTTTATTTTGGAATTTTTATGATTTTTTTATAACCTCACACGCGAGGCTTCGCGGAATAAAAATCCCTCAGGCCCACTAGCATGGTCCATCGATATAGATTTTATCGAAAATGTCGGTAACTTGCGATCGCTCCCGAGCACGACTGCAGGCCGCTAACGAATAAACAACAGTTTACGTCAAATATATTAGGAACCCCTAGTCATTGCGAACTATTGTTTGTTCGTTAGCGGTCTACAGTCGTGCTCGGGAGCCACCGCAAGTTACCGACATTTTCGACAAAACCTATATCGATCGACCATGCTAGGACCCCAGGGCCTGCATCACTTTGGGGTTGCTGTGTGGAAGTCCTTTTGATCTATCCAGCGGGACTCCCTCGAAACATCGTCTTATAGCAGTGAGAGAAATAGATTCGTATGTCCGTCACTCCTGGACTTACTGACCCCCAGATTCCTACCCACCCTCATAACTTTTCCATCCCAGAACTTCCTCTCCTTCCTTTCCTAAAAAAACCCACCAGACAGTATCCCCAAAGACCTAGGCTATGATGAGATTATTTTTCCTCTCGGCCACCTGTTTTGAGCCAATACAAAAATATATAATGAAAGAATAAATATTATTAAAAATAAAAAATCGTTATAGTATTTGATTTGCACGTCACTGCCACGTAATAACTCGTATTATATTTCCTGATAATTTTACATCTAAAAGTGTCCGGTTTCAAGTGTGCGCTTTCTTACTATTGCAGTATTATTTATTACACATATATTGGGTATCAAGTCGAGTATGTTAGATGAAAATAAATCTCAATTAAATCTGTGCCTACAGGTTCAGCGCAGAAAAATACACAACTATCAATCAAAATAAACGTCATCAATAAAAAATATATTTTATTAAGTCTCACATAGTTTTGGACTCTTTTAAAAGAAATTACCTTTTTACTCGGGTACTCGTAGAACGGTTGCACACACTTAGAGGAAAGAGGTACCCACTATGACGAGAGAAAGTGCGCCGTGTAATTCGCGAATATAAATAATATAATTAAAATGAGCATGAATTCCGGTACCGGGTGTTTAAAAATTATATAATTAAATACCGTAAAATTTGTTGGTAATTCACTCAAAAAAAAAGAAGATGGCGAGATATGTAAATACGAATGATAGAGAGAGGGCGCTATTAAAAACAATAATATTTAAATTTAATCGAAGATTGTGAAAATGTTTAATAAAACACGACTCGTTTAAAATAGAGCAAAAATCTCTTAGGGATTGTCTAAAACAGCATTTAAAGAAACACGGTGAATTTTTCATACATACCTATAACTTGTAAAATTACTGAAAGCAACGTGTTTATAATAATTTTCGGTGTATACTTTCCGATTTTTTTCTATCGAGGGAATTTCATATAATAAGGAACTCCAGTAAAAAATATTATGGCTTTAAAAAATATGTTTATATAGACCAATAAACGCTTATTCTGAATATATAAGTTTTATTTAATAATATTAAACGCAGAGTTATTAAAATAATATTAAAAAGTCAATTTTTAATCGGGTCGTAAAAACACGCAGTCAAGTTGGCATTATTGAATTTTCAGTGGTGACGTCACTGTTTTACGTGTCGTGACGTCACCGTTAAGTCTTTATCAGGAAAGATGTTAATTTAAAAATAAATGACAAACAAGTAAAGACAAATAAGAATAAATTAGAACATAGACAAAAATATTAAAAAGGAGAGGTGATTAATTAACAAAATAAAAAATTATAATTATTAATAAGAAAATAAATTTAAGAGATGGCTATTTTTAAAAAATTTATAATATTTAATTTACTATTAACGCTTTTTCTTATTTCTAAAATTTATAAATTATCTAATTGTGTGTAATAAAAATAAATAATATCTCAAAAATAAAATATAAGTTGTTTAATTTACTTACCTCAATGTTATCAGTAGTCTTTCTTCAGCTGATATAGTATTTCTGAATATTGTTTCTTGCCGTTGAATTTTAGTTTTAACTAATTCAAGTAATTCATCGAAACATTCTATAGACATTCTTAAATAATTTAAAAAAATTGCTTGGATCTTGTTTTAAACTAGGGTAAGGATTATGGAAATCACCAAAATTACATGTTAAGATGAATATATACGTGAAATCCTATTTAGATACTATTTTGATTAATCTTTACGTCGAATCTGGCTTACAGTATGAACATCAAAAAATATGCTACGGATAAATCGAAGATTTTACTAGCTTTTTTATGTATTGGAATTACAATAAAATTATTATTTATGTAACAAAAAATATATGCGTAAACCACAAAAAAAAATGTTTTTTCATGACTTAACTATGAAGTAATACAAGAAACTATTTTAAAAAATACCCCTTTATGGCTAAGACTATTTTTGAGGTTTTCCATGTTCTAACTTTTTTTCGTTCTTATAAATTTATGCACTAAATAAATAAAAACCACTTTTTCGCTCACTAGCCTGGTGCAAAAAGACGCTCGATTTTAAAATTTTGCAGGTATGAGATTCGAAATATTTCTAGCGTTTATATTCCTCTTAATGTAAACATCGGTGATTTTCTTATACGGGGCATCGTTTTTTTTCTGTTTCTGTTAGATGTTTTTCAACAAGAGCACTAACAGTAATGTTTCTTCGTCAGAGTCCATGGCTTAACTGCTGTCAAATGAATTTAAAACATCGAACGACCCACGTCTAAACATCACTAGCGTACAAACGCACGGCAGTCATAAACGCCTTCAATTTAGGCGTTTGGTATCGTACTGCAACCGTACTGCAGCGGCACGGCAGCAGTACGGCAGCGGATTATAACCAGCGGCACAGTAAACGTGCGGCAGCAGTCCGACACGAAACGTCTAAATTGAAAAGGCCCTAAAAGACATAATGTTATATTCCTACAATGTTCTTATTTTCAAAAGGTTCATTTCCTGGTATAGTTTATCTGTTCTTTGACGATCTGAAAACATGTTCGATAATAATAACAAGTTATCGTCATTATCGATAAAATCTTTATCAATCAACCGTGCTAGATATTCTGGATGGTTGGGAGCAGTTGGGACTCAAGCACGAAAAAAAATGTAACCAATCACGAATCAGCAAAGCAAATTAATTGATTATTTACTAATTAAAAACTTTCTTACGATCAAAATAATGCTGAACTAACCTAGTTTCATCATCAATTTATTATCATTATATTAATTTTATGTAATTCGCGTTTGATTAACTTTCTGTTACCACCTGAAATAGACAATAATTTAATAATTTTTCGCCTTCACAATACTATTAATATAATATAGTACTTACATTATTCTCAATTCACACCTGGTATCTCGTCATACATTAATACTTTTGTTAACGTTGAATTGTATGCCAAATCTTTGTGACTTATTATTCTGTACCCGAGAAGCATACGGATGCAAGTCCACATTTTGAAGAAATGAGTTTTTGATCCAAACTTGAAGTAAATAATCATGTTATCAGTGGCAGAAAGATACAGGCCCTATCATTAAGAAAAAATAGGATTTTCAAAAATGCATACGGATGCAACTACTGTTCACGCCTTTATTGTTACATGTTGCCTTTTGGAACTACCTATTGGGTGCCCTCTGCCTCAGTTCTAATAAATACACCGCACGGGACACAAGTTCTAACAATCGCATCGCTTTGTAATTAATAATCACGCCGCAGAACTCATAAACCGCAGTTTAATACGCTAAAATATCGCTTGCTTACCATTAGCGTACTCCATTAACTCCACAAAGCAAATATCACCAATATCCCTTCCTCATTTTTCCAAACTAATAATTACCTTCCCGGTGACATAAACTCAGTGCATGGAGGGTGTACAGCAGTTTGGAGATATTGGTAAGTCAACTCCAGAAATGTAATAAAATAGATAAGAACCGCAATCATCAATTTTACAGTCTTACTTGAGAGGGAACACTTGCTCCCCGCTGCAACAACTACCATGATGCAACAACTATCTTAGAAGCAGAAGTATGTACCGTGGATTTGCATCTTTATGATTTATTTGCATTTTGAGTATTATGATCCAAATCCTCCGTATTATGTAGTATCATGACTCAAATTATACATTACTACGCTTTTTATCGAAGTAAACAATTTTTAAACATTGATCCTTTCATAATACACCACATGTCATAATAAAATATTCCACTTCATGTTTAAGCAGAAAGACTCAAGTCCGTGTTTTGGTTTGACTCAAGTCAGCGTTTTTTTTAAACAATATTTTTAAAAGCTTCACATATAAAATATTTAGTTTTATTTGCTCGTTTTTAAAACAAAAGTAATTGATTTAATAATAACTTTTTTTTATCTATCAGCATGGATATCCGAAGAAGTTATGAGACCATAGTTATAGAAAAAATAGTTTTTTTGGTCTCCTGAACATTTACTTTTTTGGACTTGCATCCGTATGCTTCTCGTGAACAGAATGATTTTCTCACAGCAGCAGTGTAAATGTACTAAAACTTCCTTATTATTGTTTCATCATTTGGGAATAACTCACTTAACGACTAAAGACCTTCAGGCAATTAAAACAATGCAGCAATAGGCCATTTGCATGGATTTCATAACGACTTGGAAAAAATCGTGTGGATTGATTTTTTTACTAAGATTACGAAAATGTTAATTAAATTTTTTTAGAAATGTACAGTTTTTTTTATTTTAAATAAATAAATCCATTATTTGGGCCCGTCACGTCACTACATGAAAATGTCCCGTCTCCGAAAATGTTCCTATTAATTTTGTAAAATTCCACACTGATTTATTTTTTTAGTTATACGGCAACCCTTTGATTTCAGGAGAATTTTAGAATTTGTCATTTAACGTTAACTAGATTTATTGTTTGTTCTCTGCAAACTTATCATTTGGTTTGACTTTTTGACAGATGTTATGAAGAGAACCCCGTACATTTTACGCTGTCTGTACGTGCTTTAGAGGTATAATGGTAGTGGTGCTGATTTTAACCACATCAATTTTTTTAATATTCTATATTTACGCACCAGATTTAAATGTCCGGGTTAAATTTTCCCCACAGGAAAAACTAAACCCTTTCACACACTTCCCCAAATGATCATCTAGTCAAACCACGCTATGCAATTGCACTATATAAGTATTATAAATACAAAACAATACAAGAACAACATGTCAACCTACCAGAGACCAGATGGGAAAATAATTCACCGACTCCAGATATTTTCATATCAGAGGGTTCGGCTCTGTGGAATTCCTAATTGAACCTATAAATCCTATTGATCCCTCAATATAAATATTTAAAAAATCTTTTATAATCCTACATGTATTTAAAATTACCGATTTTTGCATTTTTATATATAAATTCTTTTACAAATCTAATACGCCTAAATTTTGAATCAGAGACCTAGGTATAATGCCAGTAGCCGAAATAACAAATGGTAATATTTTTATAGTCCGAGAATGCCAAATTCTTTTAATCTCATTTCCTAAATCTGTGTATTTTCTAATTTTTTCAGAAACAGTTTTTTTAATATTACAGGAATTTGGAATAGCTACATCAATGAAATAAGTTTTTTTTTTTTAATTTTGTGATGTAAAACTATATCAGGTCTATTATGACTAATTGTTCTGTCTGTTAGTATAGTTTTATCATAATATATTTTATAAAATTCATTTTCTAAAAATGAATTTGGTTCATATTCATAATATGGTACTATATTACGGCAGTCAATCAAGTTATGTTTAATTACCAAACTTTGGTGGATTATTTTTAAAACCTGATTGTGCCTAAATGTATACTCGGACGGCGCTAATATAGAACATCCCGATATAATATGTTCTATAGTTTCCGGAAAAGCCAAACATTTTCTACATAAATCATCAATTTGATTTATATCTTTGATTATATGCTTCCTACAATTTTTAGTATTAATGACTATCTTGAATGGCAAGCATAAATCCTTCTATTTCTGCGCTCAACTCTCCAATACTCAACCATTTGTTTGACAAAAGTTTGTCAACATACATTTGGTTGAGATAATTGAAGTGTTTTGCATGAATAGTTTTATTTGACCAGGAATCTAATAATTCCTGGTTAGTATTTATAAGAATGTTGGCATTCTCGTCATATAAATTTAAAGGTGTAATATTTATATCTGCTTTGCAAATTATTTTGTGCATTTCTGAGCTATTAGCTTTCCTATGGAAAAAATTTCTAAGCATTTCTACCTGATTGTGAAATTAATTCGTTCTATAGCTGAATTTGGATGATGGCAATTAAACTTTGTTTACGTAGTTCTAATTAATCGTTCTAAACTATTTAAATCTGTATTGGACCATTTAATTATGCCAAATGAGTACGTTAATTTAACGTATTGCCCAAGTATTTATTGCTTTTACTAAATTTTTAGCAGATAGATTGCATTTTAAAATTTTTCTGATCCTAGTTTGAAATTTAATCCTAATATCATTTTTAATACTAGTGTGATCTAATCTATTCGATTGCGGGTATCCTAAATATTTATAAACCTCATCCCCTTTCATACTTTTAATTTTGAAATTAGAGTGTGTGCCAAGACCGAGTTGTTTGGCGGTCCGTCCTCTCTGCCTACCCCTGCGGGGAAACGGCGTGATGGTTAGTTAGTTAGTTAGTCTAAATATATCCTCGTCTCCATCTACAATTTTGCCTTTCTCTATATGGATCGTTTTGCATTTATCTAAACCAAAAGTCATTATAATATCATCTGAAAAAATTTTAACTACCTTAATCATTTTCTATAAATATGATTCAGAATTTGAAAATAATTTTATATCATCCATATATAATAGATGTGAAGCTATACTACTCTCTCTTGTATTACCCTTAATTTTTATTCCAAACTTGCTTTTAATTAACATTTTAGACAGAGGATTCAATGCTAAGCAAAACCAAAGAGGACTCAATGAGTCTCCTTGAAAAATCCCTCCTTTTATTGAAATGCCCGGTACTACTATTTTCTTACCTTTAAAATTTACTAGTAAATCTGTATTCCAAAAGGAAATAATATTTTTCAAAAAGCTAATTATAATTGGGTTAACTTTATATATTTTTAATATTTTGATTAGCCACGAGTGCGGGACACTATCAAAAGCTTTTCGATAATCTATATAACAAGAATGTAAATGACGCTTTTGATTTTGTATTTGCTTTAAAATTACAGAATCAATAACTAATTGTTCTTTACATCCCATATGTTTTCTGCGACAACCTTTTTGTTGTTCAGATAAAATATTTTTTTCATCCAAATGAGTATATATTAAATCTGTCAAGCAAGAGGTTAAAATTTTGTATATTGTCGGTAGACATGTAATGGGTCTATATTGAGAGGGATTTTTAATATTTTCGCTTTTAGGTAACATATAAGTAATGCCCTTAGTTAGAAAATTAGGAAAATTTTGAGGTTGTTTGACAAGTTTTGAAAGATTTTTTGCAAACAGAGGATGTAAAGTAGTTAGACGTTTGTACCAAAAATTATGTATCCAATCGCAACCCGTGGCTTTCCAATTATGAGTATTTTTTATAATTTGGCTAACAATTCAACCGATATATCATAAAAACTCATTTGTTCAATGTCTGAACAATTGAGTTCTTCATTTTCTATCCATGGACCTGCCTCATTATGTTTTATATCTTTACTCCAAATGTTTGTCCAAAAATCGCGCATATCTGATTCAGATGGCAACGGAATATTATTATTCGAAATAATATTTTGTTTATCATCAAGTTTGGAATAAAGTATTTTTTCATTTTTCTGAAATAATCTATTATTATTTCTTTTATTATACTTATAATTATATTTTTTTAATCTACTAGCTTTTACACCTAATTTTTGTTTTAATAAATCTAATAAATCATTGATTATATTTTCATTATTATTACTACCAATGTTATAACCAAATTTTCTCCCAATTTCATCTACATGTCTCAAAATATTTCTACTTCTATTACCATTACTCTAGCTATATTATTATTATTATTATTTATAATAATAATAATATAGCTAGAGTAATTGAATATAAAAATGGGAATAGAATAATAATAATAATAATAATTTACAATTACAAGAATATTACATTGGATTTAGTAATATAGACGTTGAAAATTATAATGATTTATGATCAATAAAATGGAACAAGGAAAAAAATATTTATGTAATACTTTTGGTATGCCTCGTTTTTTCCTGTGTCCTTTCTCGTGGAAAACGTTATTTTTTTAAATGATTTTCGGCTATGTCATTATCGTTTTTTCGCACCCATAAAATTATGTCCCGTCTTTCCGGTTTATAAAAAATGGTCTGATTTTTCGGATTGAAATTTTCAAAAAATCGCCAGGGTTTCAAAAATACGATTAAAACATTAAAAAATACAGAATGTCATAGAATATTTTACTTAACCGGGAAAAAAAATTTTAAAATGTGATGCAAGTGGCCTATTGGGGAAACTTTAAAAGGGTAATAGTAGTAAGTAATAACCATTAATAATTTACATCATTTCCCTCGGAAATCATTAAGGGTATCAAAATTAAATCTATACGTTTTTCATCATGAGTAGTAATTCGGATTTTATTGTATTTCTGTTGTAATCTGAAATAGACAATAATTTATTATTAATTTTTAACTTAATGAGTAAAACCTCAAATTATAATATTTATTTAATGAACACAATATTAGAGAAACTCAATCGAAAATCTGAAAATAGAAAAATCAGAAAAAGTACGTTCACATCGGGGACTCGAACCCAGAACCTTTGACCTCCCGGATCAGTGCTCTATCAACTCCGCTAATGTGTCCTTATCCTATTCGGTCATATTTAACTGTATCATACTTCGACCAAGAACTACTAACATTATCTTCATTTTCTTAACGCAAAATTTTTATTGGCTGTTATCTTTATGTATGATTGTAAGATTCAAACCCGAACTAAATGCTACCAAGGTCTTTAGTGCTATGCATACAAATCTTGTCTTAAACATTGGTTTATCAATTAAAAATAATTATTAATATTTGACGATTTAAAGTATTGCATCAAAAAATTTAGACATAATTTGTCACGACGCCACCTAGTAGGAGATTTAGCACTTACAATGTCTTTCTCATATAAAATAATGTTGGTTGTTTGCAAGTGAAAAAATGTAATAAGCAGTAAATGTTGAATAAAACACTAGCATATATTGAATTATTTGGCGTGCAGGAGATAAGCCGACGTAGCTCAGTGGATTAGAGCAGTTGACCGGAAATCAGAAGGACGCGGGTTCGAGTCCCGTCGGCGGCATTTATCTTTTCTCGGGAGATTTTTTCAATGTAGATGGGTGTTTCAGGATAATAATTATTGCTTATAATAATTGTTAATAAAATAAGTATTAATTCATCGCTATAAAGTACTATCTCTGCAAACGTTGAATTGAATGCCAAATCTTTGTAACTTCTTTTTTGTGCATTACAGATTAATATAATCCTATTACAATACAAATAGAATATTAGATTGGATTATGTACATGTAGGTACATTACAGGTACGGTACATAAATACATTACTGTGTATCACATCATCTGATTGCATAAATAAAATTACAATAATACATATTTTAGAGCTCTTGCCTAAAATTACTCTTGAAACGTTCAAGACTAATGTTGAAAATGTCAAGGGACCTAGAGATATCATTTAGCAGTACCATACCTCTTGTCATGCTGTGCTGGGCCAGAACATCTGTTGTGCCATGTGGGATACAGAGCACGTCGTGGTGGCGACCCTGGCAGTAGTTGTTCGGTACGAACAATTTATAGCATTCTAAGAGGTATGGGCTGTCAATGTAATAACTTATAATTATTTTCTCACAGCAGGAGTTAAAGAATACTAAAAGCAAAAAATATTTCAAGCCTATTAGGAGTTTTTGTACTTACAATATATTTAACATAATATAATTACCGTAAACAATTTATAACCCAATAGATGTCCGATGGTTTTTTTTATGTGAATTTTGTGCAAGAGACCTAACTGCTCCCGTCTAAAGACGAAGAGACCATGGCACCCCCAATTGGGGTACGTTATGAGGCTGAAGGTAGTGGGGTGGGGAAGAAGATGGGGAAGAAAAAGGCGGGGAAATACTGGACTATTCTGATCTGGTCACCAAACACGGTTACGCCAATTCAAGAAATGTTTCTATTCTGAATGGTGATCTTACACCAGGGCAATACTGACTGTAGGTACCTCCGTCTGTGGGACGAGCCGCAAATATCCTATACATTATTTTTAATGAAAAAAATTATGAAATAACACAAATCAATTAAATAAAATGTACTTGGGGAAGCTAGTCGAGAGCCTTACTCCTCGACCACGGAGGCCGTCAAAAGGTTTGGAGTGAAGAGCGGATTAACGGAGAAGGAAGTGTCAGGAGAGTAAATATAGAGCGTGCGCATGGTTAAAGATGGCAGGGATCAAGAGTCCCAACTACTCGCAAACGTTCGAAGGCAGTGAGACTTGAGTGACAAGGCAGGGGAAGGAGATAAGTGAGAGTAAGATTGGGATGTAACCAGCTAATTAGATCTGGTCCCAAACACGGCTAAAGTCATTTCAAGCAACAACGGTTGTATTCTAAATAGTGGTATTTCAGCAAGCGATAGCAGATTACTTATCTTGGCTGATACTAGGTACTTATTAATTGTTTTTGTCTTTAATTCTTAGAATTACATTTAATTTTTAAAAGAATTAATTTTAATTAAATTTAATTATGTTAAATAAGTTCTGTAAGTATTTTATTCCTTTTTTATTGTGACAGCTGTTCGGCTTACAAGGCTATTTACAAACTTCCTTCCAATCTGGGTGTTAAGTTCCTGAAATAAATCGTTGTTTAGTACGTTTTAAATAACCATTCTGAAAGTAAACAGACCTCTTTTTTATATTAATTAAATAATTTCACCAGCTTTATTCGGACACGCAGTAATTTATTAACACCCGACTAATTAATAATTTAAACATGACATAATTAATACCATTCATAGGATTAAGTTAACTCAAATCCCTGATAACAAGGAAATTGGTAACCTCTGGAAGCCTTTTTTTTTTTTTTTTTTTTTATTTGATTCACCTGATTTATACATGTGTGTTACATATTTGACTAATGTGGGCCTCACTGGGTGCTTTACCCGTGCTGAGGACCTCATTTTACAGTTTGATATGATTTATTTTTTTATTTAAGATACATATAAAATAAAAACTAAAGAAAAAAGAGACTCAACAATAACATATGAGAAATGAAAGAAAGAAAATAGAGCAAAACAAAATAGAGTAAAATAACACTAAAATAATACAATAGAATAAAACTATATAAATAGGATAGATACATATAAACCGATAGTGAAATTGAAAGGTTTTATATATTAGTGAGTATTTCAATGGTGTTTATGTCTATGTTTTTTTTTTTTATGTTGTGATTTTTTTGTAAAGTTGTCTTTTTTGGTCTTTAATCCATCTTTTAATTTTGAGTGTGAAAAGTTTTTTGTTTTCTTCTTTTTTTAAATCGAGTGAAATATGGTTGAATGCTTTTATGGCCTGGTATTTGTGATGTCTTTGTCCAAAGCTTGTGTTTATCGTCGGTGTTTTTAAGTTTTGTATGTATGCTTGTCTAACTGGTCTATTAATGTTTTGTGTTTGTTGGAGTTTGTGTTTTTGGTCAAAGATATAGTTAAGAAGTGTTTTTATGTATAATTGTCGTATATCAAGTCCGTCGAACATGTTGAATATTTGGTCTGTGTCAGTCATTCTGTGTTTTTTTAGTATAATCTTTAAGATGGTTCTCTGTGTGGTTTCCATATGAGCAATAGCTGAGTTTGTTGCTCCTCCCCAAACAATGATTCCATATTCAATCCAGCAGTATGCACAAAAGGACTTATGATTTGTTATGCAACAAACTGATTAAGGTCTGGGGGTACGCAAACTTTGATCTTTGGATTTCTTCTCCTAACCTGCAATTTTTTTAAATGTTTCGACCTTTAAGTTCGCAAACTCTTTAGCAAGCGACGAAAAACGAAACTTTACTACCAATAGATCGAACTAAAAAAAAATTTTGCTCCACTAAACAGATCCTTAATAGTGGTACGTTCCAGAGATGAAGAAACTCTCAATATCGCCCTGCTGGAAGACCATCATTCAAAATCGAAACTTTGCTTGAACTGGCTGTTAACCACATCTGAATGGCTAGAATCTTTCCTAACTACTTCTACCACATCCCCTTCCCTCCCCACTACCTTCAGTCTCACGAAATACTACAATTGGTAAGGAAAATAATTTATTTCCCACTTCTCAGTATGTTAAGTTCACAAGACCTGCACAATATAATACATTTAAATAAGTCAATAGCAGTCACATCATTATTAAACAATTAAGAACACATTAACATGTAATGTGGGGAAAACAGATTTCAAAGTACCCCACAAAATCTTCTTCTTCTTCCTTGCGCTGTCCCAACTCATTGCCTAGGTAGTCTGTTGGGGTCGGCTCTTCTCGTTCTCAGGTTGTAGTTTCTTCTGTTCTGAGTATCGCCTTCTTCCAGGCCGTTTCTCTGAAGTATTTTGGAGCATTGAGATATCCAGGAGTTCTTCAGTCTTCCTCTGGATGACTGTCGATGAAGCTCCATAGACATTGCCTGCTTCACTGTGTGGTCTGATGGTCTCCGTCTTATGTGCCCATACCATCTCAACTGTCCTCCAGCTTACTGTTTATGTCTGTGACACCCAGGCTACCACGAATGCGTGAACTTTTAATCTTATCTTTTAGTGATACTCTTACCAACCATCTGAGCATTCGCATTTCTTCTGTTTCAAGTTGCCTTGAGTAGGAGTTGTACATAGTCCAGCATTCGGAGCCATACATTATCGCGTACCCCACAAAATATAGAACAATTATTTTTACAGTAATTCGGTTTAGCCGGTAATAAATCAATGTAGGTAATAAACCATGTAAATTAAAGTTTAGAATTATATAAACAAATTGTTTCAAAGTGGTCTAACCACAGTTTGAAAGGGGATTTATTAGCCGAAACAGCTGTCACAATAATAGAAAACTAAGATACTTGCAGAGTGAAGACCGAAGGGGTTAATGACGCTTTATAATACCATGAAATTTAATTTAAATAAAATTTTCAAAAAATTAAATGAAGTACTACAAACTAAATACAAAAAATTAATTCATTTACAACAATTGGGGTTGCTAGGTTTCCACTAGCTCCAGGCGTACGGTTAGGAGCGGTTGGATCTCTTGTGCGGTATTATACCGATTTGAAAGAAAATTGATCTCACGACAACACTACGCCAGACAGGCAGTAGCGTTGTCGTGATATAACATATGATTTTGATTATCGTTTCGAAAGTTAATCTTAACTCTGGAAAATATGTTATCAATTTTTAGTTATTGAAATAATTGATCTGTTTGAAAAACCGTCTGAACTTTCACAGTTCAAACCTGGAACTATTTTTTAGTTATGAAAAACATCAGTAAGTAAATACAATGCAGGTTTTTTCTCGAATAAGAGTGATGACTCAAATAGATTCTGGAATTTAATGCTAGAAATGCGTATGTCAAATTGGTGAATCGTTCAGGAATGAATATTGCTTATTATTAATATCTGAAATGTTTGCCTCATCCACAGGCAAACCATAATTGTTGTATTTAATTAAATGAAGACAATATAAGCGAAACTCAATCGAAAATCTGAAAACAGAAAAATCAGAAAAAGATATTGACACATCTGGGACTCGAACCCAGGACCTCTCGCTTACCGGGCGAACGCGCTAACCACTGCGCCACCGTGTCGATATCCAATTCGGTCACTTTTAACTGTATCATACTTCGACTAAGAACCACCCACACTATCTTCATTTTTCTTAACGCATATACTATTGGCTGCTATCTTTATGTATGATTGCAAGATTCAAACCCGAACTAAATGCTCTCTAGATAGTGTCTGGATAAATCTTTATCTGGGTTCGAGTCCCAGATGTGTCAATATCTTTTTCTGATTTTTCTGTTTTCAGATTTTCGATTGAGTTTCGCTTATATTGTCTTCATTTAATTAAATATTACAATTTGAGGTTTTACTCATAAAGTTAAAATAAAAAAAAAAAAAAAAAAAAAAAAACATAATTGTTGTGTTGGGGCTCTTCATTACATAGTATAAAATGAAGTAGCTCAAAATGTATGTGAGCGTTAATCATGCGGTTTTCACCAATAGATAGAGTGATTAAAGAGGAATATTTATATGTATAATACATGTAAATTATATTAGAAAAAAGCCGAGAAAATCAAAGAAAACATATTTTTGTGCGATTTAAAACGGCTGGCGGGCCGTACTATACTGTACCGTCACTTTTGAAATTCGTTCTACGGAAGAAATTGGAAAATAGATGTCCTAGAGTAAGTAGGTATTTGATTTTCCCTTTTCAAATATCCAGTGTTGCATTGCAAGCATTGTATAATTAGTGGCGATCGCTCGAATTGCATTACATAGTATAAAATGAAGTTGCTCAAAATGTATGTGCGCATAGATCTTTTAAACTACGAAAAAGATTTTCATGCGGTTTTCACCAATAGATAGAGTGATTCAAGGGGAAGATTTATATGTAAAATACATGCTTATTATAGTAAAGAAAAGCCGATAAATTCAAATATTCAATTCAGGCGGCGGGCAGCGGGCAGCTGGCAAGCGGGGGTGGTGTGGATTTTATAAAGGTTGGGTAATGGCGTTGTGTTTCGTTAGCCACAGCAACGTGTGGCCGGGTCTGCTAGTCAAGAATAAATAGTTCCTTGTCACAATCAGATTTATTATTGTTTTACAATACATTATACTTCTGGGTCACACGACGACACGACCTTCCTTAACGATTTGTATTTCGCTGGCTGGCGAGCGTTGACCGCTCCCTGCAGCCGTTGCCGGCCGGGCACCCTAGGCGGCATCTGTCGGAACTTGAGAGAAGCTTAATCTAACGACTTCTATTGATATCAACAATAAACAAAAATTTTAATGAAACAAAAAACGACTTCAAAAAATGCACTAAAAAGTAAAAAAAATAATTTCGTATTCTTATACAATTTAATAATCAACTTACTTTTTCTACTCATCAATATGTAGGTACGATTGTTATTTTTGAAGTCGGTGTCAGCCAAGGTAGGTTTGTAACTACATACATAGTTATAGGTGAAATGTGCTTGTGTCGCATGCGCGACTTGACGAGGCGAGAGGCGAGAGCGGAGCCGCGGCGAGAGGAGAGCTGTCAAGTGAACACACCGGGCCGGTACCTTGGCTGACACCGACACCAAAAATAACAATCGTACCTACATATTGATGAGTAGAAAAAGTAAGTTGGTTATTAAGTTGTAGAAGAATACGAAATAATTTTTTTACTTTTTAATGCATTTTAAGTCGTTTTTTGTTTTGTTAAAATTTTTGTTTCTTTTTTGATTTTTAGTGAATCTGAAGTACCCTAATTAATTTGTCTGAATATGGGTAGACCTACTAAACGACCTGATCATATGAGACAGACATTACTTTACCATAACTACGTTCCGGTAGGTGACTCAAAGATCTGCATAGCCTTTAAAATATTCGGCCGAGTATCGTTAATTTGCTCCTAAGAATTGAAAAGTTCCGTTACTTTGTCATGGATCCCATAATCAGAACCCAACCAAACTCTCATCAAACTACCCTTGAAGTACATCCTTTTCAATAAAAAATAATCATCGAAATCGGTTGGCGTGATATTGAGTTGTTCGTTCATTTGTCGCGCACATATTTAATGCAAATTTAAGACTTAGGGAACGTACCCATACTACGTGACACGTTTAGGGGGGGGGGGTCTTCAAATTGTCACGCTTCATACAAATTAGCGGCGGGTTGCTTAGGTTTTTGGTCACCGGGGGGGGGGTTAAAAATTGCAAAAAGTTGGTCACGTAGTATGGGTACGTTCCCTTATATGGTTTTCTCATGGATGCCATTATCAATTGGACTAAATTGAAATGGGACCACACAGGAAGCAACAGCATTCAAATAAAATAAGAATCATCAATATCGGTACATCCAGTCGAAATTTCTGATAACAAACATAAAAAAAAAAAAAAAAAAATTAAAAAATACTGTCGAATTGAGAACCTCCTCCTTTTTTAAGTCTAAAAACTAATAAGTGTCTTTTCAAAACACTTCAATATTCTAGTTTAAAAAACTGTAACAGTATTTTAAGTTCTCTACTATATGGGTCACTATTTCAACAATCTAGAGCACCTAAAAAGTAATTTATGGCATTGAAATAAGGGACGTTATAGAGTACTTTCTGGTACCTAAATCAAATTACCAAAATCTGGCATAGGCACACTTCTACCCTAGTTTTACCCCCAGAATGAATGTCAAGAAACGTGATCGCATTGCTACCAATCCAAATATTTGCTTTACATTTATTAGGTAATGATTTGTTTACATTATTAAGACGTTTTTGTATGTTGGTAGACGGATTTGTTTGTTTAATTATTTCAAGTTCCACTTACGTAATCCCTAGGCGTGGAAAATTCGATGATTTATGGCAGACCTTGACCTGATGATTTAGGACAAATTATTACGAAGCATATTGATTATTTACAGTGCGATATACTATTAAATTTACTTGCATTCAACTTTAACACATTCAATATTTAATTAGTGCTTTGTCGGGAAAGGCTTTAAATATATGCGCAGAAATTCCAGCTACGGCAGATAATTATAATATTATATGGAAATCTTTAATCGGAAAATATGAGGACAGCCGGGTAATCGCGACACATTTCTTCAATAAAATTTTAAATTTAATGTCAATCACTGTATCAAATGCATCGAATTTAGAAACTTTTATAGAACACAAAAATTAGATAGGGAAACGGCCATGGCATTCGAATCTTCAATCAGAAAATCAGTGGCACCGTCGTACGATGAATTCGTACGAACAAGCCAAAATACTACATAGAACGTCAATATTACCAGAATCGAAATCACAACAGTTCGAGAAAAAAAAATTACGTGAAGCACAATATAGCCACGCATTTCTGAGTTTAACGCATGACAAAGCAAAACACTATAAGTGCACGTTATGTAATTTGTCAGACCATACATTCATTTTTAAATGCCCAACATTTTTAAACGCATCACCTAAGAGAAGGTTTAAGATAACTCAAAAACAAAACTTATGTCGAAATTGTCTAAGTACAATGCACTCTACCAATACATGCAAATCGGAAAATCGGTGCAGATGTTGTAATCAAAACCATAACTCTTTATTGCATTTTGATGACACTTCATCCAATTTTTCTCGTAATATTGAGCGAAATTTAAATCTCAAAAGCAAACCTGAAAGTAAATCTGATAATGTAACATTATGTACTCTCAATAATGGAGATGCAAACGTTTTTTCCCCAAATCAAACCGTTTTATTAGGTACCGCATCTATTAGTGTTCTTGATTCCAGGATTATCAGAAAATACGCGTTTTAATTGATAGCGCATCACAAAACGAATTTATTGCAACGAGCTGTTGCAAACGCCTTGGATTACCCTTATTCACAGATCGCAATCATACAACCATCAGAGGCATTGGAGATATTATGAATGACTAATTTAAAGTTTGAGTCTCGCAATAATAATAAAACATCTTTCTCCATTCGACCTTTGGTAGTGGATCGCATTACAACCCAATTGCCGGCATCTTCTATAGATATGAATGCGTTGTCTTACCTAAATGGATTGCCACTCGCCGACGACAAATTCCACATCCCAGGAGTCATCGATGCAATCATTGGTGCCAATGTTTTTGGCCAAATCCTGTTACCTGGTAAGGTAAAGGGCACTCAATCATTACCGAGTGCAATCGAAACCAGTTTAGGGTACGTACTAGTCGGAAACGCACCTACTTTCAAGCAAAGCAACGTAACTCGCAACCAAAACAAGGTTTCTCGTAAACCAAGCTTACACGCTCATTATTAATCTCATGCTTCCTGCGATTTTTATAATACCTAATAATTAATTAGTTTAGTTCAAGTAGGCATATACACATAATTGCTATCTTTTAATCGTTTCCTTTCTTTATTATTTTTTTTTCACACTCGCAATAGTGATAGGCATTAACGTTTTAAGCATTGAAACACTATGTGGTAAATGTATTTTTATATGTTTTTCGTTCCTATTCGCATTCTGGTTTGTTTTGACCATTCTGTCAAGGCCGGGGGTATGTTCGCGCCGCTTTTAGTGATAAATCGGTGAGATACTTTTGTGTTCTTGAAATGGATTATTTATTCTATTTATGGCAACAAATGCATCCTTTCCCGTCTCCCCTCTTGCCCCCTCAAAAATCCAGTGCGTTCACGCAGCTCCCGCGAGTACGAGGTCCTCGTTAATATAAGTCGCTTAAAACAATCGATTTATCGCATCGCATCGCATTCTTTGAAATATATTCAAATTCGCAATAATTCATCAAGTAAAAAAGTGAACTACATCTTCGATAGTGATTTCATCTTGAAAGGAACTACGTCCCAGATAAAACTGCTGCCTTCTAACTTCCGTGAGTGTTACCTACCTATCTATATACAGAAGTGGATTGCCGAATATTTAGTGATAAACCTTTTAGCGGGAACATGTACACTGATTCGAGAAACTCAGAAGTAAATAAGACTGCCTAGGCTGTGAAATTTCAGAGAGAAAAAAGCTTTTAAAAATTCATAACTTTTTGCTGCTTCAGATTCGGTCGAACAAACAGATTGTCTGATTTTTACTTAAAATATTGGCCCGAAAAGCAAATATATCTTAATGCTAAGAAAATTGCAAAACCTTTAAAAATAACTATTTCTTAGAAGTAAAATGATAAATTTCTTTTTAATAATGGGCCTGTTATCCCCAGACACTCAAGATAGAAGGAATAGATACAGAAAGTGAGCTATATAATGCATGTTATAGAATCAATGATTCCACCCCTAAGTTTTATTGGGGATGAAATGTGGCAAAGGAGATTTATCTTGGGACTTTTCCTGCTAGAATTACCTCAGCGTGAAACAGTTGGGCAGGTGTTCAGATTCCGCTAATAATTTATGTAGTTTTACCGACTTTTTCCGTGTTTTTTTCTGAAATTTTTTCAATGTTTACCTGCGTAATGTTAAATAAGACGCATGGAGGATATTTTTCGGTAAAAAACGATTACGCATCGATGCTTGATAATATAAAGACATATTTTTTCCAATTCTATTACTTTGTGTTCATCACATGTTAAGTAGTATTTTTTTCCAGGGAATGTTTTTTTAATTTTTTGCTGATTATCCTCAACTTTTTCAGTTTTTGCCCAAGTTGTTCTGTAAGTGTTCGTTTGTTCAGGAAAGAAATTTTGTTAACATCGATTAGTCTGAAAATTACTTGTACAAAAAATGTTTTCATTTTGAATTAGCGTTGGCCACTTGTGTATGTAAAATTAATTTTCAATATCAAATGCTAATATTTTAGACAAACGGGAAAATAATTGTGTTTAGTTTGCATTGCTAATTTCAAAATAATTTCCGCTAGGATAAACTCTTATTTGCTTACTTGCAATGTGCTCTCCTGCTGTAATGTAATTTTTAAAGAATCTTCTAACTTTCTGAATTTTGGTTTTTGGGTTTGAATTAGATGTTATTGGGTCATTTGCTCTTTAAATGTAAAGTATAAGTAATTGTAAATAATGCTTATTAATTTATTGAAATGACTTATTGAAGCTTATGAACCTATTAACATTATTTAATAATCATCAGTGACGATAATATTAATAAATCTGAATAAAGCATTGAATAGAAAAAGTCACATAATTAGTTAAGGATGAAATTGATATTGATAAAAAATAACGGAAAAATAAATTTTACACAACTGATAAAAAACCGTTTGGGACATATGAATGATTGTTTATCAGTTGTGTAAAATTAAAAAATATGTATATTAGTAAGTCCCAAAATGTACATGATTTATGTTTTTAATATTTTTTTTACATTAGCTTCATTCAGGAGGCCTTGAGGAAAATAATACCTCTCAGGAATCTTTAGGGATGCTGTGTGGAGGGTCTTTTTAAGGAAAGTAGGGAGAGACAGTTCTGGAAGGAAAAAAGATGAGGGGTGGGTAGGAATCTGGGGGTCAGAATCCAGGAGTGACGGACGTTTGAATCTATCCCTACCACTGCGGTGCAAGGCAATGTTCCGAGAAAGAAAAGGTCAAAAGATCTCCCTCAATCAGGCTCTCCCGATCCGACCTGCCATGCAGTAGGTGGACAGACGCATCCGTCGCCAAGATCCTGACACACCTCAACCGTTGAAACCGGGCACCCCTACTAAGTTACCAAAGATATCGAACCATTTGGGGTGACCAAGGGTGATAAATGGTTCCCGGGGCGACTGTACCCATACCCGCCTACCACTTTGAACACCGTATTTATTTAGTTTGAGCAATGAATAAAACCATTCAATTTATATTAATCGACGCTTCCGTTTTTTAGGTCTTTGGTGGGATTTTTTTTCTTCACTTCATGGGTTTATCTGTTTAAACCTTTGATTAATTTTTTATAAGGTTTAATAAAACCTGCCATTAAACACATATTTTCTTACGGCCATATTCGTTCATTACCAACACGTTATATTTAATTATCACAATCGTTACCTAGGAGAAATGAATATTGACATTTGTATCTACGCATAATTTATAGAAGCCGGTGTTTCTTAAACTGTGAAGCGCGTACCAATTGAAAGCAGAAAAAATACAACAGCCAATTATTTAGCACCGTTCACATCCACCACACCGTTTACACTTCTTTAGCACCGTTGTGACTTGAAACTCGATGAAACGAAAAGGCGACATTAAAAAGATACAAACGCATACATCTGAGAGAATGAGATAGTATAATCGGTCTCCTCTTTGTGCGGTGCTTCGTTGCCTCCCCACTCTTGTCTACTTTAGTTTGCATAAGGTTTCAATTCTACCGCGTGTGAATTGCACACTCTGATTTTTTTAAAGGGAAAACTTCTTTAGCACCGTTGTAATTTGAAACTCGATGAAACGGAAAATAGCGACAATAATAAGAGTCGCGTCGCGACGCGTCGTCAATACGAAGCGTCGCGCTTTGACAAGCTGTGGGCATTGGCCGCTTATACGAGCTCACTTTTCAAGACTCCTCTTGGTTGAGATTATGTGGGTGAAGATTTCACTTCTACCGCTTGTGAACTGCACGCGATTTTTCATATCGTGTAGTAAAGTGAAGGTTAGCCTGTAAAATCTGAAGTTATACATAGGCATCGAGGACGTGTTGAAGTTTGGGAAACTCTGACTGATAATAGAACCATAATCTATCTGACATTGAGATTTATTTGTGCTATTTAAATGTGCAACGGTTCTAATTATCAAAATAACATCACGAGTTTATTCAAATTAATATGAATTTGTTTGATGATTTGCGTTATATGCGATGAACAATTATGGAATTTCAAATGGATTTTAAATGTTTGCGTTCGAATAAAGAGGATAAATGTGCAAATTTCCGCGGTTTTGTTAATTGACGGTCATGATGAAAATATTTAGATATTGATAAGTTTACGACATTTTTTGATAATTTAGTAAAAAAGAACATTATTCGACACTATTTTGAAAAGTCATCACTCATTTTTTGCCCGTTGCAGGCAACTAATTGGTTAAAGCGATATGACGTGTGAACGTCGATGAAGCAAGGAGTGTTTGTGTTAAATTAAATATATGAAGAAAAAAACAATGTTTGAATGTGATGAAGTGAGGAGTGTGCGCCTACATGGGTACAGGTAGTTGACCGCTTAATTTTATACACCTGCTCTTGGGCCACTTTGGTCGCCCAGTTCAAGGCGTTCAGCACCATCTTTTTCTCGCAAAAGGGGGGCAAAGAGCTTACTGCTCAATTTTTGAGTGTGCCATTCGGGTTTTGCACGTCGATATGCGTAATTTGACACCCATAGCGCCTACTTTACTGTTCCAAAGAAGACTCTTATCACTGAGCCACTTTGGTCGCCGACACTCTTAAAACGGCCCAGGGAGCTTACCGCTCAGCTCAGTACAACTGCTACTGAACCTGGTTCAAGGCGTTCAGTACGCACCTTTTCACACAAAAAAATGGTTTAGGAGCATGCTGCTCAATTTTTCACTGTGCTATTCGGCCAAGCGGCTGTTGATTTTCGCGTGCGTGCCGGGGCGAGGCTAGAAAGTGAAAGAGTGCAAACACCCTGACACCCTAGTTTACGTAGTAAGATGGTACGGAATGCTGGGGAAAAGGGTCGATTTGGCGAGACGAAAATGCCAAAAAGTGGAACGGACGTTTGTATGAAAAAACACACATACATTTACACAATTGCTTCCATTGAGAATTTTTTTTTTCGACTGGCGAATCTATCGGCAGGAAGTATAACATCGGCTGAATTTCTTCGTTGAATGAGAGGTTACAGTTTTCGCAGCTAGGGTGATCCGTTGGTTCTGTATTAGTTTTTTTGTATGAAATCTCATCATAAAAGGATGAAAAAAACGACTTTGGAACAATACTGTGTTTTATACGTACATAAGTAAAAATTATTTATATTATTTATTAACCACTCAAACCCAAAAGCTAATTTTCACAATAATATGCTTATGTATATATTTATTATTATATATATTTTTGCTTAATAATATCCTATTGGTAGAGTTATATTTTTTTGGAATATTTATATAATTTGACAAATTGCTGTCACCTTATTTTATTTTGCATAATTAGCCGAATTTATGAGAAAAAACGTCAACAAAATATGATACAATTGTTATTGGGTGTCAACGGTAGTAAATAAATGAAATTTTATATGGAAATGATAATAAACAACCTTTGATCTTTTTTTTTCATTTTGATTTGTGTAGGCATACCTTTTATACTTTTTTGTATATCTCGGAATTTGCATTTCGTTAAAAATTTCTGCCAACGGAATGAATGGAATTTAAGTAGTTTATGGTAAATCTTAAACACTCTAAATCAAGAAAAAAATGTTATTTAACCATATTCTCACCTCATGGAAATTTATTCAAAAAAAGATGTAGTTTCATTTAGCAAAGTTGGCACCTGTGCTGTTTTTCTCGTAATCTATCAATCCTAACCGCAATTGAACTTTATCTGAACTCGTTGCCTTGAACTTGAAATTTTATTTGATGTTTGGACCCAGTATTTTGTTATTGTAAGTTTCTGATGTTTTGAAAAATTTTATAGATCACCAAACACAGAATATATGTAATAAAGTAGATTCTACTTTTCTATTATAATATCCAATAAGTGCTCTAAAGTTACCATTGAGTGCAATAAACACTTATTGGATATTATAACAGAAAAATAAAGTAGGATCTACTTTTCTATTATAATATCCAATAAGTGCTCTAAAGTTATCATTGAGTGCAATAAACACTTATTGGATATTATAATAGAAAAATAAAGTAGATACTACTTTTCTATTATAACATTCAATAAGTGCTCTAAAGTTATCAGTGAGTGCAATAATTGGATATTATAATAGAAAAATAAAGTAGATTCTACTTTTCTATTATAATATCCAATAAGTGTTTATTGTTTATAAATGAATACCTCACAAGAGTTAAAATTAAATATATGGAGAAAAAGCATAGGGCACAGATGGTTGACCGTTCAATTTTTGAGCACCTGCTCGTGGGCTACTTTGGTCGACCGGTTCAAGGCGTTCAGTACGGGCCTTTTCTCGCAAAAAGGGGGCAATGCTTACTGATCAATTTTTCACTGTGCCATTCGAGTTGTGTAGGTCGATACGCGTAATTTGACACCCATAATGCCTAATTTCCTGTTCCAAAGAAGACTCTTGTCGGCGACACTCCTAAAACGGCCCAGGGAGCTTGCCGCTCAGTTCGGTACGCCTGCTATTGAGCGCCTTTGGTCGCCGGGCTCAAGGCGTTGAGTACACGCTTTTTCTCGCCAAATGGGGCCTAGGAGCTTGCTGCTCAATTTCTTCACTGAGCCCTTTGGACTATGTAGGTTGATACCCATAAACAACTCCTATAATCTCATATTCTAAAGAAGACTCCTACCACTGACCTACTTTAGTCGCCGACACTCTAAAAACGGCCTAGGCAGCCTACGGCTCGGTTCAGTATATCTGCTATGGAGCCACTTCAGTTGCTCGGTTCAAGACGTTCAGTATTTCATTTGAAAAACCAGCAAAGCCTTATCTCGCGAAAAAGGGCCTAGTAGTTTACTGCTCAATTTTTTCACTGAGTCCATCGGAAATATCCGCGTATATTCCTACGTAAATTTTGTTATGAAACAAACAGGTACTCGCTCTATTTCTAGATTAATGCTTATTGCAAGTAAGTATCGGCAAATTAATTCATATTAATTGTCTTTCGTTATTAACAACGAAAACACCGGATATGCAGAAAATGGCTTGACGAAAGGTTCGCTTTTGGTTTGGGTCACTTTCCGGTAAAGCTTTCGGTGGGCAAGATTGCAAGATATTTAAGCTCTGCCTGTCGCTATGCAGAAAAATTATTTAATTCTGTATTCAAAATCCGTTCAGGATTTTGTAGACCAGTAAGGAAAGTTACAAAAAATATAGTAAAATATAAAATATCATCAAAGCCTTCTAATCCTCTCTGTAGAGTTATGAAGGTCCTTCCGGTGTTTCCGAAAAAATGAAAGCAATCAAATGAAAGTGACGTTTTCACATAAAATTTAATGTTCGTAAGGATTAGAAAACTGATTATTTCTTCAAAATCTTATCAGAAAACACGAAAAATACGAAATGTGTAAGAAATTAAATAATGTAGGTTTTCTCTAATGATAAAACACATAATTAATCTTTATTTTTGTTTTTTTAACTTTATGAGTAAAACCTCAAATTGTAATATTTCATTGAATGAAGACAATATAAGCAAAACTCAATGGAAAATCTGGAGACCGAAAAATTAGAAAAAGACATTGACACCTCTGGGACTTCTGCTTTCATGACAACAGAACCTTCTGCTTTCATGGCAACAGCTCTACCAACTAAGCTAAGGTGTCTATATCCAATTCGGTTCATTTAATTAAATATTAAAATTTTAAATATTTGTGGTTTTACTCATAAAATTAAGAAATCATCGCAGAAAAGTCAATAGATGTCGCCTATTTAAAAATAAATTGATAAAAATGTATCCAGACACTATCTAGATAGCATTTAGTTCGGGTTTGAATCTTGCAATCATATATAAAGATAGCAGCCAATAATATGTGCGTTAAGAAAATGTAGATAATGTAGGTAGTTCTTAGTCGAAATATGATAAAGTTAAAAATGATCGAATTGGATATAGACACCTTTTTGGTAGAGCTGTTGCCATGACTGTAGAAGGTCTTGGGTTCGAGTCCCAGAGGTGCCAATATCTTTTTCTGATTTTTCTGTCTCCAGATTTTCGATTGAGCTTCGCTAATTTGTCTTCATTTAATTAAATATTACATTATTAATCATTCTAGGAGTGGAAGATACTCTCAGTATTGCCCTGGGTCCACCATTCAGAAATGAAACATTGCTTGACGTAGATTAGTTTTAGTGATGTTTGGTGACCAGATCTAAATAGCTAGGTACTTTTCGACCTTCTTCTTCTCATCCCCATTCCCTCTCCACTCCCTTCACCCTCGTAACATTTCCCAGACGAGGATTTAATAGTTCAACTGGTTACGGACGGTTGAGAGCAGTCGTATGTGCGATATTCAAGTACCTGCTCATTTTTTAAACAGTAAAATGATGTCATAAAAACACTCGTAGTACCTACCTACTTATTTTGTTATTTTACTATTTTATTCGTGGTAAAGTACCCACCACAAAAAATTATCATTTCAACGCAACACTACCTGATCACTTGTATTAAGTTGTTGAAATTAAAGTAAGCACCTAATTTGATATTTAAATAGTGTTTACTTTTGTTGAGATATATTTGCACAGAAACTTTCTTTCTCTTTGACTCATTTTAATAACAATAAATTCCTTAAAGTTATTAAGATTTATTGATGTATTCAAACTAAGTTCTACAAAAAGATATTTAAAAATCTCAAACAACTTTGTGAAAGAAAGGTTCTGCTATTTATTCTAAATGATAAAAAAATTATGTTAATTTATTTTGACCTTAGAAGAAACCTTATTCAAAAATTTAAAGTTTCAAGTAGCATCATAATATAGGTATTGTTTATTTTTCTAGTCTCAAATTCAAATGAAAAGTGCGACGTTTTCAAGTAAGTATTAGACAATTTATTTACAGTTTAACATTACGCATGACTTGCACTATTTTTTTACTATACATGGAATATAATTCACGTATTATAAACAAATAGCTGACCCGGCGAACGTCGTATCGCTTCAGAAACAATAACTGTTTTGTTAACTTATTAGCTGAATTAAATTAATTTTTTTTATTAAGTTAAAAATTATACAATTAAGCTATTATCAACTGCCCGTGCTTTGTTTTTGTCAGTATCAGAGATGGCGTTGTGTACGGATTTATATTTTTTCGATTTTCTTACTTTTCCACTTACTTAAGGGAATTGCGTTTCATTTTCTTTACACGTCTTAGGGAGATTTATTATAATTATTGTATTTTTTCTTTGGAGGGGCGCAGACATACGTTCTCATTTTCTCATTGTCTCATTTTACGTTCTCATTGTCTCATTTTCAACAATTAATATTTAGTGTGTAAGAAAGAGAGGCAGCATTATATATTTAAGAGCAAAAGCAAAACAATCAACCCATTGACATTTTGACGTTTTTGAATTTTCGGAATTCACTCACTATTCAATATCTTAAATATCACAATATCGCTAATATTGATTAATATTAGGGTACTCTCTCACTTTAACATTCATTAACCTCTATTTTAATTCTCCCTTTCAAACCGTTTTATCTGTATATATATATATTCATTATTTTTTAAATTTAACAACCAAAATATTCAATAGATATAATTTATTTGGCAAAACAACGTTTGCCGGGTAAGCTAGTTTTTTTATACAAAAATTCTTGAACGCTTACCATTTTAGCTTTGATATTGAAAAATAGAACGGCAAATACATAAGCAAGAAGAAAACTAAACAAATAGAAGTAAAAATGCTATTAGGAAGAAAGTCTTAGCACGCTGTGTTTTAGTACTGAAAACTTCAAGACTTGGGCAAACCCTCTCCAATTTAATTTTTATTATTATTGTAACACTTTTCTTTCAAGACCAATGAAAGACTTTCGCAATTGGCAGAAAAAACCCTTAATTGGTCAAATTGCGCGCCTTCTAATTAGGTGGTGGCATAGAATATAGAAGAACACACAGAAATGCCGAATGGGCGTGTTTCGTGATTCAAAAGTTTGTCCAATCGGGCCTTAAATTTCAATTACAGAACTGTGTTTCGTCATCGTTATGTCAGGCAAGTGTAAAAGAGGCACGTAAAAAACACGTAGGGCTAGAACCAAAGAGTAAATAAGAAAAATGAAACAATTGAACTTTGTTTGAACCACTTTTATACTTGAGTAAATCCGACCGGTTTCAGAACGAACGTTCCTTCTTCAGGGTAAATGTATACTGATTTATGCAATTTATAAATGTATACTGATTTGACAGTTTATATTTATACAATTTATACATTTGCCGTGAAGAAGGAACGTTGGTTGTGAAACCGGTCGGATTTATTCTAGTATAAAAGTGGTTCAAACATAGATAAATTGTTTCATTTATCTATAATGTATAACCACAAAGTTATAGCTACATTCAAAAGTATAGTAAATAAGAACATTGAAGGTGTCCCACCACTTTAAGTTGATTGTTTACCTACTTCGTTGTACACCATAAGATTGTAATTTTTGAAGTGAAAACTTCTTTAGCACCGTTGTGATATGGTATTAGATGAAACGAAAAATAGCTACATTAAAAAAAAAAACATACGTCTATAGGATTTAGTCTGCGAGAGAATGATATAGTATAATCTTCTACCTGTATAATAATAATAATTGGATAATTTGTATAGCACCGTTTTTGTGAAAAATCACCTCAAGGGCGCTGTACAATTTATTAAGAATTCTTAGTTTCTATCTAACTTTACTATTTACAAATAGACACAGGAACACACAAGTCTTCTACCGCGTGTGAATTGCACACCTAATTTTTTTAAATAAAACAAAGCTACATTTAAAGATTATCTTTATAGATTTATTCTTAACTAGCAGACCCGGCTACACGTTGCTGTGGCTAACGAAACACAACTCCACGCCATTATCCAACCTTTATAACCGACCCAAACACAAGAGCATTGTCTCTTTATGGTGAGGAAATGCATTTTTTTAGTTTCTCTGTTAAAACCTTATGTAACTATGTAACCGATGTAACTTTGTATGTATTTTTAATCAGCATTACCAAAATAAAATAAAAAATAAAAAAAACGATATCTGTTAAATCAAATCCACACCTCCCGTTTGCCTCCCCTCTGCCCGCTGCCGCTTGGCCAGATATATTATATATTTCAACAAATTTACACATAACCTTGACAAATTGTATACCTAAAGACCTTCCTCATTTGATGAAAACCGCATGAAAATCCATTGCGTAGTTTAAAAGATCTAAGCGCACTTGATATCATCCTACTAATATTATAAAGTTGAAAGTTTGTATGGATGTATGTTTGTTACTCTTTCGCGCAAAAACATCTGAATGGATTTTAAAAATTCTTTCACTAATAGAAAACTACATTATTTGCAAGATCTATAGGCTATATATATTGGTAAGCTCTGGCGTTATGAATAATCTCTGGCGTTATGAAATTATTTATAATACGTTTTTTGTCGCTAACAAAATCGATGTATTGCAAACGCCAATTGTCGCCTTGGAAACGATGTTTTTTTTTAACTAGGTTACTATGCACATTAGGGTGGTCACAAGGCATAAGGTGAAAAAATACTTTCATCCTAATACCGGAGGGACCCCCCTAATATTTGCTATTTGTCTAGAAAATAATATTTGGAAAGTTTTAGCTTCATTGGATGACGTTAACTCGTGCCTCATCGAGATTAAATTTGAAAAAACAATTTTTTTGCAAAAAAAAATCGCCGTTTTTTCTCATAAAATAAAAACTATTTATTCTAGAAATTTGATTCTTGTTTCATTTCATAGGAAATGTTGCTATCTTCAAGTTTTATTCTTACACTTTTTTGTTTAAACGTTTATATTTGAAGATATCTATTATTTTCCAAGACCGGACATGATCCGAATCCTCAAAGTCGCATTTAAGTCGTCGATCCCTTAAAAGGACGGATTTGTTACAAAAGAGCTATTGCCAAAGACCCTTTCTTCAGAGAATCCCTACCTACAGTGTTATAAACCACACCCTTCCTTTTGTGTTCCTTGTCTGGTGTTCCTGGGGTTTTCCCACTCTTTCGAAAGTGTGAGGGAGAGGTCAGAGGGCTTTATTTTACGTTTGCTTTTCAAACAGTGAACAAGTTAACATTCTGAACATTATTGAACAACGTTCTTCTAGTGAGTTTTTTCTTGTGAGGTTTGTGGGACTATGTCTTCTACAGCATTAACGAGCCATGCTCGTGCAGGTTCGAGTTCAAGGCAGAAAGAAATAGTATATTTAATTGGCCACATGCCTCATCAAATCACTGGCAGTAAATTACAGCAAGTGAAATTGACACCAGAGAAGCTGCAAGACTTACAATACAGGAAGTTGTAATTTTTTGGGAGAAAGCTAAGATACCAACCAGACACTTTAAAGATTGTGCTCAAAATAAAAAAAAAAGTAAAAGCTTTCAAGTCAGCCCTTGATGAACTTTTTGATATTGCTCATCAGGATGCATTAAAAACACTGTTGAAGAAGACAAACAGTTTTTGTTACTCCAGTTTTTGATTTTTAAAAAGTTTCAGACTGGGTGATCGAAGCTATGACATGAAGCGATGACAAGACAAAATACAAAACTGCTATTGAAGATAAAAATATTAGACATAAAATAGGGAATTCAGATGAAATATCAATTTTTTTTACAGAACAATTAAAAAACTAACAGTCAAGGGATGATTACAAATTCAATTTGAGCAAGTCGCATTTTCTTTCGTCGATGAAAATTTAGAAAAAAGTGTCAAAACAAGCATGGCTGTAAAAAGTCTTCAATTAATTCCAATTGAAAGAAAAACATGTGATGCTAGGGATGTGAAAGCAAAATTCAGTCTCCATCAAGTGGATAATTTATTGGACAAAGATATTGATTTTTTTGTTTCTCATCAAACTCTTAATTTTTTCAAAAGATTTGAAAGTGATACAGAATTTTTAAATACGGATCCTGATATATGGTGTGAAAATGCACATCATTTAAAAGCAAAAAAAAATGTGAACGGTTTCAAGGTTGTTGATGACACAGCTGAAAGAGGGGTAAAATTAATCCAAGACTTCAATTCCGGTTTGACAAAAGACAAAGAACAAAAGTTTCTGTTACAAGTTGTATCTCGGAATGTCGAAAAAATTTTCCTGACTCTTAAAAACCATGTTATCTAAGCCGTTACCACCTTAATCTGATAATTAATTGTAAATGTAAATAATAATAATAATAACTTCTTTTAAAATGCTTTCTTTTTTATTTTAAGTAATAAAATTTTGAACATTATTTCTTCTTGTTTTTTATACCTTTTTGCTTTTCTTTTCTCCTAAATTCATCATTTTCAATTTGGATTGTGCTGTATTTACTTTGAAAAATAGTTTTAACTACACCCTTTTCTATGTACCAATTGAGAAAATAAATAAAGCAAAATCTGGACAGCATATGTAATTAAATCTTGCAATATTGTAAGGTATTTTATTAAAAAAAAAACATTTTTAAGGAAAGTTAAAACTTCAACCTTGATGAGGCACGGGTTAACCTTATCCAATTGAGCTGAAACTTCACCAATCACATTTTTTAGCCAATTCCCCCAAAAAAATTCCAACATTGATTTCTTGTGACCACCCTAATGCACATCCCTTTGATGTTAAAATTCAAATATGTATAAAATACTAATTCCTACTTTACTGAATGGATTTTAATGAAACTTTACAATAATATAAACATATAGGCTATAGCTCAGAGCTCTGGCGTTACGAAATTTGTATGAAAAAATTGCAATAGGTGGCACGATTAGTAAGATATCTATAATTTTTTAATCGATTCAAATTATTAGGGATGTAGGTACTTCAAATAAATTCGGTAATTAAATATTTTCTAAAATAGAATTTTTATTTAAGAATCTTTGTTTTGCAAAATGTCATTCCCAAATTTTGACATTTTCTATCACACAACAATTATTGTTTTAATTGGATAGAAAGGTATCGAATTTTTTAAGTTTAAAACTGCCGTACTAGATATTTTGGTAGAATATCTGTCTCTAAAAATGAACCACCGAAATGTATGTATGCGCGTAAACCCGAACGACTGAACCAAATTGGATAATTCTTTTTTTTGTTCGTTTTTTTGTATAAAACTACCGTCGAGTTCTGGCATTATAATAGGTGGCAAGCGAGCAGTTTGAAAACTGAATGTATCGGGAATGAATGTGTGCAATGCGAGAGGTGAGTTGGGGGAGCGGGGAGGGGGTGTTGGGAGGGTGTTAATGGAGGGGGGAAGGGGAGAGGGAGGAGGGTGGGGGGAGGGGGTTAGGGGAGGGAGAGGGAAAGAAGGGGAGAGGGGAAGGATGGAGGAGGGTGTGGGGAGGGGTAGGGGATGGGCCGAAGGAGGTTGATGGGGGGGAGTGGTTTGGGGAGAGGGAATGTGGAGGAGGCGGAGTGGGGTGGAAGAGGGGGGAGGAAAGTGGGGGGATGTTGAGTGGGGAAGGTGTGGGATGAGGGTGGGAAGGGTGGAGGAGTTGGAGGTAGAGGGGGGTTGATGGATGAGTGGGGAGAGGGAAGGTGGAGGGGGGAGGAGTGGGGGAAGTGGTGGGTGGAGGAGGAGGGGGGTTGATGGGGGGAGTGGAGTGGGGGGAGGGGTGGGTGGAGGGGGAGGGGGGATTTATGGGGGGAGTGGAGTGGGGAGAGGGAAGGTGGAGGAGGCTGAGTGGAAATCCCCTAATACCATGCGAGCGAAGCCGCGGGAAAAAGCTAGTGTATAATACGTGCGTGCATCCCATTTGAATTTCATAATGTTGGTGAAATACATATCGAAATTTGAAATTTAAGCGATGGATAGTCAGATTTTTTAATCACGAAGACATTTTTCCTAGTGTGTAATATCTGTTCGGTGGTTGGTGGTAATAATAATAAAGCATTTATTGTCAAATTAGACCAATTTCGCGGAGGCGTTCGTTGAGTTTGTCGAAGTTAAAAACAAAATTCAGTTTTGCACGCTTACTGTTTTTATGGCCATCGCTAAACGTACTTCTTTAATGGCATACGAGCTTTAATTAAAACGAATATTTGAAAAAAAACGGTTCATTTAAATTCATTTACTCAATGCAGGGAATGACACTATGGCACCCCATGTTTTATTTAATATCAACGGTATAACTATAATTGTTTTTCACAGTTAAATACATGCAAAAAGTAGTAAAAATAATTTTTAAATGTTACAATTAATGTGGCATTAGCTCGTACAATGAATACAAGCTCTCGAAGGATATAAAAGTAAGAGATACATATACATACAAAACATATAAGTAGACTAACTTTAAATTAATATTGATTTAAAAAGATATGATTGTATAGCCTTCTTGTACCTACCGCCACATCTGCGTAACTATTACTAACTTAATATAATCTAGATGCAAGTGAGTATTTGTAATGCTCAGTCCTGGTATAGTTACATTTGAACGGGATTTTGGAAAGAGTAGCTCTCTTCGGAATGAACTTCATTGAGGTTAATTAAATCAGGTCTGCCTATATTACTATTTATAACTTTGAACAAAAATATAATATCGGATATATTTCTAGTCTGAGAGTTTTAGTAATTTAATTATTTTAAGTAATTATGTATAGTTAGTGCTTTCAATAGGATTATCGAATTTAAAATTAGCAAGTTTTTGGATTAAATCTAAACATATTTTAAAATGGGGGATCAGGTCGAGGAGTTATATTCTACGTGACTTTGAACTAAAGATGAACACAAAGTTTTCAAGGTTGAAATATTCCTAAAGCCCTTTGAATTTCCAATATTGAAGTTTATTATATTATGAATGGGAAAGGGGAAGGTTAGGAAAAAACTGACCTTTTATATCTGGTAGCACGTGTAAGCACGGCTAAGGCCGTGCAAAGCTCCGAACCTGAATGGTGTCTCTCATCGAGGTTAAGCTGAGAGTATCTTCTACTCTAATGTTTCGTCTTCTGATGATATCTACCTCTTTTCATATAATATTATTGTTAATAATAGTAGTAATTTTTCTAAAGGATAATAATATGATAAGAAAAGAATGTGATAAAAATGTTTCGTCAACTTTAAAAGCCAGCAAAATGAAGCGGATTGTTTTCTAAGGATGGTGGTGAGAAAAAATATTCAGCAAAAAATAATCGAATTTTCGAGTTCGGTTTCCTTAAAATATCTCAGACTCTATATCTCTGAATTGAACTAAATTTTCTTCATTTTTTAAATACGGTAGCGTTCTAATGATTCAGCAAGAAAATATTAAAATTTTAGAAAATATATTTTTTTCATTTAAAAATCAGGAACACAAATAAAGGTGCGGACTTGACCTGGATAATATTATCTCGATTTTCACTGACTTTGTAATAATAGATCCGAAAGGACGAAAGCCAAAAAAAAGATTTTTTATAATTTTTGCAAGATGTCGAAAATCATAGGTACTTTTACTTTTTACTCTGCAATAAAAAAAACATATGGGATGTTGTCGCAGATAGATCGACTGCGAATCAATTGGACCGTAATCAATAAAATTATGGGTTTTCAAAATGACACAACTATGGTAAAATGTGAACAGTGTACATGGGAAGGAATCTGATTTACATAAATTTCACACAGCACGCTATTCTGCGTTTCAACATTGCTGCACCCGACGAAGTTGAGTACTGTACAAGTCTCCATATGAATCGATATTAAAGTGACCGAGACTTTTGACCTTTCCAGCCGGACTCTTGACCCATCGCATCGCCTTGCACCGCGGTTGGAGGGATGGACACATACGTCCATCACTCCTGGACACACGGATACCTAGATTCCTACCCACCCCTCTTACCCTTTTCCTTCCCCTATCATTTCCTTCCTTAAAAAACCCTCCACACAGCATCCCCTAAGATGACATAGGCCCTGAGGTAAATTATTTTCCTCAGAGCCTCCTGTGTTGAGCTAATGTAAAAAAATATATATGCAATTATCGCATCATGAAAAAGTCACGCAGTCGGTGGGCAGACGCGTCCGCCGCCAATATCCGAACAAACCTCACCCCAAGATCCCGGGCTCCCCGGCTAAGTCACCAAACGTAGCGAACCACTTGGGGTTCTTTCTTCTCTTTCTCTGTAGGTACTACATACTTACTATGTTTTAGATTTCATTTTGATTATTATTGTTTCTGTTTTTCACTGGTAGCTTCTCCACCTAGTAACACCTAAACCATATAATAATTGTTAACCCTCTGTAAATGTTCCAAATAATAAAATGAATAAGTTGTACCCCATATATATATACAA
Organism: Limnephilus rhombicus; assembly: GCA_929108145.2. Taxonomy (NCBI): domain Eukaryota; kingdom Metazoa; phylum Arthropoda; class Insecta; order Trichoptera; family Limnephilidae; genus Limnephilus; species Limnephilus rhombicus. Next base: position 21,129,699 of record OV815285.1, read on the forward strand.
CTTATTAATATATATATATAAAAAATATATATATTATATATATATATATATATATATATATATATATATATATAATATATATATTTTTTTTTTTACATAAGCTCCACACAGGAGGCCCTGAGGCAAATAATTTCCCTGAGGGCCTATGTCATCTTATTCTTCTAGTAACCCAGAAAAAAATTCTTTTTGTTTATTTCACTACAAGTTTTTCTTCATTGTAATTGATTTCTTGCTGTTTATGAGTAATATGAATTGTGCCCGATATATGTCGCACTTTTACATATAACTGCACACTCAAATCAAATTTCAATTTTTTGAAATGTGTGTCTAATCAACTGAACAATCAATATCTACCACCGCAATAACCCCCATTTTATGACAAAAATAAGAAGAAAAAAACGTATCACATCTTCAATTTCGTTATAAATTAGGTATGTCCCTAATTGACAAAGAAATTCTCAAACTCTGCTTGAAATATTCCGTTAATATTTCAAACTTCCTTCAGGCGCCTTCTGTTAACTCTGGTATAATAAACCGATGTAACTTTTATTTACACTTTATGAGCACCAATTTTTGTTAAACAACAATATTTTACTAACCGAAGCGAATTTAGCGGGTAGGGCTTTACACCATCATCCCTTAAATTAAATTTATGGGGTTCGCGACAATACCACAACGTATCTAAATTGAGTATCGAAAACTGGAAAATAATTTATATTATTCTGAAGTCTAATTAAAATTGAAACGTTGAGAGCTTTTGGAGTTGGATTAACAAAGTTGCCGATTTCCTGAAATTGTGGCAAATATGTGAACTTATTTTGAACACGATACAAGCCTTATAAAATAATGATTAAACATTTTTTGTGTAAGTGTTCTCTATCATCAAATAACAAATTTAAATCAAAACGTTTCAGAGATGTGATACTTAACCTTCGTATACTCGCAAGTTGGTCGCTCAGACCGACAAATCAATAAATCGTTGTTTTCTCAAAAATTAACTTCACTGGGACCTTGAGGTTTTTAGTAGCTTCTTAATTTGTTGTTAGGCATTGTTTAGTGTGGCACGCGCGTTGGTGCCGAGTGAACGTGTGTGACATTTATTAGTATTTTCGGTCTGTGAGACCGACGCGAGACTTATACGAAAGTGGGTAAGTAACATTTTTTAGGTAAGTAACAATTACTACCCAAATATCCTAATAATGATTAATTCTTTTTTTATAAATTTGTATTACTCTTAAAACTTTCATTTATTATATTAAAGAGTTTTTTTTTTACTAAAAGACTTCTTTTGGTCTTTTTGGGAAAGGTAGGAGAGAAAGTTCTGGGAAGGAAAGGTTTTAGGGGTGGGTAGGTTTCTGAGGGTCAGCGTGTCCGGGAGTGACGGAATTATTAAATTCACTGCGGTGCAAGTCGATACACCAAGAGAGTACGACTGGAGAAACCAAGGGGACTCCTTCAACCATTCTCTCCTGATCCGGCCTGCCATACAGCTGGCGGGCAGACGCATTTGCCGCCAATACCCGGACAAACTTCACCCCATGAACCCGGGCACCCCTGCTTAGTCACCAAAAGTAGTGAACACTTGGGGTGATGGTTGTTGGTGTTGGTTATTCAATAAATAGTTCCCGAGGCGGCGGTACCCATACCCGCCTCCCAAATTTAAAATTTAACCAAATTGATAATTTAACATGTGAGTACAAAAAGTTATGTTCTTCTTAAGAGGCTGAAAAGCAAGGGCGGATCCAGCTTTGGCGCCAGGGGGGGGGGGTCATATTGCGCCAGGGGGGGGTCACATAGTCGTGGTCAAGTCACAAAAAGTTATAATTTAATTTTTATAATAATAGATACAAGTAAAAAGTAGGTCCACCTAGGTCCTGAACCCAGCCCAGGGGGGGGGGGGTCATGACCCCCCATAACCCCCCCCCCCCCCCCCTGGATCCGCCCTTGGTTAAAAGTCTGTTTCTAACAAATAAAGTAAAAGTTCTAATGTATATTTTTTCATTCAACTATATCTACCTCCTTCTATGTAGTATAAATACCAATAAAATGCTTAAAAAGTAAAGGTATAATTAAAAGAATACAGACGAGATCAAATCTCGGTCTGAGACACCGTGCGCGAGTATACGTGTGATGCCCTTGGGCACGAGTATTAGAAGGTTAAAAATGTTTTGTTTTTTTTTGTTGAGTGATTTTAGGTTGATTACTCCTTATGATTATTTTATCTTATAACTACTGTTTCCTGTAACTGTCACTTGTTCACTTACTGTCTAAGGGTGCATATAAACAGGCAGGAATTACCGTGAGCCGAGCCATGAATTACTCTTGTCGGCGCGAAACGCGGTTTGCGGTTGCTTCGTTCTTTTCCCGTAACTGCGCTGATGTTTGCAAATGTATATTTAAATTTAAAAATTCTGATTTACCTTATTCTATTATAGCATGTAGCATTCTGTCTAATTTTAATTTCATTCGGTGGGTAGTTCTCCATTATTTCACATCGGCGAAGCTTAGAATATGTGTTAAAGTTCAACTGTGTTTTCTTTTGTTACCTCAAAATAACCACATATCTTTTCCACTTAATTTCACCCCATACTTCTCGCGTCTTATTGAATCCGCCGTTCATTTGCTAACTTTTAAATTCGAGAGAAACATTTTAAATATCCTAGAAGCCGTCTTGTTATTCTTTCCACCAATACAAACTCTATTCCAACTTCGCCTTTATTTACCCTGGTTCCAAAACTATCAAGTTTCTATGTAAATACAATTTATATTTTGCTGCCCTAGTGCTTGCATATTCAAAAGACCATTAATAAATAGCTAATATAGCCCTCTATGGAAAAAAATTATAATAAATATAATGTTATATAAAATGGTTCGGCGCTTGGCTGAACTCCTGTATAGGAATTAATCATCAGTGGCAAAACAGATATCTAAATCTAACCCAGCCCGTCATGTCCGTTTGATAGTTGTGTGTTTTGTTTTCATTGTGTTAGATCTCTTTTGTTAGTATTTTTATAAATACAATGTGATTCTTTAATCTTCCCTGTCGAAGCAACCATCGAACTAAGGATTGTGGATACTCCACGTAGCGTTAATAGATTGTGCACTTCTTGTTAAAAGTAAAACTATAAATAAATTGTCGAATACTTATTTTAATCGGAGTGCCTTTCATTGAATTCAGACCTTAAAAATTATACACTTTCTTCGGGCAAATTCGAAAGTACTCTCTACTTTTGTCATTTAATTTGTATACATTTGTACAACAGGAACTGTTTAAACATCAATTCTCGGAGATAAAGGCCATAATGTACCCATTTTATGATTTTTGGAGTTGAAACATGCGTTGAAAATAATGAATGATTCTTTTGGATATTGAACACATCATATGGAAATTGAACATTAGGCTCCCATATCCCACTATCGGACTGTAAAGAGCTACAAAGTGACTTAGATAGGCTCTGCAACTATTACACAGCTAACTGTTTAGACCTCATTGTTTCTAAATTCCACACTATGTCCTTTACTAGAAACAAGCATATAATTAACTTCTCATATTCACTCTGCGATGAACCCGTGATCTCAAAAAATGAATGTAAGGACCTTGGAGTCTATTTAGACAGTAAACTTATATTTAATATGCACATTGATTCAACCACTGATAGATCTTACAAAATGTTGGGTTTCATACTACGTCTGAGTAAATTATTTAGAAATCCACATACTTTAGTAATGCTTTACTCCTCACTAGTCAGAAGTACACTGGAATTTGCATCGCCTGTCTGGAATCCCAAATACACCCAATACGTCAATAATATAGAGCGCATACAAAATAAATTTATTAAGTATCTCGGTTATAAATACAACAATAAATATATCTGCACTCTCGAATCCCTGATTTCCAGGCGAACGGAAGCTGACATTTCTCCATATAATAATACATAACAAAATAGACTGCCCAGAACTTCTATCCCAAATAAATTTTAACATCCCATCTAAAAGAACTCGCCACACCAACCTTTTTTACACAACCAGTAATAACACGAACGCTGCAGCCAACTCCCCCATTTCCCGCATCCTTCAAAGATTCAACTCAATTCAAAAAACCACAAATACCGATATATTTTTTGATTCCCTCCTTCTATTTAAGAAAAACATTTTTAGCACACTGAATTCGCACATATAACACATACATCCACACACATCCACACACTCACACGCGCACCCTCATACATACAAACACTCTCACACACCCCTCACCTTCAATAATTTACTAACTTAATTTAGGTATAATGTATTATTTATCTCACAAAAACACAAGTATCTAACAGCGACATGTCATTGGTACCAATTATTGTATTAATTCTATAACTTTGTAACTATTTTCCATTGTGTAATAGTGTACTGTTTGTTTCTGCAAAATTAAAATAAAAAATAAAAAAAATAACTTTCAGTTCTTTTTTGTCCAAATTACCAAATAGTGGTGATTTGTGTGTACAGTAAGGTGGGTCACGACTGTGTGGGAAAAAAATGTTGTTTTTATTTGTCTAATAGTGATAAAAGTGTGTTAAATTAAGATATAAAATCACGTATTATTTTAATAATATTTGAATATCATCTTCTTCATCCGGATTGACTTTGAAATTTCACATAATATAGAAAAACCCACCCTTGTTAAATCCTTAAAAAAATGTTGGATAAACCGTTAAAAAATAACTATATAAACACGAAAAATAGGGAATATTTTGATTTATTTATTTAAAAAATAAATTAATACAATTCATTTTCGTTATTTGTTTTTGGGGTGTTATACCGTGTTGCGCTACCTCCTTCTTTAGACATCTACCGGATCTGCTGGATCTGTCCTGATGATGGACACTGCAACGATGTCCGAAACGTTGGCTAAAGAAGGAGGTAGCGCAACACGGCATAACACCCCAAAAACAAATAACGAAAATGCTTTTGGCCGTGAAAATCTTAAAACTTATCTAATACAATTCAATTTATCTCAAGGCAGTGTATTCCAATACCAGCAAAATCCTTCTTACTCTCAAATTTCGGCATTATTTTCCGAGACTTTGGGATTTTTTGTAAATGATTTCGTAAATATATACTACATTTGCTATGGAAGATTACAAACAATATATTTTAAAGGATTCATAGTAAATTTAAATTACTCTCAAATTTCGGCATTTTGCGAGATCTTGGGATTTTTTGTAAATGATTTCGTAAATATATACTACATTTGCTATGGAAGATTACAAAAAAATGTTTTAAAGGATTCATAGTAAATTTTCAAAACTTTGAAGTGAATCCGGAGGAAAAAGGTCGTATCAGGAATAAGAAAATTTTTAAACACGCGTCGTTTTGAACCCATTTGGCACCCTTTTAACACCCTTAGAATTTAAAAATAACATTTTTTTAAATGACCCAACTTAGTGTACAGGGTGATTTTCATTTCTGAAACACTCTACTATTTGTTTTTTTTTTAAATGAATGCCGCACAAGAGTCCCAAATGATCCCGTCTGAAGCCAGTGAGACTATGGCATCTCCAATTGGGGTATGTTGTGAGGATGAAGGTAGTGGAGAGAGGAAGATGGGGAAGTACCTGGCTATTCAGATCTGGTTACAAAACACGGCTAAAGCCATTTCAAGCAACGTTTCAATTCTGAAAGGTGGTCTGACACCAGGGCGATACTGAGAGTATCTTCCACTGGAATGTGCCGCAAATCATCGCAAAATCGTTTATTAATGTGCGAAGCTGCTGATGAGCTCGAGGAGAGGAAAAAACGATCGAAAAATTTAATTATATTCAACTTTCCCGAAAGCTCAGCCTGTTCCCAAATCGACAAAATTACTGATGATACGACGAGAATCTCTACTACACTAACAAATCTAAACTCGACCATCACGCAAGCCAACGTTACTACCTTTCGTCTGGGGATCAGAAAATCGGACAAACCTAGACCTCTAAAAGTTATGCTTGCCAATCCCGCCCAAGCCACAGAAATATTGAGAAAAAAAAACAGCATAACCGAGTACCCTGGTATTAAAATTTATTCCGATCAAACACCAGCCCAAAGAAACTACCTCGCCAATCTACGATTAACCCTAGACCAAAGAACACAAAATGGTGAAACCGGACTCACAATCAAATACAAAAATAATAAACCTACTATTGTAAATACTAATCCAAAAAACTAAAACCTATCATGTGTTACTACCAGAACGTCAGGGGATTAAGGACAAAGCTGAACGAATTTAGGATAAACGCCCCACTTACTTCACACGATGTCATCGCTCTTACGGAAACCTGGCTAGAACCTTCAATTTACTCAACGGAGCTTGGTTTACCTTATCATCAAATCTACCGGCTGGACAGAAATATCAAGACCAGTTCCAGATCCAGAGGTGGAGGAGTCCTTTTAGCAGTCTCCAATAAAATGTCTTCAAAAATGTTAAAAACCAAGTATTGTGATGTCGAACAAATTTTCATTATGGTAAACGATAAAAATCAAAATTACATCATTGGTTGCGTGTACATTCCTCCGTCAGATAATTTATCTATATATAAAAATCATTCCGAAGATGTCGAACTTTTAAAATCAAAACATAAAATTCCTAATTTTTGGAGATTACAACCTTCCAAATTGTAATTTCAACTGTACTAATTACCAATCAGTAACATTATGCGAAAGAGAAATCATTGATATGTCAATATTTCTGAATCTCACCCAATTTAATAATGTACATAATTCGAGTAATCGTCTCCTAGATCTTGTTTTTTCAAATGAAGAGGACATAATAGTTAGAAAAGCATTAGAGTCTATCCTTCCCATAGATAACCACCATCCTTCACTGTCAGTAATTATTCCAAACAATTTAAAAAAAAGTAATAAACTCACAAGTTCTAGTTTTAATTTCAAAAATGCCAATTACACTGAAATTAATGATCATCTCAGCAAGGTAGATTGGTCATTTCTCAAGGAAAACAATATAATCCATAATATAGAATCATTTTATCATAAAATAAATGCCGGTAAATATCGGTTCGGACTGGCCACGCTTATTACGAATAATTTTTAGAAAAAAACTTTAGATTCGCCTTAATTACTATTAAAGGAAACTTTTTGGCTTTGGGGCGGCGGAAAATAATGCATTTTAATTTTCAATTGCATAAAACCAAAATTCACTTCGCGAGCCGACCCAGCGAAATTCCGCGGCCGTAAATGTCACTGTTATGTTGGTATCCTTGATAAATTAGCAAGAGCTCATACGACTGTAGCCGACTTCGTGGGATAAGGCGCGTAATTATGAAATTTGTCTAGCGGGCTTGTTTGTGTAACATGGTTTGTGATACAAAAGAATGTGCCCCTTTATAACGCCTACTCGCGTCAAGGCAAGAAAAACATCCCAGTTTTCAATTAGTTCAGCGGCTACGCTAGGTTTGTGTAACATGGTTTGTGATTCGCGGTATTTCATGTAGGTATCCCATGAAGTCGGATACAGTCCATAACAGTGACAGCTACGGCCGCGGATTTTCACTGCGTCGGTTCGCGAAGTGAATTTTGGTTTTATACAATTGAAAATTAAAATGCATTATTTTCCGCCGCCCCAAAGCCAAAAAGTTTCCTTTTATAGTAATTAAAGCGAAAATAAAGTTTTTTTCTAAAAATTATTCGTAATAAGCGTGGCCAGTCCGAACCGATAATTACCTAAATGCCATTATCATAGACTGTATACCTTTAATTAAATTCAAAGAATTAAAGCATCCAAAATGGTTTAATAAGGAATTAATCCAATTAATAGCTAAAAAAAAAGTTTTACACATAAAATATAAAGAAGAGAGATCCCTATCAAATTATATTGAGTTCAGTAAAATAAGAAAAGATTGCAAAAATATGTCAAAAATTTGTTACAACAATTACATAAATAAGGTAGAAATGTCAATTAAAGGAGATACAAAACACTTTTGGAATTACACAAAGTCTTTGAAAAATTATGATATTAGCATACCCTCCAATATGTGCTATGAAAAAAAATAGCCAACGACTCTCAAAACGTAGCTAACCTATTTGCCGACTTCTTTAAAGGTGTATATGTCCGTGACTCAATAATAGTCAACGATTACTCGCCTAGTTTTACCTCAGATCATAACTTAAATTTAGTCAATGTAATAATTGAATATAAAGATGTATTGACTCAGCTAAAACAACTGGATCAAAGTAAGAGCGGTGGTCCTGATAATATCCCACCTGTTTTCTTAAAGAATTGTGCTACCACTCTTGCATATACACTACATTTTCTTTTCAATCAGTCATTACAAACAGGACATTTTCCTGAAAAATGGAAATACAGTTTCCTCACCCCGATATTTAAAAAAGGAGACAAAAATGAGGTGAGCAATTACAGACCGATCTGCCTTTTATCAACTATTCCAAAATTGTTTGAGAAACTTATTTTAAATAAAATCATTCACTGTATCAAGCCAGTAATTTCACCTAACCAACATGGTTTCACTTCTGGAAAATCTACTTTGTCCAATCTCTTAATTTACCAAAACTTTATATCCGAATCCATGTCTAAGAAGTTACAAGTTGATTCAGTCTATACTGATTTCAGCAAAGCATTCGACAGAGTTAACCATGACCTGCTGTTAAAAAAGCTACACAAATTAGGAATAGCAGGGTATTTATACATGTGGTTTAACAGTTATTTAAGTAACAGGCAATTGGCCGTTAAAATTGATGGTTTTATTTCATATAAATTTATTGCTACCAGCGGTGTTCCCCAAGGATCACATTTGGGACCAATTTTATTTTTAATATTTGTGAACGATGTTCTTTCTATTTTCAATGATGTCCAAGTTTTAATGTTTGCGGACGATATGAAAATATTCAAAGCCATAAGAAATATCAATGACTGTCAAACATTGTCAAATAACTTGCTTAAACTTTTTGTTTGGTGCCAAGAGAATTATCTACAACTAAATATAAGTAAATGTCTAATTATGAGATTTCATAGAATAAAAAATCCAATAATTTACGAATACTCCATCAATGATGTAATGCTAACAGCTGTAACCGAGGTGAATGATTTGGGTGTAAACTTTGATCAAAAACTGAATTTTATAAACCATATTGAAATTACATCAAATAAAGCTTTGAAAATGTTGGGCTTTATAATAAGAATTTGCAGTCAATTTAAAAATATTCAAACCTATAAAAATTTGTACATGTCTTTGGTTAGGAGTCAAATTGAGTACAACTCTACAGTATGGGCACCTAGCTACGCTAGTCATTCGCTCACGATGAAAACTGTACTTTTACTGTACTTTTTGTTTTTGTAGTTATAAATCTTCATTTTTTTTTTGTTCAATAAAGATATATTATTATACGCACCAGATTTAAATGTCCGGGTTTAATTTTCCCCACAGGAAAAACTAAACCCTTTCACACACTTCCCAAATGATCATCTGGTCAATCCACGTTAGGCAATTGCACTATATGTATTATAATTACAAAACAATACAAGAACAACATGTCAACCTACCAGAGACCAGATGGGAAAAAAATTCACCGACTCCAGATATTTTCATATCAGAGGGTTCGGCTCTGTGGAATTCCTAATTGAACCTATAAATCCTACTGATCCCTCAGTATAAATATTTAAAAAATCTTTTGTAATCCTACATGTATTTAAAATTACCGATTTTTGCATTTTGCATTTTGCATTTTTGCATTTTTATTATTATTATTATATTATTATTATAATATATCTTTATTGAACAAAAAAAATGAAGATTTATAACTACAAATATTATTATTATTATTACGATAGAAAGAATTCAAAATAAATTCTTAAGATTTATTAATTTTAAAATGGGTATTACAAGGGATTGTGTCAACTATGATTATCTACTATGCCAACTCAATTTATTAAAATTATCTGAACGTAGAATAGTTAATGACCTAACATGTTTATATAAAATCATAAATTCAATAATTGACAGCCATGAACTATTATACTTGATTTCTTTTCATATACCTCGCAAACCAACATCGAGGCAATATCTACCGTTCTATTGTGATAACTCCAACACAGAATCACAGTTGTATACCCCCGCTCGCCGCATACAAAATTTGGAAAATGACTATAAAGATGTTGTTGACATATTCAACACACCATTCACCAAATATAAGCAAGTCATTACCCAATTTATATTGAAAAGAAGAATACATATTACATACAACAATACAACCTTTACATAGTCTTGGTAACAAATACTTATACAATATGGATGTTTTGATAACAATTTTTAACTTGGCAAACTTTAAACGCCGTTATGTGCCAACTATTTCAACTTGTTTCATTAACTATTGTGAACACCAATTTTATGCACTTTTATTAATATTATTGTTGATATGGAGGATACTAGAAAATTATCTAATACTAGCTGGGTTACCCGGCTTCGCTCGGGACAATATTCGAGATAGTTCTGGAATACTTTGCATCTTGTATTTTATGTAACCTTTATTTTATTTTCTATATTTTATGATATCTGTATTTTGTCAACTCTTTATTTTGTTTGTAATAAAAAAATGTACTGCGTTATATGTAAAAGCCCTTTGGGCGTTTAAATAAATAAAAAAATAAATAAATATACTATATATTATTTTAAATGAATAAATTGTGAAATAACACAAATTAATCAATTACAATTTATTTGCCACGCCGGGATTCGATCCCGCTACCTTCGGAATGCCAGTCAAGAGCCTTACCGCTGGAGTACGCCGGCCGTCAACTTTTTCTTTAAGGCGCCGCAACCGGGCACAAAAAGAAGAAGATGGAGAGATATGAAATTACGAATGTTAGAGGAGCGCGCTAGAGCGACATGCGAAAATTGCGAAAATGTTTAATAAAACACGTCGTTTAAAATAGAGCAAAAATCTCGTAGGGGTTGTATTGAACAGCATTTAAAGAAACATTGTTAATTTTTTCATGTATATAACTATCTTGTAAAATAACCGAAACAAACGTGTTTATAATAATTTTTGGAGCATACCTTGCGATTTTTTTCTATCGACGGAATTTTATATAATTTGCGTTTCGGCGCGGGTAATGTCTAGATATTATCTTCAAGAATAACATATATTCTTTTAAGACCTTTAAAACTTAACGTGTTTAAGGGAGTTATTCGGGTAGCGGTGGTTTAAGACGTACTTGACTATAATAATTACCCTTGAGGTGATTTTAAGCAAAAACGGCGCTGTACAAAACGTCGGTGTATTTTTATCTGTTTATTTCATTTTCATTCAGAAGTATAACTTTCTAGATAGATACACCGTTCTTAATTCTTTTAACTCAACCGTTTTGCATTTCATGTGTACGTAAAATTGTTTTTACCTTCCGTTTCCGGTTCAAGATAGTGGCCGTATTAGTGGCTCACAAAAGATTATTAAGATGTGAAATTGTCGTGTTTATTTGAACTTTCTTATTTGCATTATTTTATTATGGTACCTGCCTGAAGAAAGGTTGAAAATAGAAAGATAAATATTATAATTCCTTGATTGAAATTTAAAAAACTTTCAGAAAATATTTGCTATATTTTATTAAGTAGGTAGGTATGGAAATTTTTGTTTTGTTTTTATAAATAAAAGAAAAATATAATTTTTTGGAAAGTAGAGTTGAGTTGAAAAAAAATATTTTGGGCACTCTTCCCAAGATTCCTACCTTCATACCTTTTCCTTCCCAGAACTTCCTCTCCTTCCATTCCATAAAAATATCTCCACACAGCATCCCCAAAAATGACACAAGCCCTAAGGGGATTTTTTTTCTCGGGAACCCCTGTGTGAAACTGTTGTAAAAAAAAGTATTCAGGAGATTGAACAAATAAGAACCAAAACATTGGCGCTCAAAAATGCTGAAAATGGCAGTTAAAATCCAAAAACAAGTTGCAATAAATTATTTTCCGTTGACAAGTTGATATCAATCAGTTTAACGGGACTTAAAAACGTGAAAATTGTAAATAAATTATAAAGGAATTTTATTAATAAAAAAATAATAAATTTAGAAAATAGTTCGTATTGGGCTAATTAACATATTTGCATTCAAAACTCAGCTTTGCTAAAAAAGGTCAATGGAACATACTGGAACTAGGGCAGCGAGCGAGGAAACTTATTACCATTAGAATTTCACAGCAGATTAAATAGATAAAGACTTACATAGGAGAATGTCTGAGATACATTTTAAGCTGTAAACATTTTGTCTTCCGGGCAGGGTTGGGTTCAGAGGAATATGATGAAAAAACCTTGTATTCACGAACGGACATGTTACGGAAAAGACGATTTTTATCATAATATTATGATAAAACAAATATGAAACTTATTTCCACTTTAATATATTTGACCGTAACCGGTTTCAGCTTGTTAAAGTCATCTTCAGACTGGTACAAATCATTCTACGGTTTATACACATAACATATATGGGCAAGGGGGCGAGGGGTAGAGGGGTGGTTTACAAGGATTTTAATCAATTATATTATTTACACTTTAATACATTAATAATTACATTACTGTCAAATTTCTAATTATTTTGGTCATTCCCAGTCGGCTTAATTACCTCGGGTTTGTAGCTCGCTTTGATATCGGGGAATATCTTATTATCAATGAATGACCTAATTTTGTTGTTATCAAATCATATTTATATTGTTAATCTTTTTTATCCCAAAAAATAAATTTGGGACAAATAGATGACAAATAAATTTGGGAGGTACGGGTACCGCCGCCCCAGGAACCATTTACTGGATTACCATCTGCCATAGGTCGCCCCAAGTGGTTCGTTACGTTATGTGACTTATCAAGGAAGCCCGGGTTCATCGGGTGAGGTATGTTCAGATCATGGCGGCGGAAGCGCCTGCCCACCAGAAGCATGGCGGGCCGAATCAGGTACTTGTTTGGAGAGACCATCTGACCTCTCCAACGGGTTTCTCTCGACTCATCGTCTTGCACCACAGCGGGATGGATGGATTCATACGTTCGTCCCTCCTCGACACACTGACCCCTAGATTCCTACACACCCCTCATACCGTTTTCCTTTCTGGAACTTTCTCCTTCCATTCCTTAAAAATATTCTCCACACAGCATCCCCAAATATGACATAGGCTCTAAGAGAAATTATTTTACTCTTGGTCCTCCTGTGTTAATGGAAAAAAAAACTAAATTTATAGTTAAGTATATACATATATTTATATATATATATACATATCGACGCTGGAAAGGATAAATGGCTAAAGCGCCAGACACCTGGAATGGAAAACATGTTCAAGCGCCGTACAGCTGTTTGGCGTTTGAGCCACACTTCTTTTCCAGCTGCATGGCGCTTTAGCCATTTATGCTTTCCAGCATCGATATTATTTTTACGGTAGTTCCACACGAGAGACCCTGAGGAAAAAAATCCTTTAGGGCCTTTGTCAGGGATGCTGTGTGAAGGATCTTTTTAACACTAGAGTACACGCGTGGGCTACATATGCAGCCCAGGGTATTGTTTTGGTTCATAACTTCGTGAAATCGCGTGATTTAACTTCCAGTCTCTAGCTATGCTCCGATTGGTTGTTGCTCGACGCATTCAGTGTGGCGTGAGCGATCGACGCTGGCGCACGTGCGAAAAATAACGATTTAAAGTGCGCGATCGCAGTACAAGGAAAACTTGCTCGAAATGCTACAGGATTTTTTGAGAAGTCTGAAGTTTTGTTAATATTTTAAATTTAGGACAGAGAAATTTTTTTTTTTTTTTTATTTCGGTTTACTTAATTAGTTTTATTTAAAAATTAAACGATTATCTTTCTGTATGTTTCAATTTAAAATGGGCTACAAGTGAAGTGGGCGATCACTTTAAGAACGTTTTAGAGGCGCGTGTACCGTAGTGTTAAGGAAAGAAAGGAGAGGAAGTTCTGAGAAGGAAAAAGGTGTGAGAGGTGGGTAGGAATGGGGGTCAGCGTCCGGGACTGATAGACGTATGAATCCATCCCGCCAATTGCGGTGCAAGGCGATGGGTTGAGAGGGTCTGGCTGGAGAAGTCAAAAGGCTTCCCTCAACCAGTCTCTCTCGATCTGGAATGCCACGCAGCAGGTGGGCTGATGCATCTGCCGCTAAGGCCCGGACTAACCTTACCCCGTGAACCCGGACACCCCTGCTAAAGTTTCCAAACATTTTTTTTTTTTTTTACATGAGCTCCACACAGGAGGCCCTGAGGAAAATAATTTCCATCAGGGCCTATGTCATCTTTGGGGATGCTGTGTAGAGGGTTTGAACATAGCGAACAACTTGGGGTGACCTATGGCAGAGGTGTTGGTTAACCAATAAACGGTTCCCGGGGTAGCGATAAGCGTACCCACCTCCCAAATTTATAAATATGTATTTATGTAGGTATTTCTATTAATTTTGCCGTAAAATTAATTGGATTATAATATAAACCTCGACAAAGCCATTGAGTATTAAAATACGCCCGGTATTAGAGCAATGTAGATAAAATAAACAGTTTTCCAGTTCCAGTATATTAAACAATGTACAACATTGTTCGGTTGACATGTTCAACGGTCGGTAAAATTAGTCTGGAAAGCTCGAAACAGACAGCGCTGGGGTGGTTGGCAATCATTTGCAAGATAAAACAATGACAACTGTGTGATACGGTTTAAAATATATTGTTTTAAGTAATTAAAGGCAAAAAAATGGTAAATAAATATGGTGGTTGGAGGGTCAAGAAGTTATTGAAAAAAAAACATTAGTGCAGTTCACACGCGGTAGAAGTGAAAACTTCATAAAACTAAACGTCGAGAGAATGAGACGAATGCCGAGTACCAAGAGGAGGACATAGGGTTTATTTATTGTAAATAATATTGTTAATAATTAATTTACATTTTATTCTACGAAGCGCCGCACAAATAAGAGGCCGATAGACTACGAAACACGGACACCGATTAGTCTATCTCATTCTCTGGCAGGCTAAATCCTACAGATGTACATGTGTTTGTCTCTTTTAGTGTCGCTTTTTCGTTTTATTGAGTTTCAAATCACAACGGGGAGAAAGAAGTTTTCACTTCAATTATTGAAAAATGCATTGCGAAAGCAATTGGGAAAAAGGAAAACTTGGTTTGTTCATAATCGCAACCTACTTCAGATTATTTTCCGATGAAGTGAAAGTGTTTTTTTTAAGGTAAGGGGTAAGTGTTGCTGATTATTTTCAGATTTGCGGCGTACAGAAATGACAATTTTCAGAAGATTTTCTCAGGGCCAAAATGGCGAAAAGTGAGTTTAAGTAAAGTTTTTAAACTGGTAAAATAGTCCTCCTTTATTTTATTTTTATTTTATTTATTGGGGAAAATCGACAGAACTTGTAATAATAACATTATTAATACGCATAGTATCCAATAACAGATTTTCCCATAATTAAAAAGTTTTAAAAAAATAAGGGTCCTTTATATATTTTATATTTTATTTAGTATTTCCACACAAGAGGCCCTGAGTAAAATTAATCACCTCAGAGCCAATGTTGCCTTTGGGGATGATGTGTGGTGGTCTTTTTATGGAAAAGGGGGAGAGGAAGATCTGGAAAGGAAAAAGGTATAAGGGGTGGGCAGGAATCTGGGGATCAATGTGTCCAGGAGTGACAGGTATGAATCCATTCCTTCCTGGTACAAGACGATGGATTGAGCCGGAGAGGTCTCAACTAGTCTTTCCCAATCCGGCCTGCCACGCAGCAGATGAGCAAACGCACACGCCGCCATGACACATGCCCCATGAACACGGGCACCCCCGCTAAGCCACCACAGTGACCTATGGCAGGGGCTTAGGTGATGGCGATACCTATGCCCGCCATGGCAAATAAAAATGATTTCCTAGCGGCAGTCAAAAAACTTAAACCAAAAAAATCTTTTGGACCAGATTTTATTAATACAATTATTTTGAAGGGATATGCCGAACCATTAATGTCACCTCTCTTACATATATTTAATATTTCTCTAAATTCAGGTAAATTCCCCGACCGTTGGAAAATATCTAAGGTCACGCCCCTACACAAAAGCGGCGATAAATCAAATGCATCGAACTATAGACCTGTGGCGATTCTTTCGGCACCGGCCAAATTATTTGAACTTATTATATCTATAGTAAAGTAGAACCTTTTCTCATAAATCAGCAGCATGGGTTTAGAGTAGGCAGATCCACAACGACCAACTTAATGGTTTTCACGGATTATGTCGCAAATACATTGGATAACAACGAACAAGTAGACGTATCGTATAACGATTTTGCTAAAGCTTTTGATAAAGTAGATCACCTCATATTACTAAAAATTTTTGAATATTTTGGTCTCTCATATAGAATGCTTCTGTTCTTCCACAATTATTTATCTAACAGAAAACAATATGTAGTTTATGGGCAGTTTGCTTCAAAACCTTACTTCACAAACTCTGGGGTCCCGCAAGGGTCTAATTTAGGACCTCTATTATTTTCTATGTTTATAAATGATATTGCTCTGTTTATAAAATTTGTAAATTTTTTGTTATTTGCTGACGATATTAAACTTTATACCAATATAATGTCGAAAGCAGATTCTATTCGTTTACAAACCGATATCGACGGAATCGTAGAATGGAGTAATCGGAATAAACTCTATTTTAACAGCGGAAAGTGTACAATTATGTGCTATACAAGGGCTAGGAATCTCTATATTATAACTACAAAATGTCTGGTACCTCGTTAAAACATATTTCACAAATGAGGGATTTAGGAATCACTTTTGACACACGCCTGACATTCCGTTCTCATATCGATTCGGTGTGCAACTCTGCGATGCGAATGCTAGGCTTTGTAATCTGCAACGCAAAATCTTTTTCCAACACAGCAGTCATAAAAATGCTCTACTTCAGTCTGGTTCGCAGCATTCTCGAAAGTGGATCAGTAATATGGGGACCCGAAGATGCCCTGTACGCAAATAATGTTGAAAAGGTGCAAAAAAAGTTCATGCGGTACCTGTACATGCGAGATTTTGGGTACTACCCTTTGTTGTATCCCTCTGATTTTCTCGCGGGAATGCTGGGACTAAATCGTCTCGACGTTGGGAGATAAATTGCAATGGTACTAGTAGCACACAAGCTGCTAAACAGGCACATTTGTAATCCTGATGTCCTGGAAAGGATTTCACTTTATGTCCCCAATAACTTCACCAGAGCAAGGCAACACAGACTTTTTACTTTTCCTAGAGGCAGGACCAACCTACCTATGGTTATGCCTCTGGGGAGAATGACCTCACTATTAAACCTTTCTTCTGAAATTGACATTTTTCAATCGAACTACAATCATTTCAAGAGCGAAATAAAGGTATTCTTTAGCACCTGTCGATATTAATGTACCTATATAATTAATATATTACACTATTAACTAAAAATTGTGAAATGTAATTGGATATATATGTTTACTGTTTTTCACAATAAATAAATAATAAATAAATCAAGGAAATTTGTGAAAATGAATGTGAAATTTTATTACTTTTATTTAAGAAGAAAATTATTGCAGTCCATTTGATGATGCAAATGTTGTTTGAATTAGTAAAGTAGTGTAATGTAACATCACTTTTACATAATAAGAGGCACATATTAGAAGTGCTGATCCAAAAATTTGTATGGTCCAAAAGGATTGGTTTTCTTATCAAATAGACCAGCTCAAACAGCCTGGAAAATGGGTAATATTTTAGATTATATCGAAAAATCGGTCATTAATTATTGTCAAGGTTTAGACTGCCACAGCGCACAGTAGACCATCTAGAATAAGCCAGTTTGACAAAAAAATCTTTTGTTGCAAATTATTTGGTCATTTATGAAGAGTCGTTATTAAAAAGCATTTACGCGATTTTTTTAACGATAAAGAAACAATTAATTACGAATTCATTTTCCGAGTGCATTTTGAACAGGGAATTATTATAATTATGTAATTGAAATGATTCCAAGTTCTACACGTATGTTTTCCATATAAAAGACTATCTATATCGCACGACCCGTAGAAAAGGGTCGTAAGTAAAAAATTTACTTTTTATAAAATTTTATTTTTATATCTGAAAGGTAAAATGATTGTGATTATCTACACCCCATGAAAACCATATTTAAATTATATTACTTTTTTCGACGGGATCGCTTGTTTCTTACGCCGCTACCCGAATTTCTACCGATTTCTTGCAAACCTCCCTTAAACATTTGAAGTTTTTAAGCTCTTAAAAAAATATATGTAATTTTTTAAGTCAATATCTAGATATTCGTCGCGCCGAAACGCAAATTATATAAAATTCCCTCGATAGAAATAAATCGCAAAGTATGCTCCAAAAATTATTATAAACACGTCTGTTTCAGTTAGTTATATGTATGAAATAATTCACAGTGTTTCTTTAAATGCTGTTTAAGACAACTCCCGCGAGATTTTTGCTCTATTTTAAACGAGTCGCGTTTTATTAAACATTTTCACAATTTTCGCATCGATTTTATCGCTTTAAATATTAGCGCGCTCCTCTAACATTCGTAATTACAAATCTCTCCATCTCCTCCTTTTTGTGCGTGGTTGCGGGGCCTTTCATCAATCATCAAAAGTGGTTAACACAAAGAAATCTTTTTATTTTGTATTTAAATGGTGCACCAAAATAAATTTTCTGTATTTGAAGAAATCAGCATTTGTTTTCGTTCTCCTGTGAAATTTCCATTTTTTTAATCTACGACGCTTTTCTACGGGATGTGCGACGAGTACCCATTCAGAGATTGATTTTGAAAAAAAATGCTTTTGCGAAAAATTCCTCAAATAAAATAAACCTATACACATGAAGTAACACGCATACGCACTAAAGACTAAACAACATATATATATAAACATCTACTTTACTTCATTTGAAACGATATTCCTATAATCGATTCTGAAATATCGTAAGTGGCTTTTGTCGACCTATTAGATATAATATTATGTAGCTGTTGAACACAAGGCTTGTCTTCTGTGCGGCGGTGTGCTTGGGCCCATGGGCTTGGGATCTAATTTCCGGACAAATTTATAAGGGCGGACTCCATGATAGGGCTTATTAATAAACGGCCTTTGTCAAAGGCCTATGAAAGTTTTGGTATATTTAACAAGAGACATTATTTATCAATTTCCTCAAAATACAAATAATATTTTTTTGGTAATTGTATGAAATTATTTATTGATGATTTAAAAGTAGTGTTTTTTAGAAAATATAAAATTGAGCTTATCGTCAATTTTAGCCCGGACATTTTGCGCATGTGAAAATAATAATTTCAACATTTTAAAGTTTTAATCGAAGGGCGTGCACTTTGAGGATACTAAATATATTAAATTTAAATTTCAGTAGTTTGCAAATTATTTTTTAATTAGGTTTTATTATTTTTAGGTCAGGGTGGCTTGGTTGTAAGGTACATCCAGTACCTAATTACTCTTAGTGATAATATTCGGGATGCTGTGTGGAGGATCGTTTTAGGAAAATAAATGAAAGGAAGATTTGGGAAGAAAAAAGGTATGAGGGGTGGGTAGGAATCTGGAGATCAATGTGTCCAGGAGTGACTTATGAGTCCATCCCTCCCAATGCAGTGCAATCCGATGGATAGAGAGAGTCCAGTTGGAGAGGTCTAGGTTAGGTCTTCCTCAACCAGTCTCTCCTCATCCGGCCCGCCAAGCAATAGATGGGCAAACGCATTCACCGCTAAGACCTGGACAAACCTCATCCAATGAACCCGGGCAACCCTGCTAAGTCGCCAAACGCAGCGTATCACTTGGAGTGAGTTGGATATCTAATAAATTGGTTATCCAATAAATTGTCCCCTGTGCGGTGGTACCCATACCCGCCCCCCAATTTGAAAATAAGGAAGGAAAGGGTAAAAAAAAATAAGGATTTTTTTTTAATTTGTACTGGGTTTTTAGAGATATTCTCACTCACATAAGAACAACCCAGTTATAAAAACTCATTAGAAAAATAGTTATAAATACAAAAAAATGCATAAATCTAATCAGACAAATTATACATTTGCATACATTAAAATAAAGATTGAAAAACAAAACAAATACAAATAGAAAATTATAGAATTATAAAAATCCATAAAAGTTCAACCATGTGACAAATAATACAAATAGACACGAGAGGAAAATAAGTAGTTTCAGTATTTAATGATGCCTTATAGCTGTAGTTGTTCGTGATTTCAGAAGAAACCTCGGATCCGACAGGCTTTTTTCACAGAATTTGCAAACTAGCCGCACTTTCAGCCTTTTACATATATATAATAAAAAATAAAATAGTTATCTATATATTATTCTTAATTAAGTTACTCAATGATGAGGGTGGTGACCCCGACTTCAACTTCCATGGTGGACAAGGTTCATCCACTCCCCGCTGAGTCAAGAACCCCAACGTTAACAGACGCCAGATGGAGGCGTGAGTTTCTTTTTATATAAATATATATTATTTTATTTTATTTTGTTTAAAATTATAAACTATGTATAGTAAAATAAATTGGTTTTCATGAATTTAGATGTATCACTTGGGTAAATATTTGTTATTTATTTAGGCACTTCCCATGGAACATCAATAATGGTAAATAATCCGTTATTATCCAACAATTTTGAAGTTTTTCAATGATGCCGACTAATAAGATTTTCTGTGAGACGTTTTATTGATCTACTAAAACTACAACATCGTCAGCGGCTATCATAATATTTTGTAAAATAATCATCTCAGTTATGGAGTCTTGACCTTAACTTTAGAGGTCAACTATGAACCCTATTCCAATCACCCTTGCTGAAGGCTTTATTGTTTTCCATTAGCAATATAATCCAGAAAGCAATGTCTAGACTAGGTGTAACTCATTAGAGTGCTAACATATTTTTAACCTTCACTTATTCTCTAACTAACCCTTTCTTTCTAATTGCTTATTAATATTCTGACAGATTTTTCCCCTCCTTTAGAAAGTAATCATTCAGAAATAATTTACTCTTTTTTCGTCATTTGTTTTTGGGGTGTTATGCCGTGTTCGCGATCGTTCGTTCCAGATCCGTTAGTTCGTTCCAGATCCGACACATCTGCCGGATCTGCCCTGATGATGGTCACTGCAACGCTGTCCGAAACATTGGCTAAAGGAGGAGGTAGCGCAATACGGCATAACACCCCAAAAACAAAAAATAACGAAAATGCTTTTGGCCGTGAAAATCTAAAAACGTATCTCACCTTATTTTTTTCTTTAAATATTCATTTTTATTCGGCTAATCAGTCCGCTAAAACTTTATTTTAATATTATTTTTAATAGTTTCTACGGCAAAGTTAAAAATAAGAATAACGTCTCAGTTTTCATAGACCTCCCCAATGGGGTTTCCTGTTCTGAGGCGGCATATAGTTTATTATTTACCTACCTACCAATCTTATTTTTATTTCTGGTATGGGTATGCCTGTATTATCTCTGTCATATACTCTAATTTTAATTCATATTTAATTCAAATTTCATTATGTCGACTTGTTTTCATGTATAATATGTCGGCGGCCGATCGTGGAATAGGGCAGATCAGCATAGGTACTTCGGCCTAAATGCCTCAGGCGCATCATGATCGGCCTGATTTTATGATTTGCCTGTGACATATATAAATTCTATTTTCTAATATAATTACTTGGAATAACAAACTTTCTGTACCTACTCGTATTTTACAATAGCACTGCTTGTTCTTAAATAGAGGGAGGGAATCAAAAAATATATCGATATTTGTGATTTTTTGAAAATGAGTTGAATCTTTGAAGGATGCGGGAAATGAGGGAGTTGGCTAATGGGGAAGAAGAAGGAGGAGAAGTACCTGGATATTCGAATCAGATCACCAAATACGGCTAAAACCATTTCAAGCAACATTTTGAATGGTGATCTTTCACTAGGGTGAATATTCCATTCTGCATGTCAAATATGTGAAGAGCACAGAAGATTTGAACCCGCGACCTTCGGAACAAATTCTTTGTTAATTTTCCCTGCTGAACTATATTGATTTTAACTAAAATTATTATATTTCAATATTATTATCACATTACTATAATGAATGATAAAACTAAAGTAATTATTGTTTTCATATTGATATCCCAGAACATTAGAAGGCTTCATTGTATTAATTTCGTTCTGCTGTGATTGCTTTCCAACTTCCCTTAATACAATCGAGGGTTGGTTTTCAATAAACACGGTAAATACGAGTATTGCCAAAATGAATAATGTGTTATTGTAACTCTCGCCAAGCACAGGACAGTCAAACTGATATTTTTCCCTTAAATAGGTCACCGAGAAATTCTCAACTTCAAAACTATGTACCTACTCTAATCACTGGGGAACGAAAATTGCACGTACGAACCCGTATATCGATCATCTCATTGAAAAATCGAAATTTGAGTTTGGTATGCAGTTATATATACGAGGGTCAGTCAAAATGTAATGCCTCCTATTTTTTTTTACTTAAATAAAGTTAATTGTGAAAATATTGAATTTTGTGCTATTCCTCAAACCTTCTTCTACAATCTGCTGCAGTAGTAACTTTTTGAGTCAACAGGTGGCAGCACTGCAGTCGCTTGCAAAATCACCGATATCGATTTTCGTAATAGATAGCGTTCTGTGATTGATTCTTGACTGTAGAAGGTGAAATGCAAAAATTCACATTCATGAAAGACTGAAAAATGTGTACCATGATTCAACAGTGGACGTCAGCACTGCTAGTCGATGGTTTCGTTACTGTAACCAAGCTGAAGGACCAGGTGGAGGAAAAGCGGAGCGGCGCAGACCGTTGATTGCAGCGACCGCAATCATTCGTACCCCAGATAGTTCGACAACTGATTTTTCAACAAAAGTTTTGCAAGGTGGGTACCATGAAACTTAACCGGCCAGAATAAAGAAACATGGAAAACAATGGCCTCACAAAACTTGCTGCTCTTAGTTTCTGAACAAAATTGTGACCGGAGACGAAAAATGTGTTCATTTTTTTTAACCTGAATCAAAGAGGCAGTCAATGGAATGGCATCACACAAACTCACCAAGGACAAAAAAAAATCAAAACTGTGAGATCGGCGGGGAAAGTTATGGCGATAGTGTTTTGGATATGACCGTGCTTTTTACAACACTGTGATACATGCCCTCGTTAAAATTGGACCAAAGCAGTGGAAATGAACGGACACAATAATGAAAAATTACAAATTAATCGTCAATAGTGTGGTTTTCGACCACTGTAATTGCATTTTTTATTACTTGACAATTACAGGAGAAAAAAACAAAAATTTTAACAAAACAAAAAAACGACTTCAAAAAATGCACTAAAAAGTAAAAAAATTATTTCGTATTCTTCTACAACTTCATAATCAACTTACTTTTTCTAATCATCAATATGTAGGTACGATTGTTACTTTTGGAGTCGGTGTCAGTCAAGGTAGGTTTGTAACCACATACATAGTTATAGGTGAGATGTGCTTATGTCGCACAAGCGACTTGCTGACACCGACTCCAAAAATAACAATCGTACCTACATATTGATGATTAGAAAAAGTAAGTTGATTATGAAGTTGTAGAATAAAACGAAATTATTTTTTTTTACTTTTTAGTGCATTTTTTTAAGTCGTTTTTTTGTATTGTTAAAATTTTTGTTTATTTTTTGATTTTTAATGAATCTGAAGTACACTAACTAATTTGTCTGAATATGGGTAAACCTACTGCTCATATGAGACAGATATAATTTGACCATAACGATGTTAGGGTCAAATTAAAAGATACGGCCGAGTTTCGTTAATTTGTCATGAATCCGATAATCAGAACCTAACTAAACTTTCACCAAATTACCCTTGAAGTATATACATTTCAATAAAAAAAGAATCATCGAAATCGGTTGGCGTGATATTGAGTTACGCGCGCATACTTAATGCAAATTTAAGATTTATAAGGTTTTCTCATGGATGCCATTGTGGGAACTGGACCAAATTAAAATGGGACCACACGGGAAGCACCAGAAATATTCTTTTTTTTTATTTTTATTTATTATTTTTCAAATAAAAAAAGAATCATCAATATCGGTTCACCCAGTCAAAAGTTCTGAGGTAACAAACATAAAAAGAAAGATTTTGATTTTGAAGTCGTTTAAAAAATAGGAGGTATTACTTATTGACTGGCCCTAGTAAAAGTGTACCCTCCAATCTGGTGCAGTACTTAGATTACTCGTAAACACCACCAAATCAATTATAATGCAGGAAAACTTGTGGTGAATTAAATAAAAATTTGATATTATTTGGGTCATTAGTAGGATATTTCAAAATGTCATCCTAATATACCGGACCGTTGTGCCTCCGGGGTCAAAACACAGTTACGTGTAAATAATATTTGCTTTTTGGTAAGCATTTGAATTTCGCCTTCCTAATTATCTCAAAATTTAGTATTCGGAGTTGTCTGACATATACAAAACACATATTTATGTACAAAAAAATGTATTTTCCCGTTACAACATTTTTCATAGTTTGTTTCACGGTATGTGTACCGCCACGGTCCGCTAAGTTGGTGACTTAGCAGGGGTGCCCGGGTTCATGTAGTGAGGTTTTTCTAGGTCTTGGCGAAGAATTCATTTGATCACCTACTATCTAGCGGGCCGAATCGGAAGAGACCGGTTGACGGAGATCAAAATTAGACCTCTCGATCCCGCCTTGCACAGCAGTGGCGGAGGTGTGTTCATACGTTCCTCCCGCGTTCCATATATTCAGTCCCAGTACTTTCAGTTTTCAAACAGCTCGCGTGCCACCTATTACAATTTTTTTTATTCCATTTTAATTTTTCTTGTATTACAGATTTTCATTTTTGTGTATTATAAGAACAACAAATCTGATACCTAACAAAATATTTAAAGCATTTATAATATAGTACCTATTTAAAATACCTATAATTTAAAAAATAAATAGGCAATTCTTTTATTACAAAAAAAACGAGTGTGCTTTCGACCACACGACTGTAGTAAAACTTCCCTAACTTATATCTCCCTCTCAACTTCCGTTCGCCTCGCCCGATCACACTTTTCATAAAGCTCTCGTCACGCATTCACCAGCTTACTCCCTATAATAGTCGTTAAGTTTTCTGAAATTATGCAATTTTCTTAATTTTTCTTTCCGAAAGAACCTTCTACAAAGTATTAGAAAACTTTTAAAAAAAGATGAATGAAATAGTCGTTTTTTTTTACATGAGCTCCACACAGGAGGCCCTGAGGCAAATAATTTCCCTCAGGGCCTATGTCATCTTTGGGGATGCTGTGTGGAGGGTTTTTTCTTTAAGGAAAGGAAGGAGGGGAGAGTTCTGGGAAGGAAAAAGGTTTAAGGGGTGGGTAGGAATCTGGGGTTCAGTATGTCCTGGTCATCCGCCTCCAAGACCTAGACAAACCTCACCCCATGAACCCGTTAAAGTCGTTCTGAAGTTATGGCGTGACCAAGGGAAACAGGTATTCATTTTTATATTTATAAAAGTGAATACCTGTTTCGTTTCGTTAACTGTGCGAAACTAGGTGCAATTATTTTCATGTTGCTGAAAACACAAAAGTTTTCCTTTCAACATACAGACTTTTCAGGGCAGGGCAAAATTCTCCTCGAATTCGTTGAATAACGGACCGGAGTTTTGAACTCCTGTTCAGCAAGATGTTTCGAAAATTCTGTTTTCATTACGACCCATCGACGTGCAAAAACAGTACTTTAATATTTCACTTTGGTTATAATGTTCTCTAAAATTATGGGTTCTTATCGTAACGAAAATTCGAATTATATGAAAATTAATCGATTTCATGTACGGTATGAAATGGTCCGCATGAGAGAGCGCGACGAAAGAACTATTAAATATTTTCACCGATTATTGTCTCTTTTTCATC
This sequence comes from Limnephilus rhombicus, assembly GCA_929108145.2. Taxonomy (NCBI): domain Eukaryota; kingdom Metazoa; phylum Arthropoda; class Insecta; order Trichoptera; family Limnephilidae; genus Limnephilus; species Limnephilus rhombicus. Next base: position 21,155,628 of record OV815285.1, read on the forward strand.
ATATATGTTACTCGAGATAATAAAAATCCCTCATGTAAAGGAAATATGTTCCCTTTAAATTTGAATCCTATAGTGTCAGTTAGAATGCAATCATCAATTGTCATTTGTTTTGTTATTCTATTATTTGATTGTAAAAAATGAGATTTTGTTAGAAGAAACCATTCAAAGGAAAGTGATATATATATATATATATATATATATATATATGTGTGTTTATATACATATATATATATATATAAACATAAATGTCGTTTCTTTGTTAAAAAACTTTGAAACACAAGTGTTTTATTTATAAATTAATAGAAAGGAATTAAACCTCTCAACTTATTATAAAACGACATTTTTCGTTTTAAACCAAAAATGGAGAAACTTCAATTTGAATTTACACTATTACCTGGAGGTCAAATATTATTAGCATTACAAAAATACTCACAATTGATGAAAAGTGTTTACAATACCAGAAATACTACAATCCGCCAGCCATCACGAAGAGATAATCAAAAGTGGTGCTTTTGGAAAAATAAAAAATAGTTTTAAAAAAAGATACCAGGTTAGAAAAGTCTGGGTAATCATGACAGAAGAACTAAAAAAAACATATGTAGATGAAGATGGAAACCTACAGTTCGAAAACCAAAACCTCGAAGAACTGGAAGAAAAAAGTTTACAGGTGCATCAAAAAGATTGATTGAAAAGTTAATGGAAGATAAGCAACAGAGCTTAAAAAACATTGCTGACAAGTTTGTTATAGAAAAATTCTGTACTAAAAATACAAATGCAATCCAGTGGATAGAAGTCTTTAAAAAAGAATGTTTACGGTTTGTTGTGACCATGGATGAAAAAAAAATAGAAATACCCAAATTGTTCATGGATAAATCTTGTATGTACTGGTTCCATGATTCCATGATTATAAAACTAAAAATGAACTCGGAGTGGTCAACATGGAAAAACAAATTCTGTGAATCATTTGCAAACAAAGGATGGAACCCTGTCACATGCGCACTATCATTTAGATACAAAGATGGTTCTCTGTTGGATTATGCTGTGAGAAAAGAAAAACTTCTATTGGATATGAGAAGATCAATCGACACCGGTACTTTGATAGATCTTGTTGCTTCCGGACTACCAGAATTCATACTTAACAAGATCGACAGAGAAGGATTACAAGATACTGTAGATTTGTTTAATGAAGTAAACAAGTATGAACATATGGTCAACAAAAAAATATTTATGAATAAGAGAACATTTGGAAATGCAGAACATAATAAAAATGGGGGTAAAAATCCATGTAAAATTTGTCAAAAATTTAATAAGGGCACACGTTACCACCCTGAAGCTACATGCTGGTTCAAAATAAAAGAGAATGAAAAATTTAAGGGAAATGCCACTAAACATGTAAACAATTCGGTGATAGAGACTGAGTTAAATGAAAATCATCGAAAAACTAATAGTAACACCATTAACAAAAGTCAAACTATTACTAAATGATAAATTAAAAATATATGGAATTTATGATTCGGGTTCAAATATTTCTCTAATTAATTCTAAGTTATTGAAACTAAAAGGAAAGGGAAACAATTTGAATGAAGCAAATTTAGTAACGATTAATGGTGTTAAAAAGACGAGTGGTTTGACAACATTAAAGATTTAAAAAATTGAATTGGAGTAAAATGTTGATGTGTACATTATTGATGAACACAATTTCAAGTATGATTTTTTGATTGGATTCGACATGATAAAAGACTTCAAACTTATCCAAAGTGAAGACTTACAAATATCACAAAAAATCTACCTGAATAATGCAAATAAAAAAGAAAAACACAGAATTAATTTTAACGAACATGTTAAAGAAGAAGATTTTAAAATAACAATGAATCACTCAATTTAGACAATCCGAAAACCACATTTAATATTAATTGTACGTGTTCAACCCTCAAATCATCAAAAGTAGTTAAATATTTGGGAATAATCATAGACAACCAACTACGTTGGGAAGCTCACATCGGTGACACAGTAAAAAAACTTCGTAAACTCTGCCATATATTCTGCTCCCTTAGGTCTATTTTAGATTTACAGACTCTAAGAAGCGTATACTTTGCCCTTTTCCAATCCATAGCAACATACGGTATAGTGGGATGGGGTGATTGTGCTGAAACCATTATTAGACCAATTATTTTAGTTCAAAAACTAATTCTGAGAATTATATTTAAATATCAACCTACTCATCCCTCAAATGAATTCTTTTTTTCTCAAATGAATTTTCATTTTTATTTCTACTTTTCTTTAAAATATGATCTTTTTCTCTTTATTTTTCACTTACTTTTAAATATTTCATAATTTTTATTTAGTATATTTAATCATCTGTTTTAATAAAATAGTATTTGTATTAATTTAAATAAATATTAAATATACGACTACCATAACACGGGCATGAGCCCAGTGTGGTAGCAAAAAACAAACAAATATCTGTAACTAATAAAAAATTTATGAAATAAAAAAATTAAAAAAAATTAAAAAATTTTAATAATGATAAAAAAACAGAAATAAATGAACTAATAGACAAATACACATCAGTGTTTGCGAAGAGTAAAAATGATGTTGGCAATGTTAATGGATATGAAGCAAAGATAGACTTATTACTGGATAAATATTGTAGTAAGAGGCCTTACAGATGCAGTGTAGAAGATAAAAAGGAAAAAGAAGAGCAAATAGCAAAATTATTACACAATAAACTGATAGAAGAGTCGTACAGTCAATTTGCTGCACCGGTTACTCTAGCATTTAAAAAAGAAGAAAACAAAAGATCCAGATTATGCATAGACTTCAGAGACTTAAATAAAATAGTAATACCTCAAGCTCAACCATTTCCATTGGTTGAAGACCTAATGACAAAGACCAGAAATTGCAATTCTTTTTCAACGCTGGAACTCAGCTTTTCGGTCTATTCCGTTGCGGATTGAAGACAAAATTTATAACACAGGATCAATGGGCCTGCCTGCCTTTTGGATTGAAGACTTCTCCGGAATTTTTCAGAGGATATTAAGAAAATATAAACTAAACGAATTTGCTGTCAATTACATAGATGACATTCTTATTTTTTCAAAAACTTTTGCTGAACACATAGATCATCTAACAAAGCTGCTGAATGCAATCAAAACAGAAGGTTTTAGATTAAAATTTACAAAATGTACATTTGCATCAGACATGGTAAAATATCTGGGTCATATAATTCAGAATAATTCAGTCAAGCCAGTAAAGGATAATTTGATTTCAAAAAAGAATTTTCCTATTCCAAAAACACAGAAGAGTGTGAGACAATTTCTCACATCAAGAAAAATCAGGTTTTATCATGAGTACATTCCAAAGAGTGCAATAATACTAGATCCTTTGAATAATTTATTAAGGAAAAATCAAAAGTTTATTTGGACTGATAAATGCCAAAATACTTTTGAAACGATGAAAAACCTTATATGCTCACAACCTATCTTGGAAATTTTTATATCAAGATTAACCAATTAATATAATACAGATGCTTCTCTACAGGGTGTTGGAGCTATTTTAAAACAGACACAATCTGATGGAAAAGAAAAACCTGTTGCTTACTTTTCGAAAAAATTAAATAGCGCCCAGAAAAAGAAAAGCAAAAGCAATTTACTTAGAATGCTTAGCTGTAAAAGAAGCAGTGAGATACTGGCAATACTGGTTAGTAGGTAAACCATTTATGAAAAAGATAGGTTTTCTCTAATCTTGCCATATTCATTGAAAATATTACGAAATCAATGGATGATCAAATCCAAGTTGACGTAATCTATACAGACTTCTCGAAAGCGTTTGACAAAATTAATCAGTCTTCTTTTATCCAAATTACTAGCTTTGGGAATTAACGGAGATTTGTATCGATGGTTAGTCTCTTATCTTAATGGGCGCACTCAAGGAGTAACAATTAATGGCTTCATCTCTGAGTTCGTAAATATACCTTCCGGTGTACCCCAAGGATCTCACCTGGGACCGTTACTATTCACAATTTTCATCAACGACATTATAAAATGCTTTAATTATGCAAATGTTCTACTCTTTGCTGATGATATGAAAATGTATCTTCCGATTAACTCTATCATCGACTGCATTAAATTACAAGAAAATCTTTATAGACTTAATGACTACTGTATAATTAATCATCTCAACATGAACACTTCTAAATGTTATGTGATTACCTTCACTAGAAATAAAATTAAATTTGACCATAACTACCATATAGCCAGCCAATTACACAAAAGGGTTACTCAAATTCGTGATTTAGGTGTTCTACTTGATAGTAAACTTACATTCGAGGCACACATTAATATGATTGTGAAGAAAGCCCTTAGAATGTTAGGATTCTTATTCCGTATTGGAAAAGAATTCAAGAACATTCAAACACTTAAAATATTGTATTTTTCATATGTTCGCAGTCATCTTGAATTCGCTTCTCAAATATGGAATCTTCAATATAATATTTATATTAAACGCATTAAAGCCATCCAAAGAAAATTTGTCCATCATTTAAATTTCAAGTTTAATATTGGTTATCATGACATAAACAGCTTGCAGGACCTTTATGGACTTAAATCATTAAAAATTAGAAGAGACTCCGCAGATATAATATATCTTCATAAAATTATCAATGGTTTTATTGATTGTTCGCCCCTTTTGGCTGAGATTAATTTTAGAGTCCCATCCGTTAGAACCAGAGAAAAATCACTTTTTCATCTTCAAAAATGTTCTACTAATCTCAGACAAAATGCTTTTATATTCAGAACATGCAATGTATTTAATAAGATTTTCAATAATATAGACATATTCTCATGTAATTTAAGTACCTTAAAAAAGTATGTCATAGCCAACATTAAATAATTTTTTCACCGTATTGCAAGTTACCATGTTATTGCTGTGAATCCTTTCCAGTTGCATACTTGTCATTCGACTTACTATTGTATTCACTCTTGAGTTGTAGGTATGTACAATGTACATTTTTTTTTTTTTTTTTTTTAAATAAAACATACAACGAAGTTGCATTCCCATGAGTTATCAAAACTCATTAAGGAATCGCCAATTGGTACATTTGAAAAGATAAACCCAACCCAACCCAATATGCAGACACAATACATAAAGAAAAAATTAACAAAACATTTTACAGAAGCAACATACAGACACAAACATATGAAGAATCACTTTACAAATATTTCACAGAAACATGTCTTATAAGATTTTATGAATAATATTATAACCACTTTGTTTGTAACCACGATTTATTGATTTAATTTTTATTTACCGACCGGTTTCGCTTAATACAAGCATCATCAGGGTATAAATTAAAACTGATGAAAAAATACATTGTGTGAGCTTATATATACATACAGACAGAGACAAAACATAATATAAAGTAAGAGTGAGAGATTGTAATTAACATCCTACATAGTGATAGAGAGAAAGAGACGGGTATATCTAATGAATAATTACATTATATCTACCGGGACAAAACGTCATTTAAACAGGTGATTAAGGAATAAAGTGGCTACGGGTTTTTTTAGTTTATGGGAAATATTCCTAATATCGGACTGTTGGACACATTTAACTGATTATTAAGGATTTGGGTTTTTGTTTTAACGGCTTTCTTTATTTCGAGTGCTTCTAAATTATTAAGCCTGTTACCATGACTATTTCTGTGTAAAATCTTAACACCGGTGTTTTGATTGAAGGTATGATCTTTATCAATAAGGTGATTAGCGAATTCCGAAAATCCATTATTATTTAAGCATCTAAGATGCTCTTTGATTCTAATATTGACATTACGCGTCGTTTTACCTACATAAAATGATGAACAATCATTACAATCTAATTTATATATTCCGGAATGACTTAGTTTTTCGTCCTTATCTTTCGAATTAATTAAAAACTTTCCTAAATTATTGTTTGTGTAAAATGCCGGTCTTATTTCGGGAGGTAGATTTTTTACACTGCAGGAAGAGAACTGATTAATGAATAAAACACGACGCCATTGGTAACAAAGATTATTATTATTATTTATATTATTATGATTAGTAAATAAGAAATTCTTAGTGGCTATTTGTTTTTGTTTTTTATTTAAAATTGCATCAATGAGTTCGGCATTATAACCATTATTAACCGCGATTTTTTTAATTATTGCTAGTTCGTTGGAGAAATTAGTATTAGATAACGGTATTGTGACCAAACGATGAACCATTGAATGAAACGCGGAGTGTTTATGTGAAACAGGATGATTGGATGTGTTATGGATAACGACGTCGGTGTAGGTAGGCTTGCGAAAGATGTTAAAATTTATTTTATTATTTACGATAGATAAGGTGAGATCTAAAAAATTTAAAGTTGAATTAGTTCCTATCTCTAATGTGAATTTAATGTTTTGATGGTATGAATTTATAATCGAATGAATTTATAATGAATTTATGATGAATGAATTTATAATGAATTTATAATGAATTTAATATCGTTTGATATCGTTTGATGTGGTTAACTTGTTCCCTAATGTCCCCATAGAGGAGAGCAAATGTTTGATCTCTAATTTATTAAATACTTCTAATTTACCCAAAGATTTAGTGAATGATCTGACTTCACTATTTAATGTTTGCCTTAACCAAAATTATTTTCAATTCAATGGTGTTATATATCAGCAAATCGAAGGCCTTCCCATGGGGTCTCCTACAAGTCCTTTAATTGCTGATATATTCATGAATAATTTAGAAAACAAAATTTTAACTAGTGCCTCACCCCTTGTAAAAAACGTCTTACTATGGCGTAGATACGTCGATGACGTGTTCTGTATTTGGACAGGGACTCAACGTCAATTAAATGCCTTCCTCGTCCTTATAAATTCATACCATCAAAACATTAAATTCACATTAGAGATAGGAACTAATTCAACTTTAAATTTTTTAGATCTCACCTTATCTATCGTAAATAATAAAATAAATTTTAACATCTTTCGCAAGCCTACCTACACCGACGTCGTTATCCATAACACATCCAATCATCCTGTTTCACATAAACACTCCGCGTTTCATTCAATGGTTCATCGTTTGGTCACAATACCGTTATCTAATACTAATTTCTCCAACGAACTAGCAATAATTAAAAAAATCGCGGTTAATAATGGTTATAATGCCGAACTCATTGATGCAATTTTAAATAAAAAACAAAAACAAATAGCCACTAAGAATTTCTTATTTACTAATCATAATAATATAAATAATAATAATAATCTTTGTTACCAATGGCGTCGTGTTTTATTCATTAATCAGTTCTCTTCCTGCAGTGTAAAAAATCTACCTCCCGAAATAAGACCGGCATTTTACACAAACAATAATTTAGGAAAGTTTTTAATTAATTCGAAAGATAAGGACGAAAAACTAAGTCATTCCGGAATATATAAATTAGATTGTAATGATTGTTCATCATTTTATGTAGGTAAAACGACGCGTAATGTCAATATTAGAATCAAAGAGCATCTTAGATGCTTAAATAATAATGGATTTTCGGAATTCGCTAATCACCTTATTGATAAAGATCATACCTTCAATCAAAACACCGGTGTTAAGATTTTACACAGAAATAGTCATGGTAACAGGCTTAATAATTTAGAAGCACTCGAAATAAAGAAAGCCGTTAAAACAAAAACCCAAATCCTTAATAATCAGTTAAATGTGTCCAACAGTCCGATATTAGGAATATTTCCCATAAACTAAAAAAACCCGTAGCCACTTTATTCCTTAATCACCTGTTTAAATGACGTTTTGTCCCGGTAGATATAATGTAATTATTCATTAGATATACCCGTCTCTTTCTCTCTATCACTATGTAGGATGTTAATTACAATCTCTCACTCTTACTTTATATTATGTTTTGTCTCTGTCTGTATGTATATATAAGCTCACACAATGTATTTTTTCATCAGTTTTAATTTATACCCTGATGATGCTTGTATTAAGCGAAACCGGTCGGTAAATAAAAATTAAATCAATAAATCGTGGTTACAAACAAAGTGATTGTTTTCCTTTAATTAATATGTCAAACCACAAAGTGACTGCTTTCTACCAAAATATAATATTATAACCACTCATTTGATTTATGTACTGTTGGTGTCACAAAGTTAAAATCAAGTATCCTCCATGATGGACTATAGAAATGCATAAAAAACAAATCAGGAAAAATACAATAAAAGGTACATGCTCAAAAATACACAGACCTAATACAAGATGTTTACATAAAAAAATACATGATAAGATTTTAAAAAGATATAAACTGCGCCCATCATATCTGGATGTACAAAGTTTGATACTTGGAGATAATCAGGATAGCTATCAGAACAGAGTTTGTACCTACTTATGACTCGTTTTCCAAATAACATTTGAAAAAATAGGATTTCAATATATCGTTTCGAGATTTATTAGAGGCCTGTCTTAATTCTTCAGGCAATTTGTTATAGTTAGTGTACGCAATGTATTCTAATGATTTCAGTCCGAACTTTGTTGAGTGTATTTTTGATATATGTAGTTTGTTGTGTTGCCGTGTATCATATTGGTGAACGTCGTTGTTATAGTTCAGTTTTATATTTGTGTGGGTGTTGCACTGAATAATATTTAAGATGGTGTTTGTTATCTCAAAGCTAGGAACAATCTTAAATGGTAATACAAGTGCGTGACGGTAAATATCTTTAACATGTGTATCCCAAGGCAAGCCAAAAATGTTACGTAGGGCTCTATTTTGGATTATTTGTACCTCCGATATCAATTTTTTGGTAGCAAAACCCCAGATACCCGAAAGGTATGCCAAGTGGGAGTGAATCATAGCATAGTACAATGATCGCAGTATGGATGTGGGAAGCAATCTACGTAGCCTGTACATTACACCGGTCACCGGAGCAATCTTTGATTTAACATGGTCAAAATGATTTTTCCATGAAAGCCGTGAGTCAATTAAAAGTCCTAGATACTTTGCGACATCTGTTTGTTCCAGTTTGTTTAGTCCAAGGGAAATGTTTAGGCATTGTTCTCTCTTATTCCCGAATAGCACATAGTGAGTCTTTTTAATATTAAGACTAAGTTTATTAATTCTCAACCACTCGGCTAGATGAGCCAAATCTCTTTCCATGTCCTTTTCCATTTCGTTTAAATTAGTATTATGATAGAATAATATTGTGTCATCAGCATAAAGCTGAAGTGTACCTTTTACTCCCCATTTTGCAATATCATTTATATAAATTAAAAATAATAATGGCCCGAGAATCGAGCCCTGTGGTACACCACATGTTATATTTCTATGATCACTTGAATCTTTTCCAATAACAACCGAACAGCACCTACCCGTAAGATAACTGGATAAAAGTTTTAGATTGTTGCCCACGATGCCCAGTTATTCAAGCTTTTTTAACAGAATCTTATGATCAACCGTATCGAACGCCTTTTTGAGGTCAATGAAAATGCCCGCTGCATATTTTCCTTGATCTAAGTGTTTTTGAAGAGTTAGTATAAAATCAAAGGCAGCACATTTCGTGTTGGAGAATTTTCTGAACCCATATTGTTGAGGCGTGAGAATATTATTAGTTGTCAGATATTTTGTTAGTCTATTTTTGATTACATGTTCAAATACTTTGGAGAATACTGAGAGTATTGATATTGGACGATAATTAGATGGATTTTTTTTGCAGTCTTCTTTGTGAATTGGAACGATTTTTGCAAGCTTTAGTTGATCCGGAAATAGTCCACTCACTAATGACTGATTAATGAGAATAACAAGATGATCCGCTAATTTTTATTTACAGAATCTGAGTAAGTTGGTTGTCATACCATCGACTCCTGGAGATGCATTAGTTTTTAGTTTTGAGATAATTTTTAAAACTTCTAGTTTGTTTGTATTGGCCATGTAGAGGGACTGTAATGGCTTTGGTTCCATGTTTATTGTATTTACGTCGTCTGCATAAGATGGGATACTCGCAGCTAAATTTTCACCAACCGATGTAAAGAAGTCATTAAACGCTGTACATATCTGCTTCGGGTCATTTATGTCTATATTATTGATGGTAAGAGTTTCAATTTTATTTGTAGAGTTCTTTGGACTGTTAGTTATGATTGAATTTATTGTCTTCCAGGTTTGTCTTGGATTATGTATGTTTTCTTTAAAAATATCTGTGTAATATTTTGTTTTGGCGAAACGTCTGTAATTAGTAACCAAATTTCTTGACTTATTTTTTTGTGATATAAGAAGACTGTTTTGTGAATCTTTCTTCCATTGTTTGTATTTAGTATTTCGTTCTCTAATAAGGAGATCCAGTTTTTTGTCAAACCATGGTGTATTACCCTGCTTAGGGTTTCCTATTCGTATCCTTGGCTTAAATTTGCAAGTGTCAATTGCTGTTTCGATATATTTAAAGAATTGATTAAAATTTTCGGTTATATTGGTGGTGTCATGAGAAAACGGTTGGGTTTCAAGATATGTTCTCAAAGCCCTCTTATTGATGCTGATGTTTATGTTTGGTGGTATTCTGTTGTTAGAGTGGTGTTTCAAAGAGTTTTGGTAGTCTAACATCATTATACTATGATCACTTATCTGGTTATCAATATTGGAGGTCGTTGAAGATATGTTTTCTCTATTTGATATAATATGGTCTAATAGAGAACTGCTGGTTTCAGTGACTCTCGTGGGATGTGTATTATTACATATGAAATAGTTGTATGAAAATAAAGTGTTGATATATTTTTTTGTTGTATCATTTTTTTTAAGAACATTAATGTTTAAATCCCCGAAGATGAGTGTATCTAGGCTACTTTTTTGTAAAATAGATTCAAGATATATTAGAAAATCATTTATATTGTTGTTAGGTTTCATGTATATAGCATATATATTTAAAGGTTTAAAATGTTTATATTGTACCCTAACTCCTAAAAAAGAGTTATTCGTTGACCACTTTTCAATAACTTCACAGTTAAATGTATTGTGAGTATATATCGCCACTCCTCCTCCTCTTCCAGTAGTCCGGGAAGCAAAATTGCCCTGATAGCCATTGATGTTGAACAAAGATCCTTCTCCATCTCCCATCCAAGTTTCGGTGACAACTAAAACGTGCACAGTATCCGTTATTCTTTTGAGCGTTTCTTCTATTTCGTCTATTTTGTTTCTAATACTTCTGGCATTAATGTACATGACTCTCAGGCTATTTTTTATGGGCATATAATCATCCACCGATTGGTACTTCCTTTGTATGATTGATTGGTCACCATCTTTTTCAACAAATTCCGGCGTAGTCCACTTTTTCCCTAACACGTTCATCCATCATCTTCCAAATTGGACATTCTGAGCTGGTGGCTCTGTGGTCGTTATGATTTAAATTATTACAATTGGTACATGTAGGCTGCTCTTTTTTGTTAGGGCAGGCCTCGAATTTGTGGTTGCCCCCGCAGTGAACACAGGCCGTTTCTTCCTTGCAAAACAATTGGGTGTGTCCGAAACCCATACATTTATAGCATTGGACCAATGGTGACTGATCCTCCACTTTTAAACGTTGGTATCCCACATTGATATGCCCAGCTTCTATCAAGCTTTTCCAATTTTTTGGCGATAATTCTAATATCGTATTGCAGAGAAGTGTATTCCTGTGATTTTTTTTGTACTTAATGGATATTTTTTCCGAGAAATCAATACCTATCCCATTATTTTGTTTCTCCAGGGAATGCATTAGGTCATCATTAGTAGCTCCCTTGATAAGGCCTCTAATAATAACCAAAGGATTCAATTTTTTTCCTTCTTCTATATTTATTTTGCCTTGTAGCCCTTTATTCAATTCTCTTTTACATTTATGTTTATCTTCCAGGGAAGCCATGTTGAAGATTAATTTGTCGCTGTTATTCGATTTTCGCATGCGTGCCACACCGATCCCCAGAGTGCGAACATCTACGTGCTTTTTGATGAGTTTTTCAATGTCGGCTGATTTTTTCTGTGGGTCATCGGAGCTTATTATTAGGGCATGATTCTGAAGGGTTGTTTTCTGCCTAGCTGCAACAGTCGCATACGTTGTAGCTTGAGGGGTTTGGTCCAGCTTTTTATTGATTTTATTAATGTTATGTCTGCCCTTTCCTCGGCAGATAGTAATTATTAAATACAATAGGTTCTTTGAATATAAAAGTGTTTATTTACTGGAATAACCTAGCTGGATAGCTACGACTGTTTACTATTCGGGGGTAGGTAAATCTCTGCGGCCTTGCCAGTGGAGCTCGTCAAGTCTATCGCTGAGACTGCTTCTTGTACGCCAATGCCATCTGGCGAGCTATGGTGCAAGCTACATGCTTACCGCCATCTATCGTATTCTTTCCATATGAAATACTTAATTACTCTACATCACACCCTCCCCCACCTAACCTCAAGCCCTGGCTACAATAAATACAAGACATGTTCTTTTCAAAGAAGTTATACAATTGACAACAAAAAAAATAGGATTTTAAATATTTCATTTATACACGATTTTATACACTAAATTCAACCAAACATAGTCATGATTTTAAATATTTCAACTTAAATATTTCTGTTTCTCTGGGAGGGACCTTTATGAACGCTTTGAACGGAGCCTTCCTTCCCAAGGTCTTAGTTGAGTAGTTTGCTCTCGATCATCCGCTGGTAATCTGAAATCAAGAGAACTCCACGTTAGCCCCTTCAACAAAGCTGAGGTTCCCAACTCGTCTGAAGCGCATTTCGTGACCTCAGACGCGGTAGGTGGGTTATTATCTTCACTCTCCTCTTCCCATTTCACAGATAAACTCTTCAACTGATCAATATGCCTCTTCCAAGTCAACGGAGTACCACAGATCCTAACGATATAAACTTTTTTACCCACTTTCCTTTCTAAAATACCTCTAACCCAACCAACTTTATTCACCTGACGGAAGTCCTTGACCAGACATTTTTGTCCAACATGTAAATTCCTAATTTTTACGCCCCCATAATTCCTTATTTGATTATCTTGACTCCTTTTTATATTATCGTTAGCTATTTTTCTCTGTTCTGACACATCTTCCTGAGTGGTTTTAGGAATTAAACTACTGAAAGTTGATTTCAGTCTCCTACCAAACATCAAGACTGCCGGTTCTAATCCCGTTGTGCAATGTGGCGAATTTCGATAATCCGATAGAAAATCACATAATCTACTTCCATAATTTACTGGAAAATTATTCCTAACCATAATTTTTTTTTAAAAATTTTTTACCGTTCTAACTGAATTTTCAGCTTGTCCATTACACTGAGGGAATTTGACCGGTGAATTTAAAAATTCTATGTTATTCTCTTTAAGAAATTCTTTAAACTCTACACTAGAAAATGCTGTTCCATTATCCGAAACTATGCAATCAGGGTTACCAAAATTAGAGAAAATTCTTCTCAATTCCTTAATCGTGTTAAACGAATCCGCCCTTGGAACCTCTAAGCAATCGATCCACTTGGAAAAAGCGTCACAAATTACAAGAAACATTTTTCCTGCTATCGGCCCGCAGTAGTCTACATGTACCCTACTCCAAGTTGCCCCAGGGTTCGGCCACACCGACAAATGACTCTTAGAAGGTGCCGGCCTCATAGCCGCGCAATCATCACATTTTAGAACCATTTTTTCAATATCATTGTTCAGTGATGGCCACCAAAAATAAGCTTTTGCTAGGCCCTTCATTTTAACTATTCCTAAATGAGATCTGTGTAATAACTCTAGCACATGTTCTTGTAAGGAACTCGGAATGACAATTCTATGTTGCCAGAAAAGGCAATCCTTGACTATGGACATTTCGTTTCTCTTAACCCAGAATCTCCACAGTACATCATCTCGACCAACTCGTTTTGGCCAGCCCTTACGCAAACACGTTAAAACTTCCTGAATAACCGTGTCTGTCTCTATAGCTGTGGAAATGAGCTTGATATCTATGTGCTCGCATTTATCTACATAACACACAAAATCTGATCCATAATCATCTTCAAATTCTTCCTGAGAATTTTCTACCGGAAGCCGAGATAGAAAATCCGCATGATTATGACATGACTTAACAAATTCTACCTTATACGCAAATCCGGCTAATATAATGCCATAACGCTGCAATCTGTTAGCCGCCAAAACTGGAATATTTTTGTGTTCCCCTAAAATCCTCATCAAAGGCATATTATCTACGCATAAAGTAAACTCCCGACCGAATAGGTATTGAAAGAATTTGTTCAAACCAAACACAATAGCTAACGCTTCTAAATCTAGAATACTGTACTTCTTCTCTGCACTAGACAAACTTCTTGATGCAAATTCGATCGGTCTCATTGACCCGTCCGCAAATGTGTGCAATAACACGGCCCCGAGGCCTGCGCTGCTCGCGTCTGTATATAACTTAAGAGGAAGGTTGGGAAAATAATGAGTGAGAATTCTATCAGAACCCATTAGATCCTTTACTTTATCTACTGCGTCAATGCATGACTTCCCAAATTCAAACTTTGCATTCTTCTTTAACAGATTATGCAAAGGTTCTAAAATTGATGACATGTTCGGTATGAAGTTCCGATAAAAATTAAAAAATCCCAAAAGACTCCTCAATTGATGCACGTCGGATGGGTACGGCGCATTCTTAATTGCTTCCAATTTATCTTTTTGCGGTTCAATGCCCCTTCCCGAAATAACGTATCCCAAAAATTCTATAGATTTAACAAAAAACTGACACTTCCCAGTATTGACACATAGACCACATTCTTTCAACCGCTCGCAGACCGCGCAAATATTATTATACAGATCCAGTTCATCGACCCCTGAAATAATAATATCGTCTAGGTAAAAGGCTACGCCTTTTAAACCTTGTAAACAACTTGATATTGTTCTTGCGAAGATGGCCGGAGCCGATTTAAACCCAAAAACCAACCTGTTATATTGGAACAGACCTAAGTGTGTGTTAATAGTTGTAAACTTTTTACAATGATCCGCTAATTCTAACTGCGAATATGCTTCTTTAAGGTCTAATTTTGTAAAAACTTTGCCCGAACTAACCTGATGTATGACCTCCTCAATCTTTGGCATCGGATATTTCTCTAAATTGGAAATCAAATTAAGACTCCTTTTATAATCTACACAAATTCTTATATCTCCATTTTTCTTGACCACCGGAACAATCGGTGAAGCGAATTCGCTACTTGTAACCGGGGAGATTATACCTTTTTCTACCATCGATCTTAATTCGGATTCGATCTTCCCTTTAATAGAAAAAGGAACCGGCCTTGCATTGAAAAAAATTGGATCCGATTCCTGGTTTACTTTAAAATGGACTTTATATTTGTTAAATCTTCCCAACTTTTGCGAAAACACTTCCGGGTAATCTTGAATAAACTTTTCTCCATTCCTCATTTGCGGCGTCACTAAATTAATTGTCTCCTGAGAAGTTATCCCAAGATCGAAACATTCCATAAAATCTCTACCCACAATTAATTCTGTTCCTCTTATTACTACAATAAAACTAATATTTTTGTTCCTACCCTTAAATTTCACATCAAAAATCGCCTTTCCTACGACTTTTAAACGATTATTTCCATAACCTGAAATAATCCGCTTGTCTTGTGACAAAATGATTGAACTAAAATGTCGTTTAAAAATACTCTCCGGCATCACACATAAAGATGAACCGGAATCAATCATTGCCGTAAACTTCTTGTTATTAATTTCAATTTCAGCAGTAATCGGACTAATTGACGCAACTAAAACTTTACTATCCCTGTGATTTTCAAAAATGGGATTTATCGGATTATTCTTGCAAAATTTCTGTAAATGCCCAACGCCCTTACATTTAAAACATTTCGCATTACGAAATTTACAATCAAACGAAAGATGATCATTCCTTTTGCAAATAAAACACTGTTTTTTAACACTACCCACGGGTGATCTAAAATTCGTACCTGTATTTGATCCTAACCTATAAGCTGGTTTCGTGTTAAAACTACCCTTGGGGCTCGTCGATCGTTCCCTACGCTGATCTCGCTTGAACCCATCGCTAGTAACTCGTTTTTTTACTAGGTTTACTTCTGATTTAACTGTATTAGTACTATCCAAAGTTGACATACTAACTGCAAGTCCTTCTATTTCATTAAACGACAACGTTTGCCCTTCTACGAAAATTTTCTCCTTCGCGCGCCCCGGTAACAACCCGATTGCAAACATGTCTATAAGGTTTTTTTCAAGCCTCGTTTCGAATTGACAATACGTTGCTAAAGAACGAAGTCTAACCGCGAAATCTTTTATCGTCTCGCCTTGTTGTTGTCTTGCTAAAAAAAAATTCTCCTGTTCTTTAAAAACTGAACGATTTTTGTTACAATGTTTGTCGAGAAGCGCTAAAAGTTTATCAAAAGATAAGTCCGTTACTTTACTTGGAAAACACAGATTAATTAGTAAGGTCAAAGTTTCTGATTCAAGGAGATTCAATAAAAAAGCCCGTTTTTTCTCCACAGACGCTTTGTCATCATGGATCACGAAAAATTGCTCTATCCGAAGTCGAAACAATCCCCAGTCTCCGGAGAGATGGCAAAACGGTGGTATTCTACCCGATTCCATAACTCCCAACAAATAAATCGGCAAAAACAATTAACCAGAAAACAATAACAAATAATCCCTCTCAAAGAAGCAAAAATACTTATCTCAGGAACTCTTCTGGTCTCCCTCTGGGTTTTATCCTTGTCTTCTGATTAATCCAATGATTCGTCCTTGACACTATTAACCCAATGATCCGTTTGACCTTGAAACTTCTGATTACTCCAATGATCCACAACCAGATCGCCTCCTTGCGGTATTTCACTTCTGTTCCTAAAACAAAAATCTTTTTAATCCAGCCCGTAGCCACGGAACCAAATGCTCCTTAATCTCGAGCAGAATCTCTTCCGATTCCTTGCCAAAACTGCAAGTCACTCCAGCAGTGACTTAGTCCTCCGTGTCCAGCACCAATTATTATTCGCACGCGTAACTTCCACACAATTATATTTATACGGCTGCGCCAATTGTTATGTCTGCCCTTTCCTCGGCAGATAGTAATTATTAAATACAATAGGTTCTTTGAATATAAAAGTGTTTATTTACTGGAATAACCTAGCTGGATAGCTACGACTGTTTACTATTCGGGGGTAGGTAAATCTCTGCGGCCTTGCCAGTGGAGCTCGTCAAGTCTATCGCTGAGACTGCTTCTTGTACGCCAATGCCATCTGGCGAGCTATGGTGCAAGCTACATGCTTACCGCCATCTATCGTATTCTTTCCATATGAAATACTTAATTACTCTACATCACAATTAATATCATTGGAAAGCGATTCGATGCTTCTCATAACATTTTTTAAAGGTGTTTCGTAGTGGATTTGCGAAAAATTTTCTGCCATCTCCACTAGGTGATCTATTAAGCAGCTAACGCAGTTTTTTAGGGTTGTCCGTTGATCTTTTGTTAGGATGTTAGACACTAATAAATTATCGATTTCCTTTTGTATGCCTCGAGCATTCTTTATTCTCTCTTCAGGAAGCATCTTGTCGTTTTCGGGTTCACTGAATGACATTTTCGCTGGTTTTGATAGATAACGCCTATTTGACTGCAATCGGACTAGCACTTTATTTGTATAGGAATTACGCCTGTTATCCGCAAATCGGCTAGCACTTGTAAAAGGTAAACAAAAGTGAGCTCACTTTCAACCAATCAGCATGCAGCTACTTAAACACTACCCGGTTCTGAATGTATTATTGTTATTCGATAGAATATCACTAATAAAAAGTTGCGCTTGTGATGTTTTCCGATGGGATACCGAGAAAGATAAAAGTACACTGTTAGCACCAGCAGCCCGCACAAAACTCCACTATTTTACAAGTTTATATGTTCGAATTCACTTTTTTACACACTTTCGGTTGATTATCGTAGGATCGCTTAACAGGCTACTTGGATGGATTTTGTACACATTCTTTTCTGCAGCTTACTACAAACGTTACACTGTCACTGTTAATAGCGTTTTACGTCGTATAAATCAGTTTTTTTTACTATATTTCACTATTTTAAATGGAGCAGTATAAAACATGACATCTGTCATTGACAACCATAGACAATATCGATTGTCTATGGTTGTTACATATTATTATTATTGTTGTTGTGGAGTGAGAATAGATTTCTGACTCTGAATACTTCATGTTTTAAATTTAGTAAGCAGATTATTATACTTTATATTGTGTTTTTATATCTTTTTTTTTAATAATTTTCATAATTTTTATATTTTTGTTAAGTTCTTACGGGTACGGGACCCTTAATTTTTTGTTTTCATTTTTAATTATAATTTTAATTATGTGAAAATCTGTCATTGGATGTTATGTATATTATTAATGTTATTATTACAAGTGTAAACAATCTGTTGATTTTCCATAATAAATAGTATAAAATAGATGAGACCCAAGATGAGCAATTAAAAGTTGTCAACTTAATAAAATTAGAAGATATCTTAAAAGATCAGGTCAAAAATGAGAAGATACAGTGCAAAAGAGATAAATTGATATCGAAGAATAATGTTTACTACAAGAAAGTAAAAAAATAATTAAAAAATAATTCTATCAGAAAAATTCAGCTTAGATTTTATCAAAAATGTTCACACAGACCTAGGTCACATAGGAATTAATCAAATGCAAAAAATGATAAGCTCATGGTTCACCTCAAAACATGACAAACAAAATAAAGAGAACCTGCAAAAGTTGTGCAGTACGTTTAAAGAACAAATCAAGAGGTCAAAATAAACTTGGATTGATGTCCTACTTGGGTCCCGCAACAAAACCTTTTGAAATATGTTCCATTGATACGATAGGTGGTTTTGGGGGTTCACGGTCAACAAAGAGATACTTGCACCTGCTATCAGATCATTTCACGAGGTTTGCATATATTTTGACGTCAAAAACTCAAAATACCAATGATTTCATCAAACTCGTAAACTCCACAGAAACTGATGACATTGGCATGATACTCCCAGACCAATACCCGGGTCTTAATTCTAGAGAATTCAAAAAAAAATTGGATGAAAAAAATATTCCAATCATTTTTACTGCAGTGAACTCACCTTTCTCAAATGGATTAAATGAAAGATTAAATCAAACGCTGGTCAATAAAATTAGATGCAAAATCAATGAAAATGACTCAAAAGTGGCTTGGACAACTATAGCGCGTAATTGTGTAAAAAACTATAATGAAACGGAGCACACCGTCACTGAATATGCGCCTCAGTACCTATTTAATGGCACAGATGTTACGATTTAGCCAAATGAGTTAAAACTTAAGAAGACCGACATCGATTTGATTCAAGACAGAAAAAAAGCTCTGGAAAATACTATAAAGTCACATAATTCCAACAAGATAATTTACGATAAAACCAGGAGACATGTTAACTTCAAAGTTGGTGATACTGTTTTTGTGGAGAATGGAAACAAACTTAACAGGAAGAAGCTCGACAAATTGAGAATCGGACCCTACAAGATCATAGAAAAATTTTCCACCTCAATTTACAAGATAGATAAATACTGGTCGAAAAAAATTAGAATCAAATTTTTTCCACATCTCGAAGTTAATTCCAGCACCTGCATTGATGAACCATGAAGAGGATATCGAAGATGAATGAAAATTTTGCAATAATTTTCTTTCCCGGAGGGGGAGATGTAAAGGAAATATATTCCCTTTAAATTTGAATCCTATAGTGTCAGTTAGAATGCAATCATCAATTTTAATTTGTTTTATTATTCTATTATTTGATTGTAAAATATAAGATTTTGTTAGAAGAAACCATTCAAAGGAAAATGATATAAATAAACATAAATCTCGTTTCTTTTTTTAAAAACTTTGCAACACAAGTGTTTTGATTATAAATTAACTGAAAGGAATTAAACCTCTCAACTTATATCTCGAAACTCCACGAAGAAGTGGTCAGAAATAGGGTATATCAGACTTTGAACGATAATATTAGGCTACTCCCTTGTGATCCATCGATGGAAATACAAACACAATGGGATAACCTTAAGTCAGTTGTATGTGAAACCTGTGATACAAATTTGAAAGCTGATAAGCAAATTAGAAAAAAAAATGGATGACTGACCACATTTTGAACTTAATGGATGAGAGACGTAAACACAATCATAATGAGACACAGTAAAAAAAATTACAAAGAACGATTAGACGTGAAATTTAAAAAAAAAACAAAGAAAAATGTATGAAGTCACAGTGTGAAGAATTAGAGTCGTACAGTCGTAGTCACAATGCATTCAAACTTCACAAAAAATTGAAGGAAATTACAGACACTTCTAGAAGAATTACTCCAACATGTTTAGTTGACGATTCCAATAAATTAATATTGGATCAAAAAGATATTTTACAAACATGAGAAAAGTATATTCATGATACATTTAAAGATATTAGACCTGACAATTTCATGGACCGATCAATTTCATGGACCACCGATTTTAAAATCTGAAATTCTTCATGCGATAAAGACTTCAGACAATAGAAAAGCATGCGGACCAGACGATATTGTGTTGCGGTGTTGAGATAACAGTTAAAGTGTTGAAGCTCTTTAATGATGAAAATGTCGACTAGCTGTTGAGGTTATTTAACTCTATATATATATGGCACAGGGAATATACCCCAAGATTGGCTAAAATCCACCTTCGTGACATTGCCTAAAAAACAATTCCCTAAGAAGTGCAGTGACTATCGATTAATAAGCCTGATGAGTCATGTCCTTAAATTATTACTTAAAATAAACATGACAGGATACGCAATAAGTGCGAGCAGGACTTGGATGACACTCAGTTTGGCTTCAGAAACGCGTTTGGGACGCGTGAAGCATTATTGTCTGTCGACGTACTATTGCAAAAGTGTCGTGACCAAAGTAAGAAAGTCTTTGCCTGTTTTATTGATTACGAAAAGGCATTTGACAGGGTAAAACATGCTGACCTAATGAAAATGCTTGCCGATTGTAACGTTGACACCAAAGACCAGAATTTCATGCTTGCAATGCAATTTCCATTCAGCGTAGAGTACGACAAGGCTGTATCTTGTCGCCACTATTGTTTAATCTCTAATCCAACTATGTCTTTAAAAGAGCCCTAAGTAATAATGTGGAGGGCCTGAAGATCAACGGAGTTGTCATTAATAACATAAGATACGCAGATGATACTAAATTACTAGCTGACTGTATCGATGACCTCCAAGACCTATTAAATTTTGTTAATGATGCTGGTGAGCAACTGGGCCTAACAATCAACGTCAATAAAACTAACTGGATAACATTTGGACGACTAGATCACTCTGAATCTGTGATACAATTAAATAGTTGCAATGTCGAAAAGGTGGAAAGATTTCGATACCTCGGCAGTATTCTCACGGAGATTCTTTACCCAGATGTAGAGTTTAGGTGCAGAAATGATGCAGCAAGAACTGCGTTCATTAAAATCTGCTGCAATGACAATATCAGTTTAAAACTAAGGCAGAGAATGCTAAAATGTTACGTATGGTCGGTCTTGCTGTATGGATGTGAAACATGGACCTTGAAAATAAATACCATGAACAGCTTAGAGGCTTTTGAAATGTGGCTTCACCGGAGAATGCTCAAGGTTTCATGGACCGACATGAACATTTTCTCAACAACAATTCTCTGGCTGGCTAGAGCAGATAGAGAACTGCTTACATTAATAAAAATCAGGAAAATTTCATAACTGGGTCATATAGGAGAAGTATCACTTGCTCTATTTAATATTGAAAGGCAAGGTCGCCGAGGGCCGGGTAGGAGACAAATGTCTTGGCTGCGAAATATACGAGAGTGGACCGGCGTTAGAAGTGTGGAGGAGCTATTCCAGGCAGCGCAAGACAGAGAGACATTTTCAAGACTGATCGCCAACGTTAGTATACTGACCATTACAGTACAGTCTGTAGGCGATCTTACATTTCCGCCACCTAACAAAGTATGTAGGGACATTGAAGGTCTAGATTCGTTCATTAAATAGTAGAGCCGTTCATTAAAAAAAATTTGATTCTTGCGAGAGCTCCGAAGGGGCGACCATAAGTCGCCTATACCGGGGCGGGACAGTGGTGGGTACTTCAATGATCGCCAACGAAAAAGAGGATTGAAAAGAGGAGATTGACAACTGAAAAGAGGAAGACCTGTAAACCACCTTGGTATTGAATTAATACCTGGTGGAGCAGTGCCTCTCCCTAAACTTCTAAAGATGATGAGAATAAAAACGCTGAGTGAATGGCAGATGAGATGGGATAGATCGAATATGGGAAGATGGAGCTTCTCCTTCTTTCCATCAGTTAAAATCAGAATGGAAGGGGCATATCTTTTAATGGACCACCATATCACCCAATTGCTTTCTGGGCATGGGGAGTTTAGAGGTAGACTTCACAGACTGGCTCTATCATCCCATCCCAATTGCGCTTGTGGTGATACCGACCAAATAGCCGAGCACATTTTGTGGCACTGTGAGATTTTGACGTATGCTCGAGACGAAATGATTGATGGTTTACAAGTTATTACGAGACCTGCTTGAAATACAGATCTTGTCTCGAATAAGGTGAATTTTGAGTGCCTGAGGAAATTCACGAAAGTCTGGGTTGAGAGATGGCCTGTTCTTAGAGTCGCTGAGTAGCTGTAAAATAACTTAGGTACCAGGTGTATTTTGCTTCTGAGTTCACGGACACTTCATTATTCCTTTACATTTACCGCTTGGATTTATTTTTTCATGATTTTTGTGTTTTGTGTTTCTGTAATATGTTATTTCTTTTATTTTATTATATATTATGAGTTGTATGTTATATTTTACATTTGCGTTATGTTATTTTGTTCATTATATTTTCAAAAATGTATATAATTGCGTTGCGATTTGTTTTGTTTATATTTACTACACTACTTGTTAATTTATGCCATGTTCCTTGTTTTGTTTTGTTTGCCTTTAACTATTTCAATGTTTTCTGGATGAACTGAACTCCAAATTTTTTTTTCCCTATCCCAATATGGGGGTGTGCTGGACCTTGTCCCTGCTTCATCTTTAGTTACATTATTGATTTTGCAGATCCTTCTCAAATCTGTCTCTGTCTCCCCCAATGACATGTGCAGGCTTGAGGCTTGATCAGACGACCTTGATTGTCCTTTGTCCTGCCTCTGACTACCCAACGCTGAATTTTCTTTTAGTCTTCGGGTATTTTACCCCAAATATTTAGTTAACATTCTTTGAGGCTTCACTGAGTGGTTGGCTAAGGGACACGGAAGCTAAGTGTAGTTTATGGTCAGACCGAAAGCCATTCATATTTTTTGTTGGTACTTGCCAATTCATTTGAGGTTTATTGTATTACTTATGTTCTCTATTTTATGCAGATGCTTGCAGGTTTTTACAGATGCAATGCCGCCTCATGGAGCCTCATGAATGAGTTTTTCTTTTGCCCTGTTTAATTTATCTTTGTCTTACTAAACCTGTTTTTTGCATTTTGTTTTTCCTGTTAAGCACTTGCATACTGCTTACTAACAATGTATGCAAGGACACTGGAGGTCTAGATTCGTTCAAAATAAATAAATGTAGCTTCGTTTAATAAAAAAAAATAGAATTTTGCGAGAGCCTTGAAGGAGTAACCATCAGTTACTTATACCAGGGCGGGTAAGAGGTGGATAACCTCCACTGATCGCCAACGTCGGGAGGACCTGATAGGGCACATAAAGAAGAATAAGATGATTAAATGTGAAATTATTACGTAAAAAGAGGCCTTTTATCTACCGTCAATGTTTAAAAATGTGAAAATATTTACTTTTAACGATGTTTAAATGAATTCATTAAACTGTTTTAAGAACAACTTCTTTGTTTCGAATAAAGGGTATATTAGTTTCCAACCCCCATTTAGTTTAGGGCTTTCATTGCTTTGTAGATTACATTACAGCTTCCTTCAAGCGTAATTATAAATCTCCCAGTTTCTGTCGGTTTTCGTCTCAATTAAAACCGATTTTCTTAGAAGCGATTAAATACCGTAAATATATTCACAGCGTCAATAAGGTTTCGGGATATTTAAGAATTCCGGGAAACTGTAAAAATACTTCATGATTCTTTTTTTATATTAGGTGGTTATTAGTACCTAATATAGGAGATTTAAAGTTGCGTTCAAATGCGTATAACCTTTTTACATAAAGAAATAAAGTTTCTTTGTTTGTTCTGTGTGCGTTCCTGTAATATTCATCCATTTGCGATGAAAATTTGGTAAGTCGTTGTGCGCACGCCCGCAAAGGATTCTATATATTATGATGGTAAGATTTGGCGCTATTAAATTTGTATAAAAATTACAATAGGGGACGCAACTTGTTGAAACGCAAAAATGTGTGTATTTCATAAAGTTTAGCAGCAGGGAGGGAAGGTTAAGGGAAGGGGGAAGGCAGGGAAGGTGAAAGAGGATGCGAGATGGGAATGGAAGGGGGTGGGAGAGGAACACGGGAGAGGGAGGGAAGCGGGGAAGATGGATGGGGCAACGAGTGAGGGGAAGGGGAACAGAGGCGCATGGGAAAAGACACACAGGGGAGGAGGGGTGACGTAGGAGACGGAGGAGAGATTGGGATTGCTAAGGAGATATAGTTGCGGTAGGGGATAGCAGGGGGTGAATTTGGACAATTCATTCTTTTCAGATGGATAGCCAGCTGTATGTGGCCAGCTCACGCGTCAGCAAACCTTCTGATTTATTCGTATACTCACCAGACGGAAAACCAAAAATATTGTGTATGTAAAATCGCTTCAATAAACAGAATTAAAACTAAAACACTTTCTTTCATTAGTGGCCATGCAACGCATTCCTGGTACTCGTTAGTATGTTATAAAAAAAATAGAGAATATAACAAGAAAAAACCGAAACAAAATAAAATAAATTTTAATTACAGATGGCGTAAATAATACAAAATAAAAATATAAGTTCATAATACATAATTTTAAAGTGATCAATAAGAAGAATATAAAATATGTGCAATCTTTCCTATGTGCGATGCTCCTAAATAATAATATTTTGGTACGTAAAAGTACCTATGGTAAGCTGGTAAACTTTTATTAAATATGTCGATATTTGAGGTGAATTTGTTTCCAAGGGTGTGAGAGTGAGAAATAGGTACATGTATGTGAAAGGTAGAACTTGAAAATGAACTTTGAAATTTGACGAAAAGTTTACTTAGTAAGAATGTATGGTTTGTGTGTTGAATAGGTATGTGTATAATATTATGTGGAATCAAATTTAATCGAAACTCCCCACTAAGGTGGATAAGTTTTAAGATTTTCACGGCCAAAAGCATTTTCGTTATTTGTTTTGTGGGTGTTATGCCGTGTTGCGCTACCTCCTTCTTTAGCCAACGTTGATCTGCCAGATCTGCCCTGATGATGGACACTGCAACGATGTCCGAAACGTTGGCTAAAGAAGGAGGTAGCGCAACACGGCATAACACCCCCAAAACAAATAACGAAAATCCCCACTAAGGTGCTTATCGAATGACATAAGTTCTGGGTAAATTATTTATAGTTAAAATTTGAACAATGAACAAAGAAATATTTTCACCAGAAAAACAAATATACTTGTAATGATTCCCCCTGCCCAGATAACAAAAACGAAACGCACATCTTCAAGGTTCAGGGGCTTAGCCTCATTGGACCTCTCATCGGTGGCTGGAATAGTTAACCCTTTTACACGCAGGAGATTATTCCTCATGTCAATCCACTGGTTTCTTAAACCATTCTCAGCACACCTCAGGATCAAATCATTAACCACCTTCACGTAAGGAGATCCGTAGGCCATTCCAAGAACCACGTAGCAAGGAATTGGACATTGGGAACTAATATGGTATAATTTTCTTCCCTGATAAAACAGATTAGATAGATGTGCGATCAATTGAGAATCATCCCGCTTTATAACGAAGGCATATCTTCTTTTCTTTTTCTTCTTCACAATCTCGTTCATGATTTCAGTTTTCTTCCATGCCTTTACTCTTGCACGAATTGAATCGGGAATGTCAATGACTTTGTTAAACATATCTATGTAGTCTTCGTCAACTATGATATTATATCCCACCTTTGCAGCCTCAGAAATTGAATCGACCTCTCCATCATAAATGGTGGTTGTAAAAGCGCTAGTAAACCTTGCCTGAAAAAAATATATATAACATCATTTAGGTAACAATTTGGTGTCGAAGGAAATTATACTAAGCACACCCCAATAAAACCAACACAATGGGACAAGTTCAAATGCTAACTGCTAACGGATCATAGTAATAATGATTCTTCGATCCCCTGATACCGTCTGACATAATTCAAACAAATCCCAGATGAAGAGATTAGGATGAATGTCAGTGAAAAAACTACGATACCAACATTTATCAACAATTCCAGAAAAAGTCCAGTTAATCGCTGTCGAAATAACCGTTGGGAAAACTATGCGAGGATGGAGAGGGTCTGCAATGAACCAAGGCTACTGAAGTAATGCGCGAGGTAGAGATGCCTACGGAAGCCTAGTCATTTGTCATTGGCCTCCCATTCATTAATACAAGTAAAAAAATAATGTCACCTATTTATAATTTACAATTTGGGAGGCGGGAATGGGTACCGCCGCCCTGGGAACCTTTATTGGTTAACCAACACCTTTGCCACAGGTCACCCCAAGTGTTTCGCTACGTTTGGTGATTTAGCAGAGGTGCCCGGGTCCATGGGGTGAGGTTTGTCTAGGTCTTGGAGGCGGATGACCTGGACACACTGAACCCCATATTCCTACCCACCCCTTAAACCCCTTTCCTTCCCAGAACTCTCCTCTCCTTCCTTTCCTTAAAAAACCCTCCACATAGCATCCCCAAAGATGACATAGGCCCCGAGGAAAATTATTTTCCTCAAGGCCTCCTGTGTGGAAGTCATGTAAAAAAAAAAAAAAAACTTTTTACGATGATAAATAAGATGTATTACCTCAATCGCCGCACCCATTATCACACAATATATCATAACTGCAGCTTGAAAAATTCTCCAACTTGGGCCAGATCTTTTAAAGTGCATAGATTGTCTAAGCATACAAGCCACGATCTCCATCACGCTCCTTGAGAATGACCTCAATTTCAAATTATATCCTCTCGGGACAACTATATACTCGACTCTCTGAAGAGCATATGATGCGAATATCATCGCAAAGAACGTCATACCAAGCCAGAACAAGATTTCATTGTTGATAAAACTTCCGATGCTACTTAGTTGCAAATTTCGCTCAGCTCTCGGGGCAAGTATGCAGAGATCATTCCGTTGGAGCGGGTAAGTGCCTTCAAGGTAGTTGTGGAAATTGTCCCGAAGTATTCTTGAGTTGAACCCGATTTCCAGAAGTCCAAGCGCGAACTGTTTCACATTTCCAGTTATAGAACCGTCCGGCAAAACACCTCCTTTTCCGTTTCCATCATCTGTCTTTATGAGATCGTAGCTTGCGTTTAAAAAATCCTGTACAATTTTTGAAAAAATGCCATCAATCACTTCAACGGAGTCATTGCCACCAGATACTTTTTTTATTACTGATGTAACCAAATCATTTTGAATATCTACTTTTAGGTTATAACCATGCAGTTGACTGACTTTAGCTTGCTGCAAACCAAGTTCAACGTTGTCAGTTATATTCTGGCAAAAGTTGTCAAGGAATGGATTGTAAGTGAAGATTTCCACGTTTTTTGTCCAGAATACTATATATGCGTTAAGGAATTTGTAATCCCAGAGAAAAGTAAATATTTTTTTAAGGGTTGGCTGAGCATTTTCAATACGATTCACTTCATTTCTAATTACAAATACAATTGTGGATCTATGCTTCCAAAAAATATTCTGAAGTAACATTGATACGACATTCTTAATTCCATCTGCTGTTAAGTCATTCAAAATAACAAGCTGAGATAGAATGTGCGGATATTTGATGTACATTGCACTAGTTGCATAGGTTTCTCTTCCCCAATAACTACGAGGAAAATATATGGTTTGACTGCTGAATGCGGCAAGCAAATCATTGTCAAAATAACTTGGCTCAAGAGAATTTACAATCCAGTTCTTGAAAGTGGTCAATTGCAAGACACGACCGATAAATTTTGCGTACTGTTGGAACATTTCGTTGTTATTCATGACATTATTATCAATCGACCTCTCCAAAATACTTTCCATCATTACACATCTTAGGGAGATGACAACTACAAACGCTTGGTACTTCCACCGCAACATTATGTTTCCGATGGTAAAAATCGTACATGCAATCCGGACTAAATCTTTGACTCAATTGAAATAAATCAAAGCGTTTTGCTGAGTTACCTAATGTCCTTTCTGAACTGTCACACACATTGTAAATTGAACCTGAACAAACTGAAAAGTAGTATTGACTCCAAGACTTTTTATTTCAATAATTATGAGCCAATCTTTTCTGAATTGGTCTGAACTTGTCAAATCGATGTTCATTCGCAATCTTATTATTGAACACCTATCGCTACCTTTTATTATTTTTTATGGAAGAACTTTTATTATTTTAAATGTCGTACGTTTTCAAATATTGTGAGTGTCTATATATGCCAACCAGACACAAAAGTCCAATTAACTTAATTAAAACGTGTAATAGGTAAATATTAAAGGAAATAATACTTTGTTTACCAAACTACTTGTAATTCATGTGATTTCCGAGGAAATGTTGGATTTTAAATAAGAGAATAGAGACATCATTTTGTGGATGCGAGCTCTGATGTTTACATAATCAGAAGTAAAATATTTAAAAAGCTTAAATTTTCCAATTTCAGTGTGCTTATCTTTGTGTCTACTGCCACAAAAGCAAGTTTTCTGTAGGTGTCGGTAAATAATTAGATATTGTTAAGTGGAACGTTTGCGCGGCTCGTTTCGGTCAATTTCATACAAATATTAATTTTGGATTTGAGATCAAAACACCATACCAAACTGAAAAATTATTTTTGTAATTTAAAGTTATATCAAATATCTAGTACGGGTGGATATCTAGAGGCTACATTATTTATTTTTGCTTTAAATTAAAAGATATAAGTTATTAAACTTTTAATGTTTCGTGATTTTGGAGGCAACTTGGGCAATTATTTGTGAGTAGGTAAATGAAAAACATTAAAAATAATTTTTTTACATTTATTATAAAAGTATGATGAAATAAGAAATAAAAAATAATAATAGCTATCATTTTGATGGGTATCTACATATTACAAATTACCTATTTACGTCGAAACAAAAATTTTGTAGAAAAATGAAACAATACAACTTTGTATAAATCACTTATATAATGTGCAAATCCGACCGGTTTCGGAACAAACGTTCCTTCGTCAGGAAAAGCTTATACTAATTTGACAGTTTAGAACAATGTTTTATTATGGTAGGGGTGGAGCCGTTGTTGGTTAATAATGTAGATTGGGTGGGTTGGTATTAGTGTAGAGTGGGTGGGTAGGGGAACAAATCCATGATTGGGCTATATGACATTATTTTTTGTTTGTTGATAATAGATTCATTATTTTTGTTCCGAAACCGGTCGGATTTGCACATTATATAAGTGGTTTATACAAAGTTGTATTGTTTCATTTTTCTATAATGGATAACCACAAAGTAATAGCTACATTCAAAAATAATAAAAAAATTGTAGTTTATATATTAAAATGACAGCGCAAAAAACGCATTTTTAACGAATTTTATTTTTTAATTTTATATTTATATTTTTTAATTTTATATGTAATAAATACAGTCACATAATATTTTAATGTTTTTCATTAACTCAATTGTCCAAGATGCCTCTAAAATCATGAAACGGTAAAATCTTTAATGGCCTATATGTTATAATTTAAAGCAATAATATATAAAGTAGCTCACATCCTGACTAGATATTTGATATACCTTTAGATTACAAAAATAATTTTTCAGTTTGGTTGGGCATTTTGATCTCAAATACAAAATTAAGATTTGTATGAAACGGGCCGAAACGAGTCGCGCAAAAAGTCATACTTGTATTTTTACAGGGCCCATGACGTGACTTTTCACCAAAATACCGCTGTACATCTTATCAAATATTTAACAGATTTAAAAAGAAAACATACGGTTCTTAAAACTATGTAATTACAATAAATTAATTTCTTGATAACGATACTACCCAACTCAACAGAGAAAACATTTCTAGTGTTTGAATTTGGGAGTAGTGGCATTATAAAATATGTACCTAAATGTAAGAAATAAATAAACTTATATAATTGTTTTTATTTATTATGTGCATCTATATAAAAAGTTTTACTTTTTTGGCCTTGCCTGTCTCACTAGGAAATACTGTGTCGAGACAGACTAGCTTACAAATATTTTATAAATATAAATAAAATACATTTTTTAATAAAACAAAAATATTTGACAAAAATTTTCAGGTTGGTAGGTAGTAATAACAATAATGAGATAAAGGACTATATTTGGGTGACGTGACTAATTATTGCACGACCTTTTCCGATGATCCATTGTTTGATCAGGATTTTGTATATGTTAATATTATTCGATTGTCTTGTTTTGTCAGGTAGGTTATTGTATATTTTAAGCGCAATGTATTTGAAATTTCTTTGACCAAATATTGTATTTGTTTTAGGTGTTTGTATGAGGTCTTTGGTTTATAGCATGATAACAATTCTACACAATGATACTTTAATTAAATAAGAGTTACTAAAATTAGACATACAATATAGATAAATCAGGTAAGAATATAGATGTTGTGGAAATATTTTTTTTTTTACATTTACAAGTTACTGTAAAAAATATATTTATGAAGTAAATAAAAAAAAAAAAAAAAATATATATATATATTATAATTCTTTTGTGGATGGTCTGGAACTGTAGTGAAATAGTTTTTTAATTACTTACATTTATGTATGTTTCATATGCGTTTCCTCAGATTTCCATCAAGTAATTTAAATGTGAATGTACGAGACCATAATATAAACCTTTTTTTTATTTATTTGGTAACAGATATGATAACCGGCTAATTTTTTAAATTTTAAATGCTTATGTATAGCCCAAGATGGTTTTCCTGTACCAGAATTTGAAAGTCGTTGTTTTCAATTTTTAAGAGCACGTGAGGAGGATTTATTTTTCGGGTTTTTTTTAAGTGAAACTTCTTTAGCGCCATTAGTGAC
Organism: Limnephilus rhombicus; assembly: GCA_929108145.2. NCBI lineage: Eukaryota > Metazoa > Arthropoda > Insecta > Trichoptera > Limnephilidae > Limnephilus > Limnephilus rhombicus. The sequence continues at coordinate 21,186,861 of OV815285.1, forward strand.
TTGGAATTCGGGTGAAACGGAAATGCGTCACAACTCAGTTCTACGCAAATACTCGGTTCTAATATAATGTGTATTTTCGCACCTCGGCGCGTGCCTTCCATAGCGTAGTCGGCAAGGTGCCTGACAAGTCTCAGCGGCCAGAGAGCTAGACAGACATCAAGCAAACAGGAGTTCGAATACTACGAAATCAAAAAAAAAACGTTTTTATTTTGTGAAATCGATATCCAATCTTCAAACTAGAAAAACAAACAAAAGAAAAGAAAGCGACTTTCTAGTTTCACTTCTACCGCGTGTGAATTACACACTCTGATTTTTTTTTACATTCATTGTTAGGATATTTGATTGGAGCCAACTGTCACTTTTTTTCTAAGTTACTTCGTGCATTTTCTAATAATATGCCTAAATCTTTACCCCAGTTGAAAATTACAGTATTATCTGTATCTAAATATCATTGATGTAAATTTGGAACAGTAGCGGTCCTAGAAGGGATTCCTGCGGAACTTCATAGTTCATTGGAAGGTGGTAGTTATTTGGATTGTTAACTACGAATTTCTTTTTATTGCTATTATTATTTGAGACGATCATAAATTCACCGTTCGAATGAACAATATCAAAAATTTTAACACAGAAATACACATCACAAATGTAGAATCCATTTTTATAATGAAGTATAACCATTATCCGGCTACAGAAAGGTACATACTTTATCGCTTGTTTGAATTCACGCAATCAGTTAAAATTTTAAAAATTTCAAAGCAGAATTCATTGGATAATTTCACGCACTTCACGTACCGAAGATTTTATTTATTTTCTTATGAAATGAAACAAAGAAGTTACATATTAATGAGACGATAGTGAGCATTTGCAACCACTGTGTGACATAATGTTGATAATGATATTTTGTTTCACACTTAAAAATTTTTCTTAGCGTTAATTTTTATTTCGTGACATTTCCTAACAAAAGTTTTTAAGGGCCAGAAGAAACATGAGCTGTTATTAGGTGTAAATAACTTCTTCCCTCAAACCTTTGTTCAAAGAGATTTTCTTGTGACCAAAAGTGAACGGAAAAGATTTGCATAGCACGACAATTTATTTATCCAGCTATTGTACAAGATTTCTTATTTTGGCATTTTTAACATTTAGGAAGATCGTCATAAAAATTAGTTATTTAAAGGGTAACTAAGAGGGAAAACCAGAGAAAACCTGAATTATGTCACTTTTAAATCAAATTTTAGACGTATTGACTCTTCTCCACAAAAAAATATAAATTGATTTTGAAAGATTGTTCTTTTATTTAGTTAACGCATGTTTTAAATTTTGAGAAAAAATGTTTATTTTTAGTATAATAAGGTTATACCATAGGTCGTTGGCAGATTTGATAAATTTTAAAAAAAGATTTTGTATTATACAATACCCATTTCAAAGCATATAGTCATGCAGTTAAATAAATCAATACATTATCTACTAAACGCAGATTTCAGAATTTTAATTTTAGTTTAAATAAAATCATTAAAAAATATATTCATTCATGTGTTTCTTGACGAAAATTGGTCCGTTTGTGTATTTATTTGCGCACTTACAAACTAATTTATTTCAGATTTTTTTACATTCTTATTTTGCTTAGACATCATTGAAAATTGATAAATACTTATGATGAAAAAAAAAATTACAAAAAGTACATAATTTTAATAGTTTTATCATCACGCCTTTCAGTATTTTTGGATGTTGGTATAAATTAAAGCAAATTTGGAATGAAATAAAATCGATATTGAGTTATAATTTTAAAAAGCTGGTACGGAGAATAATTAATCTTTCTCATTGGAACCCCCCTGTAGGATCGTAAGAACATCTTTCGACGAAATGTGGATTTTCGGCCGCTGACTGCTTAAACGCCCATAAAGTTATCTACTGTTTTAGAAATTTTATCAACAGCATCATTCTTCTTGTCATGCTATCCTGTGCTAGAACGTCTTGTCTACAGTGTGGTATCCCGAACAATTCGTGGCGACTACCACTGCATAAGTTTTCAGGAATGTATGAGCCATAGCATTCCAAGAGGAATTGTTTATCAATGGAGTTATGGATTATCCAATGGGTAATGGTATTATGGTAATAACTATAATTATACCAAGTATTAACAAATTACTGAAATAGAACGTCTGGTTTCTAGGCTAAATCTATTCGTTGCCTCAAGTAAGTACATATTGTACTTACTTACTTAACTTAGTAAGCATGGACCTCGGATAAGTTTCATGCATCTGCATAAAGACATGCCCGAGGTTTTTTTTCCGAATTTGTTCCATCCGTGCCAAGTTTATGCAGTGAAAGCATTCCCTGTTGTAGCATTGAGAACAGATACTGTGTTCCGGAACGAGCAGGAGCTATCATTATATTACAAGATGTTGGATTAATTTCAAAGAACGATATATCTTGACGTGTAGAAGTAAAACTCGTCTATATAGTTTATTGCAATTGGATGCGATGAAACTGCAGTCAATACGAACTACAGAAGAGGTGTGATTTAAAAGGTGTCGTGAATCACGTCTCAAACGGCCTTTACGGTGAATTGTCTGTCCGTTACACGCAAACAAGTCATTTTGCGACTACTCTTCAACTACATCGACAAAACCACGATTGGACCGCAAAGTTTCGCTGGAATTGTTGGAAAATCTTCAAATAAGTGTGAACAACTTTTTGTCGTGAAATTTAAAGTCATTCAATGTTTATTTATTTATCATTTAGATATTTTGAATTTCACGCCCGTCTGGGCTTTTACACGTTTTTTTTGTTTTTATTTATTACAAAGAACATCTAAATAAATACTACAAAATCAAAGCAAAATCAAAAAAAAATCGAAATACAACATCTAAAACAAAAACAAAGTAAAAAACGAAATAAATTTTTTTTTAAAAAACTAAATATTCCACCATGCAAGAAAGAAAAATATAATACTAAGAAAAGTATCTACAATACATTGGTAAGACAAGTGGAAGCAGAGCTACGTAGTTTGTGTGGTTAAATTAAATTAAATTTGATGTTCTTCTTTCCGTTATACATTGGGTAATTACTTGCTTATATTTGGTGAATGATGTATTGAATATATCAACAACATCTTTACAGTCATTACCACAATTTTGAATACGGTGAACGGGGGTATACAATTGTGATTCTGTGTTGGAGTTGTCACAATAGAACGATAGATATTGCTTCGATGTAGTATAATAGTTCAGGGCTGTCAATTATTGAATTTATGATTTTTTATAAACATGTTAGGTCATTAACTATTCTACGTTCAGATAATTTAAAAAATTGTGTTGACATCATGGAACTAATCCATACTCTTAGGTGGACATAGTAGATAAGTATAGTTAACACATTTCCTTGTAATACCCATTCTGAAATTAATAAATCTTAAGAATTTATTTTGAATTCTTTCTATCATGAGAGAATGACTAGCTTAACTAGGTGCCCACACTGTCAAATTGTAGTCAATTTGACTCCTAACCAATGACAATACAAGCTTTTATGGGTTTAAATATTTTTAAATTGGCTGCAAATTCTTATTACAAAACCCAACATTTTCAAAGCTTTATTTGATGTAATTTCAATATCTTATATATAAAAATGAATCTCTGAATGTGATTTTATAGAATTTTCCTTTAAGTACGGGGATAGTTCTTACGGAGAGAAAAATTAAGAAAATTGTGCAGAAAATTGGATAATTTCAGAAAATCTAACGACTATCGCACGTTTGACAGTTCGCGTGTTTGAGAATGACATTTTACAAAACAATGATTGTTAAATCAGGATTCTATTTTTGAAAATCTTTAAGTTGATAAATTTATAAAGTAGGTACTCCCCTAATAGTTAGAATCGAATCAAGAATTTTAGATATTTTAAATAGGTACCTATGTTAGGTACCAAATTTAATAAACATGAAAAATGGAAATTTTAATAAAGATTGTAAAGGGTGGCACGCGGGCTGTTTAAAATCTGAATGTACTGGGATTGAATAAACGCGGGAGGAGGGTTGGCGGGACGGGGTAGCGGGAAAGGGAAGGCGGGGAAGGTGGAAGGGGAACGCGGGAGAGGAAGGGGACGTGTGAGGGGGGAGAGGAACTCGGGAGGGGGGTTCGGACGGGGGAAGGGGGTAGTGGAGTGGGGAGAGGGAAGGTGGAGGTGACGGAGTGGGAACGCGAGAGGGGAAGAGGACGCAGGAGAAGAAGGGGAGGCGGAAGGGGAACGGACGAATGGAAAAGGACACTCAGGGAGAAACAATTTCTTTATTAAATGGCATAGCAACGCATGTTCCAGAGTGGAAGATACTATCAGTATCGCCCTGGTGTAAGACCACCATTCAGAATTGAAACGTTGCTTGAAAATGGCTTTAGCCGTGTTTAGTGACCAGATCTGAATAGCCAGGTACTTCCCAACCTTCCTCTTCCCCACCTCCTTCCCCTCCCCACTACTTTCAGCCTCACAACATACCCCAATTTGGGATGCCATAATCTCACTGGCTCCAGACGGGAGCAGTTGAGATTCTTGTGCGGTATTCACTGTAAAAAAAAATGCCGGGACCAGCTAGTGGTTTATAAAATTCAGTTTTTGATCAAAATTTACACCTAATTCTCTTGCCCCGGTTACAGCTGTTAGCACTACATCATCGGTGGAGTACTCACAAATTATTGGATTTTTTATTCTATGAAATTTTTATACATTTGCTTATATTTAGTTGTAGATAGTTCTCTTGGCACTAAACAAAAAGTTTAAACAAGTTATATGACAATGTTTGACAGTCATTAATGTTTCTTATGGCTTTGTATATTTTCACACATACCACTAGAATTGGCTCAATAATGAACTTTGTCGCAATAAGTACTAAAACATCTTTTGGCCAAAGAAACTATTTATTTCAGGCTCCACTTATGTTTAATATTCTCCCAGATTACAAGTCTTCCAATTCATTAGCTAAATTTAAAAAAAATGTTTAGATTTTTGTGTTGTCAGAGGATTGGCTTACTATTTTTTCATCCTTGGCCTTTTTGAAATAATTAGATTTTTTATTTTAAAATAATAAGATTTTTTAATAATATTTGTTTTTTTTTAAATAATAAGATTTTTTTAAATAACTAGATTTTATTTGAATTCCATTTGTCAAAATCGGAGTGACACCCTGGTTGTTTTGTTTTTTTTTTTTTTTTTCTTGGTGGGTATAGTAATTAAGGATTTGTTTTATGGTCTATATTATTGTTACAAATTACCCATCTGGTCACCAAAATAATATTGTTATTTCTTACTTTCTACATATAATAGTTTAGTGTTTTGGTTGTAGTGTTTTGTGTTTTAGTGATTTGTGTGTAAAGTGATTTGCGTCCATCACTCAAATTTTTGAATGTTAACCTCAATACAGGCTGCTAGTCCTAGTGGGGTTAATATTTTTTATGTAAAAAAAAAAAGGTCACGAAACTTTATGCCTCTTTTTGACACCAAAATGCAGTACCGTTTATAGCCACTTTTGCAATTTTCAATGCGGTAAATAATATGTGAACATTTTTCTTTCCACTATTTGTTCCATTCTATCAATCTATGAATGTATTATGTGTAAAATAATAACTGGCCATAATAATAACTTGATATTGTCAACAACGGCACTGTGGGTCAACCCATGGCGGTAATATCATATACATAAATTTAAGATTATAGTCGAACAGAAACTAAGTGAACGGTTAAAGTCCAAACTCCGTAATAAAATTTACAGGTAAAGCAATACGAGAAGGTTCACGACTTAAAATTAATTTTACTAAACAAAATCTTTTTATTACGTTCGGGACTGAATTTAAGTCTGAATAAGGTTTGAATGAAAATGCGTAGGTGTTTAAAAATACCTACAAGGTGTCCGGTAACTCATATTACATATATATTTCAGAAACAAGGAAATTCTTAGACAGGTTTTATCAGATGCTAATTAATAAAGCGATAACCAATTTATGAGATATTTAAATTTTAATAATACTTGATTTTTACCCCCGGCTGGGATTTTACAAATTTATTTTTTAAAGACAAAATTACCTAAATATGCACATCAACATAAAACAGCATACTTTTTACAATACAATGAACTTGTTACATCGGTTAATTTTTATTTGTGATTAAAAAATATTTATTTTACATTCCAATTACGGAGGGTTCTTCTAGGAATGTCACAAACTGATTTTCAAACCAATTTTTGAAGACTTTGGAATTCATTTCAGAATGGTAATCTGTATTCGACATAACCTTTTTCGTACGGAATATAAATTTACTCCCCGTGATAAAAACCGTTTTTGCTGAACCACAATGCAAAATGATCAGCCGGCTTCCTTTTCCAACTGGCACTTTTAAACCCACATTGCCCTCACTATTTTGCCACATGTGTGTAATCGAGTGATTTTTATTCAGTCTCGTCCAAGTAATTAAATTTGCCGTCCGTCGCTTGTTCATTTTCATTTTGATTCATTTTCTTCAAAAAATCTACACGCGCTGTAGCGATGTTTGATCTTCCCATTAAATACTTTCTTCCATCTTTGCGTATTTTGAATTTTAAACCAATATCTTGCAAAATACATCACAATGACTCATGAGATCCAAAAAAAAAATTTTATCCACCAGAACTTTATTCAGATTTCCAAGAGTGGGATATTGTCCATTGTCATAAAAATCTATAACACTGCGACGCACAACTTCCTTTTTAAAATCTTCCAATCCCGTTGAGGCCTCAAGCCTGCTGCCAATAAATATATGAATGTCGTCAGTCCTGCTTCCAATAAATGTACTTGCTTGAAGTTCAATGTTTTGATGTATTCTGGATTGTCACGGATTTTTTTGAAAAACTTACAACATTATAAACCATCGTTTTTTCACCTGCCTGCAATTCGTATCGATGATACACAATATGTAATTACAATTACACCGATTAAATAAACAGAGTCAAAATGACATTAATAAAGTATAGGTATTAAATCGAAAATAAAGTAATGGGCTGGTTTTTGATCTTATGAAGTCAAAACAGTACTTATTACTCAATGTGGAATCATTAATTGTTTGCTTTTATAGTAAGTAGCACGATATAAATAACAATGGAATTTCCAAAGGCTTTAGTCGCCTAATTCACGGTAATAACCGCCAATGGAATTTCTAACTTTTGTTTCGCAGCCTGTAATTATTAGGTATCATCTGAAATATTGTTTTTAGAATCCAGTTTAATGTATTTTCGAAAATAGGAATTTACAAGGGACGTATAAATAGTAAGAAATGAAAAATATAAAAATATTAATAATATAATGGTGGAGTGCCTTTCGAGTTTGGGTTTTTCGGAGTTTTGACTGTAGGTACGATAATCCCCGTGTGAAATTTTGGAAGTGCATTTGGTATCTGTTCGACTATAGTAGCAGTTAAAGTTAGATAAATAACTTTCTTGAAAAGTAGGTAGGTATAGCATGTTAGATTTATATTACTAATTTGAAATGTAATTTTAATCATGTTCTAAGAAAATATATATATATAAAATGAGCTGCATACTCCATTATAATAATATATATTATGTGGAATCAAGGTTTATTAAAACTGCCCAGTAGAGCCCTATCGAATAAGATTCAATAAGTCGGTTCAAATTATTTATGGCTTCGACCAAGTATACCCTAGACAAGCCCTCTTATACTAAACATCAGAATAAAGTAACGCCAGTAACAGTAATTTCGCAATAAAACTCTCCTTCGAATTCCACCGTCTCTCATACAAGTTCCCGGCAATATACAACTGACCACGGAGTTATCCTGTTGTGTAATTTTTCGCACTAACACATCAATAGTTGTTCACGTTTTGGCCGAATGAACAATTTCGACAAGCTGTGTGTATACAAGTGGTTTTCAAAGTGGGGGACACGAGACATTTATAAATTTTATTGGATTTTTTTTAATGGAGTGATGTTTGTCCAGGTCTTGGCGGTGGATGCGTCGAAAATATTCAAAAGCTTCTGTTCTGCTTTGCAAAAGGTATTAGCCAAAAACTATAATCTTTCTTCAAAGTTTTGAATCAGTTGCTCAAAATATTAAGTTTTTTTGCGTATAATAAATAAAAAAGACAAAAATTCGTGGTTACTTAAGGCCCGGCAGTAAGCGCTCAAAAAAAAGAGGAATGGGACATATTATGTTAATAAGAAAGTTAGAAGAAGCGCGCTTATATTAAAAACGATAATATATAAGCGAGAATTGTGAAAATGTTTAATAAAACATGACTCGTTTAAAATACAACAGAATCTTGCGGGAAATATTTAAATAGCATTTAAAGAAACAATGAATTATGATTTTTTTAAATTATTTATAATAATTCTAATAATAGGAGTATATCTTATGATTTTTTTCTGTCGGGGGAATATCATATAATTACCCTTTCGGCGTGGCAAATGTATAGATATTATCATCAAAAATATCATGTTTTTTTTAGAAATTTAAAAACTTAAGGGCCCACAACCCGGATTTCTACCGATTTATTACATATTTTCTTTAAACACGGTAAGTTTTAAAGCTCTTAAAAAAATATATGTTATTCTTGAAGACAATATCTAGACTTGCCTGCGCCGAAGTATGCCCAAAAATTATTATAAACACGTTTGTTTCAGTTATTTTACAAGTTATATGTATGAAAAAAATTCACAGTGTTTCTTTAAATGGTGTTTAAGATAATGCCCGCAATATTTTTGCTCTATTTTAAACGAGTCGTGTTTTATTAAACATTTTCGCAATTTTCGCATCGATTTTGTCGCTGTAAATGTTGGCGCTCTCCTCTAACATTCGTAATTTCGTATCTCTCCATCTTCTTCTTTTCGAGCCCGGTTGCAGAGCCTTAAAGTGTTCAAGAGAAATATGTTATAAAACTATAGAAATTCGGAATGCCGTGACTTAAGATGGGTTACCTTTACCTTAATTGAAAAAGAGTGCATCTGTTCTTCGATGACATCTGTGTTTAATGTATTTTATAGGTTTCCGTTTTACAAAATAACAAAAATTTAGTTTATGAAATATTGTATTTATAAATATTGTAATTCTGAACGAAAATAAACCAACACCATTTATTGGTTTGACCTTGAACGTAGTAAAATATTTGTCTGGCAATTTTGACTAACTTTGAATTAACCGCCAAAATTTAAAGTACTTTTATAAGTTCTTTAATATTACCAAATGAAAAAATCGAGAGCATTTATTGTTTTGGCCTTGCAGATATAATATTTTCACCTGCGGCGCTTTATTTTTACCCACTTTGATAGTTTTTTTAAACAAATTTTGTTTTAAAATATATAAAGTAGGTTTGCAGCTCCACCGGCAACAAAGTTAACCAGGCAATGTTGTACATACCCTCCCATCAAAGTTCGCATACAAACTAATTTATTTATTTATTTATTTGTTTACGCCTTGGTGGCTTTTACATGTAAGGTGAATTGTACAGGAGCATTATAACAAGTATGTAGCATCATAACAAGTTTATAGTACATAAAATAATAATCAGAGCATGACAGACATAAGTTGGCACAACACAAGTAGGTATGAGTATTCGATAAGTAAATTGTTAACAAAGGAGTTCAACCAGAATATTCGTATTTGGGCTCAGATTATTTATATTAGGCTATTTAATAATGGATACATTAATAATACTTCGATTAAACGGGTTGATCATTCCTAAAAAACAGCGGGGGGTGTTTGAAAAAGTTTGAAAACCACTGCCATATTGTGACACAACCCTCATTGTATGTATATGGTCGATCTGTCGTGACGTCACAAGAATTGTGGTGAGTTAATGTTGTCAGAAACTTTACCATATACAAAATTAAGAACTTTCCCTTTTTCACGTTGTTAGAGATTGGTTTTTTGTGGCAGAAGAACTTCAATGAAAAATATCTTCCTTCAATGGCGAATTTCAACTCGTTTATTCACTTTAGTACATGTTACAATAATGTTTCCCGGCCCGACAAGCACTGATTTTGGTCACTTGACCACTTGCTAGTTAATTCTAGCTGTTTTCTAGAGATCAGAGAGATAAGAGAGGCCTTTTACCTAAAAAGCATATTATTTATAACCTAATTCCCAACACAAACAAAACACCAAGCAGCTTATGTTAATCTGTCAATACGATTCAGAAATCTGCTATATCGACTATCATTAATCAGTAAAACTCTATGTGGCAAGCCTGTAATCTGTAATTAACAAACAAGCTACAAAAATGCTACGCTAGATGTCAGTAGCCTTCTAATAGCTATCTGTAAGTCATATATTTTCTTTTATATTAAGATATCTGACTACATTTTCAAAAATAAGGTCCACGCAGTGTACCTTGTACAATATTCGGAAGTGTGATATTTTTGTGTTTGAAAAAAATTAACGCGGTCCCGACGGCTAACACAAAAATTAGTTTCATTGTAGACCTTTAAGACCGATAAAAGGTACAACACAAAGCACTATGCGATCTAAACGGTGCAAAACAATGAAAGCACTTATTTATAAATGGGCCTTGAGTCAATTTTATTTGGTTTCTGGCATCATTGTGCATTTCACAGGGCACGTCTAGATATCACACTTCAATGATTTATGGTCAAAGTTTGCATATTGAACATAAGAATACTTGCACCATAAAAACAAAGATACTTGTAATGATTCCACCTACCCAGATAACAAAAACAAAACGCACATCTTCAAGTTTCATGGGCTTTACCACATTAGACCTCTCGTCGGCGGCTGGAATAGTGAACTTCTTTACGAGCAGGAGATTATTCCTCATTTCAAACCACTGCTTTCTTAAACCATTCTCAGCACACCTCTGAATCAAATCATTAATTATCTTAATATAAGGAGATCCATAGGTCATTCCAAGAACCACGAAGCAAGGAATTGGACATTGAGAACTCGTACGGTACAGTCTTCTTCCTTGATAAAACAGATGAGACAGGGTTTCGATCAATTTAGAATCTTCCCGCTTCATGACGAAGGCATATCTCCTAATCATTTTCTCCTTTACAATTTCGTTCATGATTTTAGTTTTCTTCCATGCCTTTACTCTTGCGCGAATTGAATCGGGAATTTCTGTGACTTCGTTAAACATGTCAATATAGTCTTCGTCAACTATGATGTTGTATCCCACCTCAGCAGCCTCAGAAATTGAATCGACGTCTCCCTCGTAAATGGTGGTTGTAAAAGCGCTCGTGAACCTTGCCTGAAATAAAATAAAATAACGTAATTTAGGTAACAATTTGGGGTCGAAAGAAATTATACTAAACATAGGCCGATAAAACCAATACAATGAGACACGTTCAAATGCTAACTGCTACCGGATCTTAGTCATAATAATAATAGAAATTTTGATACTCTTCAAACAAATCCCAAATGAAGAGGCTAGGACGGGCCTTCAGAATGCCAGCGACAAATAACGGTACGAAAATTTATCAGCGTTTCCGATTATCAGAAAAAATCTCGTCACACGTAAATTTTAATAAGACCATCTCTAGCATTGTGCATTCAAAGACAAAGAAAGTGTTGATAGACGTGAGCCGAAAGAACAGGAACGGAAAAAGGGAGAAGTGCGGTGTGGGGCCGTGGGGCCGTGGGTCACAAGCACTCAAGACTGAGACGGGGGAGAGAGGAGATCGAGACAGGAGTGGTGGTGAAAAACCAAGCACGCGTTCCCCGCCCAGCGGCATGATGGGCCACTCAAGCCACAGAGGGATATTTAAAAATTGTAACAGATGCCTCAGCTACTGTCTGTGGACCCTTGAGACGAGATGGTTTAATAAAAACAAGGTTAGAGTCATGAAACTTTATGCTTCTTTTGACACCAAAATGCAGTACCGTTTATAGCAACTTTTGCAATTTTCAGTGCGGTAAATAATATGTGTACATTTTTCTTTCCACTATTTGTTCCATTTTATCAATCTATTAATGTATTATGTGTAAAATAATGGGCGGTGGATGAAAAAGTGACAGTTGAGTTTAAGAAAGTGATTCGCAATATATGTGTTCCTCTGCCCGGCGATGTAAATCTGGACGTGAAACGAAGAAAGTGCGATGACCAGATGCAGCCAGTGGTCAAAGTGCGAAGTGGTGCAGGCAGGGGACTTGGTAGAAGACTCGGCTAGGAGGGCCTAAGCTGTTGAACTGCAGGAGCTACCGTCGAAGACCTCGGCCTGACTTTAGGCCATAAATAGATCTAAGCGCAATTTTAAGATCATATATGAAGCCTTGTCCAAGAGATGTCTATAATTATTAAATTCATCCCCCTTGTCCCAACCCAAGCGACCCGAATTTGTGAGAAGGCAGAGTGGAGAAAGTACAGAGGTATGTATGAAACTGCATTTATTTAACTATTAATCAATAATTATTTCTGAGGTTGTTTCCGGAGCAATAAGGAATCTTACACAGTCAAGTTAGTCCTGCCAAAAACACTGTTCAAAACTAATATAAAAATAGTGCGAGGACGAAAAGGGTTTGTAATGAACCGAGGCTGCTGAAGTAGTGCGAGGTTACACTTATTGAAGCCTTGTCAACTGGCCACCCATCCGATAAGTTAAAAATAAGGTCACCCAGTTTTATTGATGTTGGATAAGATTTTTTACCTCAATCGCCGCCCCCATCACCAAACAATAAATCAAAACTGCAGCTTGAAAAATTCTCCAACTTGGGCCAGATCTTTTAAAATTCATAGACTGTCTTAGCATACAAGCCACGATCTCCATCACGCTCATTGAGAACGACCTCAATTTCAAATTATATCCTCTCGGGACAACTATATACTCAACTTTCTGAAGAACATATGATGCAAATATCATCGCAAAGAACGTCACACCAAGCCAGAACAAGATTTCATTGTTGATAAAACTTCCGATGCTACTTAGTTGCAAATTTCGCTCAGCTCTCGGGGCAAGTATGCATAGATCATTCCGTTGAAGCGGGTAAGTGCCTTCAAGGTAGTTGTGGAAATTGTCCCGAAGTATTCTTGAGTTGAACCCGATTTCCAGAAGTCCAAGCGCGAACAGTTTCACATGTCCAGTTATAGAACCATTCGGCAAAACACCTCCCTTTCCGTTTCTATCATCGATCTTTATGGGATCGTATCTTGCGTTTAAATAATCCTGTACAATTTTTGAGAAAATGCTGTCAATCACTTCAACCGTACCATTGCCACCGGATACTTTTTTTATAATCGATGTAACCAAATCTTTTTGAATATCTACGTTTAGCTTATAACCATGCAGTTGCCTGACTTTAGCTTGCTGCAAACCAAGTTCTACATTGTCAGTTATATTCTGGCAAAAGTTGTCAAGGAATGGATTGTAAGTGAAGATTTCCACGTTTTTTGTCCAAAATACTATATATGCGTGAAGAAATTTGTATTCCCAGAGAAACGTGAATATTTTTTTGAGAGTTGGCTGAGCGTTTTCAACACGTTTCACTTCATTTCTAATGACAAATACAATTGTGGATCTATGCTTCCAAAAAATATTCTGAAGTAACATTGATACGACATTCTTAATTCCATCTGCTGTTAAGTCATTCAAAATAACAAGCTGAGATAGAATGTGCGGATATTTTACGTATATTGCACTAGTTGCATAGGTTTCTCTTCCCCAATAGCTCAGAGGAAAATATATGTTTTGGCTGCTGAATGCGGCGAGCAAATTATTGTCAAAATAACTTGGCTCAAGTGAATTTACAATCCAGTACTTGAAAGTGGTCAATTGCAGGACACGACCGATAAATTTTGCGTACTGTTGGAACATTTCGTTGTTATTCATGACATTATTGTCAATCGACCTCTCCAAAATACTTTCCATCATTACACATCTTAGGGAGATGATAACTATAAACGCTTGGTACTTCCATTGCAACATAATGTTTCCTATGGTAAAAATCGTACATGCAATCCGGACAAAATCTTTGACTCAATTGAAATAAATCAAAGCATTTTGCTGAGTTACCTAATGTCCCTTCCGAACTGTCGCATACATTGAAAATTGAGCCCAAAAAAACTGGAACGTAATGTTGTCTCAATAATGAAGAGCTTTCTGAATTCTTTTCTGAATTTGTGTGAAGCTGTCAAATGAATGTTCATTCTTAAACTCAACTCTTTTTTGGCTCCCATCGCTTTCCCTTTATGTTTTTTTTATGAAAGGCTTCTTTTATTTATAAATGTTCGGTTTCTAATATTGCGCGCTTTGAAAGCACTTATAATGTCAGTGTCGATGTGTCTGTATGCCAACCAGACACAAAAGTCCAATTAACTTAATTAAAGCGGATTAGACGTACAAACAAATAATAGTTTGTTTACTAACCATTGGTGTCTCCTTTAGTATCTACCTACCAATCTATCTATTAAATAAAAATGAATCACTGAATGTGTTGCTAAGCCATAACTTTCGAACGGCTGCACCAAATTCGATAATTATTTTTTTGTGTGTTCGTTATTGTCAGGACAAGGTTTTTATAAAACTTTCGGTGAGCTCTGGCATTATGAAATTTGTATTAAAAAATTGCTATTGGTGGCACGCAAGGTTTGAAAACTGAATGTATGGAAAGCGGGGGGGAGGGAGAGATTGGGGAGGGGGTGGGAAGGGGGGAGGGGGGAGGGGAAGGGGAGAGGGGGAGGGTTGGGGGGAGGGGGGAAAGGGGGAGGGGGAGGGGGGAGGAAGGGCGGTGAGTAGGCTTATTGAAAAAATATCGATATATCGAAATATCGATATTTTTAATTCAAAATATCGATATTTTTAGCCGATATATTTTGATCCGATATATCGATACAAAATATCCAATACCGAAAATTGTATCAAAAACGATATTTTTTTAAATTTATGTATTTAAAGTCACTAGAATCCAAAACCGTATAGGAACGAACGGAAAAAAGTAACTGTATTGGGTCATGACATCTGGCGGTTGAAATTTTAACTATTAATAGTTTACAAATCTATTGTCTTTGCATTAGTATTTGTGATCACCAATGCTATCTCATGTGTGTAGGTACATACATAGAAATGTATGCTATTTTTCGCCATTTTTTCTAAGCCACTCCTATGTGTTGGTTCCCAATTGTCTATGATTATTGTCTATACCTTGTTCCAAACACAAATTCCTTTTTGACAGATTAAAACGCCAATAGAATGTTACTGAGACGCATACAAACATTGTATGCATCTCAGTTTATATATAAGTTAGAAGAGAGCTTTTTAGTTTTTGATATTTTTGTAATTGTAATAAAAAATGAATAGTAATAAAATACCTTCATTTTTATTGAGATTTTTGTACATTAAAAAAGCAAATTGTGTACAAAAATTACTATTGATAATATTGAGCTGAATACACTATTATTTTAAAAACGCAAAATCTCTTGAAAATTTGACCGATTTATCGATATATCGATATTTTTTCCTCGATATATCGATGTCGATATCGATATTTTAATAAATATCTATACATCGATATATCGATATTTTTTTTCACTTTCTACATCCCTAGCGGTGAGAGGAGGGGGAGGTAGAGGAGGCGGAGTGGGAACCCCCCTTACACCATGCGAGCGAAGCCGCGGGAAAAAGCTAGTTTTTTAATAAAGGTGTCTTAACTTTATTTTTTTTCGTGTGGAATGTATGAACTAGATGGCAAAGGCAGAATGTAAATATAAATTTTAGTTTCATCTGCATTCGTAGCAAATTAACTTTTTTGTATAAAACCCTATTGTCTTGACATAACATCCAGTGTAAAGCATTTAAATTGATGAGACCCATTGATCACATCACATCTCAATATTACAGTGGATACTTTCCTATATCATTGTTTTAAACAAGGCTTTGATCTTGCAGTAACGCTTTCCTATAACGTTAATAATAATATTGTATAGGGTGTTAAGGGACGTACGTGACTTACTTTATCAGTGATTTCGGACATTTATTATTTGGAGTAAGTAATGCAAATGAAATATTGTTCTCCGATAACATTTTTTTTTAAAGTGAAAACTTCTTTAGCACCATTGTGATTTGAAACTCGATGAAACGAAAAATAACGACACTAAAAAGAGACCAACACATACATCTATAGAATTTAGCCTGCGAGAGAATAAGAACTTGAACTTTAAAGCTCGACAAGGCTGCAGGCCCAGACGGAATACCCCCTAATGTAATCGCTTATAAGTCAAAAACCATTTGCCAACCGCTGAGCTATATATTTAATCTTAGCATATCGACTGGTGGTTTCCCTCATTCTTGGAAACTCAAGCGTGTAAGCCCAATTTTCAAAGCTGGAGATAAGTCTGATTTAAAGAATTACAGACCTGTAGCTATACTATCAACTATAATAAAAATATTTGAAATGATTATTTATAAGAAATAACATCACCAAATTATGCCATTTCTAGAAGAAAACCAACACGGTTTCATGCCAAGAAAATCCACGGTTTCAAATTTCTTAACATTTTCGCGATTGGTGGCCATCGGACTGGACTCGAGACACCAAACAGATGTAGTGTATACGGATTTTGCTAAGACTTTTGATCGAGTTGATCATGATATTTTACTAAGTACTTAAAATGTACAAACTTGGTTTTGATCAACAAACACTTATATTCTTCGCGTCCTATTTAAAATCCAGAAGTCAATATGTAATAATAAATGGACATGAATCTAAACAATTCCCGGCGTTATCAGGTATTCCCCAAGGTTCAAACCTTGGTCCTTTGCTGTTTCTTATACTTATAGATGACATCCAGGTTTGTGTAAAATATTGCAAATGTCTTCTATTTGCAGATGACCCCAAACTTTCGATGGAAATAATCTGTTACCATGACTGCTTAAAAATGCAATCTGACCTTGATGCTATTGCAGAATGGTCAGTAAAAAACAAATTAGAATTCAATATTAAAAAAATGTGTAACTATGACATAAAAATGTGTAACCGCTCCCAGAAACCCATAGTTTTTTAATACAACATTAAAGGGAAAACATTATGCCGAGTCAATGGCTTTAAAGATCTCGGTATCGTCTTTGATCCCAAACTGACATTCTCGGATCATATATCACGGCTCATTCCAGCATGCTACAAACTCCTGGGTTTCATCATCAGAATATGTAAGCAATTTGATGACCCAGATGCAATGATAGCCATGTTTGATGGAGTCATAAGAAGTAAGCTGGAGTATTCTAGTGGTGTGTGGACTCCGCACCAAGCTAAATACATTAATATGCTGGAATAAATTCAGAAAAAGTTCCTTAGGTATGTCTATATGCGGATGAATGGAACGTACCCGAGATTCATGCACCATATGGAATTACTTGAGGCAACAAATAGATTTAGCTTGGAAACTAGACGTTATGCAAATCTTGCAATTCTTAGTTTTAACATAATCCATAACCGTATTGACAGCCCATTCCTCTTGGAATGTTATGGCTTATACGTGCCTGAAAATATCAGTCGTAGTCGTCGACACGACTTGTTCAAAATAACATACGGCAGAACAGATGTTCTAGCACAGCATAGCATGACAAGAGGAATGGTGCTGTTGAACGAAATATCGGAAACACTAGATATATATAACTCTTCTTTAGATGGCCTTAAGATTTTTTTTGTATAATAATCATCTTCCTAGGTGTTTAGACTGTCAAAATGAGAAAATTGTACAGTAATTGGATAATAAATCTGTTGTACAATTTAAAAAAAAAAAAAGATAGTAGAATCGGTCTCCTCTTTGTGTGGTGCTTCGTAGCCTATCGGTCTCTTCTTTGTGCGTAGCCTCCCCACTCTTGTCTACTTTAGTTTTCTGAAGGTTTCACTTCTACCGCGTGTGAATTGCACACTCTGTTTTTTTTCTACAAAAACATAAAAAATGGTAGTTGTTGGACAGTTGGGGGCGGGGTAAGAGGTTGGGCGGTTACTCAGCCGAGTGACCAGTGATGACGTGACCCAGAAGAATTCTTTTGTTCATTTTGAAGAAAAAATTTTTAAAAAAAACAGTCACCGGAGACTAAAATTTCATTTCCATTTCTTACTCCAAATATTGCCAGGAAACACTCATTAATGTAAGTCAAATGCGTCCCTTAACATCCTGTATATAAAAATAATATACATTTATTATTCAAAAAAGGAAGGGGGATTTTTCGGGAAAGATCCCTATGTACAATTCTCAGCGAAATTCTGAAACTATTAATGCAACTCTGTGATAAATAAATCTAATAAAATTACCACTTTCATGTATCTGCACCGCCATCGCTTTGTCTATTAATTTATAGGCTTTGTAAAACGGTAACCGTACAAAATCACACTCAACTGGACTATATAGAATATTAATCAATAATAAATTCAGGAACGGGAGGTAGGTACTTCATTATATTGCGATCAAACAATCGATAATATCGAACACTACAACACGATCCATCCCTAGCAGAGCTATTCCATAGATCAAAATATCTATGGAATAAAAGATTATTTAAACGTCAAAAAGGTCAAAAGTAGCAATTAGGAATTCTGCAGTTGTTATCAGGTGCCGAATGCCAATGTTCCAATCGGGCATCGTTATTTCTGAATGAATCACGTCTGATAATTAATATCTTCTCGTTTATTTATAATAATTAACCATCCTTCAAAATGTCTGACGACGAGAGGAGCTCTGCCGACTGGGTTTTCTACAAGGATCGACCGGAATGGAGCGACCTTACTCCCGTGTCGCAGGACGATGGACCTAACCCTGTTGTGGCCATAGCATATTCAGAAAAATGTAAGCAATCGCATATTTTAATCCATAATATTACTTTTTAATGTTGTCGCTATCTTAACTGTACGTCATGCCGCTTCAAAAGTGACAATTTTTTGTCTAATGACTTTCATTTTCTGGCAATTCTACATATTATTTACTTACAGACGCTTACTATGCAGATGCATAACGTGACATTGAATTAGTTTTACACTGTTTAGATTAATTATCCAGTAATATAATCTGTAATATCTGTAAATGTGTAATTTTTGCTAATGTGACCAAATTTTGACCACAACTTTTAGTAAAGCTTTACCTACCAGGGAAACCCCTGGTAGGTAAAAACTATTTTGTGCAATAGCTGTTTCTTGTAGTAATTGTTGAAATAAAGTGTAATTTCCATAATCTGTGCCTAATACCTCTTGTATTCCAACGGCACACGTGGCATTTGGTCAACGGCACACGTGGTCGAGGGGTAAGGCTCTTGACTTGCAATCCGAAGATCTCGGAATCGAATCCCGGCAAATAAATTTTATTTGATTAATTTGTGTTATTTCACAATTAATTCATTTAAAATAATGTTATTTATGCTTAACCGCTTACTCCTTTATTTTTTATTCAAGCGGGAATATTTTTTAGGTAAATTTTTGAGATCGCTGGCAATGGTTAATACGCACTTTTTTTTTTTAAATCTTTTGATTCACCTTAAAATTACATTAAAAGACAACCATTTGCATTGGGGGAAGTGGAATATATTTGATTCTAAATTTCGATTACGTTAAATAAAAATTAGCTTTCATTCTGTGAAATGAGACTGTCCATTTTCAAACATTATTTTCAAATATCATTTTGTTATGTTGGTATTCTTGTTACTGTACGAAAAGATGCTAGAGCAAAGCGTAGCAGACTTCATGGGAATTCTAGGTTTGTGTAACATGGTTTGTGATACAAAAGAAAGTGCCCCTTTATAACGCCTACTCGCGTCAAGGCAAGAAAAACATCCCAGTTTTCAAGTAGTTTAGCGGCTACACTAGGTTTGTGTAACATGGTTTGTGATTCAAAAGAAAGTGCCCCGTACCTTCAAAATCTTCTAGCCGTTCGTTATACATTCAAGTGTATCAGGAATACCAAAGTGACAGCGAATGAGCTAATAGCTAATGGCGTAGGTAAGTACAATCTCACAGACGAAAGCTAATTTTTAATTTTACGTAATCGAAATTTAGAATGAAACATTTTCCACTTCCCCCAATGCAAATAGTTGCCTTTTAATGAAATAAAGGTGAATCAAAAGGTTTTTTTTTTTTAAAGTGCATATTAACCGTTGCCAGCGATCTCCAAAAATTAATATTTTTTATTCAAACAGTTAGATTTAGCTTTATTATTACGAAAAGTGAGTATTTATGTCGGGGGAGACCAAAAAACATGCAAAAAATATGCATTCAACATTTTAATTTTGTTAAAATTAATTAGCTCACGCGGTAACGCCATTGTTTATTCATCGTTTTTATTATAACATTTCATATACAATGCTGCCAATCATAGAAAGAATATTTTTGCGTAAAATAAAGTGAACGCATTATTGACAAGTTTGTACCTGTATTTATAACAGTAGAACATGGAAAGAAATGTATTAGAATAATTACACAAACCCTGCTTTGCCAACAAACCATTTAAAACCTGGGATGTTTTTTAAAATTATGATGAAATGCAAGTTTATTTTAGAGAATTTATTTTATAAGATTGGTACTTCTGACAAATGTCATATTTGATTGTCTATTAGTTAAAAAAGGACATTCCGTATTATCTGGGCATCAAACTTCGACAACACGAACGTTCCGTATTATCCGTGAGGTGGACTAACTGCATATTTGCCAAAATAATATATAGTATATTTGCGGCACAGTGGAAGATACTCTCAGTATCGCCCTGGTGTAAGACTACCATTCAGAATTAAAACCTTACTTGAAATGACCAATGTTTGGGCACCAGATCTGAATTGCCAGGTAATTCCCCATCTTCTTCTCCCGCATCTCCTTCCCCTCTCCACTACCTTCAGCGTCACAACATGGGGATGTTGTGACATTGTGAGGCTGAATTCTGAACTGGCCTCAAAACATGGGGATGTTGTAAGGCCTGTTACACTCTTCTGAGGTATTCATATAAATGAAATTAAAATTAAATATATTTTTAAGGATATTTTTTTTATTTATTTTTAACTCAATGAATACAATGTCAAATTGTAATTTTTAATTGAAGACAATAAAAGCGAAACTCAATCGAAAATCTGGAAACATAAAATGCAAAAAAAATATTTTCACCTCTGGGACTCGAACCCAGGACCTTTGGCTTTCCGGGCCAAGTCAAAAAAGCCGAGTCGCGGCCCGGAAAGCCGAAGGTGAAGGGCCAAGTCCCAGAGGTGCCAATATCTATTTCTGAATTTTCGTTTTCGATTGAGTTTCGCTAATAATATTGTCTTCATTTAAT
The DNA here is from genome assembly GCA_929108145.2 of Limnephilus rhombicus. Lineage (NCBI taxonomy): Eukaryota > Metazoa > Arthropoda > Insecta > Trichoptera > Limnephilidae > Limnephilus > Limnephilus rhombicus. Next base: position 21,208,092 of record OV815285.1, read on the forward strand.
TTTTTTTTTTTTTCTAATCCGTACCTAAATAGTTACCTAAACGCTTATAGGCACAGATTATGGAAATTACATTTCATTCGGATTTGTACCGATTTATTACATATTTCCCTTAAACACGGTAAGTTTTAAAGCTCTTAAAAAAATATATCTTATTCTTGAAGATAATATCTAGACTTTGCCCGCGCCGAAACGCAAATTATATAAAATTCCCTCGATAGAAAAAAAATCGCAAAATATGCCCAAAAATTATTATAAACATGTTTGTTTCAGTTATTTTACAAGTTATATGTATGAAAAAATTCACAGTGTTTCTTTAAATGCTGTTTAAGATAATGCCCGCAAGATTTTTGCTCTATTTTAAACAAGTCGTGTTTTATTAAACATTTTCGCAATTTTCGCATCGATTTTCTCCTCTAACATTCGTAATTTCGTATCTCTCCATCTTCTTCTTTTCGGGCCCTTTTGCAGAGCCTTAAAAGAAATAAGGATAAATTTTCGAAATATGAACTCAAAAACTCAAACCTAAAAAATACAACTTTTTGCATTCTGGGCGATGGAAAATACTGCATTCAAAATTTCTATATAAAATGTCATTATTTTAATTTTTCAAAATTAAAATTTTAAATGCAGTATTTTCCATCACCCATGATACAAATAATAGTTCTTTTATATAAAGTTGTATTATTGCACTTCACTTGCCAATCGTGGCTTCAAACACTAAACACTGCGTAAGTGAATTCATTTTAACAAAATTAAAATATAAAGTGCATATTTTTCATCTCCCCAACATAATACTCACTTTTCTTAATTCTAACTATTTTACCGCTCACGCTAATTTGTTCGGTTTTCAGAATAACTCATATATGACTCACAGAAGTCGTTGTGTCTCCTTTACTATCATGGTTAGAAATATGATCTAAACGGTGTTAGAAAAAGAAAACAACATGCTTTATTTTCAAATCTAAAAATTAACCGCATAATAGTTAAAATGTACACCTTTATTAAACCAAAATATCCAGCTCCAATTTGAAAATATATTATGAAAGTTTGGGAATTTTTAATTAATTATTTTTACACGAAAGGACAAGAAGTGAGTTGATGATAACGTTTATAATACATTTGTCTAATAAAATTTGTTTGTTTTTATTTTTTTTGTAATTTTAGTTAGGTGAGAAATTTTTCAAAGTTTCTTATGTTTGCTTTCAAAATTTTTGTGTTTCAAAAATTATATGTTTGTTTCGAATTATAAAATTTGAAAGCTCATTTCAGTAAGATTAAGAAAGGAACACTCCGATGGTTTGGGCATGTAGAGCGAATGAATGAGGAAATGAGTGTAAGGAGAATATATAACGCAAATGTGAATGGTAGAAGAAGTCGGGGACGCCTGAGAAAGTCATGGCAGGACCAAGTGAATCAGATACTTGAGTCGGGCCATGTCAAGAGCCAGAATAATAGAAGAGCATGTGTGAGACGATGTATGAATGTGAATGAGGCAAGGAGTGTGTGCCAAGACCAAGTTGTTTGGCGGTCCTTTCTTTCTGCCTAACCCTGCGGAGAAACGGTGTGATGGTTAGTTAGTTATTTCATCAGCTTTTAAAAATAGTGTTTAGTTTTTGAATGCATTCAGAAATATTCCGTCTTTTGGAGTTTATTGCAAAGCGGAAATATTTTGACCTTCCGACAAAATAGGCCCAAGGCATGTGGGGTGAAAAGAAATATTGCGTATTAACCGTGAGGTGCTGTACCAAATTTATCATCTTTTATAGTAATAAAGGTGAATCTAAAAGGTTTTTTTCAAAAAAATGTTTGTATTTGTAGAAATGTTTGCACAGCCCGTTTCTTTCTTCACAAATCTTAATTTTGGATTTAAGATGAAAATACCCAACCAAACTAAAAAATTATTTTTTTGTAATCAAAAGGTATATCAAATATCTAGTAGATAAGAGCTACTTTATCTATTTTTAAACGACTTCAAAAAGGAGGAGGTTCTCAATTCGACTGAATTTTTTTTTTTTTTTTTTAATGTTTGTTACCTCAGAACTTTTGAGTGGGTGAACCGATTTTTGATGATTCTTTTTTTATTTGAAGGCTGGTGCTTCCCGTGTGGTCCCATTTTAATTTGGTCCAGTTCCGACAATGGCATCCACGAGAAAACCATATGTCTTAAATTTGCATTTAGTATGTGCGCGACAAATGGACGAATAACTCAATATTACGCCAACCGATTTCGATGATTCGTTTTTTATTAGAAAGGATGTACTTCAAGGGTAATTTGATGACAGTTTGGTTAGGTTCTGATTATCGGATCCATGACAAATTAACAAAACTCGGCCGAATCTCTTAATTTGACGTTATGGTCAAATTATGTCTGTCTCATATGAGCAGCAAGTTTAGTAGGTTTACCCATATTCAGACAAATTAGTTAGTGTACTTCAGATTCACTAAAAATCAAAAAAATTTAACAAAACAAAAAAACGACTTCAGTACGATTGTTATTTTTGGAGTCGGTGTCAGCAAGTCGCTTGTGCGACACAAGCACATATCACCTATAGGTAACTATGTATGTAGTTACAAACCTACCTTGACTGACACCGACTCCAAAAGTAACAATCGTTTTGTTTTTTTGTTTTGTTAAAATTTTTGTTTATTGCTTCAAATTATAAAATATAAGCCATTACAGATTTTGATGTTTCATGATTTTAGAAACAACTTGGGGAATTATTTGCGAGTAAATGAAAAACATTAAAAAAATAAAGTATGTTGAAATATAAAATAAAAAATAAATATTAATAAATACATAATTTTGACAGGTATAAAATTAAATTACAAATTACCTGTTTACTTCGGAACAAAAATTCGCATTTTCAAAGATGTTTTATTTTTCATTATATTTTTTGACCGGTCGGTGGCTGAGTTGCCATCGTGTTTGGGTCCCACCCGGGCGTTGTGTGTTCGATTCCTCGGCTGGCTAACTCCCCCATCACGACACCAGCAACATTTTCCGCTTCCTGTGGTGGTAGTAGGAGATTTTCAAATATTGTCGGGTTATTCGTAACCTGGGAATATTTGCCTTTCTTTTAAAAAAAAAAAGATTCACACGGAAGATAACGCAGGATAATTTCTTTTAATAATAAAATTATTATAGGCAAAAGTCAATAGTTCCATATAAATGAAATCGGATATATTTATCCGTGACGCTATCCAGGTTACAAACCAATTGTTAGAATGATTGTTTTCAATAAAAAGGGTAGTTGCCTATGATATGAAAAATAAATTAGTTGAAGATAATATTGTTAATTCTAAAATTTGAAGGTAAATATTTCCCTATGGAGTCCACGTTCAAAACACACTTTAAAAAATTAAAACAAATTGTACAAGGTTGTAATGGTTAGCTATAAGTAATTTAGTAACCGGAATTGAAACATATTGCTTCTAATGTTTTTTTTTTTAATTTTAAAAACGCGAAATGTCATTTTGCCAAGGACCGCCATGTTAATTACGACGATGAAATACGCATTTTTAAAAGAAAAAATCACTTTCCGTCAGTTAGACAATAATAAGTACGAATTGCAATCTTCGGAAATGATAAATAATGCGTATTAATCATTATTTTGTTCAGTTTCATATACACGAAAAATCACGCGAGACGTTTGCTATCGTAATTAACAACATGGCGTTCCTTGAGAAATGACATTTCGCGTTTTTAAAGATAACAAAATAACCATTAAACTGCAATATTTTTCAATTCCGGTTACTGAATGACTTATTACAAACTGTAATCTACCTGGTACAATTTGTTTAATTTTTTAAAGTGTGTTTTGAGCGTGGACTCGATAGGGACATATTTACCAATTTGAAATATGAGATTGGCTATTATGACGGTTTGACAGTAGGGCGCAATAGCGGAATTGGTAAACGCACGTCCAGGATAGACGAGAAGTTCTGGGTTCAAGTCCCAGTTGCCATTAACTTTTTCTGTTTTTCTGTGTCTTGTTCTCGTTCATATTTTCGTTTAGATCAGTGGTTTTCAACCTGTGGTACCACCAGGGGTACGCAAAGCCAAATTGGGGGTACGCAATAATTTGGCATGCATGTAGAATCACTTGTTAAAATGCCTGAAGACGTATTACGCTCTGTATAAAATTGCATTACTTAATTGTATTTGTGTGACTTGATTGTTAAATTCATGTAATCATTAGAGTATTAAAAATTACAAAAATGAAACACGTCTTTCATTACGTGTGTAAAAAAGATAGATAGAGGGTTCGGGGAACAACAAATTTGTAGTGAGAGACAAGGGGTATGCCGGCTCAAAAAGGTTGAAGACCACTGGTTTAGATTATTATCTTCTTCTTCAATGATATAAATATGTAACTCACAACAAAATTCCAAAGTTGCTTCCAAAATTAAGTAAAACTGAATTCTTTAATAACCTATATTTCTTCATTTAAAACAAAAATAAATAAAGTACCATGTATCCATAATAGATATTTATTATAACTTTTGATTAAAAACATAAATTTTCAGTTTGGTTGAGTATTTTATCCTAAACCCAAAATAAAGTTTTGTATGAAACGGGCTGCGCAAACGTTCCTCGCATGTCCTGAAAGTCATCCTGAAAGTTTACTCATTATTTTTGCATATTTGTTTACACTCAGCTTAGCATTGAATATGGTTGACATTGAATATGGTTGACATTGAATATGGTTGACATTGAATATGGTTGACATTGATTGTGGTTATGTTTTTTCAGTCAAAGATGTATATGATTACTTCAGGGCCATTCTGAAGAACAAAGAGAAATCAATGAGAGCCCTCGAGCTCACAAAAGATGCCCTTGATCTCAATCCTGCCAATTACACAGTCTGGCAATACAGGTTCTTATATCTTTATACTGTTTATTGCTCATATTTACAAAAAACTGGATTATTTTTATGAATCATCAATCTAATAATACCTATTGTAAGGTCACAAAACCAATATCATGGCAAAAAGTATAAAAAGTGAAATGTAAAATATCCGTATTGTTATTTATTTTGTTCGAGATAATATAGTTCTGCCTTGTGAATAACTTGACAATATTTTATTTCCTTGTGCTGCCATTATGACCGCCTCAGTGATTAAAGGGCAAGGTTCTCAACTAGCTATCCGGAGGTTGGTTAAAATCCTGGCACGTGCAAGTGATTTTATTTGATTGATTTGTGTTTTCACGATTTGATCATTTAAAATAATACAAGGTGTATTTTCCACACGAGTTTGAGAGATGAAGATACTCTCAGTATATCGCCCTGGTGTAGGACCACCATTCAGAATTGAAACGATGGTTGAAATGGCTTTAGCCGTGTTTGTGACTAGATTTAAATAGCCAGGTACTTCCCCACCTTCCTCTACCACATCTCCTTTCCCTCCCCACTACCTTCAGCCTCACAACATACCTCGTTTAGGGATGCCGTAGTATCTCTGGTTCTAGATGATTGGAAGCAGTTGGCAGTCCTGTCCAATACTCACACATATATTTTTTTAAATTCTGCTTTCTTATTTAATGTTTTATTGTGGTAGACATTCAACGCCCTTTCAAACTGTGGTTAGACCACATTTACAGCGCTCTTGAGGTGATTTTTTGCAAAAACAGCGCTATATAAGTTGTCCAAATTTATTATTATAAGATGACTTAATTATATGAATCTAGTTGCCACAAATGTCACAAATGATCTAGTTTTTGTATTTGTTAATATATTTTAGACGAGAATTACTGCAATCCCTGGACGTAGACCTTCAAGATGAGTTGAATTATTTACAGCACGTCATAGAATCCAACCCTAAAAATTACCAGGTAATTATAAATTAATTTAATAATATATAATTAAAAATAAATGTATTAATTTGACTTATTAACACTAAGACAGCTAATAGGTATTTTTTTACCTGTAACAACAGGCAATTCTGCCTAGGCACAAATTTATTGCTACAACATTTATTTATTTATCAACTCCTAAAGCAATTTTGGGAGATATTTCTCTCAGACATCAAACACCTTTTAGTCTTTTTGTGAAATATTTCTCCCAGTCTGATATGGACTCCGGAAAAATTTTAACCCCTCCGCAACGTAAGCAGATATATGCGTTAAAAATACGACAGCAGTCAAGTACTATAAGCGTGTTTACACGTCAGCGCGTGTGTCTCCATAGAAACCATTATAATTCCGTGTTATTGTTTTAGTTACATCCGTAAAATAAAAAGTGAAATGTCGATAGTGAATCATGCTGCACATCTCTATTCAAGTTGTCCATAGAAATACTATGACTGACACATAATTTATCCCGCCAAATTTCTTACGGGCGCCCGACATTGTTAATTTCTATTAAATATTTTTATATGAAATGATAAAAAAGTGAGGTAACAAAAGTGTTTATTACACATTTATACAATAGAATAAGTATTGTTGTTTACATAATCTGTGATTTTAGTACCGTTTTCACATAAAAACATCACGTGAGTCATTTTCACATTTTTTTAATGTTTACATTCTAAATTTTAATATTTACAAATGTTAATATTTATTTGTAATATAATAATTCGAAAGCTTATTTTGTAACCTGTCTAAAACAGTTTTTACTATTCGGCTACGTTCAGAAATGTTTCATTTATAGAGCTTTAATTGTGAAGCGGTAATAATACAAAGTTTTCGTTTAAGACACCAAAACCTAATATTCTCGAAAACTCGGAGGGGTTAAATAAATTTATGAAACAACTTTTAGCATTTGAAAAATATCTGTTAACCCCTCCGCAACGTAAGCAGATATAAGCGTTAAAAATAGGACAGCAGTCAAATACAATAAGCGTGTTTATACGTCAGCACGTGTGTTTCCATAGAAATCGTTATAACTCCGTTATTGTTTTAGTTACATCCCTAAAACAAAAATTCAAAGGTCGATAGTAGATCAAGCTGCACATTTCTATCAAGTTGTCTATGGAAATACATAACAGGAATCAGCTGTCAATCGTGTAGTTGACAAAAATATTTACCCGCGCAAATTTGCTACCGGTAGCTCCACCGCGCTCCACATTTTAAATTTTTATTAAATATTTTTATATGAAATGATAAAAAAGTGAGGTGACAAAAGTGTTTATTACACATATATACAATAGAATAAGTATTGTTGTTTGCATAAACTGTGATTTTAGTACCGTTTTCACATAAAAACATCACGTAAGTCATTTTTACCTGTTTTTAATGTTTGCGTTCTAAATTTTAATATTTACAAATGCTAATATTTATTTTTTAATATAATAATATGAAAGCCTATTTTGTAACCTGTCTAAAACAGTTTTTACTATTCGGCTACGTTCAGAAATGTTTCATTTATAGAGCTTTAATTGTGAAGCGGTTATAACTAAAAGTTTTCGTAAAATGTCATTTCGTTTAAGACACCAAAAGCTAATATTCTCGAAAATTCGGAGGGGTTAAATTAGAAAATTTTTCGTTAAATACTAACTAACTAACTAACCATCACGCCGTTTCCCCGCAGGGGTAGGCAGAGAGGACGGACCGCCAAACAACTCGGTCTTGGCACACACTCTTTGCCTCACTCACATTCATACATCGTCTCATACATTCTCTTCTATTATTCTGACTTTTGACATGACCCGACTCAAGTATCTGATTCACTTGATCGTGCCATGTCTTCCTCGGGCGTCCCCGACTTCTTCTACCATTCACATTCGCGTCGTATATTCTTCTTACACTACTTCCTTCGTTCATTCGCTCTACATGCCCAAACCATCTGAGGGTCCCTTTCTTAATCTTACTCATTATGCTTACATCAGCCTTACATTCTTTGCGGATATCCACATTTCTCACACGATCATACATTGTTTTACCACACATACGTCTCAGGGATCTCATTTCAACAGCATTCAGTTTACTTTCATCCTTCCTCTGCCAGTTCCATGCCTCACTGCCATACATCAGGGTAGGTACCAGGACTCCATTGTGGACTGCTAGTTTCGCTTTTTTTAACAGTTTTTTATTAGCGCCAACGGCATTCAGTCCACCATTAATGGAGTTACCGGCATTCACCCTTCTTTCAATATCTCTTTCAGCCTTCCCATCTCTCGTAAACATACTACCCAGATACACAAACTCATCCACCTGCTCCAAATATTCATCATTCACAACTATGTTGCATACTGTTTTCGTACTCTCCCTTTCAAACACCATGACTTTAGACTTACTTACATTCATCATTAGCTCATTCTTCATACATACTTCGTTCATCCTAGATACGAGAGACTGTAGATCTTCCATAGTGTTAGAAATCAGCACCGCATCATCAGCATACAACAGGCAACATACTTTCAGATTACTCAATTTCGCGCCCAATCCCACCTCTTTCAATTCTTGCATACAATTATCCATGTATAGATTGAATAACCATGGTGACATTACGCAGCCTTGCTTGACACCTTTTGTGATGTCAAACCACCCCGTAAAACCACCGTTTACCCTAACACACGCAACGCTTCCCTCGTACAGAGACGCAATTGCCTGTATGAGATTTGTATTCACTCCATACTTGGACAAAACCTTCCATAGCTTTTTCCTGTCGACTCGGTCGTATGCTTTTTGTAGATCTACAAAGGCGCAGAAAAGTTTCTGGTTTTTCGCCAGAAATTTCTCAGTAAGCATACGCAAGGAGAAAATCTGGTCCATGCATCCCTTTCCACTCATAAAGGCACCTTGCATATCCCATATTTTATCCTTTGTTTCCATTCTTACCCTTTCAATCAATATTCTTCCGTACAGCTTGCCGACTGAACTTAGCAGGCTAATAGCCCTATGATTTCCACATTCCATACGTGACCCTTTACCTTTGTATAACGGCATGATTACAGCCCTTCTCCAATCTAATGGCGTGTAACCCTCCTCTAAACACTGGTTAAAAAGTTTGCACAACCATGTGAGAATAATATGGCTATCTCCTTTAAAGTATTCGGCAGCAATATTGTCGAAACCAACAGCCTTACCATTCTTCATGCATTTTATAGATTTTTTTATTTCATCCACGCTGATTTTGATTGAATTCACTCCGTCATCGTTCATACCCGATTCACTGCTGGCCTCACTATCACCCGGATTGCTTTCAAAAACCTCCTCAAAATATTTCATCCATCTCTCTTTTATTTCTTCCTCATTCGTCAACATTTTTCCATCTTTCGATTTTATGACTTTCAGGCTTCCGTTCTCTGAACCACTCCGGGACCTTTTGACCTCCTTCCAAAACAGTTTAATGTTTTCTTGGAAGTGTTTTGTCATTTTTATTCCCTCTTCCTCTTCCAGGCGTTTCTTTCGTTCTTTCACTCCAACACTTACTCTTTTCTTACATCCCTTATAAACTTCTTTCGCTCTATCTCTCTCTTCGCTAGAATCAGTGCCAGCCGCTATCAGACGTAACCATGCTTTCTTCTTCTCTGAGACCAGTGCTTTGATCTCGTCATCCCACCATGCGTCACCTTTCTTCCTACCTTGCGTACTTATTCCACATACATCTCTAGCAGATTCACAAAGACTCACCTTTATGTGGTTCCATGTTTCATCAATGCTTAGACCGTCCATTTCCTTCTCGTTCAATCTCATCTCTGCCAAATTCTCATACTCACTTCTGACATTAGCATTTTGCAGTTTTTCTACTTTGACTCTTGTTGGAGTTGATATCGTTTTCACTTTAGAGCGCCAGCCGCGAAAGAGATTTACTCTCGACACCACCAGAAAGTGGCCAGTTTCAACCTCCGCCCCTCTGAAAACTCTGGTGTCCTCGGTAACGGCTCTCAACCTAGAGTCAATTACCACAAAGTCAATTATCGATCTGGAAAGTGTCCACGTTAAATATTTTTATAAAAAATGCTAAAAAGGTGAAGTGACTATTACTTTTATAATACCTTGCCTGAGTTTTTTTGTTTTGTGGTAGTAATTACAGTTTATATGACAAAAACCATTGGTAAGTGACTTTAAAATCTCTACCATTCAAAATATTTTTTTTTCTAATAATTTACCTAAAAAGAACCTTGTAAAACCTCAAATTATAATATTTAACCATTGAAGGCAATATTAACAATTTTCTAATGATAAATATGAAGTAGAAAAATCAGAAAAAGATTTCATTGCATCTAGGAATTTCTGATTTTTCTGTTTGAAAGTCAAGTGTGCAAAGTTTCACCTCAACCTCAACATAAAACTGTAGAATTGTGTACAATACAAATCCACACCGCCCGCCACAAACAGACAATCGACTTTATATATTAGAAGATGTATGTAGTATTAAATATTTAGTTTGTTTGTGTTTTCAGATCTGGCATCACAGACGAGTAATGGTAGAATGGATGAATGATGCTTCCCTGGAACTGAAGCTGACTGAGAATATCCTGGACCAGGATCCCAAGAACTACCACGCCTGGCAACACAGGCAATGGGTCATCAAGACTTTTGGGTATTTTTCAAAAATTTGATTTCTCCCCTAGAAGTGCAAATAGACAAAATTTTTAACACATTGTATTATTGATAAGGAGAAAATATACATAGCTCCCGTAAGCACTCAGGCCATTGTGCTGATCATGTTTTACAGTATTCCCTTGACATCAAAACCAGTTCTTTTGGTAAAAATCACCAGGGCTGTCATTTAGCAGGTATTTGGCCACATCTATTCCACAACATGTGTTTCTAGGTATTTGAGTTTTTTTCCCACCAAGGCGAGACATTGACAGCATAAGTTAATTGGGATTTCTCTATCCTTTTCACACCACAGCTATAAATGCTTTCCACAAGAGATAAACTGATGAAACGACTTCTTCTACCATTCACTTCAAGTAATATAGAAGCAATGACCGCCATGTTCAACGGAGTGGTCAGAAGCAAGCTGGAGTACGCTAGTACTGTCTGGATACCATATCAACTTAAATACATAAATATGATTGAACAAATTCAAAAAAAATTCCTAAGGTATGTTTACATGCGATCTTACGGAATATATCCGAAATTCATGCATCACGTGGAACTGCTAAAGGAGACAAATTATCAAAGCCTAGAGACCAGGCGTAATGCCGGACTCATGGTATTCGAATTAAAGTTAATAAAAAACCTTATTGATTGTCCATATCTCCTGTCATGCTGTGGCTTATTCGCTCCTGACAAATACTGTCGAACTCGTAGCCACGCCCTATTCTACATACCGCAGGGTCGGACAGATGTCATGGCTCAACACAGCATGACAAGAGGTTTGGCATTGCTTAATGCCCTACCAGCGGATATAGATGTGTTTGATATCACCATACCATGTTTTAAAAAAACTATATACATGTATTGTTAGTTATAAGAAAATTTAAATTGTACCGTAATTGGACTCACCTGTCTGTCATACAATAAAAAATAAATAAAAATTATGAAATATTCATTGTTATTGTTAAAAAACTACATTATAAAGTCTTTCTAGGATCGGGCGTCCTTGGCTTTTTCTACCACTCACAACTGTATACCATGTTGATGCTGTTAAAAAATTACATTAAATCGACTTTAATTCAATTCCGAAATATTATTCCAGTGCAAAGATAATGTGTTAAGTCTTCCCCGGGGTCCCCAACTTTTTCTATCATTGTCTAATGTACACCACATTGTTAGTATTAAAATTATGTCGATTTTAATTCGACTCTGTGTATCTCATTCTGGTACCCAGATAATGTGTAAGTCTTTCTCGGACATCCCCAACTTTTCTCACCATTCACTACTGTGTATTGTGTTTTTAAAACTCTTAAAACTACACTGAGTAGTTTTTTGTTGTTTGGGGAACGTCTGATGAAACTTTTTAAATTATCGAATTTCTTTCTTGAAAAGATTATCAATTTCATTGGCTGTCTTGATACCTAGAAGACGAAAGTCTTTCAAAAATTTTGTTTCAAATTGGTTTAACAATTTTTCAACAATCAACAATTTTTCACAATTCCAGGGATTATCTGTTCTGTGTTTTTTTCCACTCTCAACAGTTGCCTTCAATGTCTTGGTGTGGGGCACCAGCTAATATTAATATTACTTTGTATTACCTGCAGATTATATGACAAAGAATTGGATTTCGTTGAAGACCTCTTATCAGCGGACATCAGAAACAACTCGGCGTGGAACCAGCGTTTCTTCGTTGTCTCCAACACCACGAGTTTCACGGAAGCAGTCATCGAGTTGGAACTAGCGTACACAATCGAAAAGATTAAGTTCGTTAAGACAAACGAGAGCGCGTGGAACTACTTACGAGGCGTTCTCGCATTCGACGAGAGAGGCCTGTGCAGAAACCCCGTCCTAACTGCATTCTGTGAAGATTTATACGCTAGCGGAAATCGGTCGCCGTTCCTGTTAGCGATGATTATTGATATCTGTGTGGAGGCTGTAGGGAAAGGGGGTGAAGATATGTTATATACTAGCTTGCGAGGGACGGACCTCTGCAAAGAAATGGCGGAGAAATTCGATAAAATCAGAGCAAAATACTGGCAATACATGTCTAACAAGTTTGTGCCGAAAGAAAAAAAGGAGGAAAAACCTTTTTTCTGCCAGATGCATCAGGGCATGGAAAAAGTCATGGAGACTTCATAATATTACCAAAATGTATTTACTATAATTTTTTTCTCCAGATCTTGCTGTTTTGAGACTATGCAAGTTTATTTTTTAAAAAAATTGTAAATTAATATGCTTAATTATGTTTTTTATCGTAATGAAATCTGAATTATTGAAGGTGGTCCAATTCATACCGTCTCCAAAGGAAAGGAAAAAAAAATTGTGTAAAAAGTAATCCGATTGTGTTAGTTGATAATCTCTAAATCATCAATGCCATTCAAACATAGATTAATTTATCACTTTTATACAATTCAATTTGCTATATCTTTATATTTATAAAAAATTTCCGTGTTATCTACGTGTGACTTTGCTTTAAAATCTTGACTGCTTCAAATTGAACACTTTCTAGCAGAAGTTAGTTGAAAAACCTTGTCCATTTTTGAGATTTGATATGTTAGTTAGTTTTCACATTCTGTGTACGTTCTATTCAAGTTCTGTTATTATATCATTATCGGCCATTTGCTTCATAAAACTGAAATAATCACAGAACTTGATTCTCAGAATGTGAAAATTAACTTAAAACAATGATGAATTGTTAAATTTTTTTTAAACAACCTATCCTAAGGGTGGGTTTCTTCATTTACCGAGACTGCTAAATGCAATGCTAATTGTAAAAATAAACGATCGAAATTTAAAAATTTCTTTGCATTTGACCGTTTACTTTTACAATTAGCATTGCATTTAGCATTATCGGTAAATGAAGAAACCCACCATTAGTGTGGAAGGTCAAAATCACTTCTTTAGTTGACGATACACAATAACTTTTTTCAGCCCAATTCCCGTATAGAGACCAAAGATCGCTATTTTCATCTCTATTTTCATATCTACGATTTCAGAGTGTATTACCAGAGAAAACCAGAAATATGTAATTTTTAAATCAGATTTTAGATGTATTGACTCTTTTCCACAAAAAATTATAAATGGATTTCGAAAGATTGTTCTATTATCTAGCATTCGCATGTTTTAAATTTTGAGAAAAAATGTTTATTTTTAGTATAATAAAGTTATACCATAGATCGTTGGCAGATTTGTTAAATTTTCAAAAAAGATTTTGTATTATACCACACCCATTCTAAAACATATAATCACGTAGTAAAATAAATCAATGCATTATCTGGGTATCGCTTGTTTTAGAATTTTAATTTTAGTTTAAATAAAATCATTAAAAAATATGTACCTACATATATGTGTTTCTTGACAAAAATTGGTCCATTTGTGTATTTATTTGGGCACTTACAAACTAATATATTTCAGATTTTTTTTAACATTCTTATTTAACTTAGACATTATTGAAAAATGATAAATACGTATAATCAAAATATTATTACAAAAAGTATATTATTTTAATAGTTTTATCATCTTGCCTTTAAGCATTTTTGGATGTACGTATAAATTAAAGCAAATTTGAAATGAAATAAAATCGATATTGAGTTATAATTTTAAAAAGCTGGTACGGAGAATAATTAATCTTTCTCATTGAACCGCCCTGCACGATCGTAAGAACAACTTTTGACGAAATGTGGATTTTTGGCCGCTGACTGGTTAAACGCTCTTCAGTTGTCATCACAGCAAAAAATATGGTTCATGTGTTGTTTGCTGTGATGCCAATTGAAATCGTAGATATGAAAATAGCGATCGCGTAAAGTGAAAATTTTTGTTTTTGGTCTCTACTAGAATCGGGCTGAAAAAAAATGTCGTGTATAACGGCCATTTGAACATGAAAAGCGGTTGTAATGGTGCATCTTCTTTTTAAATCTTGTCAAAATGTATTATTAAAACTATATGAACTCGAACCTGTCCCACAAGATGCGCACTGTAAAAAATGTTTATTGTATAAATTATTTGAATAAAATTCTATCTTATTATGGAATCGTTTTATTGACCCTTTCTTTGGTACTTGTTTATTACATACTTTCAAATGTTCACAGAAATACACATTTTGTTGTTTATTCTTTCACGCAAATAATTTTGTATATCTTCTCTGATGGGGGTAGTTCACTGATGACCGCCATAGTACTTGTATCACAGCGGAGATTTTGCACGAAAACATCATTCACGTATAGCTGAAAAGAAGAAATGGATTCCCAACAATGTTTTTTTTTTCATGTTTGCTCCACACTAAAGCCATCCCTGATATAAGTGATATGGTTTTTAACATTGGCGGTCCATAGGAGGTCCAAATAAAATAATTTCCCTCAGGCCCTGCCTTCTTTGGGGATGCTGCGTGATGCGGTGGAACTTCTAAGGAAATGAAGGAGAGGAAAAAAGTACGAAGGGTAGGTGGGAATCTGGGGGTCAGTGCTTCCAGGAGTGAGAGGTGTTGGATTCACCCTTCCTACTGCGGTGCAAGGCTATAGGTCGGGAGAGCCTGGCTGGAGAGGTGAAAGGGTCTCCCTCAACCTGCCTCCCCATCTGATCCACCACACAGTTGGTGAACCAGTTCGGGAGCCAAATCTGGCCATCCGCTGCCAATGCTTAGACAAACCTCACCCCATGAACCCGGGCACCTATTCTAAGTCACCGAAAGTAAGAAACCACCTGGGATGATGTACCAGCCTCCCAAATTGACAATTATAATTGTATTCATCGCCATATTTGGCATAATACATATTATATTACTTGTTAAAGTTTTTAATGCATACTAGTGAGTGCCCGGCATGCGTTGCAATGCCACATAACGAAAAAAATGGTTTCTCCCTGTGTGTCCTTTCCCAAGCCTCCCTATTCCCTGTCCCATTCCCCTTCGGCGTTTCTTCTCTCTCGCGTTCCCCTTCCACCTTTGCCACCTTCCCCCGTCCCGGATCCCACTTTCTTCATTGTCCTCCCTCCCTCCCAGGTTCCTCTCCCCCTCCTAACTTTCCTCCCTGCTGCTACACTATTGAAATACACACTCGCGCACCATCTATTATAAAATTCTTGTACAAATATTGCATCGCCAGAGCTCACAATTATATATAGAAACTTTCCCAGGAATGCACACAACAAATAGCCAAAATTTAATGGCAATCGGATGAATGGTATATGAAATAATTTCACAAAGCCAGACCTCACCGTTAGCTTTTTATATAAAAATCTTGCTGATTTTTGTTATTTTTTCCGGTTAATCGATCTTTGTTCCAGATAAACTCGAAACCACATAACTGATTTAAATGAAATTTGGCTTACTGTGTGTGATTTGGTAAAAATTAAAAGATAGGATAGTTTTTATCTTGATTATTGACCTCAATATTTATTATTGCGAATTAAATGTTTGTTATAGGACAATGCTTTGTAATTATTTGTAAGTTCCATAAGTTTTTAACAGATGGCGGTGTGAGTTAATTTATCGAAAAAAAAATTGGTTATCTAGGTTGGGTAACCATCCAGTAGATGGTGTTGTGTTTCGATTTCGAGCCACAGCAAAGCGTGTCCGGGTCAGCTAGTATGTATATAGAAACCTTTGCTGACAACAAATTATCAAAGTTTCATCGTAATCAGATGAATGGTTTAGGAACAAACAGGAAGTGACAAACAAAGAAACATTCATTTTTATATACATATTAAGATCAATCCGTTCCCTACTATTGACATAGTTCTTATCCACCAGAGCAATTGAGAAAACCAGGTGTTCGGTTTTCGATTCGGCCATTCGATTTAATTAAATATTAATATGGAAACATACTTACTGCAGTTTAAAGCCAGTGAATCCACCTAGATTTCATCATTTATCTCATATTTTTAGTTTTTACAAAAAAAAATCGTTAAATTCATTTTAATTTATTTAAACTATCTACCTAATTTTGGATAGCTATCGTTCGAGTGGTTATAAATCAAGCAAAATTAACCCTTTTAACATAAAAGTTTCACCTTCTAATTTAGATATCATGTATATAATAGTTTTTAATAATTGATTTACCTTGTATCCTTTAATTCCTTCCAATTTAGGTATTTCATATTTCACCATTATAGAAGTATCTGTCAATTCCTTTATTTCCATCAGGCCAAGTTCGTCCGTGTTGAGAATATGTTCTCCAATTAAACTTTCAGATATCTTGAATCAATAAACACACTACTACAGAAAAGATCTACCAACCTATCTGTGAAGAGGACCAAAAGTCGCCCTAATGAATTAATAAGGCGACCAAAAGAGAAACTATTTTATTTATTCTCTTTTTGTACATTTTTTTAATGCATATTTACCGTTGCTTTAACGCCTCCTCTTGTATCACCACATTTTCTTTTTGATGTTTTATTGGGAGAATCACCTGTTTGAAAAAATATCTATTATTAAGTATTGTTTTCTATTTTAAATTTTTTTATGTGTAACTAGCTTTTACCTGCAGTTTCGCTCGCATGGTATTAGGTGGAAATCCCACTGATTCATTTATTCACTGATTCACTCACTCACTCATTCACTCACTCCCTCCCTCCCTCCCGCCCTCCCTCACTCTCTCACTCCTTCGCTCACTTACTCACTCATGCACTCACTCACTCACTTGTATAATATGAAATCCATAGCAGGCATGCGCACATCAAATCACCCAAATTTCTTCACAATCGGATTCTGATGTTAAATACACACGTTAAATACATTTTCATTTATACAAATTTCATAACGTCAGAGCTTAACATTATATAAAGCCTATAAACTTCGCGGGTGTGCGCACAACAAATCACCCAATTTTCATCGCAATTGGATGAACGGTATGGCAGCACATAACATACGAACAAACAAATATTGATTTTTATATATAAAAAGATAACTGTACCCTTAATTATTCTACGCATTGTGAGTTCATGTGTTTGTGAAAGTGTTTACGAAAATGCCAGAGTGGTAAGTACAAAATATTACATTATTTAGTTATCTAAGCAATCCGAATAATGTTTCTGACCGTAGAGGAATAATTTTTTTTTTATTATTATTTTAAATAAGTAAATTATGCCAATTTCCGTGTAATAAGAATTTTTGGACTGTACTTTTTCACCTTGTTATTTCTAAGCTAAATGGATTGATTTTATGCACCTAACATGCTTAGTCAACAACTTTTAATGTATGGTCAAAACAGTCAGCAGCAGCGTTAGATCCGTCTATGAATACAGGTAAATGGCGGATATTACCGTTAATTTTTAGCGGTAATTCGTTGTCCGAAAATGCTATTATTGTGAAACCGCAACCTTCATTGCTAGAAGGCATAAACTGACGACGCATGCGTGTCCTATGTGTGTCCTTTCCCTTTGCACTCACCCTCCACTTATTAAAATCAGGTCAGTTGCATTCGATCTTTCGAGAAATGTGCGGAAAACATATGCTGGAGAATCCTAGGTCTAATTTCACAAAATATAATATCAAAGTGATGAATTTACTATAACGATTTTTGATAATTGATAATTAATTGATACATCAGCTGACAAAACTCTCCAACTAGAATTTTTATCTCAAGTAAATCTAAATAAGTTTTGGCTTGCACAACGATGCGAATCCAGAAGTGTTATTGTTAAGTGTATTTGTTTGACTATAGTTTATAATTATACTAGCTGACCTGACAAACTTCGTACCGTCTCAGAATCAATAACTGTTGAATTAAATAAAGTTTTTTTATTAAGTTAAAAATTACACAGTGAAGCAATTATGGATGCGCTACTGTCCGTGTTTTGTTTTTGTCAGTATCAGAGATGGCGTTGTGTACGGATTTATATTTTTGTGATTTTCTTACTTACGGGAATTCGGGAGGCGGATACGGGTGCCGCCGCCCCGGGAACCATTTATTGAATAACCAACACCTCTGCCATAGATCACCCCAAGTGGTTCGCTACGTTTGGTGATTTAGCAGGGGTGCCCGGGTTCATGAGGTGACTTA
Source organism: Limnephilus rhombicus (assembly GCA_929108145.2). Classification (NCBI taxonomy): domain Eukaryota; kingdom Metazoa; phylum Arthropoda; class Insecta; order Trichoptera; family Limnephilidae; genus Limnephilus; species Limnephilus rhombicus. Next base: position 21,226,581 of record OV815285.1, read on the forward strand.
TGTCCGGGTCTTGGCAGTTGATGCCCCTGCCCACCTGCTGCTTGGGGGGCGGATCGAGAGAGACTGGTTGAGGGAGGCCTTTTGACCTTTCCAGCCGGACTCTCTCGACCCATTGCCTTGCATCACAGTTGGAGGGATGGATTCATACGTCCGTCACTCCCGGACACACTGACCCCCAGATTCCTACCCACCCCTCATACCTTTTTCCTTCCCAGAACTTTCTATCCTCCCCATTCCTTAAAAAGATCCTCCACACAGCATCCCCTAAGATGACATAGGTCCTGAGAGAAATTATTTTCCTCGGGGCCTCCTGTGTGGAGCTTATGTAAAAAAATGCATTTCATTTCAGAGATTTATTATAATTATTGTATTTTTCCTTTGGAGGTGTGCAGACATACGTTCACCATTTGTCTCATTTTCGACTATTGACATTGAGTGTGTAAGAAAGAAGGGCAGCATTATATGATTAAAAACAAATGCACAACAATCAACGCATTGACATTTGACGTTTTTGAATGTTAGGAATTCATGCACAGTTCAATATTATACCCCTCACAATATTGCTGCAGTTCTTTCAAAATAGGAGAATTCGTTCCATACAAAATGTATGGGGAAAATAATTTTCTTTATGACTATTTATTTCGTTAACTTTTGTGATGTTTTAATAGTTATTATCCTATCCGGGGCGGAGACAAATCCAACAAATCAAAGATCATCAAAATCAGTCAGCCGTTCTCGAGTTATAAATAGTGTAACTAACCCGACTTTGTTTTATATATTAAGATTTGTCACCTTTAACAGAGAGCATCTTGTCAATTGTCGCCTGATCGCAGTTTTGTCCAGGTGGACAATTACATTCTGGAAAAGCACTGGCAATCTTTTTGATGAGATTGTCAAAATTCTCGCTCAAACTAAACAGGAGGTAAGAAGCATCTGGGGATTTGATCATCCGAGTTGTCATATTACCACATGAGCTATTTCCTTCAAGCCGGCAAGGGTCTTCCAAGCTATTATTCGACCGGCAGCATCTGGTTTTATCGACTCTTTCAAAGTTTCGGGTTTGCAAGTTGCTTGGCTGTGGAAATTCTGCAATGGCTCCTGGCATTTCTGTCTATTGTGGTTTGGACAGTCGCAATCGGGCATGTGTTCCCTTACCAGCATTTTTATCTTCTCTAAGAGACTGTTTTTGTTTTTGCAAGCACACTCGTCTCGGTATTTAGTTTGACTGTCAGACTCATCGGCGAATTTAATGGTTTGTTTGATTGATGACAAGTCACAAGTTGTGCAAACTTCGGATGTTCCACAAAGTTCTGCATTGCATTTTTTGCAAACTTTAGAAGGTTTTTTATCTTGTTCAGGTGTTGATCCGCATTTTTTAGGTACTTTATTTGTGCTTTCGCTTTTTTCTAATGCAGCCGTTTTCATGGTTGGATCACAAATTGTGCAAAATTCTGTTGTTACACAAATTTCCCTCTTGCAGTTTTTGCACACAACAGTTTTTTTATTAGTTACCTTATCGATGGTCCCGCATTTTGCCGCTTCTTTCTTTGCAGTATCGATTTTAGGTGCTGTATCAATTTGCTGTGTAATATCTGTTTTTCTTGTTGGATCACAAATTGTGCAAAATTCAGTTGTGACACAAATTTCTCTCTTGCAGTTTTTGCACACAACAGTTTTTTTATTAGTTACCTTGTCAATGGTCCCGCATTTTTCCGCTTCTTTCTTTGCAGTATCAATTTTAGGTGCTGTATCAATTTTAGGTGCTGAATCAATTTTAGGTGCTGCAACAATTTTAGATGCTGAATCAATTTTAGGTGCTGCAACACTTTTAGGTGCTGAGTCAGTTTTAGTTGCTGTATCAATTTTGGGTGCTGTACCGATTTGCTGTGTAATACCTGTTTTCCTTGTTGGATCACAAATTGAGCAAAATTCGGTAGTGACACAAATTTCTCGATTACAGCTTTTGCACACAACGGTCTTTGGCTGTCCTTGTTGTGGTGCAGATCCACATTTTCTAGGTTTTAAGACATTTTCTAGGTTCTGTATTTCAGGTTTTAGTGGTATGTCAAACTTTTGGACTGTGTCACTTTTTTTTTCTGTGTCGGTTAATATTTTTACATTTTTTTGCTCTGTGACACTTGGTACCTTAACGCTTTTCGGTGCCATGTCACATATTGTGCAGAATTCTGTAGTAATACAAATTCCTCGATTACATCTTTGGCAAACAGTAGTTGTTTTGTTGGTATCCTTAACTACAGTTTTCTCATGATGAGAAGTCTCCATTGCTGCATCATCAAACTTTTTGCTAGGGCACAGATTTAGGTTACAAGTTGTGGATTTATCCTTTCGGAGGCTTGAGAGCTCTTGGCAACATTTGCAGTCACAAATCACCAATTCTTTCTTTCTTCTGTTAACAGCAGACGGTTCTTGTAAATTCCTAGGCAGTTCAGATAAACACGAGCAGATTGTACCTGCACTCCCCACATTTCCAGAATGTGTTGCTAAAACACTGCAACTCGGCTCACTGGAGCATTTGCTAGCTTTTGAAGGCTGTCGATTACATTGCGGTTTGTTAATTTCTGGACTGGAGACATTCTTCTTAAGCGTTTCTTGTGCATAATTGAACACTTTTCCAAGGAAATCGTTACTGAAATTACTAATACAGTCATACATACTTCCAGAATATGAAGAGCTACCTGACTTGTTTGTTGCTTCATCAGAAATGCCCATTTTGCAACTAGACTTGGTCTCCGTGTTGCGAATTTCATATAAATTTTCAATCCCCAGACCTTTTCCAAAATAATCATCTTGTACGTACTGCACACAAGTGCACTGAATAGGAAATTTGAATTTTACTGGTTTGGTCTCTTCTTTTTCCAGTCTGTTTTCTCTTAAGATGCTCTCGTAGATGTTTTGTAAAATGTTGACAGGCTGGTTAACATTGTGGTCTTCTGAACAGTTATAAAATAGGTTTGAACTTTTTGTATTCACTAAATTTGCTCTGCATTTTGGGCCATCACTACCTTGAGCTATTTCATTTCTTCTTTTTATATTTTCAGTCAACTCAGTGACGAGTTTACCAAATTGCAGTTTATTGGCAAGGTCTGATTTCATAACAACACTGCTTGCAGAATCTCCCTCAGACTTGTTGTTAATCCACTCTCTCACACATGCACAAGGTTTGTCCCTCATTTTGATGTGTTCACTTCAGAAATGTCTAGGATACAAGTGAAGGGAAACTTGTGAATTATTTATACACTAAAATTTATAAAATATCAAGTCAACTGGAATTTGACAAAGGAAAATTTCTTAGAATGATTGCATTCGAACTTATGTTTTTGTTTTTAAGAGAATGTTTATAAGTACCTATCTGAAAAGTATATGGAATATTTAGCGTTTTGAAAACAGATTAGTTCAAGGTTGATATTTTCATGAGATATAATAGTTTTTTTTTTTTTTAATGGCTCTTCACCCCAAGGGAGTGTTCTGGCCAGTGTCAAGTGAATGCTTTTGTGAGTGTAATTTTTGGTTAATATTAACTAATTTAGTTTTAATAACAAGAACCAATCTGCATTATATAATAATACTATACAAATAACAATACACAAAATTATTACAATAAAAAATTATTTTAATTAAACATAACAAGGAAATTAAATGATATGCTGACACAATTTATTGTGCGTAAAAAATAAAAAAATAAATAAATAAATACATGAAACTTAACTTACAGTTACAAATTGATGCTTATTGAACTTATCCAACAAGTAACTACTAACACAACATTTGGGCAAAAAGCTTCTTATATTATGGCATTAAAACTCTACAATAAAATACCACTCTCACTCAAAAACCTCAACATTATAACATTTAAATTTCAAATAAAAAGATGGATACTAAATATAGGGAGATCAGAAATAGAAAATCTACTGATATCAAATATAGACTAAAACCAAATCTAGTAATCTAAATTATAAAAAAAACCACTATCTTATTTACTTTATAATTATTTTTAAAAAAATACTACATGATATATGTTATGTCTAATTCATATCAATTTCTTATAATTAAATTATAATATGTAAATGAAATCCTCAGCACGGGAGATCCCAGTGAGGATATCATTATCTCTACTGTTACTAATAAATGAAGACAATAAATCATTATTATTATTAAATCATTATTATTATATTCAGGAAATTAGCCAAGATTTTATACACGCGTTTGTTCACAGAAGATAACAGGCATGCAATGTTGTAGGGAGGCAATATGCCCGAACTGATAAGGTGAGGGATGAAATTTTTGTATGAATTATTTAAAGGGCAACTGAAAAAAATATGATTGAGATCCTCTTCACCAAGACGACATTCACACATCGCAGAATTCTTAACATGAATTTTTGTCAAGTGAACATTGTGGCAGCAATGCCCTATCCGCATACGGCTAATGGAGGATGTCGAGAATTTGTTAAAAGAAAGTCTGGAAAACCACGGTTTTGAAGGAATCGTTGGCTGAATTGTGAAAAAGTTATATCCTTTTGATTGACTAGATTCTTCCCAATGATTCTGCCATGTGTCCTTCAATTTTATGAAAATGTCATTGGTGTTTAAAAATTTATATAAAATATCCCCCGAAATAATGGCATCTTTCGCCAATGAATCGGCCTTTTCATTTCCAGGGATACCGCAGTGACTAGGTATCCAAGCCAAGACGATTTCTTTGTTAGAGTCGGTTAATTTATGAATTAAAGTACGAATTCCAACACAGAAATCGTCTTCTGGGTAATGGAAGGGGGAAGAGTTTAATTTTTGAAGTGCACTCAGGGAATCGGAGAGAATTAAGAAGTTTCCAATGTGATCATCATCAATGTATTTGAGGGATTTAAAAATGGCTATACATTCAGCAGTGAAAACGGAAGCCTCTTTTGGAAGTTTAATTTTTCTATCGACTTGATCTGATGGGCAGTGGAATGCCGCTCCCACATGGTTTGATAAGAGAGACTTGGAACCATCTGTGTAAATAATTTTCCAGTTGGAATATTTCGAATTTAAAATTTGGATAAGTTTTGTTGGAGCTTCATGATTGTTAATTATGCCGAGAGAAAAAAGAATATTTGGTTTCCACAAATGAATACGAAAGGAGTTGGCATATAAAGGAAGTTTGTCTGATGAATTTAATAGGGGTTTATACGCACTGTTCATATGGAGGCTTTTAACAAGAAGAGGAATTGATTTGTTCCTCCAATATGGAAGTGATTTCACTTGAGCAGTGAGTGCAGTAATTTTGTCTTTCAGTGGGTGATTAGAGAGTCTTAAGCATTTAAATAAAAACTTGTCAGCCAAGAACTGTCTTCTGAAATGAAGAGGAGCCTCCACAGCCTCCACTTGTAAAGCGTTAATTGGGGAAGAACGCATTGCTCCGATAATCAATCTTAAACTTTGTAATTGGATACGGTCCAACCTCGCGAGGTTCTTTTTAGAAGTGGGTTCGATGAGGAATGACGCGTAATCCAAATGACTCCTAACATATGCGTTATAAAAAAGTTTTTGGGTGAATGGGTGACTTCCCCACCAGACCCGTGAAACGGCACGTAAAGCGTTGAGGCCAGCTTGACATTTGTTAATGATTAAATTAACATACGGGTTCCATGTTAACTTAGAGTCTAAAATTACCCCAAGAAATCTTATCTGTACCTGCATAGGGAGAATTGAATTATTTATTTGGACTGTTACACGCGGAGTAACACGTTTTCTGGAAAAGACGATAACATTGCTTTTGGAAGGAGAAATTTCTAAGCCGTGATTTGTTAACCAGGTGTCAAGGTTTTTCATGCAAATGTTAATCAATTCCTCCAGAATAGAAATAATTCGTCCTGAAATATATATAAAAAGATCATCCGCATACTGAAGTATTTTACAAGATGGATGCATACTGCGATGCAGGTCAAAGGTATATATATTAAAAAGGATAGGACTAAGGACGGAGCCCTGAGGCAAACCCTTGTTTACTATTCTTTCCAGTGGAGGAGAATCCAGCACCTGGATTTGAATTTTCCTGGTAAGAAGGAGGTTAATTATAAAACTGGAAAGCTTACGAGGGATGCGAATTTTTAATAATTTATTAAATAAAACATTGTAAAAAGCTCCGCACACATCAAGGCAAACACCGACAAGGAATTCATTATCGGCCAGGGCCAACTGGATATCAAAAGTCAGGATGGACACACTTTCGATCGTACTTTTTCTTTTTCGAAAGCCAAACTGAGAGCTGGGAAGAATTTTCTCATTTTCTACATACCAGTCTAGACATCTTTTAATCATATGTCAGCCTATTTTAACTAAGGAAGATGATAGAGCTATAGGTCTGTAAGAAAGTCCAGAGTTAGGGTCTTTCTGGGGTTTCAGAATGGGAACAATTATTTGAGTTTTCCAGGATGATGGAATTTTGCCGGAGTCAAAAATCAGATTTATAATTGACAGAAAATAGTTTAGTGTGGTAACGTCGCAGTTTTTAATAAAGCTATAAGGAATTCCATCTACACCAGCGGATGAGTCTGTGAGATCGTTTAAGACCTCCCTAAGTTCCGTTAAATTGAAGTGGGTGTCCATCCAACCCCGTGTATTAAATGAGCATGTGAATTCTGTTTCATTAAAATTACTTGTAGTTTGAGGAGCTAGTTTATCGGCAAATTCCTTCACCCACTCTGAAGTGAGTGGTCGAGTCACCGTTGGGATGTGAGAACCCTTAAACCTGCGAATTGAATTCCAAACAACTGAAAGAGGAACTTCGAGAGATAATGATGAGCAAAATTTTTTCCAGCCTTGACGTTTTTTGTTTTTTAGAAGACGTTTGGTCTTAGCTTCAATCTGTTTATACTGAAGGAAGTTCTCCAAATTCATATTTATTGAATAAATTTTCGCATATTTTTTCCTCATATCTACTGCATCTGAGCATTCAATATCCCACCAATGAGCTGGGGGAGGTTTCCCTTTGTTACGTGTCATTTTAATGGGGATAAATTTTTCTGCGGCCGTAATGACTGCTGACACCAATAAATCGTAACATTCCGCAACATTTTCTGTAGTAGGAGAGGGCAGATTTTGCACAGAGAACTTTGTATGATTTGAATAGTCATTCCAGTTGGCCCTGGCAGTTAGGAACCTTGGTTTTCGACTACTGCACTTGACATTTTTGTTGGAATGGTAAATATTTGAGGATTCAATGAGGATGGGGTAATGATCACTCCCATGAGGGTATCCAAAACCTTCCATAACAGGGATGCGGCTATGCTAGAATTGCAAATAGTAAGATCAACCATGCTGGGTTGCTGACCAGGCACCTGAAGACGGGTAGGAGAACCATCATTGATGATACAAAAGTCTAGTTCGTCTAGTAGATCAACAATATCTCTACCCATTCTGTCACAATTGTGAGCTCCCCATAATCCGTGATGGGCATTGAAATCTCCCAGAACAAGAGAAGGGGTTGCTTTCAGGATTGATTTTGAAGGTTTATTAGATGGTGATATATACAAAGAAATTATTGTAGTATCAAAAACCTTTGCGGCCGTCACTTGAAAAGGACAACCAATTGGTTTTACATCTACTGGGGAGAAGGGTAATGATTTTTTTAATGAAATGAGCGGAGCCGCCCTTTCCATCTTGACGGTCGTCTCGAAGACAGTGGTATCCCCTGACTCTGAAATCAGAATCCGGTTCCAGCTACGTCTCCGAGATGGCAGCCACTACAATTGAGTTTGAGTATAATGTGTTTAAAAATTCTTCAGTCTTATTTCTAAGACTATGACAATTCCACTGAAGAATCCTCATCAGAGGAGCCATTTATAGTTGAGTTGATAATATTAGTAATTTGTTTAGCAACTTGGGACGGTATTTGTATATGTAAAAATGAGGTGATTAGTGTAGAGTTAAGGTCTATATTATAATTTTGTTCTTTAGTAGATGACTTTGGGTAAGAATTGAAATTTGAACTGGAAGGAAGTTGTCCATTAGGGAACCACAGAAGGGATTCGTGATTAGCATTATTTTTTTTTATTAGAACTCTAGGTTTCACGACCCTTTCAACAGTTTTTCTAAATGAAGAAGAAGAAGGTTGAGAAGGGGTGGATTTTTTAGAATTTTTGGAAGTTACTTCAGAATAAGATGGAATGGATTTGTTAAACATTCTTGATGCTTCCGCATAAGATATGCTCTTCTTGGCCATTGTGTGTTTAATATCGCGCTGCCTTGACAGTTCAGGGTAAGTTTTGCTGATGGACATGTGAATTCCGGAGCAGTTTAAACATTTATAATTTTCCTCTGTTTTATCGCAGGAATCGCCACTATGGGATGAACTGCACTTGAAGCAACGAGATTCTGATCTGCAGAGGTTCTTTGTGTGTCCAAATCTGCAGCACTTGTAGCACTGCACAGTTGGGAACACATAGAGCTCTATTGGCCTCAGCCGCTGTCTTGAATTCAACAGAAAGACGGTTCCGGCCAACCGACTTCACTCCATTCCAGACAGGGTGGATTTTATTTTTAAACATAAAATGTCCAAAGTCCACATCGTATAAATTTGATTGTTTTTCATCCTTTGAAATTTTAGTCACGTGTGTAATGTAAGGTGGTCTATCAAGATTATTATACAGACATCTATCAAGATTATTATAAGGGCTTAATAATTACATCCTGTAAAACAGAATTATTTTGAAGGGAGTCGTTTTGCGTGGAGGGTGTTTTTCGATGTATCTGTTCAAAACCTGTTGCATTTCTATTATCTGCTGGTTTAGCAATTTTTCTTTTTTTTGACGTAATTGTTACGAAGTCTGAAGCCTCCGGAATATTGACCGCGATCATTTTTTTCGTAACACCCGAGGATTCAGATAGCAAACCATCATCTGGGGGATCAGGTGGTTTTTCTTGATCCATTTTCGAATAGGTAAATCTAAAGGACACAAATCAAAAAAAAAATCTTACCTTAACTGCTCCAAAGAACCAATTACATAACACAAATACTTACTGAGAACACAAATATACAAGTTAAAACTATATTACACTAATTTACAATACTTTTTTAAAACTATTATTTATATAAAATGATTAATTTTGTAAAGAGGAATGAAATGACACTGGCACAGAAATGACACGGTAGCCTTTGTTTTCCGATATAATAGTAAAAAATGTTAATGCAATTTTGGTCTACGGCGATATATTTTTTAATAATTTTTTTTTATTTTAAAACGACAACAAAAAATCGGTAGGTATTGAACTGTTAGGGTCGAGGTGACGGCTTATTTGGTTACCCAGCTGAGTGATTAGTGATATGTGAAAAAAAATTGTCTCTTAATCTATAATATAAAAATGGATCCCTGAATGAGTTGCTAAGCGCATAACTTTCGAACGACTGCACCAAATTGGATAAATTTTTTTTTGTGTGTTCGTTATTGTCAGGACAAGGTTTTTATAAAGCTTCCGGTTTGCTCTGGCATTATGAAATTTGTATAAAAAAATTGCTATTGGTGGCATGCGAGGTTTGAAAACTGAATGGATGGAAAGTAGGAGGGAGAGAGAGATGGGGGAGGGGGGAGGGAGGGCGGAGAGAGGGGGGAGGTGGAGGAGGCGGAGTGGGAACCCCCCTTACACGAGCGAAGCCGCGGGGAAAAGCTAGTACCTATATATACATTATACAGGTGTCCTGTGCGGCGTTCGTCTCAAATTGGAAAAACTTGAAACTGTAGTTATGGTTGTATTTTGGAAAGACTAAATAAATTGAGTGCTCAGTTTTAGAGCTCATTTGTAGATGTACTGATGGTATCTGATCTTTCTGGATCTTTTCTCAGGTTTATTTTAGCAGAGTGAGAAAACTTTAAAATTAGCGCACTTAAGCAATACCAGGGTGACATTAACACTAGAAAGACCGGAGCCTTCATTTTGACGGCTGCCCGAAGTAATTTGACGATATAAGGCTTAAAAATTATTGTATTGTTTTGATTTTATTAGACATTTCATGATTTATGATTTAACAACTTTGGTGAAAAAAACAGGTATGAGTCTTATTTATTTTTGGAGATATATTGAATTATACCTACAAAGACCGCCGCCGTCAATGTGACGGTTTGGGCCATTATACTGAGATAGTTTACAACCTACTTCAACCATGTTTACAACATACCTTTTTTGAACGTTGATTTGTACATAATTTATAAAAAGATAACAAAAAATACATCTCTTGCTCAAATTTATTTTATTGCTTGTTGGAGAACTAAGGACATAGTATACAAATACCAGAGTTATGGCTGTTATACACAACATCTTATTTCAGTCCGATTCCAATTAGTGACAAAAGTCAACATTTTTCGCTTTACGATCGCTATTTTCATCTCTATTTTCATATCTACGATTTCAATTGTCATCACTGCAAACATCACATGAATCATGCTGTTTGCTGTGATGTCAACTGAAATCGTAGATATGAAAATAGAGATGAAAATAGCGATCGCGTAAAGCGAAAAATGTTGACTTTTGTCTCTAATTGGAATCGGGTTGAAAAAAGATGTCGTGTGTAACGGTCATTAGTCCAGCTGTATTAGCTCCTGAAGAACTAACAGAGCAATTTATTGGATAACAACTAACAACACCTCTGCCGTAGGTAACCCCATGAGGATCACTGTACATGGTGACTTAGCAGGGATGCCCGGGTTCATGAAGTTAGGTTTATCCGGATCTTGGTGGCGGATGCGTCTGCCAAATAACTGCTTGGCAGGCCAGATCAGGAGAAATTGTTTGATGGAGGTCTTTTGACCTCTCTTCCTATCACCGCAGTGGTAGGGATATATTCGTACGTCCGCCAATCTTGAGCACACTGACCCCCAGATTCCTACCCACCTCTCACGCCTCATTTCCTTACGAGAACATTTTCTTTTTCCTTTCCCTACAAATACTCTCCACATCCCCAAAGATGACATATGCCATGAGGGGAATTATTTTCCTCAGGGCTTTCTTTGTGTTTCTAACGTAAAATAAAAAAGAAAAGAAACCGGAAAATGAAACTTCTGAAAGACGACAGTGTAAAATTAATATAAAATATAAGAAAATCCAAATAAGTGATAGTTGTGATAATTGTAAGAAACCCGTTTGCGGAAAGTGCATTCGATTTTATAATATACAAACGATACGATAGATATGATACGATTTTACAATATTGTGCAAACATAACTCATGCTCGTACAAAAAATTAAAGCATTTTGCACTCACATGTTTTTATTTCAGGAGGCCCTGAGGAAAAGAAAAAAAACCCTCAGGGCCTATGTCATCTTTGGGGATGCTGGGTGGAGGGTGAGTTAGAGAAAGGAAGGAGAGAAAATTCTGGGAAGGTAAAGAGTATGAGGGGTGAATAGGAAAAATTGGTAAATGTATCCATGAGTGACGGACGAATGAATCCATCCCTCCCACTGTAGTGAAAGACGATGGGTCGAGAGAGTCCTGCTGGATAGGCCTAGATTATTTCTCCCTCAATCAGTGTCTCACCACTTGGTCCGCTACGCAATAGGTAGATAAACGTTTCACCATCTAGATCTAGACAAACCTCACCCAACGAACCCGGGCACCCCTGCTAAGTCACCAAACGTAGCAAACCACTTGGGGTGTTCTATGGCAGAGGAGTTGGTTATCCAATAAATGGTTCCCGGGGCGACGGTACTCATACCCGCCTCCGTATTTGAAAAAATGATCATCCGTCAAAGTGACGTCGTGGTCTTTATAGGTATGGAGCAGTGCCGGTCTTTCTAGTATTAAGAGTAAGAACCTCCAGAGGTTCTTTCAGAATAAACACCTATTTGGTCATCCAGACTGGCTGAATTAGAGAGAAGGCATAATGCGTACGTAAACTTCAAAGAATTTTTTTTCTGTTTTAACTGGAATGGGTGAACTTTCAATACAAAGAGTCTCAAAAAAGCTCACTCTCTTGTGCAATATTATTACAATGATTTCGAAGACGATTTAGTTCTTTAAAGTTTTTGGGGAAATAATCTCTGTGCAACATTTACTCGAACTTGGATATAGCTCTCCGCATCGCACTCTGCACTCCGGCCACAAATTTTTCTGAGGAAATCAGTTTTTCCTGTTTAGTAAGTGAAGAATCAAAGATCTTCATTGTCCCAATTTATCCAGACACTACGTAGATGGTTTTTAGCCAATAAAATGCAAAGAAAATGAAGATAATGTTGGTAGTTCTTAGTCGAAGTATGATACATTTAAAAATGACCGAATCGGATAGAGACACCTTAGCTCAGTTGGTAAAGCTGTGGCCACCACCACCATGATATACGCTCCGTCTCATCTGTACGGTGATGCTCGATCGAGGCGGATTGTGTATCACATGACCCACTAGGATATACTCAGCAGCGAAGAATATATCTTTTTTGTTTTTAATTGAAAAAATATCATCGGACAGCAAAATATCATCTACATTTTTACTGCAAATATGCTCAAGAATTCCTGCTTAAAAGTCTTCGGGTATGTGCTGATACACCCTGAATACAAAATGGAAAAAAGATATAAGTACCAACTTAAAGATATAAATAAAAATTACTTTTCAAAATTCATAAAACATGTTTATTGCTAACTATTTGCGTAGAGTAAAAACCGTATGGACAAATAGAATGAACAGTAAAAAGTATAGAAAATAAAATGTGTACGTTAGAAAGCTATAAACTGTAAGGTAACTGATCAGAACATGGAGGCAAAACATTTCACCACAACTAGAATCCCCTTCGTCAAGTCTTACAGATGAAACAATCTCGTTATTAACATACGATTGCGTAATGGTATCTTTACTAACTGATTCCTGTGTACTGACTCGGTATAACTGAATATCTGCAGTCATTACAGTCTCTTTAGGAATTTCATGTTCGGATGAATGAGAGGTAGTTTCCTGGACCAAGTCAACTTCAATGGAAGTTTCACTGTTCTCTGTCGGCATAAATGTTTCACAAGCTTGTATAACAGTTGTTTGACTGACACTACTTGTAGAATTCAAGATGTCTGCAACATTTTGAATGCTATCTTCTGATACTGTTTTTTCTATACTTGTCTCCACTTCTCTCGCAAACTTTACTAGCTTTTTATTTGTGGTTGTGTTGTTTTCACTTGGTAATATCTCTTTCTGTTCTGAATGCACGCTTGCACTTTTTACACTGGCCGCAGACATTGAATTGATGAAGTCTCTCAAGGAATCGAAATCTGATTTCGATACGCCTTTGGGTTTTAATGGACGAGTTTTGACTTTTTCAAGAACGGTGCAATTTTTTTTTGAATCATCTAGAATAAACGACAAACTTTCATTGAATAGTAGACTTGGAATCTTTTTAAGATCGGAAGTTGGTGAAAAGCTATTGACCTGAGTTTCGTGTGTGTTAAGTTCCAAAGAGTTATTGGTTTCATTTATTTTAGAATCTATGTTACAACACGGTGATTTTTCTGCTTTTGCTTGAGCATTACTTGCTTTTGTGCGAGTATTTTTAGTTTTTGCTCGCTTTGTGAAAACTTTTGTCTTTAAATTAATCTTGGTGTTATCAGTATCCTCTTTAGGTGACGTTTTTGTGAAGATGGACACTCTCATTACATTTCTTTTAATAAAATCTACTCCTGGTCCTTTTCCATTTTCAGTATTTAGAGTAACATTGCTATTTGCCGTGACATTAGAACTACACTTCACACTGGAACTGAGCGGTGTTGACAACTTTGCTTTTCTTGAAGTGTTGGGAGAACTTGGGACAGTTTTTTCTAACTCATTGCATTTAAAACTCCCCTGCGATGTAAAACCTGTTTGAATTCTTTGGATATTTTTCTTTTTATACTTATGTTTATTTTGCACATTATTTGTCTCATTTCTTATTAATTCTATGGAAGATGCATTCACATTAGAAAAAATTGAGTTTTTTGGCAGGGATGAGGACAAAACAGTTTTCTTTGTTGCTTTACTTGATCTATCAGTGACCTGGAAAATAATAATATATCAATTCCATTAACTCCGTCAATTTTGTCCAATCAGAGATACTTTCATATTACAAAATTTCTCTTCCATTGAGAATTTAGAAATATATATAAATATATTTTTACTTAACCAACCATCTTTTTAGTAGCAGTTCTTTCGGATTTATTCGCTCCTTTATTTTTGTTTAGCTGGAACACAAAAGATAAAAATTATCGAGATATATATTATGTACCTACCTATATTTTTTTAAAGCATTAATTTATGCAAGATATTTTGTTTAAAGTTTTTATTTACCACCTGTGAATTTTTGATAAATGCCTCATCCAAACATAAAGCAAGTGATTGATCCAGAACTTTCAAAATGCTTTCTTCTATAATGATTTTTTCACCTACTTCTTTATCCAATATTTTACTTTCTGAATTTGCAGTCTTTTCGATACCGGTGCCATTATTTTCTGTATTGTTATGAATAAACATAATATCTGAACTTCTGTTTTCGGATACATTGTCAATATCACCAACTTGTAATAAATTAATGCTTTTCTCCTGAGATTGAAAGAAATCAGTACTTTTATCGCCGTGTTGTAAGAAATCATTATCCTGAGATTGTAATACATCACTACTGTTACCCTGAGATTGCAAGATACCACTAATCTTAGCTTGAGGTTGTAAGAGATCAGTAATGTTATCCTGAGATTGTGGCGCAATGCTAATGTTTCCCTGAGATTGGAAGATATCAATGATGTTATCTTGAGATTGTAAGTGGTCACTTTTTTCCAGAGTTTGTAACAACTCACTAGCTTTACTCTGAGATTGTGAAAGACCACAATTTTCATTCTGCGGCAGCATTAGATCAAAAATGTTGTCCTTGGATTTTTCGATTTCAATACTTGTAATCTGATATTTTAAGAAATCCTCAAATTCAGACAATGACTGATGTAAATTTGTTGAGGTAACATTTGTGACAGAATTCTCAATGTGGATGTAGGGTAACACTTTGTAATAATACAGTATGGGTTGTTTCTGCAAATTCTCTTTCTCTTTGGTTATAATACCAATTTCATCTTCTTCCTTGCGTTCGCAAGGCTCATTTAATAAGAATTCGGAAGCATTCTCTTCTTCAGCTCTCACCTGCGCGCACAAACATAATTATGTGAGTACAAACTTAATTTTGAGTAATATTAACATGTTTATTATTTACTAACTAAATTAGCTAGCTAGTTTATCTTTACCTCTCTTTCCGCAATATTGATTGCAGATTCTTCATCCTCGA
The DNA here is from genome assembly GCA_929108145.2 of Limnephilus rhombicus. NCBI lineage: Eukaryota > Metazoa > Arthropoda > Insecta > Trichoptera > Limnephilidae > Limnephilus > Limnephilus rhombicus. Next base: position 21,241,849 of record OV815285.1, read on the forward strand.
GGAAATCAATTGTTTTAATTTCATTCTCCTTTAATAATTGCAAAGCTTTCAAATTAGATTCTTCCAATTGTTCGATCACACATTTTTGTTCACAAATCTTCCTTTGTAATTGTTCCGTCACTTCAAATTTCAGCCTCTTCTCAATCTGAAGGAAAACAAAACATACAATACAACCCTCGAAACTAATTATTCATATCTCTAATAATTTATAACCAAAATTGATGAATCATGTAAAGCACAAACACGAAATTAATGCATGGATAGCCAACAAAAGCTATCTACTGCGGACAGACTCAGTATGACAACAAACTTAATTCCTCAAACTTCATTCCTATATTTTTCTCATTTTTTTTTCCTTTCTTTCATTTCTTTTTTATTTCTTTTCATTTCAATTATTTATATTTTTTCTTCCAATTTCCTAATAATATAAGATATTAAAATTCAATTAAATTTCTACATTCGGCTCAGCCTGTCGAGGTGGTTCATTACAACAACATAAAAAGTAATTGTATATGTAATATGGTTTTGGTTAGTAAATATTAGAAAAAATATATACATATTATATCTATTTCAGCTTTTTCCTTTACATCAGGGGTTGGGAACCTTTTTTCTGCCAAGAGTCATTTCAATATTTTTGTGTGTAACTATAATCCCAGGGAGAGATCGTATGCACATCAACGACGAATGTCCTAAAAACTGTACATAAAAATCTTCCTTCTCACACGCCTTGTATGAAAACGAAAAGGACAGAAGATACTAGAAGTCGAATGTCTTAATCATATTTCCATAGGCATTTCGCGATTGTGTGTTTCTTTCAAATTGTTGTTATAGAAACAAGAAAATAATTTTGAATGCTTTGTTTCATGAAACGCACACTATTGTAATAAAATTACCACAGGACGTGGTAGACATTTAAGCTTATATATATTTATTCCTTAATAATTTTACCATAAATGTGTATCTAAAAAGCTTCCGGCTTTTAGACATAGATGGCGGTGATAAGAATTGTCACTAGATTCCGCTAGATGGTAGGTAGCTTAGTACCTAAGTTGTCCAACAGAGGTACGGGGGGCTGAGAGTGTGTGATGTCTGTAACACACGCTTTAGAACCAATTTAGCTAGCTCAAAGTTAGGACGACTAACGAGGTTCATATTGTATATGCGATGTATTAATAAAATCAGATAACAGATCAAGAATCTATTTATTCCCGAAGTAATCTTCAGACAAAGTATTTGGAGAATCTGTTAGTTTTGCTACAGATAACAGAACACTACAGCTGGCGCAGCCGTAGATTTATCTGCGTTTTTATTTTGTTGTCACACGACAACAACAATTTGGGGCCAGGAGCGGGAGGACTAAGGCAAGCGTGACTTGCAGTTTTTTTCCTTCGTGGAGAAGGAAAAACAACCGGGATCTCCAGAGCCGAGGAGGCCAGAATATTTTTCTGTTTTAGGACCAGAGGAAAAAGGACCAATAACGGGAAACATTTATTCACTGCCAAGGCGAGCGGTGTTTACCGGACAATTTATCACAGCCAAGGCGTGCGGTGATAATACACAAAATTCGAGGGCTATTTGAAGGAAGACTTGTTAGTAAACAGGACCTAAAAGAGATCTAGAGAAGAGTAGTTGCATTTTTTTGTGGAGGGAATTGTTGCGGGTTCTTTGTTTTTTTTTTGTGGTTATTGTGGTCTGTTTCTTTTGTGGGTATGGAGTCAGGAAGGGTTACGAGTTTCAATCATCTCGTGGGAGATTGGGCGTTGTTTAAGTTTAGACTGGAAAGGTTTTTCGTTATAAATGATGAAAAAATAAACGCGGACAAAAAAGGGTTTTCTGTTGAATCTTTTAGAGCAAGAAACACTGTCTTTGCTGATTAATTTGTGTTTTCCACTAAAATTAACGGATGTAACTTTTGATAAATTATTGGCAACTCTTGATAAACATTGTACTAAAAAACGCTTGGTGTTTAAAGAACGTGAAGCGTTTTTCTATGCAAAACAGGATGTGGGGGAATCCGTTAGAGATTTTGCAGTTAGGTTGAGAATAGTTTAGAGAAGAACCTCGTAGATATTTTTGCCATTGGGTTATTACCGGGTCGTATTAAGGACAAAATATACCTTGAGGGATTGAAATTAACACTTATTGAACTTGAAGAGGTAGCTAGCAGTATGTCAGTGTTAGACATTGCAAATAATTCGGTAAAGTCGGAGATTAACAGCATCATGAAGGATGCTGGCAACAGGCACTTTTCGAAGGGCTCTGCTACTAAAAATCTCAGGTTTACCACAAGTTCTCATGTAGGGAAGCCTCGAGAGGCTTCGAGCGGTAAATTTCGAATACCACCGAGTGCGAAATTATCGTGCCAAATTTGTAAGAATACGGGGCATAGTACCAATTCCTGCAAATTTCGCAACGCTAGATGCTACAAATGCATTGGAGTAGGTTATCTGCAGAAATTTTGTGTGAATAATAATAATAATATTAATAGTGTCAATCCAATTGTGGAGGATTTCTGTTGTAATAATCATATGATAGCTACAATTAAACCATTCACAGCAGACATTTAAACAGACATTTTAAGTGTAATGCAGGAAGAAATTTTTAAGCGTTATTTCGGTACGGTAAAATTATTGGCCGACAACCGGGTGGTTTCAGGTTACGCAGGAAACACATTAAAAGTTATTGGCAAAGTTATTTTTGACGTGAAGTACAAAAATAAAAACAACAATGTTACGTTCATTATTGTTGCGGGGGGTACGGATTTAATTGTAGGTAGGGACTTCATGGATATTTTTGGATTGGAAATCGCGGCGGTACAAAATACCATTAATTCGGTGGATCCAGGAGAGCAGTATAAGGATAAATTTATTCACGAATTTCCCAAAGTTTTTTTGACTAGTTGAGTGAATTTTAAAAAATTTAAGGTTTTGTGTATTTGTCCTTGTTTTTTGTAAATTTTAAGGTGTCTTTTAAAGTGAATAAAGACGCCGGTCCAATTTTTTTTTCAATGCTAGGCCGGTCCCATTAACGATGAAAAGTAAAGTTGAGTCTGAATTAAAGTCAAAAGTAAAAGACGGGATAATTTCTCCGATTAACTATTAGGGAGTTTGCTTCCCCGATAGTACCAGTAATAAAGAGAAGCGTGCTATCATTTTTAATATTAGAAGTTATTAGTACATGGCGTTACTTACAACTTTACCGATCATATTTGTTTGTAGAATTTGTTAGTATATGGCGTTACTTACAAGTTACCCGATCTTGTTCGTTATTAGAATTTGTGGTACATGGCGTTACTCACAAGTTATGCGATCATTTTTTTTTGGAAAGTTTAGCTTTTTGTACATGGCGTTACTTACAAGCAATAATTTCAAGATACCCATAGCTTAGCTGTTTGTACATGGCGATACTTACAAGCTTTAGCTATATGATTGGGGTTGAACAAGTTTTTCGGTCTTGGTACTGAAGAGAATTACATTGTGTAGACAATATGCAGTTAATGAGGAGTTTAGGAGAAATTGAATTTCTAAGTGATTATCGGAATATTCCGCATGCTACGACAGGAGTCGAACCCTCAGCTCTTATGCTGGTAGGAGATTAAAATCAACCTTCAGTAGCATAATTCCTAAAAAGTTGAATGAAAACAAAGAGACCTCAATAGAAAAGTTAGCAAAGGCGAATATAGAGAAAGGTCAAGATAATCAGGTTAGGAATTTTGGAGGGGTAGGTTCTAGGAATTTTTTTGATAGGTCAGAAGTGTTTAGCGAGGGACTTCAGACAAGTGAATAAGTGTTCTTGGGCTAGAGGGGTTGTTGAAAAAAGACTTGGAAAAAACTATATATTATTAAAGTCATAGGTACACCAATGTTATGGAAAAGACATATAGATCAGTTGAGGGCGTGTTCGGAGCACTGGGAGAAAGAAACAGCGGGTGTCCCTATCGCGTCTGATATGTTAGAATGCTGTGCAGATGAGCTGGAGACGTCACTCCTTTTGAGAGATTTAGTACCTAAGTTGTCCAACATAGGGATGGGGGGGCTGAGAGTGTTAGATGTCTGTAACACACGCTTTAGAACAAATTTAGCTAGCTCAAAGTTAGGACGACCAACGAGGTCCATATTGTATACGCAAAGTATTAATAAAACCAGATAACAGATCAAGAATCTATTTATTCCTGAAGTAATCTTCAGACAAAGTATTTGGAGAATCTGTTAGTTTTGCTACAGATAACAGAACACTACAATAATATGATATTATTGTTATAATGTGTAAAAGTTCTTGTCTGGGATGACTTCTTTTTTGATTTGTAACACTTTGAATTCAAATTGACGCCTGTCTCGACATAGGTATATCCCTAGTGAGACAGGCATTGAAAAATCTAATGTTAACATACTTTATATAGATAAATTAATAAAAAAATGTCACATAATGAAATGGTAAGGTGACCACCCAATTTCGGATATTGGAATTTTTAGAACACTTAAAAAAATATTACTAAACCTACCGCTTGTTTTCTTTTTGCGAAAACGTTATTTACAATTTTTTTGTTAATTATTTGTAAAATTTAACAAATTAAATTTTATTTCATTTATATATCCGGGGTTTAGTGCTAGAATGCCTATGTCGCTTTCGGAAATTGTATTTAGGTTCCGGAAAGAACTCTAAAACCTGCCTTACTTGAGTACTATGAATACCTATGTCAGGTGCTTTAGATTGATGAAATTGTGAAACCAATAAACAATTTTCTCCCCGGTCAATTCTGAAAATTACCATAGCCACTTTTAGCAGCTCCAGATACATAATTATTACTTCAGACATACATTTTAGACTAAACAAGTAAATATTGTGCGCTTATAAATAAATAAAATTCTTGAACTAAGTTAATTTATTAAAGTATTCTTACAATTTAAATATAATATGTCTGAATCATAGATGTAGGTAGTTATTCATATAAACATAATATTATATTGTAAAGGTCCCGTCAATTATAGAAGAATAGTCATTGTCACCCATCAATAGTATAAAGGTGCGATTCCGTGCCACGCGGCAGTCGGCAGACGGCAGCAGCAGACGTCGACTGCAGTGCCGCCAATGGCAGACGGCACCACTTAATTGTATGAACTTGTATTGAACCGTTTCTGACACACCACTACAAGTACCGCGCGGCACTCGTAGTCGATGACTGATGCATAGCGACAGATGGCACTCAAGTGCAAAAATAGTACTGCCGTCGACTTCCGACATAATGGACCATGTTTTTGGAGCAAGATCATTATAAATTCAAGAGATTACAAAATTAAACTGGTTTTTATTTAAACGCAATAACTTCTGAAAATGTCTTCACTCTCAGTGTATTTTCATCAAAGTTTCATAAGCGCTTTCTTCCAGTCTATTTAAGTATAGGCTATCTACTTGAGCATTAATACAATAATAAATCATCGTCGTCTTCTTCTTCCTGTAATAACACTTGCAGCATTTTATTATTCATAATTTTATATGGAAGACACAACCGTCGGCAGTAATGCAGCGGACGCAACTTATGACGCAACTGCACTGCCGTCGACTTTGGAACCTACGCGACAGCATTAATTAGTGCCGTCTGCCGTCGGCGACACCGCAGTCGACATCTGCTGCTGCCGTCTGCCCACTGCCGCGTGGCACGGAATTGCACCTTAAGATAGGTCGTACGTTCCTTTCAAACGCACCATGATGACGTGGATACGACCTCTACCTGGTTTTACTTTATATTCTAGTTCTTCCAATTCTTAGATTTACAATTTTGCAATGTTTAATGCTTGCCTGAAGTAAATCTTCCTTGTCTTGAATTTTAGATCTGGCCTCTCGGTAATCAGCTCTAGTGATTTCTATTTCACTTTTTAGCGAACGATTTTCTTTCTCTAAAAATTCTGAATTCTCCAATATTCTCTCTACTTCACAACTGTGTCTATTGCTGTATTCCATCAGTTCTTGTATCTAAGTAAAGTATTGTAAATTAATAAGTTGATATTATTTCAAAAGTCGCTGTAGGTAGGTGATTTTTATAAATTAAAATTAAGAGCGTTTAACCAGCCAGCGGCTGAAAATCCACATTTCGTCGAAAGTTGTTCTTACGATCGTGCAGGGCAGTTACAATGAGAAAGGTTAATTATTCTCCGTACCAGCTTTTTAAAATTATAACTCAATATCGATTTTATTTGAGTCCAAATTTGCTTTAATTTATACCTACATCCAAAAATGCTGAAAGGTGTGATCATAAAACTATTAAAATAATGTACTTTTTGTAATTATTTTTTGATTATAAGTATTTATCATTTTTCAATAATGTCTAAGTTAAATAAGAATGTAAAAAAAAATTGAAATATATTAGTATGTAAGTGCGCAAATAAATACACAAACGGACCAATTTTCATCAAGAAACACGTGTACGTATATATTTTTTAATGACTTTATTTAAACTAAAATTGAAATTCTAAAACATGCGATACCCAGATAATGTATTGATTTTTTTACTGCATGACTATTTCCCTTTCCGACCGGCAAAAAATGTCAGAATTTTGATGGGCCTCACCAGTAAAGCTCTTAATTATGATTTCTTGGGACTGGGCGACTTACTGGTTTAACCATGTGCGCGTGATGGCACCCTGCATAAGCAGCTCCCGCACGATCGATCGACACCTGTGTGGTTCCCAAAAACAGATTTATTTGCTGAAAATATTTTTTAAAAGACAAACTCACGCTCATATGAAGCCGGTCGGAAAGGGATATGATTTGAAATGGGTGTGGTATAATACTAAATCTTTTTTGAAAATTTAACAAATCTGCCAACGACCTATGGCCTTATTATACTAAAAATAAACTTTTTTCTGAAAATTTAAAACATGCGAATGCTAGATAAAAGAACAATCTTTCGAAATCCATTTATAATTTTTTGTGGAAAAGAGTCAATACGTCTAAAATCTGATTTAAAAATGACATATTTCTGGTTTTGTCTGTTAATTTATTTGGAACTTCCTGTTAATGAGCACTTTTATTATCACCATGAAGATCCACGATTACGGTACCGTGACGGCACATAAAAGCATAAAACGTATGTTCTTTATCCTAATAATGCTGCAGCTCTTTCTTACACATTAACTTTTTCCACGCGATCGTACCAACAGTTGATACGGCAAAAGCCATGACTCACACGTGCCCGTATCAGCCCTTGTTACGCTAACTTCGACTGCCGATATCACAGCGCTACTATGTCACAGTATTTTTTCCCGCTCGCTAGGACATTCGTGTAACTATCACGATGCTGACATCTTCAGGCATATTTCGAAAGTAAAATTGTATTTCGTAAAAAACATCTATAATCAAGTGAATGTGTCCTCGTGCCTTTGAGTGCATAGTTCACAATTTACTCCACAGATGGCGCTAGTAGTTTGCGCACGCGCATGCATTCGATTCCGACTGACCAAATTGGACAAGCGTCGATAACATTTATTGTCGAGATCGCGCGTATTCGCACACGTTTATTTATGTTGTGAAACTGTGATTTTGAATTTACATAAAAATTTTATTAATTTTAGTGTCATCAGAAGTTTTATTATTATTTTATTTTATTTATTTAAGTTTTTATTCCAGCAGGGCTGGGAGGGTAGTGCAATCCCAGTCTGCCATATTACATAAAAAATGAAAATAAAATTCGAACATAAATAATAGCAATAAAAATTAATCACAAAATTAAAAACAAAATAAAATTAAACAAAAATAAAACAGAAATTAAAATTTAAAAAAGAAATATTGTTTTTTTTTTTTTATCGTCCATCAGGGAGGTCGCCTCATCATTTGCATCCATCGCTCATTCAGTGGGGAGCTGAGCCACCCGGATGCAGCCACGACAATGATGTTGTTTGATTTTCGTGTCCTGCTCCGAACTGCTTAGAACTTGTTTATACGAATTATTTATAATAAGTGATTGAGGTACCACTTGTGTCTATCAACGCAGTGTCCCGAGTACAAGCACGCGGATAAATGGCGCCGTCTTTAAGATAACAAGGGGACGTTTTTGTATGAAATTTAATGTTTTTGTTTTTATAATCATCTAGGAGTGTTTACAGACGACGATTTGGTTTCAAATTGTAGATAATAATCTCATCTGTTTATATAGTATGATAAATCATGCCATAATATGCTGTAATTCGACATAAAATTGGATGGATGGGTATTTGAAATATGACATATACATGTACCGCGTATGGGTATTGAAAAAACGGAGTAGTTCAACGCGGGGAAAAGGTTAAATAATGGTGAGACAAAAGATAAGACTCACAATATACATGTGTCTGTTTCCTCCAATGTACTAGTTTTTTCCTCTGGAGGAAACAGATATATTTAAATAAATGAAGACAATATAAGCGAAACTCAATCGAAAATCTGGAAACAGAAAAATCAGAAAAACATATTGACACCTCTGGGACACGAACCCAGGACCTCTTGTCCCAGAGGTATCAATATGTTTTTCTGATTTTTCTGTTTCCAGATTTTCGATTGAGTTTCGCTTATATTGTCTTCATTTATTTAAATATTATAATTTGAGGTTTTACTCATAAAGTTAAAAAAATTAAAAATAAAGAAACAGATATACCTTATTACGGCGACGGGAATTGCGTTTCATTTTCTTTATATGTGTGAGGGAGATGTACGATAATGATTGTATGTTTCCTTTCCCTTTCGACTGTTATTAAGCGACTAAGAGCTGCAGCATTGTATGTTTGAACAAAGCAAAACCATCAGCTCATTGACGTTTGACATTTTTGAACTTAGGCTGAGTCTCAAGTAACACACACATAGTAATACAGTGCCTATCAGTGAGTTCGCTCCAGTGCGGTATCGGCCGAACGACCAGCCCCAGCGATTCAGAGCCGGCACTTGTGCCAATGCGTCACAACCTTCGAGGAACATTATCTCGCAGCTCACATGGTTTGCGGCGGACCTACAGCTCAGAGATATACTTCACCTCCCAAGGTTCACCGCTGTCCATCTCCGCGATTCAAAGCGTCGAGCGACATCCTGGACATCATGGTCTTCTCCACCACCACAGTGCAGAGCTACATGCTGGTGACATGCAGACCCGTGGTCTGCTCCACCACAGCATCATCGACCATTATCATCAACTTCACTGCCAACACCACTTCTGCTTGCACTCACTACTACTCATGTGAACACCATCTGTCCATCTGCTACGTAGCTACAAATAACGACTGACTCACATACATCGACTGACGACTTTTATTTCACGACCCGTCTTTGTTGATCCGGCCCGCTCCCTCAAATATGTCGTTAATTGATTTCAAAGAAAAAGCACAAAGTTTTTGCCTATACTACGATTTACTTAATTTTAATCAAGAAGCCAAACTATGGTATAAAAAACGGCAGAACAAGGGTATGACCAGAGAAGATTTCGAAAAACTAGATTTTACTGAAGTGTTAAAGGAGGCGAACATTTTCTTTCCCGCAACAAAAAAAGCAATACTTATTTCCTTGGCACAACCTTGCACCACAAGTAACATAGAGAGGTCCTTTTCTACACTGCGTCGTCTTAAAACATGGCTGAGATCAACGATGACTGAAAACCGTTTGAATGCCCTATGTATGCTCAGTGTACACCGAACCATGGTACAAAAAACTAAGGATACAATTGAATCTGAGGTGTTAAAACAGTTTTGTGAAGAACCTCGTCGACTACTTTTTTCGTAAAATAAATTAACTGATGGATATTTTATTTTTCATTTTTAAAAAAACCTGTCCCGTTCCTCGTGCAGCATTTACCTTAGATATATTCTTGGTTTGTCTACGCCTGCCCCCCCCCTTAACAAAATCCTAGCTACACCCTTGCTTTTAACTATATTGGAATATAATATTTTCAAAATTATCAATGGTGCCGTGTGTGAGAAGGATGCAAGAAAATGATTACTTATTTCCTTTAGAGGAAACAGACCTACATACATTATGTATCTTATCTTTCGAAAGAGCTGAAGCATTATTGTGATAAGGAACGTAAGTTTATTTCTTTTTTTGTGCCGCCACAGTTCCGTAATCGTGGATTGTCATGGTAATAATAAAAGTTCTTATTGATAATAGTTTAGCCACTATCTTGATTAAGCTTCTATCAAATATCAAAAATGTTTAAAAATTTGCAAAAAGAAAAATGAAGTTGTCACTAATGTTCCTCTTATTGAATATTCTAGATAGTGTTTTGTACCGAGAAGTCTGCCGTGAAGTAGGCTTAATTTTAAATTGTTTTCTAAAATTTTAACATCTGTTTAATTATTATTTTTTATATGAATATCTCGTAAGAGTCCCAACTGATCCCGTCTGGAGCCAGTGAGACTGTGGCATCCCCGATTGGGGTATATTGTGGGCTTTCAATTTGGGAGGCGGGAATGGGTACCGCCACCCCGGGAACCTTTATTGGATAACCTACACCTCTGCCATAGATCATCCCAAGTGGTTCGCTACGTTTGTTGATTTAGCAGGTGTGCCCGGGAGGCGGATGACCAGGACACACTGAACCCCAGATTCCTACCCACCACTTAAACCCTTTTCCTACCCAGAACTCTCCTCTCCTTCATTTCCTTAAAAAAACCTTCCACACAGCATCCCTAAAGATGACATAGGCCCTGAGGGAAATTTTCCTCATGGCCTCCTGTGTGGAGCTCATGTAAAAAAATAAAAATATATTGTGAGGCTGAAGGTAGTGGGGAGGAAAAGAAGATTGGGAAGTACCTGACTATTCAGATCTTGTCACCATACTAGTTCAAGTAATGTTTCAATTCTGAATGGTTATCTTACACCAGGGCGATACTGAGAGTCTCTTCCATTCTGGAACGTGCCGTAAATATGCCCTTTATTATTTTAAATGAATAGAATTGTGGAAAACCACAAATTAATCAAATAAAATGTATTTGCACGTGCAGAGATTTGAATCCGCGTCCTCCAGATTGCTAGTCGAGAGTCTTGCCCCTCGATCATCCGGCCAAAATGTTAACATGTTAAAAAATGTCTAAGTGTTATAAAATTTTTAAGTGTTATAAATTGAATTTTTTAATGTCTTTACATTTATACATAGACATTTCGATTTGACCATAATATATATACAGCACACAGAAATAGTAATTTCAGCCACTAACGTACAGAATTCACGCATTAATAATTTTTTTAAACCTAAAAATATGGAATAAAATATAGATGGATTCATTGGCAATTCAATTAGCAGTTTTATGATTCTGTATAATATTCGGAGGAACGATTTTTGGAATGAGCGCGGTTGAATCCAAAACCAGATGCCTGGAAATCCACAATTGGTTGTGATTGAAACAAAGAATGTGTGTGTGGTATTACATCATCTCTTTAGTGCTTTACTAATTTCTGAAAATATTTCAATAGCATATTACCTTGTCTTCTTTAAGTTCGCTCATCTTTTTCCACTGATTCCTGTCGGCCATAATCATTTCTAGTTGATTGTTCAAGCAGGCCTCTGTCTTCATCAGCTGTTGTAATTTATCCCGGTAAGATCTCTCCAGATTGGTCCTCAATTGATCCTCAATTGATGATAATGTTTCCTCATTTAACTAAAACGTTGTCCAATGATTTTATTAAACATAAATACATTGGATATGGTTTTATATTTTCACGGCCAAAAGTATTAACGTTATTTATTTTTGGGCTGTTATGTCGTGTTGCGCTATCTCCTTCTTTAGCCAACGTTTCGATCTCCAAAATGATATCAGAACACTTTCGAGCATGCAAACTCGGTTACCCTGACAAATCGGCAATTGCCGAGCATTTAATTGAAACTGGCCATTATTGCGGATTTTTTCCTAAAGTCCTGGAAAGACCCAAAATCCAAAGAGCACTCCTAATTACGGAGTCAATTGAAAAGCACAAAAAACCCATTAATATTAACTTTTTCCATGCGATCGTAACAACAGTTGATACGGCAAAAAGCCATGCCTCACACGCGCCCGTATCAGCCCTTGTTACGCTAACTTCGGCTGCCGATATCACAGCGCTCCTATGTCACAGTTTTTTTTCCCGCTTGCTAGGACATTCGTGTAACCATCACGATGCTGACATCTTCAGGCATATTTTGAAACTAAAATTGTACTTCGTAAGGAACATCTATAATCAAGTGAATGTGTCCTCGTGCCTTTGAGTGCCATAGTTCACAATTTACTCGACAGATGGCGATAGTAGTAAATCGCAGTTTGCGCATGCGATTCAGATTGACCATATTGGACAAGCGTCGAAAACATTTATTGCCGAGATCGCGCGTATTCTAAACGCTTGTTTGTGTTGTGAAACTGTGATTTTGACTTTATTATTTGACAAAATCTATTCGTTTTTAAGTGTTGAGTTTTAGAACTTGTTTATACGAATTAATAATAATAAGTGATTGAGGTACCACTTGTGTCTATCAACGCAGTGTCCTGAGTACAAGCACGCGGATAAATGGCGCCGCCTTTAAGATAACATGGGTATGTTTTTTGTATGCAATTTAATGTTTTTGTTTTTATAAACATCTAGGAGTGTTTACAGACGACGATTTGGTTTCAAATTGTAGATAATAATCTCATCTGTTTATATAGTATGATAAACCATGCCGTAATATGCGGTAATTTGACATAAAATTGGATGGATAGGTATTTGACATATGACATATACATGTACCGTGTATGGGTATTGAAAAAACGGAGTAGTGCAACGCGGGGAAAAGGTTAATAGAGACGACAGAGCGAAACTCAATAGTTCATGGTATCTGATAATTGACGCCTACACCAAAGTAAGGCGCAGAAAACCATTTTGAATTGTACTGTAATAACACCCCAAAAATAAATAAAGATGATAAATACGTTGTATTGATTTTGTAAATGTTTTCTATGCATTATTATTAATGATTCGGCGCTTTTATTGACTACGCAACTAATATAATGCTTTTTCAATGTCTATGAAGTAGTAACACATGACGACTTTGATGAAAATTACTATCTAGCGAACTTAAGATTACGATGAAATTGAGAATTATGAATATTTATATTTCATATTAGTTAATAAATCTAATGCTTACCATCAAGGAAGCATTTTCTGTAGATTCTGTTTCTTGTAGCTGGCTCTCTTGAATAATAGTTTCAACATCGCCATTATTCAAATTAGGACAAAATGAGAATTTGCTAAAAAATTAACACGTTTGAAATTGATATACTGCCAATGAATAGTTTTTTGCGTAAATAAAAAAGTCTTTAATTTTTACCATTTTTCATCATTCACTATCATCTCTTTAGTGGATTTGATTTTTGGATTATCCGAGTAGAGAATATTTTTGTTTCCTTCATAATTTTGACAATTTTCTTCGAATGGTTGAATTTTTTCCGTCGATGATTGCTGCAAAAATAATTATGGAAGTGTTTCATAAAATGTGACGAAAAAGAGTGGCAGTTAAAAAATAAAATAATAAAATTTTGTTTTTAAATGTCTGGAAACTCAAAATGACTTGTTAGCCTTTGTAGTCAAGGGGTAAGACTCTCAACTAATATTTCGAAGGTCACTGGTTCAAATCCCAGCTTAAACAAAATTTTGTTTGAATTGCTTTATTTAACAATGTAATCATTTAAAATAATATAATGTGTATTTGCAGCACTTTGAAGACTTTAATTCCCTAGTTTTTTTTCGAACCCCCCCTCGTAACTCAGTAACATTTAACAAAGACCCCCCCCCCCCCCCAAGTGCGTTTCGCAATACTTGAACGGCCCCTTGTTTGGTGACCAGATCTGAATAGCCAGCAACTTCCCCATCTTCCTCACTTTCCATCTCCTTCCCCTCCCTGCTACCTTCAGCCTCACAACATACCTCAATTGGGAATGCCATAGTCTCACCTATTCCAAGCAGTCGGGAGCAGTTTTCATATTATAAAAAGTGGGAAACTGGTGAATCTACATCACATAGAACATAAAAAAAAAAAAATTTTGATGCTTTTCGGCAACTAAAGGGTTCAAATACTTTTGGAGCGAGGTCTACAATACAAATCACTTTTTTTTTTAAATTAACATCTTGTCCTGATGAAGATAACAATGTTGTTGACATTGTTAATTAGTGGTTTGAACAAAGTTATTTGATTTTCATTATATTAATAATGTTACCACAAAGTATTTTTGCTAAGTTTGAAGAAGCATTTCAAAAGACTTTAAACAGCTGATATTAAAACTGCTAGTGACCAATTTTTTTCAAATTTGACCTAATAAATTCAATTTACTAGGAAACGAAAGTTAAAATCAAAAAAAGTTAATATGTACCACAAAATCGATTCCAAATGAGATGTAGGTTCAACAGTTTCCCTCTTGTACCACGAGTTTCTGGACACCATGTATTTTCATTCCAATATTTGCAGTTTGAATCTCAACATATTTTAAAATTGTAATGAATATTTTACAAAATGAAAGAAAGAGTCTGGAGTTATGCCATGTCTAAGACCAGAATAACCAAATCGCATGTGTATAGGACTAAGTGAATGTGAATGAATCAAGGTACTGTAGTGTATTGAAAGAGCTTCTATCAGATACCGACAGATGCCAGCAGGGAAAGGGCTTCTAGCAGTTGCTGACAGATGCCAGTGGAGGTACCTGGATAGTAGTGGCTGTCGAGTGCGTTTAATCGCCACCTACCCAGCAGATTCAATTAGCGGCTAGTACAGACAAGTCGTGCGACAAGTAGTATGATTATTGTAAATGCATAAACTCATAATAAACCATTTTGTATCAAGGACCTACTATTATTATTAAGAAGTACCCCCACAGCAAACAGTGTTTGATTGTAAATAACATCGTTAGCTTCTAAATTAAGAAATTCAATTTATGTGTTACCTTTCTTGGGCTTTTCTGACAGCATTCATCTAAACGTTTCGAAAGTTCGTACAGAATCACAGATCGGAAACTTTGCTGAAGTTTGCCCACATATTTCTTGCTCTTCTCTTCTGCCCGGTTTAGTAGATTGAATAGGCTTTGTCTGACCAAAGGAAAGTTTGGATCTTCTGCATTGGTAATATTTATCACTGTGTCTTCTTGCAAGTATTTGTCTCCCTCCATTTGAATTTTTCTTTTTGCTTAGTTATCTATCAAATATTACAGTTTGAAACCTTTTTAGTGTGCATAAATATGATCATTTATTTATTCCTTATATTTTTGTTTAGTTCTTTGCAGACTTATGATACTTATATTAGTCTCAGCGAGAGATTGTACGTGTCGTCATTGTTCTAGTATCTTCTGTCTCTTTTGTTTTGGATAAAAGACGCATGAAAAGGAAGAGGACAATCGTCGATGACGTACTTTCGAGCATTCACTAGGACTAAGTATTACTATATACTATAATTATGTTATTTGGTAATTTTTATGACAACAACACTATCAAGGTTTTTCTCTTTAAGGCACCACGCCACGGTAAAAGAAAAATTGTTGCCATTTTTTTAAATTTCATTTTCTGAAAGATGCGTTTGTTAAGAATGCTCACACCAAATATTTTAAAGTAATTCGTAAAATTGACGGAGATACAGCATTTTATGTGAAACTAAGTTTAAGTTGAATTATCCTTCAGCAAAACTTTGAACGCGTTTTTCTCGAAACTACGTTTTTCAACCTGGTTGACCACATATTAAAAAAACTATACATCCGATTTGCATGCACCAAGTCTTAAACTGTTCGAAAATCCAGTCTATATTTTTTTTTTTTTTTTTTACATTAACTCCACACAGGAGGCCCTGAGGAAAATAATTTCCGTCAGGGCCTATGTCATCTGGGATGCTGTGTGGAGGGTCTTTTTGAGGAGAGGAAGGAATGAACATTGGTCTTGAAGAGACCCATGTTGTAGGAAGGAGGAAACACAGAGGCCGGCAAATCATTCCACAGCCGAGCTGTTGAACATAAGAACGAGTCGAAGAAACGACCCGTTCTCATGTGACTAATGTCAACTGTGTACAAATGTTGGGCACGCGTTTGGCGTGTTTCCCGACTATGCACCGGTGCCGAAGGGATCAATGATGCTAGTTCCTCGGAGCATCTTCCATTGTAATACCGGTAGAACAAGGATAGCATTCCCACCCGACGCCTGTGCTCTAAAGATTGCAATCCGTCTGTTAAGATGGGAGAATCTATCAAACGGACCGCCCGTTTCTGCACAGAGTTGAGGGTATTTTTCAGGTATTTTGGAGCTCCAGACCAGAGGTGGCTGCCATTGGGATTTTTTTTATTAAAGGCCCCTTTTATTTTATTTTTTTTGTTATGTATGATGAAAATCGGAAATAAAATTCGCTGGTCCGCAATTTTTTTTTTAAATATCAAAATTTCCCTACATGATGCTAGTTTCTTCTAGTGTCTAGTTTCTAAATTTATTTTTATTTTATTTTTCAAATGAACCATATGGCTTAATCGCTGCCAACCTGGGAGTGTCCTGTTGGAGGAGGTGTACACAGCAAACTATACTTTAGATTCGAGTACAAAAATTTATGGTCAATATGCAGTTAGTCCACCTCACGGATAATACGGAACGTTCGTCTTGTCGAAGTTTGATGCACGGATAATACGGAATATTCCTTTTTTAACTAATAGACAATCAAATAAGACATTTGTCGGAAGTACCAATCTTATAAAATAAATTCTCTAAAATAAACTCGCATGTCATCATCATAATTTTAAAAAACATCCCAGGTTTTGCATGGTTTTTTGGCAAAGCAGGGTTTGTCTAGCGGGTTTGTGTAATTATTCTAATACATTTCTTTCCATGTTCTACTGTTATAAATACAGGTACAAAATTATTAATAATGCATTCACTTTGTTTTACATGGCAATAATATTTTTTCTATGATTGGCAGCATTGATTGATTGTCTTTGAAATGTGAAATAAAAACGATACATATAAAAATGGTGTTACCGCTTAAGTGAATTAATTTAAACAAAATTAAAATGTTGAATGCTTATTTTGTCTCCCCCGACATAAATACTTTTTCGTGATAATAAAGCTAAACCTAACTGTTTGAATAAGAAATATAGCGTATTAACCAGTAAGGGGAGTAATACATAAATGTGCCTTAAATCCAAAAGATTATCAACCTATGGACAGAAGACAACTCATCTTGATTAGAAGAAATGATGTTTTTTTGCATTAAAACAAAACATCAAATTTTCACAATTTCATACCTATATAATATTCTTTACCTTTGCCAACTGAAACCATCCTAACTCAATTTATTAAAATGACAGTTTTCCGTAAAGAATAAACTAATTATTCATTTTATTTTTTGCATTAACATTGGATTGCTTCTCTTGTGTATTTTATTTCCCATAAATTAGTTACTTTTCAAATCAACTGTAAATTTCATACTAAAATGAATCATGATTTTGTAAATGTGGATTTTTTTTATAAATCAATTTTGAAGTAAAATTTTATTTTTGTCTTCTGTCAATATATTTTATATATTTTAGACCTGCTTCATATTTGTTTAGAATCATTCAAAATAACCAGGTAGGATTCTTCAGATTTATCAAATCTACTTGTGTGTACTATAAGTAGGTAGGTGAAGCCTGGTCCAGCCGATCAAAAAATTTTTTTTTTTGTTGCCTAAAAATTTTCGTTTACATGTGAAGAATACATTCCCAAAGTTATAGCCTCAAATTCGATCTTTCAATATAGTTAGAAGCAGTGGCGGCTCGTGACTTTTGGGTGTGCTAGAGTGCTGATATTTAAAAAAATGGCAGTATTGACGTTGTTGTAGCCGAAAATATGTATATATATTTTTTTGAAAATCAGTTTTTTTGTATAAAAACTTTCAGAAACTTTCAGTTTGGCGGTGTGCCGCACCGATTTCCTGAAAAATCTTCATACAAAACACTGATTTTAAAAAAATATATATATATATTTTTCGCATACGACAACATCAATCAATGATGCCATTTTTTTTAAATATTAGCACCCTAGCACACCCAAAAGTCACGGGCCGCCACTGGTTAGGAGCGGTGAGCAAGTAGAATGGAATACAGAGCGGTCCGGTTATAAGTGAAAACTTTAAACGAGTTTTTCTCAAAACCACGTTTTTCAAGTTGGCTGGAATCGTAACTCATTGAATTTTCATCCGATTTACTTCATTCAAAGTTTAATGGTGGGTTTCTTCATTTACCGAGAATGCTAATTGTAAAAGTAAACGGTCAAATGCATAGAAATTTTTAAATTTCGATCGTTTACTTTTACAATTAGCATTGCATTTAGCATTCTCGGTAAATGAAGAAACCCACCCTAAATCAAACAAAATTAAATTTAAAAAAAAAAAAATTAAATTATAAAAACTGAATACGAACAAAGACATGATATACCAAAATCATTACTATACAACTCTGTAAATGTATTATCTGTTCGTGCTATATTGTGGCTTAAAATTGCGAGTCAGCATACATCTCAATCTGAATATAATAAACTAATGGTTCATGTTCATAATACAAGACTAACTGCAAATGATGGACTTATAATTCCCAGATACCCAGGGCCGGATTAACTATGTCGGGGCCCCTAGGCAATGCACGTCTTGGGGCCCCTTTACCAATAGCGGACTAACGGGGGGGTAAGGTTTTTAAACTTTTTTTTCTGAATGTAAAACATGTCAGTATATTGAGTATTGTGTCAAAATTTCAAGTAAATTGGAGCAAAACTAACGAAGGTACAGCGTTTCAAGCGACCGGCCCTCATGCTCGATTCAAGTATATTTCGAGTATAAACTAACTAACCATCACGCCGTTTCCCCGCAGGGGTAGGCAGAGAGGACGGACCGCCAAACAACTCGGTCTTGGCACACACTCTTTGCCTCACTCACATTCATACATCGTCTCATACATTCTCTTCTATTATTCTGACTTTTGACATGACCCGACTCAAGTATCTGATTCACTTGATCGTGCCATGTCTTCCTCGGGCGTCCCCGACTTCTTCTACCATTCACATTCGCGCCGTATATTCTTCTTACACTACTTCCTTCGTTCATTCGCTCTACATGCCCAAACCATCTGAGGGTCCCTTTCTTAATCTTACTCATTATGCTTACATCAGCCTTACATTCTTTGCGGATATCCACATTTCTCACACGATCATACATTGTTTTACCACACATACGTCTCAGGGATCTCATTTCAACAGCATTCAGTTTACTTTCATCCTTCCTCTGCCAGTTCCATGCCTCACGGCACATCAGGGTAGGTACCAGGACTCCATTGTGGACTGCTAGCTTCGCTTTTTTTGACAGTTTTTTATTCAGTCCACCATTAATGGAGTTACCGGCATTCACCCTTCTTTCAATATCTCTTTCAGCCTCCCCATCTCTCGTAAACATACTACCCAGATACACAAACTCATCCACCTGCTCCAAGTATTCATCATTCACAACTATGTTGCATACTGTTTTCGTACTCTCCTTTTCAAACACCATGACTTTAGACTTACTTACATTCATCATTAGCTCATTCTTCATACATACTTCGTTCATCCTAGATACGAGAGACTGTAGATCTTCCATAGTGTTAGAAATCAGCACCGCATCATCAGCATACAACAGGCAACATACTTTCAGATTACTCAATTTCGCGCCCAATCCCACCTCTTTCAATTCTTGCATACACTTATCCATGTATAGATTGAATAACCATGGTGACATTACACAGCCTTGCTTGATACCTTTTGTGATGTCAAACCACCCCGTAAAACCACCGTTCACCCTAACACAAGCAACGCTTCCCTCGTACAGAGACGCAATTGCCTGTCTGAGATTTGTATTCACTCCATACTTGGACAAAACCTTCCATAGCTTTTTCCTGTTGACTCGGTCGTATGCTTTTTGTAGATCTACAAAGGCGCAGAAAAGTTTCTGGTTTTTCGCCAGAAACTTCTCAGTAAGCATACGCAAGGAGAAAATCTGGTCCATGCATCCCTTTCCACTCATAAAGGCACCTTGCACATCCCATATTTTATCCTTTGTTTCCATTCTTACCCTTTCAAACAATATTCTTCCGTACAGCTTGCCGACTGAACTTAGCAGGCTAATAGCCCTATGATTTCCACGTTCCATACGTGACCCTTTACCTTTGTATAACGGCATGATTACAGCCCTTCTCCAATCTAATATATATATAATCGAGTATAAAAAAATTTAAATCGGTTTTCTCACAAACAACATTTCTGAAGTTTGTGAACATCATAACTCAAAATCTTGACTTGACCTGACAGATGCATTTGAAATTTTGTACACTATTTCTACACATAAATCAACAGGTAGTCAGAGGGAGTTTTTTTACCATTTTATAATAACAAAATCACCGAATTTTTTAGCAAAAATCGCGTTTATCACTTCAAAATGCTGCCAAAAATAAAAATAAAATCGAAAAAAACTCCCTTTGACTACCTAGGAAAACATATTACCTTTTAAACGCATTTCAATTTTTTGTTTCAAATGATCCGGTGACGAGTTATGGAGTTCACCGCATAACAACTTTTTTTCAAGGCGCATCCGGAGATTCTCTCTCACTGACTTATTTATTGATATTTTTAATTGAAATTTTTTCAAAAGATACTTCAGATGTTATACTATAAAGTGTGTATGAAATAAATAAAACCAACATTATTCATATCTCAAAAAAAAATCACGCCTTTATTTCGCTTTTAAAACCTTACCCCCCTTAAGGCACCATGACAATGTAAAAAATGCTTTTATAATATTTTTTTATTTATTTAATTTTCTGAAAGATGCATTTGTTAAAAAAGCTCTCACCAAATGTTTTAAAGAAATTCGAAAAATTGACGGAGATACAGCATTTTATGTGGAACCATTGTTGACAACTTATTGAAAAACTACACATTCGATTTGCATGCACCAAGTCTTAATCTGTTCGAAAATCTACTGTCTATAGCACAGGGGAATTTTGATATCTAAAAAAAAATAAAAAATGGCGGACCAGCAAATTTTATTTTCGATTTTTTATGGAAAATTTTCATTGTTCATAAAAAAAATAGACCTTCAAAAAAAAACCCGAAGTGGTGCCATAGTGACTAGATTTTCTAACTGTTTAAGACTTAGTGCATGCAAATCGGATATATAGTTTTTCTAATATGTTGTCAACCAGGTTGGAAAACGTAGTTTCGAGAAAAACGCTTCCAAAGTTTTGCTGAGGATAATTCAACACACAAACTGTTTAAAACGGTTTCATATAAAATTCTGTATCTCCATCAATTTCACCAATTTCCTCAAATGGTGAGATCATTATTAACAAATGCATCATTCAGAAAATTAATTTTAAAAAAAATAAAAATTGCAGTATCCTTAAAGCCTTGTCTAGGCTTTGATCAAGGGAACATGGAGGTGTTTGGAGGCCCCCAGAGTCAAAGGCCCGTGTGAACTGAATAAAAAACTTGTAAAATTACATCAACTTCAGTAAAGGGGGGGGGGGGGGTTCATTCAACTTTGCCGCCCCGGGCTTCTGACGGGCTTAGTCCGCCACTGTACTTTACCCTTTTCTAACTTCCAAAAAAAAAAAATTTCTACCAAAACTAATCTGTTAATTTACTATATTACGAAAGGTTTGCCATCACCCCATTCAATAAAAATCTAATACAATACAATAAAATACAATACCCTTTATTGCACATAAAATGACACATACACTTCTATGTATTTCTTGTTTCTACAAAAATATATACATATTATTAAAAAAAACATTAACCACACACGGCACCTTCAATCACTTCAGATACTAGATACTAAGTAATGTTGGAACAAATAGAAGGAAAGAAAAGTAAAATACAACTATGTTTATATATTTGTTTTAATAATTTTTATTTATTATTTGTCCATGTTGAGATCGTTAGTTAAGCTGACTTTTTCCGAAACTTCGTTGCTCACTAATTGAAGCAAGTAATTTTTTCTCGGGAAGCGGGGCCCCTAGCCGATGCGAGGCCCCTAGGCAGTTGCCTACTCTGCCTTAGGGATAGTCCGGTACTGCAGATACCTAAATAAATACGGTCAAAGAACTCTAGAATACCTTGTTCCAATAATTTACAACATGTTACCCAACGCAATAAAAAGCTGTGAATTGAGTTTCAGAAGGAAATGTACGCTAAAAAAAATGGTTAAGTGAAAGAACTTCTTTGTACTAATTTCTGTTATTTCCGCTTTTCGTTTTAATGTTTTTTCCATTATTATTTCTCTTGTCTTTTCTTTTATTTCTTTAATTTTCTCTGTTCTGTATTTCTTATAAATTTTATTAACAATTTTTTTTTCATGTACCTGTATATTTTATGTACCTGTCTCTTCGACTTGGTCGAAGACCTGTCTCAATTTAAAAAAAAGTAATTGTCAAAAGAACCCGTTGACAAACTGATATCAATCAGTTTAACGGGACTTAATTTAAAAATGTAAAAAAACTGTAAATAAATAATAAAGGAATTTTATAGCGGATAAACCTCGACTGAAAAACAATTATTATAATGGGACAAAGTTATGCAAAATGAGGGCTGATTTTTTTCATCGATTTTTATTTTATGACCACCATTTTTTTGCAATCAAAACCTTTTTTTTGGCAAACTGTGTTTCATGTGCAATGTGCATTCTACGAATATTTTTTGAATTTCTTTCGAAATTCTTTTGAAATTCTTTCGAAATTTTTTTGAATTTATTTTGAAATTTTTTTGAATTTCATATTTTAGATGATTTTCAAGGACTCTAGGATTCCATCCGATTTGGTCAGACCCTCCGCTATATCTATATATATAAATATTCAAATCAAATTTTTAATTGTGTTTTTTCTTGTCCAAATGTACCTTTACATGTAACAAAAGTTTGGAAAATAAATTTATATCTTTGAAAAAAACACTCAGTGGACTAGACTCCCTTCTTGAATAAAAATCATTACATTTTACGCATTTTAGTTTGTCTCAGCAAAAGCTCTTGAATGGTGAGCTCTAGCGTCATAAAATTTGCACATCTTTATCTTTCTAGAATTTCTAGGTCAATGCAACTTTGTATGTTTAGCTTGCAATATCATTTTTTTCATGGATTATTGAGCTTTGAAATATGTATACATTTAACTCTCACAAAATAAGACAAGACGCCATAATGTTTGCTCCTTATTTATCAACCGTACAATAAGATAAAAAAAAGAGTGTTGTGCAAAATCGGCAGTAAAACTAATCTTCTTCTTCAATGGCGCTACAACCTACAATATCGAGCCTTGTCCTCCTTCAAAATAAGCCTCCACCCTTTGTCCTCGGCCGTCGTCTTCCAATCTGCGACATGGAGTGGTCCTCTTGCATCCTTCCTGACATTATCCTCCCATCTCAGCCTAGGTCTGCCCGCCTTTCGTTTACCTCTCGGGTATCCTGTTAGAACCTTCTTCAGTACTCGTATGCTTGGCATTTGGTGCACATATCCAGCCCATCTTAGTCTTTGGAGCCTTAAATCTGCGAAGAGAAATATTGTGCAAAACCGGCAGTAAAACTAACAAATAAATGAAACTCAAAGTTGTTAAATATCTTGTGTATTCAAAGGTCACAATTGCATACAATAATCATAAAAATTTATACATACAAATAAACATAACTCACACTTAATTTAATTTTAGACATTCTGTGTTACGTATAACTCGAGTATCAATCACTAAAACCTAGCATTTTGTTAGACAAAAATTGGCACTGGGAACTTTAAGAGATAATTATTTTATAATACACATAATGGTGGGACAGCACTCTAATCAAGCGTAACTCTACTACAAATCTGCGTACATGAAAACTGACGCTTTCGAGGGTGCCGTCTTACTATCTGCCACCATGGACACAGATCTTTTCAAACCCATCTGGATCTTTGGATTTCCAAAACTGTTGCTCAGTTTTGTGACTCTATCAAACACCAGACTGCCAACTCCTTTCGGCTGTCCGTGGAAGATGTGTGAAGAGAGTTCCGTGTTGATCTGGTTAGACTTCATGCTGTTGAAGCTGGCAATCAGCTCCTTGGCAGATGAACTGTTGTGGGTGACGGCAGAGTCTGATTTGCTCATGATGTCCGGCAGATCCAGGATGCATTCGTTCCTCGGCTCGGAGAGTGAATGGTATCTCTTGAGGTTTATGTTGACGGGGGATGGAGGGGATTTTTTGAATGGTTGTACCGGAAGCAGGCAGGGAGAACTCTTGATGACTGGATCTGAAGAGTTGGTTTTGTTGCATTTATCCTGGAATAGAAAAATAACTTATTAATGGAGGGTAAATATTACAGTCAATTTATCTACAGAACTTTTTTAATGATATTTTTTGATAGTGGTAACAGTTCTACATCAGAAGAAAAAAATTATTATTTTATCATAACGGTTCTGTAACAACAATAGTAAGAAGGCACATTTCGAAATCTACAATCTCACATGGTTTTTAGTCTTCTTTGGAAATTATACAAATACGTCTCAATATATTAGTCCTAGAGAGAGATTGTACGCAGATCATCAACGATTGTCCTTTTCCTTCTCACTCATCTTGTATGAAAAGGAAAAAGACAAAAGACTCTAGAACGATGACATCACGTACAACCTTTCTCTGGGAGTAGTTTAATCACTCGGACCCATTAGCTTGTTTACACGACAATACATCATTGCCAGATATACGTTTGACTTATGAGGCATACCTGAGTCATTATGGATTTGCATTTACAATTTATTCTGCATTCTTACAGCTATAAAAACTCAATTATATTGACTTTATATTATTTTTAAAACACAAACAAACTTTCAAAAAATATTATACATGCTAAATAAATGGAGCTTTGGCAGTGGATTTGGAATAAAAGGATGGGAAAAAGCCTCACAACAATTGTACTCTTTTACTTCTTTTATAATATATTCAGTAATATTATTGTTTCATTTATAAAACAGTTTTCGCCTTCTGAAGGCATTATCAAACTGTAATTTAAGTCAGTTTGATAATGCCTTCAGACAGTTTCAGAAAGCGAAACAGCTGTCACGCGTAATAATAATTTCATAGCAGAACTAGTTTATAAATAAACGATTGTTTTGTAAATTAAATAATAACATTATTGAATATATAAAAGAAATAAAAATTAAAATGGAGTTCCACAAATTAAACTTGAAGAAGATGAGCATGTTCCGTAACTATGTTAAAACATCATATTATTTTTTTATTATCAGCAGAATTTGCTACCTGTTATATCTTTTGAACTCCGTAGCTGCAGGGTTTTATTCCTAGCACTTTCAGAGAGCGCTCTCATCTGAGCCAACTGGTCGCAAACTTGGTTGTTGATGACCGAAAGAGAGTCTACTGTGTTCCTGTTGGCCATACCAAAAGCCCGTGTGACCTCTTCATTCACCTTGGACAACAAATTCTTCACATTGTCCAAAAGGCAAGAAGAACTGCTGTGCAAACCTGACACAGTATGATGGCTGTTTCTCATCTGGATTGTAACACTTGTTTTTTCTGTCACCATAGTTTTGCAGCACTTCCTACGTTTTCTTTTAATTTTGGTCTTTGATTTATCATTGTCTGAAATACTGGGATTATCTTGTAGTAACTGTTGCTGATCCAAATTTATATCATCACTGAGGGTTTTACAAATTCTCGTGGGCACTTGATTAGTTTCGTGGTCTGCTAAATTGGCAAAATTCTTGTAAAATAATTTATTTTCTTCACTTGCATGGGTGACATTTCTCCTAACCTCTTGGTTTATACTGCTGTGAGAACTTTCAATTGACTTGGTATGAATCAAATGATTTGTAAATTCAGTTATCAAACCACTGGCATCCATATTTACTGAGTGGTTACTTTCTAAGTACATGGTACTTGATGAAGATTGCGACATTCTGCTTGAAGATTTTTTATGGTTGCTATTGATTTTCTGTTTGACTTTTGGTGTTTCTGTCAGTTTATCAACTTCTGTTTTGTTCTGTTTGTGTGATTTACTTTTTTCATCAATAACAATAGGTGAAGATTTACTTTTTTGTATGTCTTTTCTTCTAGATACCTTCTTACAATCCACAAAGTCTGGTTTGCAATCATTTTTACAGGATTTTTCTTGCAGAGGTGGTGTTGGTTTTATCTCTTCAGGGGCAATTATACAATCAAATTCATCAGATTTTTCAATTTCAGCCAGTGGGGATATCAAAATAGCGGCTTTGTTCAAGACAGATTCATAAAATTGTTTCTGTTTTTGTAAATTAGATTCAAAAGTGTCATTGAAGTCATTTGCAACTTCCTTACAAATTGTTAAGTTATTGGATTCTATTGATTCAGCGTATGCATCAATTCCAGAGTCCAGGCAGTCACTTAATTCTTTTGCCATAAACTTAAGGTTATCTTCATAGGCAGAATCATAATCAGAAGCAATAGAATTATTTTGTTTGTGTAATTCAAAACTTAAATCAGAAACACTTTGCAGTTCAACTTTATTAGTAAAGTAAGCATTCTCGTGTGTAGTGGGCAAATTGTTGAGCGCTTTTGATGAAGATACCTTCTTTTTCATGGTGCAACTTATTTGTTGAATGTTTGTTGCAAATGAGGAATGTTCAGATTTGTTTGATACTGAGTCATCATCGGAATTAGCGCTAAATATCTCTGTCATCAATTTACCGTTAGATTCTATCATTGTTGTATTTCTGGACTGTTCAATTTCTGCTGCATGTTCTTGATGAATTTTCCATTCATCATTTTCAGAGGTCCAGTCAGCGGGTACAGGAGGATCATTTTGTACCGTTTGATCATTTTGAATGGAATTAGAAATCAACGTATCACTAGAGAATGATTCTACATAGTCTTGAACAGCAATCAAATATTTGCTCAAAGTTTCTTCTAGTGGTATTGTTTTATCACCTTTTGAACTACTCATTTGGTTTGGTTTATTTAAAACCCTTAAAGGTCTCTTTGAAAAGGATGTCGTTGGATAAACGTTTTTAATTTTATTAATAGGAAGCAGTGGTGGGATGATGTAAGGAATTTTAGCTACTTTATTTGGTGTAAAATTATTTCGAGAATTTGCTACTTTCTTCACATTCTTAAATGAAACTGAGGGATTATTTTCCGTCACCTTGGCATATGATCTATAACAGTCTGAAGAGTTTTCTCTATTCATCTGTTTAGTGAGTGGTTGAAAATCAGTTATATCAATTATCTCCAAGGGTTTTCTTGGAGATACTGGATTTACATTTCTAGAATGTCTAGCCGAAAGTTTCTTGTTATAAAGCTCTCTTCTCCGAATTTCAGCGTAATCTTTGTTAAATTTCAAGTAATTATTATTGTTTCTTTGTTCATTGTAGGAAGTGCATTTTAAAATTTTAACTTCTTTTGCGCTGATATGGTTACTTAACTAAAAAGGGAGCGGGGAAAGGAAAGTGTTAATAATATTATCCGTATTAGTGGGTAAAGGACTAAAATGATATTATTAAGAATATTTATGGTTATTCAAAATTAAACTTACAGATGAAATTTGTTGGTGTCCTTCCCTCAATAGACGATTCTGAAGATGGTTTTTGAGATGAGATTCAACATTTTGGAAAGCCTGTAAAAATGCAACATAATGTTATTGTAAATTTTACAATATCTTAACGACAAAACAGAAAAACTGTAGGCTTTAAACTTTTCTCTATAGATACTCTAGGACAGGGGTCACCAATTACTTTCATTAGGGGTCCGTTTTTTAAAATAACATGACCGTCGCGGTCCGGAAGGGAAAAACCAATATCTTTTCTGATTTTTCTGTCTCCAGATTTTCGATTGAGTTTCGGTAATATTGTCTTCATTTAATTAAATATTATAAAATGTTTCATTTCAAGTCATTTACCTCCGTTGTGTTGGTAACGTCAGGTGAAGTAGCAAAGCGGTGATTTTGGTTTACCAACTGAAAAGAAGTAAAGCAGTGTGTAAATAACTTTTCAATATATTATTTGCATTAAATTCTTACGGGATCTGTTATTTATTGTACAGTATGCTTCGACTGATATCATACCTCTTTATTATCTCTAATGTTTCTGGAATTGACACCATCATTGAATGCTTTTTTATAATTTTCTTGAAATAATAGTTTCATGTTCTTATCTTGCAACTATGAAAATGAATGTCATATTAGTAATTACGGAAACAATGTCACCGATAGCATTTATTAAAAAATTAAAAAGATTTCATCATACCAGTTTGTTTTCTTTGCACAATTTCTCAATTTTGTTCTCAAGAGAAGATTCAACCAATGATTTTTTCAACAACTCTCTCAACATTTCGAATAAATTTTTCACGTCGTTCATCAACTAAATATTGTTAAAAATTGGTTAGTCATAAAATTATATTGTAGAAAGGAGGAAACTGTTCATTGAGATTAAACAAGTTTTGCAAATATACATAGAACCATTTTTATAGATAGTGATTATCCCACAGCTTCATTATTAGTGGTGCAACAATTACGATTATCGAATCAAAGTTTGGAAGTATAATAAGCAGTTTATTTTATTTATTGCAAAAATGTATAGTTATAGTATAAGGATTTTAATTGCGCTAAAATTGTTTAAACATCACTCATCGAATGTTTTAAAGTCAGAATTAATTAGCTAGCAATGTGAAAATTCGTCACATGAAATCATGTGACACAGCCATCGTCCAACCATAGTTTATATATCGATGGACAGTGAAAGTATACTATATACGAGGGTCATCCGTAATGTAGTACCCGTTTACGCTGAGTGGAGCACTGACGAATAGAGTAGCCGCCGGACAGGTACTAACACATTCAGCTGTATGTGTGCAACGTTACATCTCGGTGGTATTGACTGTGTTGTTTCTGTGAGTGTTTATAAGTTAGACCTACACCTCCTTCAATTGCCTATGAATATTGCTAGGTCGCACATTTCTTGCATTGAGAAATTTAATCACAGCTCTAACTTCACAACTGGCGACGTTCTCTTGTTTCTTGAACATTATAAACACTCATAGGAACAACACAGTCAATACCAGCGAAATGTAACGTTGCACACAGACAGCTGAAATACAGCTGAACGTGCTAGTACTTGTCCGGCGGCTACTCTATTCGCCAACTCTATGCTCCACACGCCGTAAACGGGAACTACTTTACGGATGACCCTCGTACATTACTACGGAGTAGATATAAAAAACTGAATTTCCCATTCCCTTATCCTGGATATATTTTCTGTTAGTTTGAGAAAATTCAAAATTTAATTTTATACTATTGCAGAGTTTTAAAATGCGTGGTTACAATAATCGGATTGGTTACAATAATCGGTAATTGTTGCATTCCTATTTAAAATCCAAATGAAATATATAGCTTATGTATGATCGTAAGAGTGGCTTCCAATCATTGATAAGTAGAGAATATACATACGAGACTGGGTTATATAGTGATTAAAATTAATACACCATTTTTTTTGCTGCCAATTGCTTAATTCTCTCCTCAAGCTATTTTTGTAATAACTTTTCAGTTTTTAAACAATTTATTACTTGAAAAAAAATGCATTTTGTTTTTGTTACTGCCTTACAGAAGTGCATTCTCTGCGTATCAATGTTTCTTGTGATTTTCCTTAGATAAATAGCGGTTTCAATCACAAATTTGAGTAAATAATAAATATCAACAATATTTACAAACATTTTAGTGTTAGTGACATTATCCTACGAAAGAAGCTCAAACAATACATTTTTCCATTTAAAAGTTGCAAGTATCACAAATGTATGTACAACAATAATTTGAACAGTCTTCACAGGTCTGCAAATGTAAAAATTGATTGTCACTTTAAAATATATGAAAATTATCCCATATTATAATATTTTTACTTTAATCTACTGAGTAGGTTTCCTGTAGTTGCAAACAATTAAGACAGCTCAAGCATGATTCAATTTATTCTCAAAAGATGTTACGTTATAATAAAATGAGTGTTGAATTAGCGTATACTTGATTATAAGCCCATGTAAATGAATGTATGTATATCTTACCTGGTTGTATAGATTCATGGAGTAGTCATCGAGATAGCCGCCCATGGATTCATCAAGCACTGTGCACATATTGCTTTCCAACTGGGCTCTTATGCAATTGTCTCCCCGGTCCACCATGTGCAATGGAGGGTCGCCTACGTCAGTGTTTTTATTTTTACTTACAACGGCTGGTCTACTGATTCTCTTCCTGTCTTCTTCACTCTTCGGTCTTGGCGATACCTTTGGTTTTCTTTTCGGAAGTTCTGGCTTCTCTTTTGGTGTGTTATCAGTTTCTTTTGGCTTTGGTTTATAAACTTCTTTTTTTTCTTCGACTATTGGCTCAGTTATTTGTACGGGTTTTGGCTCAGGCTTTTGCTCAGTTTTTTGTTCAACTACAGGCTTTTTTTGTTCAGGTTCTGGTAGAGGTTCCGGGATTTTAGTTTCTGTTTTATTTTCAGGTTTAAACAGGTGTTCAGGTTTACGTTCAAGATTTTCTACAGGTTTAGGTTTTCTTCGTGGTGTTTTCGCTACATTAGTAGCTTGATCAGATGTTTGGGTGAGCTTTTCAAATTTCTCATTTGTCTTCTTCGTGACAATAGGTGGTTTAGTGACAGGTTGGAGATCTTGTTCAGGTTTTAATAAATCTTGACAAAATGGATACCTTTCGGGTCTTAATAAATCCTGACAAAATGGATACCTTTCAGCTGGTTCTTCTTGAACATCGGCATTCGCAATTTCACGGCATTTGCAATTTTTTGATGGTCGGTACAAACTATTCAATAAATCTATTTCTTCTTCTGTAGGTGGACACTTGCAATTCCTGGCTGGCTTATTGATCCTTTTAGATTTATCTTCACCTCGAGTCACACACTTACATTTAGGTTTGTTAATTTGATTCAATTCCTCTTCTGCTGAAGGTAATCCATGTGATCTTCCAAAGCCGCCGCGTAGGTTTTCTAGCTCTTTTGTTTTACACCGAATCTGTTCTACTAGTGATCTATTTTTCTCAGCAAATTCTCCTCGTTGTATGACCATTTCTCCTGATACTTCTTCTAGTTTCGTCTCTAAAATGCGTACCTGTTAAACAAATGATGTGTAACAATTTCATTTTCCATTGGCGATCACAAATTTTACCCAAAGTTATAAAAATATGTTTAAATCTGAGAATTGAAACCTTCATTATATTTTGTGCAACACAAAAACTGAAACTCAGTGATGTGTGTTGAAAGCAAAAAGCATTACAGTAATTATTGACAGAATAATAATAATACTTAATTATAAGTTAATTTGATTAGTCACACTAACAATTAAAGTAAAAAAAGTTTAGTGTTAGGAACATTATGTATAAAAACCTGCCCCTTATTAAAATTTTAATGACAAGCAGTTATGAAAATAAGGATTGGATATTTATAATATGATATTGTATAATGTGTAATTTTATGTACCTAAGTTATACTTTACAAGTAATGAGATGTCAATTGATTCAAATTTTAACTAAAATTTCACAATTGGTACCAAATAGATTGCGCACTCAAATTTAGGTCTGACGAATATTCTTGACGGTTTATTTTTAATAAAGTATTTTTTTTGTAAATCTCGTTTAGAACTGAGGAAATTAAAAATATTGCCGGCAGTGCAGAATCCTGTAATCAGCACAAGCAATACTGATACGTTGTCAAGCACTGGAAATGGAAATGCTATGTATGTAAAAATGTGATTTGTATGGGAAGGTGAAATAATTTATTGACAGAATCCAACAACCAAGTGAATTTTTAAGATTTCAAAAAAATTGATGATAATGACTCTCATCTTCATCCTTATAGTACAAGTTCTTTTTTCATACCTCTTCAACCAGCTCGGCAATGGTTATCCCCTTTTCCCTCAGGTCCTTGGTGGCCTTACACAAGTCTTTCTTGAGCAGGTTGACCTCATACTGGCAGGTGGCTTCTATCTCCTTTTGCATTTTTTTCTGCTCCGACAGTTCCTCCTGGATGTTGGCCGTCACTTTTCTCTGGGACGCCAGCTCTTTCTGGAAAAGATGCAAACAAGAAACAATTACAAATTGGCATCTTCTTCTACAGCATCGTGAATCATATATTGCTGAGGAACCTGACCCACACTCCAAGTTCCTCCGCTTTGTAGCTGTAGATTCCGACATCTGTGATATTTGATTATTACAAATTGGCATCACCATGCGATATTTTCACATCACAGAGACCGTTTATAAAATTTATTTTCAAGAAAAAAACTTGCGGGTGTCACATGACAGTTACAATCTTATCTGAGCAGGTGGTGACCAAAAAAGAATGCGAGTGAGAATGAAAAGGAAAAAGCGGATAAAATGGATGAATATTTTTTTGAATGTGAATCCTGCACAAGAGACAATTATGAATTGCGGTAGGTTGATGATGCCGAGCGGAGGAAGGATGGCAATGGTAAAAATGAAGGTTGGGAAGTATCAGGATATTTACATCTGATTACTAAAAACAACTAAAGCCACTTCAAGCAAAGTTGGCAGTTTTTCACCAATGCAGAGAGTATCTTTTCACCAATTTATTTATTTGTCAATATTATCTAATTTATTAACGCCCTTTATGCTTTTACATTGGAATAGTTAAAAGAATTATGTAATACAATTCCATTACAGACAGTAATTAGACAGCTTTTTTTCTGATATGATTTTTGATTTTCACGTCCAAAAGTATAATCTTGATTTATTTTTGCGGTATTGTGCTGTGTTGCGCTACCTCCTTCTTAAGTCAATGTTTCGGATAGCATTACAGTGTTCATCATCGGGGTAGTTGTGTCACAATGTGTTAATGTTGATTAAAGAAGGAGGTAGTGCGACACAGCATAACACCCCAAAAATTAATTACGATAAAAGTTAGATACGATTTTAGATTTTCACGGCCAAAAGTATTTTTGTTATTAGTTTTTGGGGTGTTATCTCGTGTTGCGCTACCTCCTTCTTTAGCCAACGTTTCGGACAGCGTTGCAGTGTCCATCATCAGGGCAGGTGCACACATCTGCTGGACACTGCAACGCTGTCCGAAACGTTGGCTAAAGAAGGAGGTAGCGCAACAAGGCATAATACCCCGAAAACTAATAACAAAAAAAATGATAAAAGTTATTTTTCTTTTTTTTAATACACAACTTAACTGCTCCAGCAACAATTTTTTTTATATTTATAAAGTGATAAATTGAAGATTTCCACTGACTCAGCATAATTATTACTCTTCATTAGTATTCTGGGCAATGAGAGTAAATTATTACAGTAGTTAGTCCCAGAATTTCTACAGTAATAAATTAAAAAATTTATTAAATTTTAGCCCAATATCTGCAATCTAAGTTAGGATTGACTAGAGTATTTTTAAGGAAAGGAAATAGGTATGAGGGGTGGGTAGGAATCTGGGGATCAGTGTGTCTAGGAGTGACGGACGTATGAGTCCATCCCTTCAACTGCGGTGCAAGACGATGGGTCGAGGGATTCTGACTCGAGAGGTCAAAAGACTTTTTCAACCAGTCTCTCTCGATCCGGCCCGCCACGCAGCAGGTGGACAGACACATCGACCGCCAAGACCTATACAAACCTCACCCCATGAACCCGGGCACCGCTGCTAAGTCACCAAACGTAGCGAGCCACTTGGGGTGACCTATGGCAGAGGTGTTGGTTATCCAATAAATGGTCACCGGAGCGGCGATACCCATATCCGATTCCCAAAATGAAGATGCTAGTGGGAGTTTAAACATTTATAGAAGTAAAAAATAATTGTGTAGGTACCTTTAGCCCTAATTCGCTTTTTTCCATCTGAGTTTTAGTTTGCAAGAGCTCCATCTGAGAACTCTCCACTTGTGCGCAGAGTAACTCCTTGTGTTTGCTGAGATCACGCACTTCCTCCAATATCTTCTTCTTTTCAAATTGTTGTGTCGATTCATTTTCTTCCATCTCTTGGACCTAAACAACAAATATGTGTTATACTGCGGTGGTGCAATGAACAAAGCACAACTTATAAAGATTTCCTAGACTGGTTCATCTGATCGAGCACAATCATATCATTTACAAGTAATTCCAGGGCCGGTCACAGAGTCTTTCGTCACCCACCCCCTCCCCAAAAAGCTTTCTTGTCTGCGTTAAAACTGAATCAAGAGTATTTTGTTTAATAATGGCCTTTAATACAAGACCTGAAGCAAAAGCAGATCCAGACGTACATCTCTTGGTATGCGCAGAAAGGGCGTTATTTATTAATAGTTCGTTAGATTTCATTTGTGGTATGCTTCACGCACTGCGCTTCAATCTGGACGACGCTAGGGAACGGCCTTTTTCTTTATTGAACTATAGTATATACACCATTTAAGTGATATTTTGTGATTTTGCGCTTGTGTCTGTTTTTCTTATTTGTGATATTTCACCTTGAAAATCAGAAAACAGTTAATGTTTTTTTTTTTACATTAGCTTCACACATGAGGCCCTGAAGAAAACAATTTCCCTTGGGGCCTATGTCATCTTAGATCTCAGGATGCTGTGTGGAGGGTTTTTTAAGGAAAGGAATGAGAGGAAGTTCTGCGAAGGAAAAAGGTATGGTATGGTAAAGGGAGTGATGGACTTGTGAATCCATTCCTCTCACTGCGGTGCAAGGCGAGAGAGTCCGGTTGGAGAGGTCAAAAGGTCTCTCTCAACCAGTCTCTCCTAATCCGGCCCACTATGAATTAGGTGGGCAGACGCATCTGCCACCCAGACCTAGATAAACATCACCCCATGAACCCGGCCACTGCTGCTATGTCACCAAACGTAGCAAACCACTTGGAGTGACCTATGGCAAGGGTGTTGTACCCATATCCCAATTGATGTGGATATTATTAATTTTGAAAAAACCTGTTAAGTTATTATATATATGTTATCTGAGTTAAGCAATCAACCTTACTTACTTTTCCTTCGATCTGTTCGCATTTGGCCTTCCACTTGTTACGATCCTGCACCAAATGCTTCTCATTCTGCTCATTCTCCTTGATCCTCTGCTTGTAGGATGACTCCATGTCGGCCCACATCTCGTCCCCCTTGGTGAGGGTCTCCAGGAAGGCTAACTCCCGCTTCTCCAACTCCTCGATGCGGTGCTTCATCTTCATCTCGTTGGTGAGTAGCTCCTCAATGCGGTTCTTGGCGTAGTCCTGACAGTCGCAGAGGTGTCCATCCTGAAATGTTGCAATTAATTTGATTAACCTGCGACAAGCCACGATGCAAAACCTCATCAGGGGTCACCGTTTGGTACAGTTTGCCACCATAACTTGTTTTTTTAATTAAAATAAAATTTGTTTTAAATTCAATTACGAGGGCAAATAAAAAATTATGTACACTTTTCGTTCTACCTCAAAATTCAACTTGTTGATGGGCAGAACCATGACTGACTGTAATATTGGGTATTATTTACGTACAAACACTATTAATTCTAAGGGGAATTTTTCAATAACTTTAGGTTCTTGATAACAATTGGTTTATTATGAGTTTATATATTTATAATAATAATGCTGCAAGTCACACAAACTGTACTAGTGGCTAATTGAATCTGGTCGGTAGGCTGGCCAGAGCCAGCTGAACCCCCCTACTCGGGTACCCCTGTCAGCCATCGATAGAAGCACTTTCCCTGCTGGCATCTGAAGGCTTCACTTAGAAGCTTTTTCAATACATTAACACTTACGTTCAAAGCAGACGCTACTTCATCGATGGTAACTCACATATTCTTTAGAAACCTCACACATAAGCCCCTTTCACACCCTCCGACCAGAGAAATCGGATCACTTCTCATTGTTCCTCCTTGATGCAAACTCCTAGTGGAGCATGTTTACACTGGAATAGCCGAAAGCAAATGACGCAATTCGGATCATGTGACTGCAGTCCTATCAATTTTAAGTACAAATGCGCGCAGGAGGCACTACGACAACCTTAAATGGCATGGCAATTATTGATTACTATCTGATAGTTATTCCTCCAGACTGGCCCACCTTATGGTCATATTATTGTATGTATTACCAGCTCTAAGTTACTTTCGGCTAATAAACATATTGTTGACTATGTTTACCTGACTGATGTCTGACTGATGTGAGACTTGAGAGGCTCCCCCTCTCAGGCTCATCCTTTTGTCTCCCTTCCCCATACCGCCTACTTCCTCAGCTTCACGCCTCAGTTTAGCAGAGTCCTTCTTCTTGCAGACTATTTGGATCTCTTCATTGTCACCAACCAAACTGGAAAAATTTATCAGTATTATGTATTAGTCTCCTTACAAAATTATTAATAAGAATTAGTTCAAACAAGTCAATAATGATGGAGAAATAAATCACACAGCAGATGAATAAACGGGGTGACTAATGTAGGGGTTCTGCCCTTAACCCATAAGCTGCCGAAATAATTATGCGGTATTATTGCGGTCCTGAACAAAAAACATGTTTTTACCTACTCGCATTTGAGGAAACTCCTAAACGTCACCCTATATTAAATTGTCAATGTTTAGAAATTCGCTTTAATAATTCCATTTTTACACATACTCGTACGTACTTACAAAAACGAAATGACATAAAAAACGACAACACATGCGATCAATTAAAAACAACATTAAATTAAGAGATTTGCTATATTTTGATCACCTCAAAAAGGGAGATTGATACTTCTGTGGAGGCAGTAGCGTAGCGAGGGGGAGGCGGTCCGCCCCGGGTGCCACCCGACAGAGGGGTGACACTCGACCGTGGGAAAAAATTCACGAAGGATATTGTCACCAAAGTATTGTATACATGAACACGGTCTGTTATTTTCTTTCATATGTTCCTCGTGGAATGCCCCGAATTTTGTGTCTAGGTCTTTTTATAGGCGAACATAGACTATATTTGTGGATAAATCTGAAATTCTCCCCCACCCCCCCCCCTAGGATGGACCAGTTTTATGAAGTCGAAATTAGCGTTTTGTCAACTTTAATAGGGCGGGGGGGGGGGGGGGGGGTGACACCACTCCCCGGGGGGGTCACATGCGCCCCGGGTACCACCCATGCTAGCTACGCCACTGTGTGGAGGCAGCTGAAAATGCCACATTTCTTGACTTTAAAATATGATTTGAAACAGTATTTGAAGGAGTCATGATTCTTCTGGGTGAAGATGCACACTTCCGGTAGGAGAGGTTCCCTAAAACTTAAGTACTTACCACTTCCATGATTCTCAATACCCAAGTCCTCTGAATGAATGTGTGTTGATTATCAAGTTGGAGCACTGTATTAATCTTACCTATTTAGCTGTTTTTCAATCAGTGTAAACGGATCGCTCTTTGGTGAGGTGGAGCTGGTTTGATAGCCAATCATGGGCACCTGATTGTGTGAAGTCTTGGATCTGCTGCTTCGACGACATGTCTGACACCTGGAGTTGGATGCTTCCTGGAATTGGAGCACAAAAGAAATTAATGCACCCCATAAACTAGTAATTTTGTGAACAGTAGACCGCGCATCCGAAAAAACATATACATATATCTATTTTTCTTTTATTTAATAAATCAAAATCAACATTTCCTCTGAAATCATTCATTATGTAATACTTAATTATAAACCATATTATATTTATTTCTGTAAGGGCGCCAGCAGGCGAAAGAATTTAGTTGTGGCGACAGTTGGAACAAATTTTTTTATTTCAAATAAGGAATTATACTATTTTGTCCAAAAAAACATCACCGTGAATGACAAATCTTTTATGAAACTTTCTTCGGGCAGGTAAGTACCATAATACCGGAAAAACTTAAGGTGAGTTATTTTTAAAACTTTTTACGATTGCATTAAAAAATTTTATACTTTAAAAATTATATGTTTAGTTTGAATTTTAAAATTTGAAGGCATATTTCATCACCTTTCAAAAACAGTTTTTAGTTTTCGGATGTGCTCAGAAATCGTTCAGAAATATTTGCAGACCATGTCTAAATCATAGCAATATCTAGTAAATCAGTGGATTTACTCACTTTTAAGTCCATTCCAGAGCATGCCTCCATGATTTTGTAGACGTTGTAGCAGACGAGCGCTGGAATCGATTTCTCCATCATCTTGAGCTTGTCACGCATCTTCTTCTCATTGCGCTCCTGTTCCATGTTCTTGTATTCAAATTCCTCAGCCAGCTCGCGATAGCAGTCGGCCTTGCTGACCGCGCTGCTTCTCTGGTCGTCCATGTCGCGCAGCTTGGCGGTTAGGATATCAAACTCTGCCTCTAATCTAAAAATAAAGTAAGGTTAGGTTGATTCATAAGCATAAAAGTACAAATTTTGTAACATTGTTAGCTTCGTCCAGCGCACACCTCATACTATGTGGACGTGCTTGGGAACACACCGACTTGTAAATACGCATCCACATGTAACGAGACATGCTTTTCGAGGATGCCTTACACGCCTTCCGTAATTACTAAATTACTTTGCAAAATGTTTTGACATATTGGCACTGCAATATAAATTTGTATAAGTACTCACTCTTGGTTGTGTAATCTGGTATCGTTCTCGGATTCCTCAAATTCACATCGCTCTTCTTCAAGCACCAAATATTTCTTCCTTAATTTAGATAGATCAAATTCCAGATTCTGAAATAAAACAAAAATTACATCAACATCTTGTAAGATACAAGCAGGGTAGGCGTGAAGCTATTTTGAACCAAGTTAAAAATGCTCGGAGAATCCTTACCTTAATTTTGGATTGCAAATCAACCTCTCTCTGAAGTCTCTGTGCCAATTTCTTGTCTCTTACATCTCCCGAACTTTCATACACGGCAACCTTATTCTCTAAAACTGCAATGCGGCTTTCATAAACTTCTAGCTTCTTCTTCTCGCGTTTCTTCTGTTGCTTCAGATCAACAGGGCTGCAATCTGTGAATTCATTGGCCCTGTGTTTATATCTGAGATTCTTGCTGCGAATGGCGCCGGATTTCTCCAACTGTTCCCTAATTTGATTGAGTCTCTGGACTTCAGTTGCGAGATCACTCTCCGGCTCGGCGCAGATACAATCACACCACTCTGTTTGAGTTTCTTTACTATCCCAATCCGACTCTTCGAAGATTCCGCTCTCTTGTAATCCGTAGAGCAGTTTCTTTGAGTCGTCTTTCAACAAAACATTCAAAGGTTGTTCAGAGTCTGTATTGCTTGGTACAGATTTAATGAGATCAGTGGATTTGTGTGATTTTTGTGAATATGGTGAAATGGTAGCGATTATCCTACCAGATTTTGTAAGGTCAAACTCGTTTTTATTGAAATCGCTGTCGGCTAGTTTTTTGTGTTTCACCTGAAATCAAATATTATTCAATAAACAATTTGGCATATTGCTTGTCTTTTTATATAATAATGTTTTTGTTACGATCATACCACCTATGCAAGGAAATCAAACTATGAAATAACAAAAGTAAAAATTATGGAAACTGATAAAAATATAAAATATTACTACTTGAAAAATTTTGACATCAAAATAATGCTAAAACAAATGCTTCAATAAAACATTCAAATTAGAACTCTGAAAATGGAATTATAAAGGTTGGGTAGTTAGTTACCTACATATCTCAAATGAGTCCGAGTAGGTACCTACCTAATAGCCAACTTATTTTGTTTACAAAAGTAATCCTTTAACTTCTTGAGTAGAAGTGAGTTTTTATTGCATTATTCAATCAGCATTGACGGGAAGTGTATGCCTAACACCACTGTATATCTTGTTCACGGCCATTTTGAATATTATTTTCTCTTATTTTTTTGTTATATGTACTTATATAACATTTTTCAAGTGTTCTGGATGTTTGATTAGGTAATCAAAAAGCACTTTTAAAATTCCTATGGCGATGGCAACAGTAAACGGCGTTGCATTTCTTTAATACGCGAGGGAGATGTATGATAATTATTACATTTTTCATATGGGGAAGCAGACATACATACATCTTTTGTCTCATCATTTGTCTCATTATTATTTAGTATGTAAGAAAGGGATGTAGAATTATTGGGATAAAGAATGTACGGTTTTTGCTTGCCACGCAGTTGTACTAGGAATTTAAAAGGCACCCAAAGGGTTTTGATTTGGATTCAATATAATCAATGTCAAATTACCATAGTATAATCATCATCTGGTAGTGTGCCACTTAAGGCTTGTAGGTTCCACAGCAGCTGAAGAACTTGCTCCAAACAAATCCTGTCACTCTCCGACTGAGTTCTCAGCATCATCCTCTCTAATCTGTATCTTATATCCTCTGTCTGGTTATCAGAGTCGAGAATGGAGTCCTCCAACAGAATAGGATTAATGACCCCTTTGTGACTGTCCATGAAGGTGATGGGCTCACATTCTGTGAAGCTGGTGGTAGGAGTGGTGAGGATCCTGTGGCTCTTGGTGTGAGGAGACCCTGGTCTTGTAGGTGACTTGTAGCCGGAGTCTGACCTCCTCAGCTGCGGTGAAACGGAGTTTTTCAGTCTGTTTTCCGGTGAAGTGCATCCTGAATCAGAGTCGGTCAACTCTTCTAAAGAATTCCGCTGTAATGGGCAATTACAATTCAAAAGTTAAGACAATTTTTTGTATTTTCTTGCATATTTTATTGTTCTCATGCTGCAACTCCGTCAAGGGGAAGATTGACATTGAATGAATGTGATTTTTTTGTCTGTGGTTATTTGTTTTATGAACCAATTGCATACACTTTAAAAACGCTTAGAAGAATTGTTCAAAGCTACGGAAATGCTACAAAAAATTAATACTTTTTTTTCCAATAATAAGCTTGTGACATGACTGTATGAAAATGAACTGATTTGTTTTATCTATTTTTATTTAGAAATTTCACACAGATTTGTTTACTTTTAATACAGTCACAAGGGATCTTTTTTTTTAATGTTGACTTGTGTTTAAAACTGGCGATATTAATTTGTGTACCTACATCATTTACACGAAGTTGTTAACTAACTGATTGATTACAAATTTGATTTATTTCAACAATTTTGGACCCTTCGACAGTCGGTAAAATCTGTATACTCGTAAAATAACTTCATATCAGTTATGTATTAACAGTTCATGTAGCTGGGACAACAAATAAGAGATAACATGGTTCGCTTTAGGCGACGTGGGCGCTGATTTTTTTTTTGCTCGTGGTTATTTTAAGTTTTGATAAACATCAATAGTTTTAGGGGTTTTATGCTCTTTTACAAAAACAATATTATTAATTTTTTGATTATACAATTAATTTTTTTTTTTTTAAATAAAGAAAGCCAGAAAGGGCTTATTTATGTTTAAAAAGGAGGTGTTGTAAAACTTGGAAGAAGCAATGCCAATAAAAATCCATTTTTATTTCCAATTAAAATTATTGTAGTTATGACGCTGCCAGAAGACACCGATAGATTTTTTTACATTAATCGGGGATGGCGAATCTATGACTTGATCTCTGATAAGTGTGTCATCCAAGATTTTTTTTTTTAAATTATGAACTAATTTTATTTTTCTTCTTTTTTTGCTTTTTTCTTCTCCGGGCGCCGACTTGCAAAGGGCCCAAGTTCCGACTTGCA
Organism: Limnephilus rhombicus; assembly: GCA_929108145.2. NCBI lineage: Eukaryota > Metazoa > Arthropoda > Insecta > Trichoptera > Limnephilidae > Limnephilus > Limnephilus rhombicus. The sequence goes on from OV815285.1 coordinate 21,283,381, forward strand.
AAGGGGCCAAGTGCCGACTTGCAAAGGAGCCACTGATAATACCTAACATCCAATACAGCACCTATAAGATTCAGGACCGGCCCTGGAGATATTGAAATTTGAGTTTAGTATGCAGTTATATGTAAAAGTGTACCTTCTATCTGTTACTTACATTACTCATAAATACCACCAAATCAATTATATTGCAGAAAACTTGTAGCAAATTAAAAAAAATACTGATGTTTTCTGGGTCACTGCTAAGAAATTTTAAAATTTCATCCTAAAATAACTGGCCATTATGCCTTCTAGTGTTATTTAATATTTAAAACCCAGACATGTGTAAAAAATATATGATTTATGGTGAGCTTTTGAATATTGCTGTCGTCATTATCTCAAAACTTATTTTGAGATGTCTGACTAATCAACTGGACGATCGACAATCCTTATCAATCGACCGTCCCACCTAGCACGGTCCATCAATAAGGATTGTATCGATAACTTCTCATCGTACTATAGGACAACTGCAGACTGCTAATGTACAAGCAACAGTTGACATCAAATAATTAAGAACACTTAATCATTGTGAACTGTTATTTAATCGGCGATCTGCAGTCATAGTCATGTTAGGGAATGTTATCGATACAATCCTTATTGATCGACCATGCTAGGGGTTCTGGTTACCCTAACCTTACATCGTTTGTTCAGTTCATTTTACTTACACATTACTTTTCATAATCGGTGCCGGTGGGTCTATGATACTTCTTATTGGGAATGATGTGAGGGGAAAGAAATGTGGAAACAGAACGAGAAGGTATGGAGAGTTTTGTGAGAAGCTGGTTCATATTCTGGTCACTAAATAATTGTATTTTTCATCTGGGCGATACTAAAAGTATCTATTTCCATTCGGTGTAATTTGCCGTACCCTAATTCCCATGCATATCTTAAAACCATAACCATGCCATGCCATACTCTTACAAACAATTTATTATGTACAAACAACACAACAGTAAATTACCCCTAACCCCTAAAAAGCAAAACATGCATTTTACAATAAATCTTTCGATATTGCTATTTATATCGAAAAGGTCAAACCACGGAAGAACATAACATAAAAATGAATGCATAAAACCAATATCAAAACTCCCATTTTATTTTTGGATCAAAAACAATATTCTTTCTTTTTTTTGTTATGTTTTGAGTATGATAAATATTATGACGTAGACAGTTCTTATGACAAGATAGTTACTGTTTTCCCAATAAAGATTAAAAAATTATAGTTGCACTTCTGGCATGCGACGTAACAAAATAAAAATGCTTCTCATTTTTTATTCTGTTAGAAATATTTAGAACAGTTTTTCTATCTATAAGATTTTTGCAAAAACAACTAATAAATTGAAAATGCAGTGCAGGATGCAGGAAAATATTAAATTTAGTGCTTTGTGATTATTTTATATGGATTGCCCATAAAAAAAATTGTCGAAGGTGGGTGTACTTGATGCAAAATACAAAAGACTAAATTTTGTTTATAAACATCTCTTAAGTCCTTCAATTTTTTGCATCAAGTATCAGTCACTATTTAGAGAATGTATCAGCAAATACCCAAAGGATTTTAACCACTTGATACTTTTTGCTCACTTGATACGCACTCCGTCTCGTTCCGGCAGAACTGTACAGACCAGACAGAGATGAATAGTAGTATGATAAGTGGAGATGTGTAATAAAAAATTTTAAAAAATTAATTGCAATGACATCTAAATTTTAACCCCAAAAATGCGAAGAATCTCTAGTAATCCTTCAGGTAAGTGCTGATACGACCTGTGTATATGATAATAGGCAGCGCCTCTAAATTAATTTTGAATTGCTCGTACAATCTTCTGAAGACGCCGAAGATGAGTGGCACAACCAAAACAAAAATAGTTTCACAAGATCCCAACAGCCTATTATCTTATATCTGAGGGTTAATACTAGAAGTGCCTACGTCAGGTTTTGGTAATTTGATTTAGGTACCAGAAAGTACTTTAAAACTCCCCTTATTTGAATGCCATGAATACCTATGTTAGGTGCTCTAGATTGATGAAGTTGTGACAGATCTAACGAAGAAAACAAATTTTTATTTCGGCATTTTGTACACCAAGAAATTGATAAAAAATCATATTTTCAGAATGATTTACAAATTTGACATAGGCACTTATAGCAATAAGCCCCAGATAAATAATTTATGAAAATGTGGAAAAACATACGTGTTTAGGTGTTCAGGGAATATATTAAAAATTAATGGAGGCAAAGGATATTTTTCAGTGCCGTGAAACGGCTTTTATTAAATAATGTCATTACAACAGTGCAAATAATTTCAAAAAACAAAAGTGTGCAATAAATATAAAGATGCAAAGCATAAAATATTATATCTACCCAATATAAAACAATACCAACATTCATTAAAAATAACATTAAAACATCACAAAACACTAAAATAAATAATAATCAAAATCAAACCCCTTAAAACCATGTGTTAGTCGAATATACAGCTTTTTTTTATTTGTCTAATCTTATATTAAAAAATTAATTACGTTTTCTTAATAACGACGATTAATTATTGTTTTTTTTTAATTAGTTAATATTAAACAATTCAACTTTTTAAATTACTTATCGCTATATCTTCTACTAACACTCAATATAAAAATAATATCCGCAAAAATGACACATGCGTTGGTTTTGGATGGAAGCACGTTTAAAGGTCCGTCACGAAGACGCGTTGGACTTGGAACTTTACCTTTTCACTTGCGTCTTCGAGCTCCAGACACCTGAACTCCAGCAGGTCTGCGTGTTCCCTCAAGTCCTGCAATTGTTCGTCCAATTGCGTCGCTCGCAGTTGGGCGCTTCGTTGACTTGCTGTTGACTGAAGAAGGAATAAGTTAGACCGGTAGTTAAATTGGTAAGACAGTGCTGGAGAGATCCAGGGGGTAATGAAGAGCAGGGAGCGGTGAGGGCATTAAAAAGGGAGAAATATTTCTCAATTTAAAAAATAAGCTTATATTTGCAATCATGAATTGTCGCAATGAACCATTTCAATTTGGAAGGCGGGTATGGGAGCTGCTGTGAACTGTTTATTGGATAACCAAAACCTCTGCCATAGGTCACGCCAAGTGGTTCGCTACTTTTTGGTGACCTAGCAGAGGTGCCCGGATTCGTGGGGTGGAAGCATCAGCCCACCTACTCCATGATGAGGATCGAGACAGCTAGTTGAGGGTGGCCTTTAGACTTCTCCAGCCGGGCTCTCTCGACCCATCGCCTTAAACCGAAGTTGGAGGGATGGATTTATACGTCTTTCACTCTTGGACACACTGACCTCCAGATTCCTACCCACCCCTTGGACCCTTTTCCTCCTCAGAACTTCCTCTCCTTCCTTTCCATAAAAATACCCTCCACGCAGCATTCCCTAAGATGATATAGGCCTTGAGGGAAATTACTTTCATCAGGACCTCCTATGTGAGTTAATGTAAAAAAATATATATGTATACTTATGTAGAAATGCTTTATCTTATAATTAAATAAAAACAAAGGTAATATATACTACACAGGATATGAGAGCATGTTAGAATTTTAACCAGCGATTCTTCAGCATATTTGAAGTAAAAACTGTAGATGTCATTTTGCTCTCCATGATGTTTTTTTCTATTAAAAGCAAAACAAAAAAAATTATCACACATCCCCATTCAATGTATTGCTACACGTTGGAATGAATAACGTGATACGCACTCTGTCTCATCATTTTTTTATTGAAAATAAAATATCATAGGACAAAATGATACGAGTATATCTACATGTTCTACTCCAAAAATACCCAGGATTTGCTGGGTACATGCTGTTACATCATGTTGTTTCATCAAAATGATACGAGTACAGTAGAGCCTCGCTAATCTGAACCCCCGTTACTTCGGTGCACGCCGTAATCCGGACGGGTGCGTGCGGGTCAAAACGTGTCAATATTCAATCATTTGCCGTCACTCGTTAATTAACTTTTATTATTTTTTTTTTTTTCATGTTAAGTGCCCAAATTTCTTACATGTTTGAATTTTGTATAAGTACATTTGTACGTACATACATATTCTAGTCTAAATTGACTTTTTTAATAAATGAAATCCAAGTTAAAAATGTGTTTTATTCCTATTAAAAAAAATTGCATACTATAATCCGGACGCTTCGATAATTCGGAAGGGGTCTTGTTTTATCCTATCCGGATTAGCGAGGCCCTACTGTATATCTACATGTTCTACTCCAAAAATACCCAGGATTTGCTGGGTACATGCTGTTACATCAGTAATAAAAATTATCCTAAAAAAAACGTATAACTAACTACCCAACAAAAAACGTATTCCAAGAATTCCCTGTTTCCCCCATTTACAAAAATTTACGTAAAAATAGCACTACTTCAGCTACACAAAGATATCTTTTATAAAAATATTACCCCACTGCTAAATATTAGCATAAGGAATACTTCTATTGGTGGACTAATTGAACCACCCATACGAACCACAACAGCACGGAATCACTATGTATATAAAGAAATAAAATTATTTAAGCAAATACCCGCTGATACGCGAAGAGAAAAAAATTAAATCTTATTTTGGTAGTACCACAATACAATTTTAACTTTCTCCTAGATACATGTTTGTAATTCCTAATGTTTTATGTACATCCTATATACATTTCTTGTTTAATTACCCTTATAAACTCTAAATCTCTTCATAAGTTAAATTCTTAAGTTTGTGATAAGGATTTTTTTAATAATTCTTAGGTTATTAACAAGTTGTCCTCTCCTAAACACAAGCATTTGCTTTATTAGGAGAGTGTATAAAATATGTAAGCTATATTATGTAAATGTAAAATAAATAAGTATTAATAAAAAAATTTTAAAAATGTATGATGAATAGTACAAAATCTCGATTTTCACAAAGGCAGGTCTTGGTCTATTGTCTATATGGTCTATTGTATTTCCTGTTTACTATTGTTCCTGTTTACATGTTTACTATATTTACTATAATAATGTGTGATTGATTTTTTATAAACCCTGAGATTTCATTTGGAGTGGAGTTATAGTATTCACATAGGGAGGGTGTTCGACACCGAGAGGGGGGTTCGATCCTGGCGGGGGCAAAGGACAAAGGTGGATTGGAAAAATGATTGGAAAATTATTACCACAACTTATTACATTGATAAAAGAGATGGCGCTAATAATATTGTTGTATTTTGATATTGTACTATTCTACTTTTTTCCAATGCAATACATATATAGTTATTCTGAAAAAGGTGGACACTGAAGAAAAGAGTAAATAATTTTTAGAAAATGGAAGGACGAAGAAAGAAAATTACAAATTTATTATATGTATGCTATTAAAATCGGGTTAGTTTACATAATACCCCTAAACTAAAGAAAATTCATTGGTCTCACAAATATGTTATAAAATAATAATTATCCTGGCGTCGATGACGCTGGGTCACAATGACCCGAGGCGATTTAAAACGGCCATATTTTTTTTCCGTCAACCATTCGACTTGAGCTCTTGAGTAGCTGGAGATACAACACCCTTCTACCCGCACCGCCGGCGTGCTCATTGGGACGTCGCTTGCGGAAGGAGATACACGTGCGTCAAGTTAAAACAGGTAAATCTGACCCATAGTTGAAATGAAATTCTATAGTTATGTTTTCATAATTGATTTTGCATGTGTTTCTTACTAAGATAATAAAAAGATGATTTATAAAATTTACTGGTACCTATTATTTATATTTTTTTTATGAGCAAAGAACCAATAAATAATAATTAATTTTTTTTACATGAGCTCCACACAGAAGGCCCTGAGGAAAATAATTTCCCTCAGGGCCTATGTCATCTTTGGGGATGCTGTGTGGAGGGTTTTTTTTAAAGGAAAGGAAGTAGAGGAGAGTTCTGGGAAGGACAAGGCTTTAAGGGGTGGGTAGGAATCTGGGGTTCAGTGTGTCTTGGTCATCCGCCTCCAAGACCTAGACAAACCTCACCCCATGAACCCGGGCACCCCTGCTAAATCACCAAACGTAGCGAACCACTTGGGGTGACCTATGGCAGAGGTGTTGGTTATCCAATTAATTAATTAATAATTTTCAAAATCAAGATAACCCTTTCAGTTTTGGTTCAAGGTACAACCCATGGATAAAATTCGGGTCACGCGAAATTATTGATGACAGGTTAAAAGAAACTAGCATAAGTTGCTTTGGTAAATTGCTTGCGCTTTTGTTTGCCAATAAAAATATATCAAATGATTTATCTGTTGAACTTTCTGAAACTAAATTAATGAAGTAAACAAATAATAAAATTTGTTTTGCCATAATTGTTTTTATGCTCACAGAAAACCAATTCAGACCTCATCTTAAAGTTTAAAATCATGTGTGCCTTAGGCCAGCTTTAGATGAGCATTGCCTCACCTCAGTCAATGTTCAAATTACCACAAAAAGTAGTTCAAACTATTGTTCCACATTATCTGCATAATAAGCTTTGTAACTTTTAAATTAGTGCATATTATGTTGCCTCACATCCAGATAAAAGGTAGAATTTAAAATGTTGGAATTACATTGATTTATGATAACAATTACCTACCACAGTAATTACTAAAAAATTACGGTCGGGGGAGTGGTAATGTATTTTTCTTTAGTATATCTTTCAAACTGCAAAGACTCTAATATTTTGCGCATATACACAGAGGTGTGTTAAGAGTAATGGCAAATTTGACCTTTTAACACTATACCTCTTTTCTTGGCTACATCATCCAAGATGTTCTTCAACGTCTGATAGGAGTGAACATGAAGAAGATTTTTTTAGAAAACTTTCAACCCATTGAAATTCTCTTGATCATTGATCTGTATTAACTCCTCATAGGTAACCCTCATGGTTTCTTCTTAGGGACTACACTATAAAACCTTTGAGATTATTTTGCGGAGGGTATTTTCAGGAAGAATGAGCAGTAAACCCAACGGATTGAATATTATAAACTATTTTTTCTTGGCTACACCGTCCAAGATGTTCTTCAACTTCAGATAGGAGTGGAACATGAAGAAGTTTCTTTTTTAAACTTTCAACCCATTGGAATTGTCCGATCATTGACCTGTATTAACTACTCAAAGGTGATCCTCAGGGTTTCCCCTTAGGGCCTACACTATAAAATCTTCGGGAATATTTTGCGGAGGGTATTTTCAGGGAGGAGGAGTATACCTAACGGATTGACTGTGTAAACTATTGTATATATATAGACAAGACTGTTAATATACTTACTAAACTTAGAGCTTTCTCTAGCTCTTGAATCTGCTTCTTGGCAGCTTCTAACATGCCTTCATCAACCTCTACGTGAGAGGCATCTTGCGGATGGTACTGAAACACAAAATAACCATTCAACATTTAGCTCACAACAAATACTACGAAGAATCAGTCCGTTTATTTTTTAACAATTTAAAATACCAACAATCACTGTGACATCTTGTCTTATTTTAAGTTATTATATAGATTTTTCTAAGTACAGAAAAGACAGTGTGGGTTTCTAGACAGAAAAGACAATGCGCATTTCTTGATGTCAAACTTCACTGTATTATTTATAATTTATAGTTTCAATTGATTACTAAATTTGTATCTTACCCATAGGTCTGGTGATGGCTGTGGGGACAGAGAATTGGGGGCAGACGAAACGGCTGAGTCAACGTCAGATAATATATCCTGAAACAAGAAAATTTGGAATGTTATAATTATGTCATGTTATTTTCATCATAAACATTAAGATAATATTTTAGTTTGGCTTGTGTGGATTATGGAACAGATATGTGTATTTTTCTCGTAAGTAAGTACCAGTGAACAAAAAACTACCAGTGTGTCTTAACAGTATTGATTGACACAATGCACACTCAAACTTCTGCAGCGCCCCCTAAATGCTAAAAATTTAAAAATGCCCCCCCAGACCTCCAAAACGCATACAAGGGAGCGCTGGCGCCCCCGTTAAGAATCACAGGTGTAGGCTAAAAAAATTAGTGTTGCGAGCAAAAAACAAGCATTTTCGGCATATCTGTTGGAGGAATGGCATTGGATGCCGTTGTAATCAACGAGGTTATCAGCCCCAGATGTAGGGGGGGGGGGGGGGGGCAAACCGGGGCGCCTGCCCCAGGCGGCAGTTTAGGGGGTGCCAAAATAGTAAATTATCTGTTTGATTGAAAAAAAAACTTTGTTTCACTCCTGGACACTTACCCCCCTATTCCTACCCACCTCTCATACCTTTTTCCTATCCAGAACTTTCTCTCCTTCCTTTCCTTAAAAAATACCCAACACACAGCGTCCCCTAAGATGACATAGGCCCTAAGGGAAATTATTTTCCTCAGGGCCCCCTGTGTGGAGCTAACGTAAAAAACATAAATTATCTTAATGACTGCACAGTTTAGTATTGTTGTAAACGGAAGTGGCGCCCTCTGTTATTTTCAAAAAGAACCGTTGAATTTTTCAAATAGCATCCCCGATGAGAAAATGTGAAAAAGAAAATTTACAAAACTTGGAATTTATTATTGAAGGATGAAGCCAAATCATACCCCGGAATGTAGCGACGTGATGATGATGATGATGACTATAGTAGAAATATTTTCTAAAACTATAAATAAAAAGTTGGAAACCTGTAATATTATTTACCTTGAATAAATTATCTTTCATCAGCTGGTGGCCACTTGAACGTCTGTCTCTTCGAACCTGCAACAAAAGAAAATAATGAAAAAATTGTTTGAACAATCGAATACTTTAGTATATTATGAAGGTGTTATTTCCCAATTTTCCAAAAATCACAATCTAAAATCTCACTGTGCAATGTATGACATTGGATAACCACTTTTATAATTTCATAATTTATTGTTTGGGTTCCTAATTCAGGGTGGCCACAAAAAACGGATTTCAAAATTCCCTGATTTTTTTCCAGGTTTTTCAGGGCAGTTTCTACATTTTTCCCTGATATGTTTAATTTTATATAAGGGAATATCGTTCGTTAGATAAATAATAAAGGGAATTCCGTCATCTGTAGCATTTATTATTTCTTTGCATTACAATAATCTATTAAAAACAAAATACACTTGTTACAAATTTATGATATTTCGCCTGAAGACTTTTTTCAAGCTTTTGAAACGATAGATAGAGATATAATCATTAAAAACCTATCTAAAAATGTAATAAAAGGAAAGGCATTGAAATGGTTCAAGGATTATTTAACTAATAGATATCAAATCACAAAAGTAGGTGAGACAATCTCCGAACCAATGAAGATTACATTAGGAGTACCACAGGTCTGTTCTCGGACCAATTCTTTTTATAAGTACATTAATGATATGGTAAAAGTATTGAAACATTGTAAAATAAGATTATTTGCAGACGACGCATTGATATATATATATAGCAGGAGAAGATTATGAACTCATAATAAATAATTTAAATGAAGACTTACATAATATATCAATATGGGTGAAGAAAAATAAACTAAAATTGAATGTAAACAAAACTAAATTTATGAACATTGGAAAACGAGTAACGCAAACAAAAAAGACATATTGATAGACGGTGAAGTTTTGAAAGAAGTATTTGAAATTAAATATTGAGGAGTAATAATTGACTCCAAATTGACTTTTGCTCAAAATATAAAACCAATTATTAAAAAGATTGCTAAAAAAATTTCGCTGTTAGCGAGAATAAGAAGATTCCTTGACAGTCTCCAATAAAAATGTGTACAATGCAATCATTGTACCACACATAAATTACTGTAGCAGCATTCTATTCTTAGCCAATGACGGATTAATGAAACAAATGACAATTCTACAAAACAGAGCTATGAGAACTATATTGAAGAAAAATAGGTACACTTCAGCCAAGAAAATGTTGAAGTAGTTAAATATCTTGTCATTTAAACAAATTATTTACTTCAATAATATATTGTTAATCTAAAAAATAATCAATGGCCATACGTCTATTGAATTCCTAAGAAAAATTGATAAACTACAAAGCAAACATACACATGAGACGAGGAAAAGAAATGAACTAAGACTCCCCTTCAGGAAAAAAACATAGTGTCAAAAGTCATTGATATACGGAGCATTGAAGATATTTGGAGAATTACCAGAAGAAATAAAATTGGAAGAGAGCATAAAGGCATTTAAAATTAAATTGCGAAGATATGTGATTGATTTGGTATGGATGTGTTATTTTAAGTGTATGTATATATAAGGATTGTATTAGGATATAGATAACAATAATAAAACAACTTTGGGGTTTCACAAATTGCAAAATAACGAATTTAGTTTTATTTTTGGAATTCCCTGATATTATAAATTTTTTTTGAAATTCCCTGATAATTCCAGGTTTTCCAGGTCTGTGGCCACCCTGTAATTGTACAAAAAAAAGCATTTTGGCATCGATTTGTGTTTATTTCATTCATTTTGTAACACAATACTTCACTGACAATTTATTTTATTTATTCACTGATAATTTATTTACTTTACAATGTCGTTATGTCCTTAACCCCTCAGGCCTCGGGCCTATTTTTCGGAAGGTCAAAATAAATAAATGGAATATTTTGGAATGCATCTGAAAACTAAAAACTGTTTTTAAAAGATGATAAAATACGCTTTATAATTCGAAATAAACATATAATTTTTTAAATTAATATAATTTTTTTTTAATGTAAACAAAAAAAATTAAAAATGGCTCACCCTAAATTAATAAGTAATAACAAAAAAATATAAAAACACCCATCTACTTTTTTTATAAGGCAAATGCATTATAAACGTTATTGTCAGCTCACTTTTTGGTTGTTTCATGTAAAAATAAGTAATAAAAAAATCCCAAATTTTTTTTTCAAATATGGGTCGAAAACTTTCGTTTCATAAAGGTGTATATTTTAATTTTTTGTGGTTAACTTTTAGATTTGAATATAGAGCGTGGTTATTTCTCTTTCTAAAACCGTGTACATCATAATAATATTTGGCTAATTTATATAGCGCCGTTTTCGCGAAAAATCACTTCAAGGGCGCTGTATCATGTTTCTAAAACCATGATAGTAATGCGCAGTGGCAGCTAGGGGGGGCGGCCCGCCCCGGATGCCACCCCCCCCCCCCCCTCCCCTCCCCACAGGACGGACCAATTTTTAATGAAATCGAAATTTGGGTTTGTCAACTTTAATGGGGGGGGGGCGGGGTGGTGACACCACGTTATCCTCCCCGGGTGCCACCCATGCTAGCTACGCCACTGAGTAATGGAGGCACAACGATTTCGACTATATGAGTTGTTCCGAAAAGCGAAAAAATTTGCCTGCGAGGTATGTGAAAAAAAATTATTTTATTCTGTGAATTAAAAATTTTATGGCAACATAATTTCATTAAATCGCAATGTATTCATGTGTACTGAATAGGTGAGTAAACTGAATATATTACGACCTTTCTCATTAAAAAAAAGTATTTAATTAAATAAAATGAAACCCGATAAGTGGTGTTTTATGAATACCTTGTTAACTGGAAACATTATTGTTATTTTACGGGTCGTAAATATTTTATTAGTTTGTGTTTACAAATCAAGTTAACCTTCATAGGTTTTGATTTATTTTGTACACGTTATTTTACGACTGCCATTTGAATAAAGCGATCAAATTGCATTTTTAGCGAAATTCCACAAAATTATTACTGCTTGCCTATAAACATTGGTATTTTTTATAAAACTAACAAAATTTATACAACGATAAAAGCTAATGAAAAATGGGTGCCTACTTATAGATAGGTACTGTTCTTAATATTTATGGACAATAAGGAACTCCAGTGAAAAATATTATGGCTTTAAAAAAATATGTTCATATAGACCAAGAAACGCTGATTCTGAATATATAAGTTTTATTTCATAATATTAAACGCAGAGTTTTTAAAAAAATATTAAAAAGTGCATTTTTAAACCTCTTCTCAAAACACAGCGTTAAGTTGGCATTACTGAAATGGTTAACGGTGACTTCACTCTTAACCTGTTACCTGGTGATAGTGTGTATTGTATTGACATTTGAAATGACTTGAAGTGCACACGTACCTATGCAATTCAACATTTCGTGTTTTTGGTTTATTTTCATACTGTTTATAGAGATTTAGATAAATAATAGTTATTGTGTTTATTGAAACATAATTTAGGCCCTCAACAATTTACGAAAAGGGCTATATTTGCGGACAATCTGCAATAAATTTTGTCTATTTGAGGTTAAAGTCGTGTCATATTTTGACATTTGCTTATGTATTTTCAAATTGTTTTTAGTATAGGGCTTTTTATACAAGTTGTTACACACTCGTCATGATCAGTGTATTATAAATACCAGTGTTTCTGTATGTATTATACATAAAACAATGTACCTACAAAGTAACGCCTGACACAAAACACGATGTCACATGTATTTGCAATGAAAGAGATGATTTATTGTTTTTATATTGCACTTTGATTAAATACAATAACAGTAGCGGTGAAATGTGGACATTTTACCAATGTTTTTCTATATTAAAAGCAGTTAATCTTGAATAAAAAACACACCTCACACCTAAAAGTCATTACAAAGCATTCTGCCATGACCGCCATGATCAGTGTTGCCAGCCGTGTCTTGTAAAAAGTCACCTAAAATATATAAAAAAAAGTAACCTTTTTGTGTGAAAAATAACCTTTCGTATTTTTTCCAGTGGAATGGTAAAAAGTTGATAGAATACACGAGGATATAAATAAACCAATCATCATGAGGAGCTCAGTATTAAAGTGGGACATAAGCCATTTGGATTATTTTTGAGTAGAGCGAGTTTTTTGTTTTGTATATACCGGTATGAAAAATCTGATATTTTTTCTACCTGCATAACCTTGCCGGCGTAAATAGCGGGTACTCAAAATGCAAAAAGTCAGATTGAGCGATCAATCAGATTTGTCGAGTGAGCGAGAAGCTATGGTTAATTTGTAATTTACACATTTTTTTTTTTTTTTTTTAGTTTATTGAGGTAACAAACAGTAATACATATTTTAATAATAAAGTAACATATTACATGGTTGCATACCAGCGAAGTTTCCGGTAAAATTTATAATATATATATATATATATATATATATAAAAACATAGATTAAAACATTAAAGAAAACATAAAGTTGTAGAAAAAAAATATATATATATATACAACAGAAATGAAAAAAAACATACAAATTATAAAGCATATTATAGGATATATAAATAATCCAAATATTATTATTATAATAAAAAGAAGGAAAACAAACATAATGAGAATGAAAAAAATAAATAATAACATGCAGCAGGGGTGAAGAGTTCGTAATTAACAATTTGTTTAAATTTTTTCTATTACTGATTTAATAAATTGGCCTGAGGACAAATGAAAAATATCAGAGTCGTAAAAGATATCATTGAATTTTGTGCACGTCCTTCAGAGAAATGAATGTTGTGTGTAATTTGTTTTTGAGTGTGGGATGTGGAATAGTTGGTTTGATCTTGTGTTTCTTATTGGACAGTGGAAATTAATGTTTTCTAGAAGACAGTAGTTGTTGTCAACGACGTTGTTAATGATTTTGAATAAAAATTTTTGGTCGGATATATTTCTTCTATCTTCTAAAGTTGATAAATTATGGAATGTTAATGAGTCTTTTAGGTTTTCTGATGTTCGAAAGGATTTAAAGTCTAGGTGTTTCAATATCTTTTTTTGAATTCTTTCTAACCTTTCAATATTTACTTTGTATTGGGGATTCCATATGACTGATCCGAATTCTAATATTGAGCGAAACGTGTTCCTCTTTCACAATAGTGTGAAAGAGAAAGAAGTAAAGTTTTGCAATAAGTGTATAGTCCATGATTTAGCAAGCCGTTAGCCAACACGAAAAAAAAACAAAAGAGCATTCCGTTTGACGTTGGTTCTGAAAAATCACCTAAAAGTAACCTTTTGAGTAGTGTAACCTGAAAGAAACCTTTCAGAGTAAAAAATCACCTAAAAGGTTACAAAAGTAACCTTCTGGCAACGCTGGCCATGATTCTTCATTCAAACAGGGATGTTCTGCCCAAAAAAATTATTTCCCTAGATTTCGAAGTGAAATTTCCATAGAATTTCACATTTACGCAATTACCTACGTAGCCACCCGATTGTGTAACACTAATCCTGTTATATGTTAATTAATATGATAATTAATTGGAAAGATATCGGAACTTGGTAAATATACTAATAATACCGTGATTTTCCAAATAAAACACTTTTTGCTACGTGAAGTAATAATTTAAAAGTACGAATACACTCACCACTGAATTAGAAACTGAATTCCAAAAAAAAAAAACACTTTGCAAAATAAAAATCATAAGCAACCCGCCGCTCATTTGTACTCAGTTGTCAGTGTTAAAAATAACATTGCATGTAAGTACATGAACAATAATTAAGATTCATAGGAATTCCAAAATATATATATACGCATATATATATAAATAATACCAGTAATATTGTCATATGTAATAAAAATTTTGCCAGAGTTCGAAATTTCCCTAGATTTTGTCCTGATTTCCCTTATCCCTAAAAAATATTTTTCTCCCCTAGATCTAGGGAAATTTCCCTCGACATGACATCACTGATTCAAAATGACAACTTAAAAAGTAAAAAACTAACGGTGGGTGAAGACCACCATCGATACGGTGCGTTTCTGGGAGTCTTTAAAAATTAAAACTTTGACAATTATTAACTAACTATAAAAATAAAAATAAAAATGCAGTTATTTAAGTTTGAAGGTCTTTATTCATTAAAAAAAATTTAAAAAAATGGACTGGAGTTCTCTATTGTCATCAGTGGTGCGAATAATATACAAGATAATTTCATTATTATAGGATACTAGCTGGTTCCCGGCATGCGTTGCAATGCCATATTCAAAGAAATAAATTGTTTCTCTCTGCATGTCCTTTCCCGTGCGTTCCCTACTCCCTACCTTCCCGCGTTCCCCTTCCACCTATCGCCCACCCTATCCCCTCTCCTGCTCCCCCGTCCCGCACACCCTCCTTCCGCGTTTCGTATATTCAGTCCCAGTACATTCAGTTTTCAAACAGCTCGCGTGCCACCTATTACAATTATTTTTAATTCAAATTTTCATTTTTCGTATTATTTTTTTTAAATTTATTAATTTAACGCCCAAAGGGCTTTTACATGTTTGGTTGTACAATTAATTCATGACAGATGATTTTTAAACAGATAAAGAAATAATAAAAAATAAAATTAGATAAAAAATACATACAAGTCATAAAAATACAAAGATACAGCAATTTGCTAGGTTTACAAAAATAGGGATATGTTTAGGGATATGTTTAGGAATATTTTTGGAATAAATTTTTTACAAGATGCACAAAATTCGCCAGGTGTTTGTTAAATATGTCAACATCACCTAAGTACCTACTGATTTCATTTATGTATACTATAAGAACAATCAATCAAATTTGTAATCTAACTTAGGTACCTATTTAAAATATCTATAATTTTAAAAATCCATAAACAATTCTTTTAGTACAAAAATAAATAAAAAAACAGCGCCTGCTAAATTCAATATCATCAAACGCGCGAACTGTTAAATGTGCGAAGTTAAAATAGTCTTTAAGTTTTCTGAAATTATTCAATTTTCTTAATTTTTCTTTCCGTAAGAACCTTCTCAAGAAAGAAACTAACAAGAAAGGAACGCTCCGATGGTTTGGGCATGTCGAGCGAATGAACGAGGAAAGGAGTGTAAGGAGAATATACGACGCAAATGTGAATGGTAGAAGAAGTCGAGGACGCCCAAGAAAGACATGGCACGACCAAGTGATTCAGATACTTGAGTCGGGTCATGTCAAGAGTCAGAATAATAGAAGAGAATGTATGAGACGTTGTATGAATGTAAACGAGGCAAGGAATGTGTGCCAAGACCGGGATGTTTGGCGGTCCGTCCTCTCTGCCTACCCCTGCGGGGAAACGGCGTGATGGTTAGTTAGTTAGTTACCTTCTACAAGGTATTAGAAAACTTTTAAAAAAAGATGAATGAAGTAGGTAAAGTCGGCATGACCTAGGGAAACAGGGATTCATTTTTATGTAAATAGATTATAAGAAACCCGGTCGAAGAGAAATTTTAACAATAGGTATTTTACCAAACTGTTATTGTCTGTAATTCTTAATAAAATCACCAAAATCGAGGTTTTGTAAGTATTCCCCATTTTACTCCTCCAAAAATTGAGCGATTTTTAATTTTTTTTTTACTAACTTAGTTAGATGTAAATACTCTACGTCTGTACGTTTGCTTTTTTTTAATACATTGTCTAGTTTGTATACGGAATGTACATTGTCTAGTTTGAATACTGAATGTACATTGTCTAGTTTGAATACTGAATGTACATTGTCTAGTTTGAATACTGAATGTACATTGTCTAGTTTGAATACTGAATGCACATTGTCTAGTTTGAACACTGAATGTACATTGTCTAGTTTGAATACTGAATGTACATTGTCTAGTTTGAATACTGAATGTACATTGTCTAGTTTGAATACTGAATGTACATTGTCTAGTTTGAATACTGAATGCCTGCTGATGGCAATATTTTCCGTAGTGTCAAAATGCAGATCGGAAATTGGGGAATAAAACGCCACCCGGTTTCCTCTAAATATCAACAATAGTCAATAATAATTTATGATCTGAATCAATCAGTTGTTTGTATTATGGACACTTCGAAGTGAATAAAAAACCAAGTCAAGGGGTTAAATATTTTTTTATTATAAATCTTAGAATTGAAGACAAAGCCTTATTGAAAAAAGAATTATTTTCAATTTGTTTTCCCGGAATGACGTCTTAAAAGCAATGGCTACTGAATTGTTAAATAGGTACCTACTTCGTTATTCCTGCGAAAACGATCTCTTTTTTCGATGAATTTGATGACAACACAATGCAATATTTATACCGGTGTATTTTTTGTACACTTTATTCCACATTGTCTTTCAATCATATGAGAGGATTGATTTATAATTCTTCATAAAACAAACAGGTACGACGTTTGAGCATTCAATTGATTTTAAAAATCTTATCAAGCAGGATTCGAAGAATACATAAGTAGGTATGCAGTATGCACACTATTTCAGCCTTGAGTAGGTACTTGGAAATGTGCACAAGGGAAAATTCTTGCCCTCTTTCATACATCGCATCGTTTAAAATTCGTTAAATTTTAAAAAATCATCACTTTTAATGACCTTTAAAAGGCGTATTAAAATACTGCTTTGTTGAGTTGTCGTGGAATCGTAAATACATGATCAACGATTTGTTAAGAAAAAATATTTCAATAATTTCGGTTTGCTGAATGTCAATGCTAAGTAATTAAGAACAGATGCGAGACATCTCTTGTTAAACTGTGAAACTATAAAGGTAGCCTTGTAATTATCAAATATCCCAACACGCGGGAACTTTAAAAATAAATCCAATAAATATTAATATCTCTTCAAATTGCCCATATTTTGGCCAGCGGACACTCGCTGGTGTTGGCAAGCTGGCCAAAATGTAGCCAAAAACGTCCCAGTGTGGATAAATTTTTGTGAGTGCAAACTTTTACTTACAAATAGGTAGTGTCCGACCGAAACTAGTTTTTAGGGCCGAAACCGAAACCGAAACTTCCATATAAGGTCATGTTTTCGTGGAAAAACAAAATAGTCAATCGTAATAAATCAGCCTTCATTTTTAAATCATATATTAATCATTCAGTCTCTGATATTTGAACTAAAAATAAACATAATATAATTATTATCACTCCTTATTTCAAATAAATTATTTATGTTTTTTGAAATCGTAATCGTAAATCGCTTCGTAAATAATATTAAAAAAAGAAATAGTAGGTATTACCTATTTGAAAATTATTAACAAACAACATAAAATAAAAGGTAGAAAACCAAATTACTTTTTTCAAACCTAATTTGTTTACGTACACTAAACAAAAAATAGTATTTCATCTTACGAACAAAATAATTTGGGAGGCGGGAATGGGTACCGCCGCCCCGGGAAACTTTATTGGATAACCAACACCTCTGCCATAGCCTGCCATAGCCATAGGTCACCACAAGTGGATCGCTTAGTTTGGTGACTTAGCAGGGATGCCTGAGTTCATGGGATGTGATTTTTCAAGGTAGCGGCGGATGCATTTGCCCACGTACTACGTGGCGAGCTGGAAAGGACTGATTGAGGGAGACCTTTTAAATTCTCCACCAGGAATCTCTCGACCCATTTCCTCGCATCGCAGTGGGAGGGAAAGGTTCATCCGTCCATCTCTCCTGGACACACTAACCCAGAGAATCCCAACCACCTATCATACCCTTTTCCTTTCACTATTTCCTTTCTCTAAAATGACCCTTCACATTGTTTATCCAATAAATAATTCCCGTGGCGGAGGTACCCACACTCGCCTCCTAAATTGAAACTTTTGCTTCATTCACATTCATACGTCGTTTCATGTAAAGGTACCCTTAACATGGCCCGACTCAAGAATTTGATTCCCTTGATCGTGTAATGCAGCCCTACTGCTCCCTGTGGCCAGCCAAGTTTTAAATGTGCGGTCCGCCAATCTTTTATTTATTTATTGAAGTGGAAACTTCTTTAGCACCGTTGTAATTTGACAAACACATCCATCTATATGTTTTAGCCTGCGAGAGAATGAGATAATTTAATCGGTCTCCTCTTTGTGCGGTGCTTCGTATTCTCCCCACTGTTGTCTACTTTTTAGTTTTCTTTTATCTTTAGCGCCCCCCCCCTTGAGTTTTTTCTGTATCCGCCACTGATCTTGCATTATCCATTTTCTCTGCAAGAATAATTATTTGCGATTCTTATCGAAGTTCGCTCATAATATGAGATTATCTTACAATCGTTATTGACAAGTGACCTGTATTTTTACTGACCTAATGGCCTGTTACCAAAACATTATTAACGGTAGGCAGATTGCCTCTGCATTCAACTGTTGCAAAACAACCATCATCTTTCATCTCTCCAATTGAGTACTTTCAGTTCACAAAGGCTCATATTTTATTGTATTCTTACTTTGTATTGGAACGCGGTCATCAACTCCACGAAAATTGCAACATTTCAAGAATTCCTTTCTGCTTTTATCGAAACATTTAGGCATTAAACTAGTGGCAAGTAGTGTGGTTTTTTTCTTCATCACGATTTCTGAAAGTGTGAGCACGAATATTTTTCATCCCATGTGTGCCATGGCCAATCGAAGTATTATTAATAACCTATGAAATTTAATGTTTCTTTATTGTTATGTTTGTTATCTGCGAAACAATTGATCAAGTTCATTCAAATCAGGCAATGGACCAGATTGCATTGATTCGGTGTAATAATAATTTGCGCGTAATTCTGTTCATATTTCTCATGACCGGTGTGATAGGAAGTATACAATCGCTCAAAATATTAATTGATGAAGGTATCTCACGCTATGACGTACAGAAAAGTTCAAATTGATGTAAATAGTCAAGTTTCAAACCTACCAACACAAATGTTTCTAAACCAATTAGACAGATGGCCCGAGCTTAACTATTTTAAAGCAAAACGCTTTTTACAAATTTGGCTTCTTCAGCAGGAGTCTCTCAACCCATTGCCTTGCACCGCAGTGTGATGGATGGATTCATAATACATCCGTCACTCTTGGACCCACTGACCCCCAGATTCATACCCACCCCTCATACTTTTTCCTTCCCAGATCTTCCTCTCCTTTCTTTCTTTTAAAAGACCCCCACACAGCATCCCCTAAGATGACATAGGCCCTGAGGGAAATTGTTTTCCTCTTTGCCTCCTGTGTGGAGCTATTGTAAAAAAAATTACCATTAACAACTATTAGTAAAATTTCAAAACTTACAAACTGAAAATGGTTTTTACAAAAGCTGTGAATTTCTTCATGGGTTGTTAGTTTGTTCTGTAACAAATATAGTTATTTCGAGCGCATTTTGAGAAGTGTTCACGCCCGAATACTTTCTCTGTCTTGCATTGGTTGTCTCTTACTACCGCTGCCGCTAGGGCAGCGGTACCATAGGTATATAAAGACAAGCGAAACCAAGAAAACAAAATACTTCATTCAGTAAAATTAAATGTAAATTTCCTGAAAAAAGTTCAGAACTTTTATTCCCCCTCCTTTTTCACTGCAACTTGGTGAGGTTTTTATCCAGTAAAGACTTTTTTCCTCACGATAACATTAATGTAAAAGTAAATTCAGTCAAGTAAATAATCACCTTCAGAAGGTGATAGTTATAAGGCCAAATGAGCCGTAAAACTAGTTAGTTAGAACATGAAAGGGCATTGCAAAGCCCTAGCTAGTTAGAGGATTACGAAAGAATCCGTAGAATCAAAAAAAAAAATTAGAGTTTGGAGTTTTGGCCTGCCGGGGAGTTCCGCGCTAAGCTCCAGGAAAATAGTAAAAGTCGAAGTCTGCCTTCCGAGATCAGCCCGCGCGGCTTCAAGGCACTCGTGAATCTGTGTAAAGTGAGTAGGTAATTAAGGATGTGTGCAAGTGTCCTTTGGAGTTATTATAATAATAATAACCATAAAGCTACTGTTGTAGTTGGTACGTTTAAGTTACTACTGTTTTTTACGATTATTGAACTGGCTACTTGTGTAATTGATTGTACCCACCCAATAAAATACTAGTTGTGTTTATAGAAGAAAAGTGTGGATTTTATTTAATTACCCCGCTATAGTTCGTTTATTCATTTAATTTCGTTTTGCGGAACATATTAGCAATCGCTAGACAGGATTATGTATTTTACCGTACCTAAGTAGTCATTGTACAGGGTGCGGCAGGGAAACTTGCTGATTTGAAAAGTCAATAAAAGAAAAAGTACTTTATATATCGATTTAATTCTTTTCGTATCGTATAGTACCCATTCTGAATTTTTGTTTTAAGTAGTTTTAAAAATGACATCGGGCAAATGGCGGCCCTCATTAGTGATAAACTGATCTACCCTAGATTTGAAGTTTCGCGCCACTCTTTCGAGCATATCGACGGGAATGTTGGTGATGGCTTGGCGGATATTGTCCTTCAGGTGTTGCAGGGTCCGGGGTTTGTCGTTATAAACGATGGATTTGATATATCCCCATAAAAAAAAATCGCAGGGTGCCAAATCGGGGGAGCGCGCCGGCCACGGTACGTCACCCCTCAAGAAGATAAGGCGCTCGTGGAAGTGTTGTGAAAAGTAGGCCTCGACGGCAAACGCACGCTGTTTCTTTGTCCAACGCATGACGACAACTGCCTTGTGCTTGTGGTGTAACAAAACTTCAGGACCCCCTCTTTCCAATGAGACCCTCCCCACCCCTTTCTGACCACGTCTCGCTCGTCGGCGTCCAATTCAAATCAGCAAGTTTCCCTGCCGCACCCTGTACATGAGCATGTGTATATTTAGCTACGTGCAGTGTATGTATGTCCGTGCAGTTCGCATTCGATTTACTCTGTACGCACTTACACTCGTGTGATCAATAATATTATGTGACCGGACAATCCTTCCTGATATAGTCTTACAGGTCTTCAAACTCTTCACCCTTTCAATACAAATAACATAATAATAATATTTGGATTATTTGTACAGCGACGTTTTCGTGAAAAATCACCTCAATAGCGCTAGACACTAGACAAATTATTATAAAAATTTTTGGCAGATAACTTATAACAGATTGCATCCACTGGTTCGTCGATCACTATTACTAATTATTTGCAAAGCAATTGTTGCAAATACTGCGCTATATTACCATTTATTTATATTCTGAACAGGTATAAAATATACAGGACTATGCATATTACTTACCTGGAAGGTCACTTGATTGCTTTTTTTACGTTAACTCCACACAGGAGGCCCTGAGGAAAATGATTTCCCTCAGGGCCTATTATGTCATCTGGGATGCTGTGTGGAGGGTCTTTTTGAGGAGAGGAAGGAATGAACATTGATCTTGAAGAGACCCATGTTGTAGGTTGTAGGAAGGAGGAAACATAGAGGCTGGCAAATCATTCCACAGCCGAGCTGTTGAACACTAGAACGAGTCGAAGAAACGACCCGTTCTCATGTGACAAATGTCAACCGTGTACAAATGTTGGGCACGCGTTTGGCGTGTTTCCCGACTATGCACCGGTGCCGAAGGGATCAATGATGCTAGTTCTTCGGAGCATCTTCCATTGTAATACCGGTAGAACAAGGATAGTATTCCCACCCGACGCCTGTGCTTTAAAGATTGCAATCCGTCTGTTAAGATGGGAGAATCTATTAAACGGACCACCCGTTTCTGCACAGAGTCGAGGGTATTTTTCAGGTATTTTGGAGCTCCATACCAGAGGTGGCTGCCAAATTCAACCGTGGGGCGCACTTGTGATTTGTACAGGGTTAGCAGTTGTGTACTATTAAAGTATCTGCTTATTGGTTACATTTAGAGAAATTTCGATACAATTCGCACGAAGAGGACATAATTGGAAACACATGTTAATATTGGTAAGGCTGTTGTTAAATCCTGGTATTTATTTTAATAATCTTGTCGTATTCACACAATCAGTTCCAAATTTGAAAACAACACATAAATTCGATGAGTTCATTGAGCCAGATTTACAGAGGACGCACAGATAACCGAAATTAGTATTTTTGATTTTGATAGATAATTACTTTACCGCTTGCCTGACGCAATGAGTACCACTTTTGAAAATAACGATTAACAAATTTGAGTTCACAGAACCACATAGTTAGATAGATCGCACAGACAACCGAAATTAGAATATTGATGATAAGTGATAAGAAGTAATTTTCTGGTTATGCCAGCGTTTTTGGACGGTATAGCGCCCAGCCCAAAGATATTCAAATACAGAAGAGATATGCTATGGTGTCCGCGCAGCTGTCGCCGGACTACGCGCTATTAGCGTAGTTTTCATACAAAAAGAATTTGTTCATTTCGTTGATTTTTTGAAAATGTGTTTGCATTTTTTTTTTTTTTTTTTTTTTAATGGCTCTTCACCCCAAAAGAGTGTTCTGGCCAGTGTCAAGTGAATGCTTTTGTGAGTGTAATTTTGTGAGTGTAATTTTTGGTTAATATTAACTAATTTAGTTTTAATAACAAGAACCTATCTACATTATATAATAATACTATACAAATAATAATAATAATAATACGCAAAATTATTACAATAAGAGATGATTTTAATTAAACATAACAAGGAAATTAAAAGATATGCTGACACAATTTATTGTGCGTAAAAAATAAAATAAATAAATAAATACATGAAACTTAACTTACAGTTACAAATTGATGCTGTTAATATTCAGGAAATTAGCCAAGACTTTATACACGCGTTTGTTCACAGAAGATAACAGGCATGCAATGTTGTAGGGAGGCAATATACCCGAACTGATTAGGTGAGGGAAGAAATTTTTGTATGAATTATTTAAAGGACAACTGAAAAAAATATGATTGAGATCCTCTTCACCAAGACGACATTCACACATCGCAGAATTCTTAATATGAATTTTTGTCAGGTGAACATTGTGGCAGCAATGCCCTATCCGCATGCGGCAAATGGATGATGTCGAGAGTTTGTTAAAAGAAAGTCTTGAAAACCACGGTTTTGAAGGAATCGTTGGCTGAATTGTGAAAAAGCTATATCCTTTTGATTGACTAGATTCTTCCCAATGATTCTGCCATGTGGAAATCATTTTTTCCTTTAATTTTATGAAAATGTCATCGGTGTTTAAAAATGTATATAAAATATCCCCCGAAATAATGGCATCTTTCGCCAATGAATCGGCCTTTTCATTTCCAGGGATACCGCAGTGACTAGGTATCCAAGCCAAGACGATTTCTTTGCCAGAGTCGGTTAATTTATGAATTAAAGTGCGAATTCCAACACAGAAATTGTCTTCTGGGTAATGGAAAGGGGAAGAGTTTAATTTTTGAAGTGCACTCAGGGAATCGGAGAGAATTAAGAATTTTCCAATGTTAACATCGTCAATATATTTGAGGGATTCAAAAATGGCTATACATTCAGCAGTGAAAACGGAAGCCTCTTTTGGAAGTTTAATTTTTCTATCGACTTAATCTGATGGACAGTGGAATGCCGCTCCCACATGGTTTGATAAGGGAGACTTGGAACCATCTGTGTAAATAATTTTCCAGTTGGAATATTTCGAATTTAAAATTTCGATAAGTTTTGTTGGAGCTTCGTGATTGTTAATCATGCCGAGAGAAAAAAGAATATTTGGTTTACACAAATGAATACGAAAGGAGTTGGCATATAAAGGAAGTCTGTCTGATGGATTTAAGAGGGGTTTATACGAACAGTACGTATGGAGGCTTTTAACAAGAAGAGGGATTGATTTGTTCCTCCAATATGGAAGTGATTTCACTTGAGCAGTGAGTGCAGTAATTTTGTCTTTCAGTGGGTGATTAGAGAGTCTTAAGCATTTAAATAAAAACTTGTCAGCCAAGAACTGTCTTCTGAAATGAAGAGGAGCCTCCACAGCCTCCACTTGTAAAGCGTTAATTGGGGAAGAACGCATTGCTCCGATAATCAATCTTAAACATTGAAATTGAATACGGTCCAACCTTGCGAGGTTCTTTTTAGAAGTGGGTTCAATGAGGAATGACGCGTAATCCAAATGACTCCTAACATATGCGTTATAAAAAAGTTTTTGGGTGAATGGATGACTTCCCCACCAGACCCGTGAAACGGCACGTAAAGTGTTGAGGCCAGCTTGACATTTGTTAATGATTAAATTAACATACGGGTTCCATGTTAACTTAGAGTCTAAAATTACCCCAAGGAATCTTATTTGTACCTGCATAGGGAGAATTGAATTATTTATTTGGACTGTTACACGCGGAGTAACACGTTTTCTGGAAAAGACGATAACATTGCTTTTGGACGGAGAAATTTCTAAGCCGTGATTTTTTAACCAGGTGTCAAGGTTTTTCATGCAAATGTTAATCACATCCTCCAGAATAGAAATAATTCGTCCTGAAATATATATAAAAAGATCATCCGCATACTGGAGTATTTTACAAGATGGATGCATACTCCGATGCAGGTCAAAGGTATAAATATTAAAAAGGATAGGACTAAGGACGGAGCCCTGAGGCAAACCCTTGTTTACTGTTCTTTCCAGTGGAGGAGAATCCAGCACCTGGATTTGAATTTTCCTGGTAAGAAGGAGGTTAATTATAAAACTGGAAAGCTTACGAGGGATGCCAATTTTTAATAATTTATTAAATAAAACATCCAATAAAACATTGTCAAAAGCTCCGCACACATCAAGGCAAACACCGACAAGGAATTCATTATCGGCCAGGGCTAACTGGATATCAGAAGTCAGGATGGACACACTTTCGATCGTACTTTTTCTTTTTCGAAAGCCAAACTGAGAGCTGGGAAGAATTTTCTCATTTTCTGCATACCAGTCTAGACGTCTTTTGATCATATGTTCAGCTATTTTAACTAAGGAAGATGACAGAGCTATAGGTCTGTAAGAAAGTCCAGAGTTAGGGTCTTTCTGGGGTTTCAGAATGGGAACAATTATTTGAGTTTTCCAGGATGATGGAATTTTGCCGGAGTCAAAGATCAGATTTATAATTGAAAGAAAATAGTTTAGTGTGGTAACGTCACAGTTTTTAATAAAGCTATAAGGAATTCCATCTACACCAGCGGATGAGTCTGTGAGATCGTTTAAGACCTCCCTAAGTTCCGTTAAATTGAAGTGGGTGTCCATCCAACCCCGTGTTTTAAATGAGTATGTGAATTCTGTTTCATTAAAATTACTTGCAGTTTGAGGAGCTAGTTTATCGGCAAATTCCTTCACCCACTCTGAAGTGAGTGGTCGAGTCACCGTTGGGACGTGAGAACCCTTAAACCTTCGAATTGAATTCCAAACAACTGAAAGAGGAACTTCGGGAGATAATGATGTGCAAAATTTTTTCCAGCCTTGACGTTTTTTGTTTTTTAGAAGACGTTTGGTCTTAGCTTCAATTTGTTTATACTGAAGGAAGTTCTCCATATTCATATTTGTTGAATAAATTTTCGCATATTTTTTCCTCATATCTACTGCGTCTGAGCATTCAATATCCCACCAAGGAGCTGGGGGAGGTTTCCCTTTGTTACGTGTCGTTTTAATGGGGATAAATTTTTCTGCGGCCGTAATGACTGCAGACACAAATAAATCGTAACATTCCGCAACATTTTCTGTAGTTGGAGAGGGCAGATTTTGCACAGAGAACTTTGTATGATTTGAATAGTCATTCCAGTTGGCTCTGGCAGTTAAGAACCTTGGTTTTCGACTACTGCACTTGACATTTTTGTTGGAATGATAAATATTTGAGGATTCAATGAGGATGGGGTAATGATCACTCCCATGAGGGTCATCCAAAACCTTCCATAACAGGGATGCGGCTATGTTGGAATTGCAAATAGTAAGATCAACCATGCTGGGTCGCTGACCAGGCACCTGAAGACGAGTAGGAGAACCATCATTGATAATACAAAAGTCTAGTTCATCTAGTAGATCAACAATATCTCTGCCCATTCTGTCACAATTGTGAGCTCCCCATAATCCGTGATGGGCATTGAAATCTCCCAGAACAAGAGAAGGGGTAGTGACCTTGGAAAACATAGCTTTTAGGATTGATTTAGAAGGTTTATTAGATGGTGATATATACAAAGAAATTATTGTAGTGTCAAAAACCTTTGCGGCCGTCACTTGAAAAGGACAACCAATTGGTTTTACATCTACAGGGGAGAAGGGTAATGATTTTTTAATGAAAAGAGCGGAGCCGCCCTTTCCATCTTGACGGTCGTCTCGAAGACAGTGGTATCCCCTGACTCTGAAATCAGAATCCGGTTCCAGCCACGTCTCCGAGATGGCAGCCACTGCAATTGAGTTTGAGTGTAATGTGTTTAAAAATTCTTCAGTCTTATTTCTAAGACTATGACAATTCCACTGAAGAATCCTCATCAGAGGAGCCATTTCTAGTTGAGTTGATAATATTAGTAATTTGTTTAGCAACGTGGGACGGTATTTGAATGTTGTTTTTATTTAAAGTTTGTAAAATATGTAAAAATGAGGTGATTAGTGTAGAGTTAAGGTCTATATTATAATTTTGTTCTTTAGTAGATGACTTTAGGTAAGAATTGAAATTTGAACTGGAAGGAATTTGTCCGTTAGGGAACCACA
This sequence comes from Limnephilus rhombicus, assembly GCA_929108145.2. Lineage (NCBI taxonomy): Eukaryota > Metazoa > Arthropoda > Insecta > Trichoptera > Limnephilidae > Limnephilus > Limnephilus rhombicus. Next base: position 21,310,616 of record OV815285.1, read on the forward strand.
GAAGGGATTCGTGATTAGCATTATTTTTTTTTGTTAGAACTCTAGGTTTCACGACCCTTTCAACAGTTTTTCTAAATGAAGAAGAAGAAGGTTGAGAAGGGGTGGATTTTTTAGAATTTTTGGAAGTTACTTCAGAATAAGATGGAATGGATTTGTTAAACATTCTTGATGCTTCCGCATAAGAGATGCTCTTCTCGGCCATTGTGTGTTTAATATTGCGCTGCCTTGACAGTTCAGGGCAAGTTTTGCTGATGGACATGTGGGTACCGGAGCAGTTTAAACATTTATAATTTTCCTCTGTTTTATCACAGGAATCGCCACTATGGGACGAACTGCACTTGAAGCAACGGGGTTCTGATCTGCAGAGGTTCTTCGTGTGTCCAAATCTGCAGCACTTGTAGCATTGCACAGTTGGGAACACATAGAGCTCTACTGGTAGAGAGACGTTAAACATAGTAACATTTTGTGGAAGGTCTTTGCTGTCAAATGTTAGGACAACGGATTGGGAGGGTCTCCATTCTACAGAGTTTCCCGTATTAAACCTGTAATTTAGACGACGCGCTTTTAAAACTTTTCCGAAACCTTGAGGAACAGTAATGTTTTCCAGGATGTCCTCTATCGACCAGTGAGGTGGGATCCCTTTTGTGACACCTAACTTTGTAACCTGATATGTAGGTATGAAAACGTTGTACGAGTTTTTTTTGGCAACATCAGATTTTACAAAGCTATTGGCCTCAGCCGCTGTCTTGAATTCAACAGAAAGACGGTTACGCCCAACCGATTTTACTCCATTCCAGACAGGGTGGATTTTATTTTTAAACATAAAATGTCCAAAGTCCACATCGTATAAATTTGATTGTTTTTCATCCTTTGAAATTTTAGTCACGTGTGTAATGTAAGGTGGTCTATCAAGATTATTATAAAGACGTGACATTTGTGAAGGAGTATTGTTTACCAGTGGGGCGGGTGTGGTTGAAGGGCTTGCTGGAGTTAGACTTGAAATCGAGGAAGAAGTGGACGGAATTACATCCTGTAAAACAGAATTATTTGGAAGGGAGTCGTTTTGCGTGGAGGGTGTTTTTCGATGTATTTGTTCAAAATCTGTTGCATTTCTATTATCTGCTGGTTTAGCAATTTTTCTTTTTTTTGAGGTAATCGTTACGAAGTCCGAAGCCTCCGGAATATTAACCGCGATTATTTTTTTTGTAACACCCGAGGATTCAGATAGCAAACCATCATCTGGGGGATCAGGTGGTTTTTCTTTATCCATTTTCGAATAAATCTACAGCACACAAATCAAAAAAAAAATCTTACCTTAACTGCTCCGAAGAACCAATTATATAACACAAATACTTACAGTGAAAACAAATATACAAGTAAAAACTATATTACACTAATTTACAATACTATTTTAAAACTATTATCTATATAAAATGATTAATTTTGTAAAGAGGAATGAAATGACACTGGCACAGTTAGACGGTAGCCTTTAGGTCGAAAATGTGCATTAATATTGCTTAACAATATATTTCGAATAAGGAAAGAATTCGTTCATTTAGTTTAACGTTCGTTTGGTTTATTCGTTAATTATTTGTTCTTTTAGTTTATTTGTTATTTGGTAAACAATATCGGCGACACCCGGAAGCGCAGACCCACATATTAAAAATAGCAGATAGCACATCTACTTATATTTCAATATCTTTGGTCCAGCCCCAAGTGTTTTTATGTGAATCTTTTTATTGATTTACTTTCAGCTTAGTAGAAAACTTCTTGATTTTTCAAAACCCGCGGCATTTGAAGGGTTATCTCAAATCAAGTTACGTTTTCCAAGTAAACGTGAGACGGTACGAGTCGGAGTGAGATAAACCTATTAGCGAGTTTTTCATTCACGCACGTCTAGTATCAAAGCGAGGAAGTACCTGGGAGTAACTTGATACGATAAATGAGAATATAAACACACGTGTTCAATTAGTACCTTCCGCCCAGCTGAATTGAACAACTGCCGATTCAAGAAAAGGAAATTTTACACAACATGGAGAATTTTTTTAAAGATATAATTTTTTTTAAACAGTTTTAACCCCTTTGCACGGTGAAGAAAGATTTATAACTACTGTTGCTTACTATCGCATTAGTTGTAAGCCACTAGTTTTATAAGTTGTGGGTTAAACGTTGATGATAAAGAAACTAAGTTTCTCCTGGCGGCCACAAACATATAATTGACGATTCGCCTTGTTACCTTTTCGGCAGCGATATTATTCCAAAAACAACAGTCAAACTTCTTGGCGTTAATCTAGATTCGGAAATTCGCCTAAAAGTCAAATAAGTAGGACTGAAAGCCTCGATTTTTTCACATAAGACAAGTCAAGTCAGTTCGAGTTCCTACAGAGGCGACAAAACTACTAATCAACTTTTATTTAATCACTATAACGGCTTTTATACTAGCCTTCCAAAACATCAAACTGACAAACTTCAATCCGTGTATAATGCAGCGGCTCATAATCAGGTTCTCTGAATATTTGCACATTTCAGAACACCCTCGTAAACCTCACTGACTCAAGTGCCATGAAAGAATCCAAATTGCAATAAAATAATTTATGTACATTTCAACGCAGTATCTCGTTCATTGGTCAAAATGTATTGTACCCACATATAGTTTTGTATTAGTGATCGACGAACCGGTGGACGCAATCTGTTAGCCATGAGTTGTTATAATACTTTGTTTTGTCTGTAGTTAGAGGCAAGAAATATATTAAGTTAGTGTACAAATACAATACAAATTTGTACCGGGCCCTTTAAGGTCCGGTAGCACCTGCTCAAAAAAAGGAGAGATATACATATAAATACGAATATCAGAGGGAGCGCGCTAATATTAGAAACGATAATATTTAAGCGAAAATTGTGAAAATGTTTAATAAAACACGTCTCGTTTAAAATAAAGCAAAAATCTCGTGGAGAATGTCTAAAATAGCACTTAAAGAAACATTGTGAATTTTTTCATACATATAACTTGTAAAATAAGTCAAAAAAACGTGTTTATAATAATTTTTGGAGCATACTTTGCGATTATTTTTTTCGAGGGAATTTCATATAATTGCCGTTTCGGCGTGAGGAATGTATAGATATTATCTTCAAGAAAACATATTTTTTTAAGAGCTTCAAAACTTAAGAGGTTATTACCAGAGAAAACCAGAAATATGTCATTTTTAAATCAGATTTTAGACGTATTGACTCTTTTCCACAAAAAATAATAAATGGATTTCGGAAGATTGTTTTTTTATCTAGCATTCGGATGTTTTAAATTTTGAGAAAAATGTTTATTTTTAGTATAATAAGGTTATACCATAGGTCGTTGGCAAATTTGTTAAATTTTCAAAAAAGATTTTGTATTATACCACACCCGTTTCAAATCATATAATCTTGCAGTAAAATAAATCAATACATTATCTGGGTATCGCATGTTATAGAATTTTAATTTTAGTTTAAATAAAATCATTAAAAATATATATACGCACATGTGCACGTTTTTGATGAAAATTGGTCCTTTTGTGTATTTATTTGCGCACTTACAAACTAATATATTCCAGATTTTTTTTACTTTCTTATTTAACTTAGACATTATTAAAAAATGGTAAATACTTGTAATCAAAAAATAATTACAAAAAGTACATTATTTTAATAGTTTTATCATCACGCCTTTCGGCATTTTTGGACGTAGGTATAAATTAAAGCAAATTTGGAATGAAATAAAATCGATATTAAGTTATAATTTTAAAAAGCTGGTACGGAGAATAATTAATCTTTCTCGTTGTAACCGCCCTGCACGATCGTAAGAATACATTTCGACGAAATGTGGATTTTCAGCCGCTGGCTGGTTAAACGCTCTTAAAGTGTGGAAAATATGTTATAAATCCGTAGAATTGCGGGATGTCGCGGGTTAAGTGATTTTCACTAAAAGGGCGCTATACAAATCATCCACATATTATTATTATATTATGTGTGACAAGATGGTGGATTATTGTTATTTTATTAGATAAGGAATAGTACCAACCCTAGATGTTCTCAGAGTCTGTATGATATCGTCCCTTCTCTGTATCTCGTGCTCGAGCCTGGATATCTGGCCCTCCATGAAGTGGAGCTGGTCAGCTACTGCCATCTGTTGACAAAATATTGAAATTAATATTTATAAAACAAACAAAAATCGAACAACAAAAGGTAAAATGGTAACACTTTTTACTGTTGTTTCAGCACAGTGGTGTGTGGTGCTGAAAAAGTTAATAATTTCCTCTAACATGAACTAATTAATTAAATACAGTATAATTAAAAATATAAAATATAATTAAGTTCAGTGAACAGTAGACCTCGCGTCCAAAAAAATATGTTTTCTATTTTCTCTTTTTTAATAAATCAAAACCAAAATTTCCTCTGAAATCGTAAGATTCGTATTAACAATACATTTTATGTACAAAAATTTCAAATAAGGAATTATAAACATTTTTCAAAGATCGTAACTATCTCAATTTGACAATTCTCTTTTCAAACTTTTTTCAGGCAGGTAGGTACCATAATATTGAAAAAATGCGAATAACAGAATCCAATTTATTAAACACGACTATTTCGCAATTCGAAAAATATTAATTACCGAACCATTAAAATGGCCACCTGACAGATGAAATGCCAAATATTCTAGTTAGGCTAGCTTTACACTTGTAATAAAAATTTACGGATTACGTAAGATTTTGACAGGTTTCACAGGAGCGTTTACATAGGCATTCGACTTGTGGTAATTAATGATCACGGAAGTTGTTAGGAAGTTCGACCTGTGTAGATGCTCATGCGACCGTTTACATCTGTAAAATTATTTGCAGTAAGATGGCTTCCTTTCAACAACGACATGCTACTGTCAAATTTACGCGATTTTGTCAATAAATACGAAAAGGCCCAAAAAAAGTGTTGAAATAGAATTTGGCTTTAATTAAGCAATTCTCCCGCGCTTTTTGCCGTCAAAGGCGGAAATGAATGGAGTTCTTTCATTTTATTCGAACGATAGCTACCTGACAGCTGCTGACACCAACCGAATTCAAATATGCTATAAAAAAATCCTATGAAAACAATTGTCTTTTAATTTTTGAATTTCGCAACGGCACATTTTGGTACTTTTCCTCGCGGCAAGTCTCTCAGCTTATCAATCTGATTTTATAAGCTGTGAGAAGGCTGGAAATTCGTGCGGGCGCTATTAGGCCTGTCAAAAAACTTCCGAAAGAACAAGTTCTGTAACTTGCTATAAATTTTGTAAGTGACTTTTGGTGTCGTTTACATTGGTAATTTGGCCATAAATCGCTTACATGAGCGATTTACGGGAAAAAACTTACGAGTGTAAAGCTAGCCTTAACAAGACTTGGCTTACACTCAGTCAATAAAACAAACAATAGGCACATTCGTCGCAACACCCTTTTCACGGTAATATCGGGCTTTTATTTTTAGTTTTAGTTCAGTACACTTTCAACCATCAACATTTTCTAGCTTTGCAAAAGGCATAAGAAAAAGTTTCATTCGAAATTATTACTTACCTCTCTATCATTGATAATACGAAGTGATCAATTTTTACAATTCATGATTTTTTATATCATATTTATACATTTCAAACTGAACCAAATAACCATTTAGAGGTAATTCAAATTTAACCGTCTCAAATTTAAAAATCGCTTTTCACATAATTTCAAAGAAATTTACATATCACTTTGTCGTTTGACATATTTAATAAAAATAAAACACTTCTTTTGGCAAAACCACAAGTTTTAATTCATTTATTTACCGACCGATTTCGCTTTGCTCAAGCAACGTCAGGGTACAAATTAATACTAAACAAGAACCTTAAACAATTTCCTTGGTACTTACCTAAATGTATCCTTACTGTTTGTCATATTTTTAACTTGTTGTCTCCCTCTGTGCTTATATATTATATAAGCACAAACTATTTATTTATGTATTTCTTGTTTAGTTTTAATTTGTACCCTGATGGTGCTTGAGCAAAGCGAAACCAACTAAAAGAAATTAATTAAAACTTGTGATTTTACACAAAATAAGTGTTTTATTTTTATTAGAAATTTTGGAAACTTATTCTTGCAGCCAATTTTACGGATTTTATCTTTCTAAACTCAAGCATTTCAAACTAGCCTACAGTGATTCCAAGCACCAACTGCAGAGATAGTAGACACATACGTGGTTTTAATTATTATTTACATAGGTATACTTATAATTCACTTTACGATTATAATATTCCGCCTGCCCCGTAGCGTTATTTAAACGAGTAACGGAACGCAAAGTAGAATAATTTTCGACAAGCATTTAGCTGAAACAATGGCATGTTAAACTGTGTGTCGGCTTTTTTTATGATATGTTTAGCACTTAAATTTTTGACGGCCTCAATTAATAGAAACAACTGTACATTATTTGCAATGTTAATATTTTGACGGTAAAAGGGAGAAACGCTTTTTTCCCAGGCAAAATTCATGAATCAAATTCAATAACAATCAGTGATTCTAATTTAAAGACAAATAGATTTCTCCCATAATGTTTTTTTTTTTCATTCTGTCGATGTGTTTTTGATAACTAGATAATCAATATCCCGTGTAATTTGTGAATAGAGATCACTTAGCTACTATGTGAGAAGAGGGTTTGACGAAAATTATTTGAAGATTTCAAATTAATATGAACTAGCAATTAAAAACCCACTCCGCAGATTTTTACTACTAGGCCTTTCGGCTTTTGGTTCGGCTTCGCCCAGTTAGTGTTTGTGGCCATTTTATATATCCAATAGGAACTGGTTCCAAAAATGGCCCGTTCCTCGGATCCACTGTCATCCAGTGATAGCTAGTCACCGGGACAAAGTAACCAGGACGAGCAATGACGTAATATGTAATATATAGCTCCGCGATACAAATAAGTACTACCGCCACTCTTTCAAGGGCAACCAAAGTACCGGAAACCGGACGACCGGACCTAAGCAAATTTTTAATATAAGTCAGGTTGTTAGATTTTTTTATTTTTATTGAAACATATAACAAGGTTACAATTTTAACAACATAAAATAAACATCAATATTTCAATCACTCTCCTAATAAAGCAACTGCTTGTGTTTATTCGTGTGCGAGACGCAGACGAAAGTGGCGCTATCTATACGCGAGTTTTGTAATTTATCCGTACTAATATAACGTCAGAAAAGACTCGCATTATTATAAAGTTTTGAACCTATTTTAGTTTTTATTTTCGGTACAGTAGTTTCCGGCTTATAAGGCCATTTTTAGACTGTGGTTAAACCACTTTGAGACGACTTATTTGTACGATTCTAAATGTCAATTTTTGATTGTGTCTAAATTGATTACTACCGGTTAAACCAATTTGCTGAGAAACTAATTGAGACAGTAGATACTCTATTATATGAGGTACTTCGGAATCTGTTTTCTCCGTACTAAATGCTAAGGTTTTCTTAATTGTTTAATAATAAGTACCTACGTTATATTGCTTAGGTTTTGTAATCATACTAAGGAGAGTGGAATAAATAATTTTCCTTACTTTATTAATGTCTAATTAAGTTTGAAGATTAGGAAATACTCATATGTTATTTAAATAACCCAAACTAAGAATCTAATAATTTATTTTGTGCTTGTTTTACATTTTCCAGTAAGTTGAAATCAAGTGTTATTATTTTTATAAAAACTGCGTGCGTGTAGAGGAATTCGGAAACTTTATCATGTTTTGTAATCTGAAATGAATACCCTGACACCTCCCAAATACTTCTGTTTACACATAATTAGATACTTAACCTACCATTAACAGGAAAGAAGCCTTTAAAATGTTAAAATGTATTGTATAGCTCATCGTCAAATGCCCTGAACTTGGGTAAGGAATTTGAAAGATCTTTACCGATTTGACAAACATTTCAATTTTTGACATCGAATAAAAACTTATTGATATTGATACTTATTGATAAAAAACATAGAAAAAAACGAGTGTGCTTTAGACCACACGACTGAAGTAAAACTTCTTTAGCTCCATCTAAATGATAGGAAGAGAGAAAGAAAATGTGCGCGCGCACAGCTCTCTCTTACTCCTACAGTGTGATAAAGACAATAGGCCTGCACTGTGTCTTAGATATACGAAACGTAACTGGCTATGAGAGAAAGGGAGAAAGAAAATGTGGGGTCGCACCTCTCTCTCTTGCCCCTACAGTAATATACGAAACGTAACTCTCTCTCTTTCTATCTTCACTAACTTATATCTCCCTTTCAACTATCGTTCGCCTCGCTTTTCGTAACGCTCTCGTCACGCATTCACCAGCTTACTCCCCAAGTCAAGCGTGCATAAATAAGTTTTACTTCAATAAGACGTCACACCTCATGTCTCCAATGCATTAATAAGAGTTTTTGCAGAGATGGTGAACATCATCCTGATTACAGTCCATCCCCGATAAGAGGGGATACCAAAGGAGAAAAAGATTTATTGTTTTTTAAACTTTAATTTTAACCCTAGAAAGATAACCTTATTCTGCCGTACATAAAAGATAACCATACGCTGCAGAGGCGCATAATATATTAATGATTATTTTTTTATTAAATACCTACGTAATGTATTTATTTAGCTGATTATTTTAATGTGTGGTTAATGAACTAATAATAAAAATAAAAAAATTGTGAAATTATTTATTTGTTTTAAACATTAAACTTAAATCAAAAAACTTCTAGAAAAAATCAACGAAATTAACCCTCTGTTCTTCTGTTTACAGGAAAATATTACCACGATTTATTGTTTTTTAAACTTTAATTTTAAGACTTGAGCTGCTGTTTTTCTCTCCAGTTTAGCTTCAATTCATCAGGGAATCCCTTTCCGTACTGTTGGAACTACGTACCTATGCGTGACTGCCGTTTGTGGTCTATTTGTATTTATTTAACGGATGTTGCCACTCGACTAAAGTCATAGCACGAATAGCCAGTGGGTAAGTAGTTAGCAGCAGTACCTACTCAGTAGTCAGGTACCTAAATAATGCATTCTTGTTGATTGTAGAGCACGCAATAAGCTACCAGAACCAGATGTTAGAAGGTAAAACATTCACGTATTTACTCGGTCGCTGGCTTTGTTGTTTTGGAATAGAGCCTCGTTCGCAAAAGAAGTCTGCGCGAGACAATTTTCGTAATTCTGATTTTGTTTGGAATCTAACAGATTTTGTATGCGGGAGCTTTGGTGAACCGATTTTGCCTATTATTTGGCTGTTCTGCTCTTAAATTAACGAGTCTTTTTAATTGCCAATGACCATTTATAGTTATAAGTTCGCCCAAGTTGTACCATTAGCCTTCCGAAACCTGTATTCTTATTGATCAATTCAACAATAATAAAAGACATGGAGTTTTTTCTATTTTATATATACTTCAAAGCTCCATAGATTATGTAGTGTACCTATGTGAATATGTACGTGATTTCAATGTGCCTCAGATGTCGTTAGTATAGGTAATTATATGTAGTTTCAATGTGTGTCAACAGAGATCAGTAAGTTGTAATAAGACAAGCGTTCGAGTATCACCCGAACGGTTACGAAGAAAGCCGATCATATCCGATCTGTAGGTGGGCGCCTACAGTGACCATTTCACTTGCTCCGGATTAACACAGAGCATACTTTATAACGGACTTTAAGGTGCGGTATACGCGCTCAAAAAGAAGAAGATGCAGAGATATGTAAATACGAATGTTAGAGAGAACGCGCTATCATTAAAAACGATATATTTAAGAGAAAATTGTGAAATTTTTTAATAAAACATGACTCGTTTAAAATAGAGCAAAAATCTCGTGGGGATTATATAACTTGTAAAATAACTGAAATAACGTGTTTATAATAATTTTCGGAGCATACTTTGCGATTTTTTTCTATCGAGGGAATTTCATATAATGGGCAAGCGTGGGGAATGTGTAGATATTTTCATCAAGTGTAAAATATATATATATATATATTTTTTTTAAGAGCTTTAAAATTTAATGTGTTTAAGGAAAATATGTAATAAATCGGTAGAAATGCGGGATGCCGCGGCATAAGTCCAGTTAAAAACTCATTGTAAAGAAGACGTTAATAAATACGACTTATAATCTAGACGATCCTCTGTATTTTTGAAACTCTCGATCATCAGAATTGTATTGTTAATCAGAGAAAACAACAGTATCTACATACAACATAGATCACGATTATCATTGCTATTTTTAATTCAAATTACACGGTGTTAATTGAGAGTTGCTTTGACCTGGACAATCAGGGTAGAAAACTACGCAATTTTCATGAAATCAGAACTCACAAATCGAGAGTTTTTGCTACATTAATGCACAGATTTTCTACTTTATAGTAAAGTGCTTTCACAGCAAATAATAACACATAAAAACATAAATCACGTGTGTCATTAAGATTGAAAGTATTTCAATTCTAAGAAAAGTGAAATGCCACCGCTTTTATCTGATGAAGTAGACAGAAGCAATCACGTTGCAGAGACGATGGACATTTGCAACCACATTATTCAACACATCACTGACTTCTCCTTCGACCAGATGACCAGACATGATGGATTACTTTGCACAATAAATCTACGGAATTCTTCAGATTGTAATAATAATTTTTGTGTAGACTGCGGATGTCAAAAGTTTTTCAGTCTTGAAATTCCAGAAGCTTTTTAACTGTAGGCAGGTATTTACTTCCATCAGCTCTTACTAATATCCAGAATTTGACTGAATTTAAACGGGCTTTTAAAAAATATGTATTTTTAAAACCATACCATTCATGAATCTCCTTCTTTTCGATGTCGTAAGCCATGTTCTCAAATTTCCGGTAATTGTTTGGTTTCGGTTTCCTCCTTATAGTACTTTTATGTTTAATGTCCACCCGAAATGTTTCTCATTTCTGAATGAAAACTGCCTCCTGTTTTATATTATATATATATATATATATATATATATATATATATATATATATATATATATATATATATATATATATATATATATTTTTTTTTTTTACCTGAGCTCCACACAGGAGGCCCTGAGGAAAATAATTTCCCTCAGGGCCTATGTCATCTTTGAGGGTGCTGTGTGGAGGGTTTTTTTAAGGAAAGGAAGGAGTAGAGTTCCGGGTAGGAAAAGGGTTTAAGGGATGGGTAGGAATCTGGGGTTCAGTATATCCTGATCATCCGCCTCCAAGACCTAGACAAACCTCACCCCATGAACCCGGGCAGCCCTGCTAAATCACCAAACGTAGCGAACCACTTGGGGTGACCTATAGCAGAGGTGTTGGTTATCCAATAAAGGTTCCCCGGGCGGCGGTACCCATTCCCGCCTCCCAAATTGTATTTTAGTTTTACTGTGTTATTGAAGTGAAAACTTCTTTAGAGCCGTTGTGTTTTGAAACTCGATGAAACGAAAAATAGCGACATTAAAAAGAGACAAACACAGTGAGAATGACATAGTACAATCGGTCTCCTCTTTGTGCGGTGCTTCGTAGCCTCCCTACTCTTGTCTACTTTAGTTTTCTGAAGGTTTCACTTCGACCACGAGTGAATTGTACACTCGATTTTTTTTTGTTTGTCCTGGATTGTCCTGTGTCAAAACAGCACTGTTATTATTAATATTGTTCTCTTTGCATTGCTTTGTATGTATTTTATGTCATATTATTTGATAAATATTTTGTAAGGACTCGTAAGGAGCACTGTAGGATTATTTTTAAGTTTATTATAGTTAAATAATACAAAACTACGCTGTGTAAATATTGCATCATAATTAATATCTGTTTGAGTTTCATTTCCGACAAATCCATTTAAAACGTACGAGACATAGTTAGAAGCTATAACTATCTACGAGTTACTACCTGTCTTGTGTATATTTATGTTAACATGATGTAACATATCAACTGCTTTTATCGAGCCTGATGGGAAAATATTTGATGTTATAAATCAACCAAAAAGCCTTGCTTCGGTTCTATCCCCGGTTTCACTTTTTAAACAGACCTCTTGGATCCACAGCTTCGATTAAATACCTGCTAGTAAATCAATGGGATAATTAATTCTCAAATTTACATCCGTCAAATGCACGAGTAACTTTTCTCTCCGGTCTCCAGAATAGGCGAGGAAACCTGATCTATAAAATAAATCTTCTATCTTTGGTATGAGAGTAAAAGTAAACGCCTGTCTCGTACCTACATTACATAATTTAGATGCACTTAGGATGGATTGTTCCACAGAAATTCATATGTAGCATTGTCATCAAATGGTTATTCAGCGTAATTTTATTTTTTAACATTTGAAATGTCGCCGTTAAATGCCGATTCTAAGTCCGATTCAGTTTTTGAACAAATTGTGATCACCAGAAGAGGACAACTATCGTTTTGTTAAGCTTATTAGCTTATTACAATTTTAATAGAAAGCTGAAACTCACTAAAATTGGGAACCTTTCAAATATCAAATAAAAAATACGCTGAATGGTCATTTGATGACAATGTTACATTTGAATTTCTGTGAAACAACTGGCCCTAAAGTACACACAGCGTGTTCCTGTTTCCACCATGTAATGAATTATTTAGACGTAAGTACCTTTTATCGTGGTTTATTTTTGGGACATTATGGCGTGCTGCACTACCTGCTTCTTTAGTCAACGTTTCGGACACGGTAACGCTGTCTGAAACGTTGTCTCGAGAAGGAGATAGCGCAACACGGCATAACACCCCAAAAACAAATCATGATACTGCTTTTGGTCCAGAAAATCTCAAAGCATATCTGTGTAGGTACCTACCTTCTTAATTATTGGAGACCAGCTAAAACCCTAGAAAAATCACGGGATATTATAATTGTAGGTTTTGTGAAGCTGAATGACGATTAGAAAAAAATAACCTTTCGAATGAAGACCGTTAGTAAACTTGAAAAATTACGATATCTGTCAAAAAATTAAACAAAATAAATATGCATTTCAAACAATACAGAATTATTAATTAATTAAAAATACCATCTTTATCGCTTTTCTGAATCGTTCCCACAATCATTCCAATTTTGAAAATCGAAGCAAATCCCATCTATTCTAGAGTTCATTGAACTTCAGTTACACATAGTACCGAAATTATTATTATTTTTAATTTTCAATTATTATTTTTAATATTTAAACAAGATACCGCTTATCATGTTGCATCGAAAATAAATGTATATCCTAAATAAGCTTTTTCCTCAATTTGTAGATTTCCTGCCTTCTTGGAATGTCACAACTGGGAAGGCATCACTTATCTAGCCATTGTCAAAGTGGCAGATGAAGAACCTAACGCCCTTCTTGTAAATTCTGCATAATTTTACACTTGAACATCTTCAATTTGCAAGGCGTCCATCAGACGTGATTCCGTTTTGTCCGTTTTACACACAATCGAGCGAAAGTTGCGGCTCGGAATAATAAACAACTCGGACTTGCTGAGCTTCGTGCATTGCTTATTATGCAAACAGTCAACAATAATAAGTATAATACAATGGGCAGCTTGCTGGGAACGGCAGATTTGCATGTCAAAGGGATTGCGGGGCGGCCATCTTGTTTGCGGAACGTCACTTTAAGCGGGAAACGAAGAGACAAACAAATGAAATCGAAAACACTAACCGGTGCAGAATTAGCTTTCGTTAGCACCTTTTGGCCTACCCATTTTTGTAAAAAAAGGTGCTTAAAATGAGGGAGCTAATATTGAAAAGATCCGTTTCATTTTGAGCTCGTGCACCTCTCTGATGCATTTGGCAGCCATCTTTAGTCTACAGCCCCAAAATACATGAAATAACCCATTGACTTTGTACCGAAGCGGGTGGTACATTTTATAGATTCCCCTGCCTTAATGAACGGATTGCAATCTTTAACGCACAGGTGTCAGGCATGCTGTCCAGCGAAAGAAAATGGATAAACGCTCTCGAAATATGGTGTTGGGGAAAAATGCTCAGAATTCCATGGACAGCCAGATGCACAAATATGTTCATCCTGGAAGAGCTAGGCATCCACCCAAGGCTTTCAAGTATCTGCCTACAAGGTATCTTAAGATACTTTGGACGTGTTGTTCGCCAAACTGAAGACTCCAACTTGGAGAATCAGGAATCTCATAATCACTGGCAAAGTGTAAGGCAGGAGAAGCTGAAGAAGGAAAGCAATTCGCTGGAGTGACCAAGGGTTCACGACGAGTTCATCGAAAACGAATTCATCGAAAATCAATTCATCGAAAATCAATTCATCGAAAATCAATTCATCGAAAGCAAATTCATCGAAAACGATTTCATCGAAAACCAATTCTTCGAAAATCAATTCATCGAAAACCAATTCATCGAATGATCAATTCATCGAATCGCCAATTCATCGAAAAACATTTTTTTGTAGATATTAGAGCTGTCAAAATTAAATACCCAAAAAGGTCTCTTTAACTGAGTTAAATGTGTTAAGCAACTGTCAGTTTCGTAGTGACAATGTAAAATTTATAGGTTATCTCTTCGATTTCCGATTGTCTGATACTGCAAAAAAGGGATATCTAAGGAACGGTGACCAGACAACTCATAATGAAACCAACTCATAAACAACTCAGAAAGGTCATTAAGAGTGATGATAAATAAATATTTAAAAATTGGTTAAATAGGTTAAGTTAGGTTAGGTTAGCTGTCAAATGGTGAATTGATTTTCGATGAACTCGTATTCGAAAAATTGGTTTCGATGAATCGATTTTCGATGAACTCGTTTTCGATGAATTTGCTTTCGATGAATTGATTTTCGATGAACTCGTCGGTTACCATATTTTTGTATACCTAGCTTCCCAAATGTTAAGAAAAGAAGAAGTATAAAATGTTTATAAATAAAACATAAACATAAAAAAGAGCATATAGACATTATTGAACTCAACAACTCACGCTCCAGAATTAACCTTTATTATAATTAGTATCGTTGGAGTATGTTGTTGATGTAGGTATAACCAAAAGAGCATGTGATATAATGTTGCTTTTTTCTAGATCTAGATTCAATTGGTTGAATTTTTCCTCTTTTCATATTTTTTATCTTCGATTGATCTCTTCCACGACTTTCTCCTCGTGATTTAGCTAATAGGCACTCGTTCATCTCTCAAATACCAACTGCTGTTTACTATTTTCACTTTTACGGTGTTCCCGCTATCGTTTTCATCTGCTAAAAACAATACTTAAAAATAAGAGCCCGCCATTACCATCCCAGAGATTATTATTTTTGAGAGGTCGTTTACACCCCAGTTAGACATAAGACGTAAGGCTTTAGTCTGGACGTCGTAAAAATTTTAAACTGGTCAATATTTCCCAGAACACTTTCTTATATGATGTCTTTATTAGATTTAATGGAAGATTATATTGGCGAGAAATTAATGGCTGAGGCATTACAGGGGTTTATAAACTTCTTAGTTCCGCGAATCATTGTTTTGTAGTAGAACCCACTTCACAGTAGTGAAGAGTGTATGATTTTCTTTACGTAAAATTTTATTTGATACATACACACTTCACAGTAGTGAAGAGTGTAATTTGTCTAATTTATGGAATGTATTACATAGGGTAACCGACGAGTTCATCGAAAATCAATTCATCGAAAGCAAATTCATCGAAAACGAGTTCATCGAAAATTAATTCATCGAAAGCAAATTCAAAAAAAATTGGTTAAATAGGTTAAGTTAGGTTAGGTTAGGTTAGATTAGGTTAGGTTAGGTTAGGTTAGTTTAGGTTGGCCAATGTTTTTTTAACTTCTTGGTCCGCTCGGCATTTCTCTCAAATATCAACAAAATATATTTTTTCGATGAATTGGCGATGCGATAAATTGATCATTCAATGAATTGGTTTTCGATGAATTGATTTTCTATGAATTGGTTTTCGATGAACTCGTTTTCGATGAATTTGCTTTCGATGAATTTGCTTTCGATGAATTCGTTTTCGATGAACTCGTCATGAACCATTACATAGCACTACCCATGCATACATTCTGGAATAAACTTTGTATTTATTATTATTATTAAAATGGATACCGAAATTTAACCTTTTCTCTTGCTGTTGTTCACTGTGCTTTAATCGGCTCTTTCAGATCCTCGTTCATTAATTCTGTTTAAAAATATGGGGTCGCGAACCACTAGTGTAGAATCTCTGAGTTATGCGATAAATTTGCTTCTACTTAGTAAGTATCCATTCTCGTGCCACACATGAAAAAAGTTAGCGCAAACTCCCATGATAAATTGTTTGTTTCTTTCTGACCTCTCAATTTCTTTCACCTTGGCTGTTGCATGACCAAGTTGTAATAAATTATTACAATCATCACAAGGATAGCGTAATCTTTTCACATCTTTATTTTTCTTTCAATATTTAACTTCCGGTGATTCTGAAAATTGTAATCAGTAGACCACCAGTTTTTTTTTAATATCCAATTGCTTCGTACACACTTAAACTAACTCAAACTAGCAAGTAAATGATTAAAATAAGCAATCAAAAGGGTAAAAATAAAGTGTATGAAATCAATTTTGATCATAATAGTATCCTGGGGCGTCCCCATCAAAGGATTAGTATTTTTTGACGTCATCACTCAGATTTCCATATTGATATTATTATACCAGATTTAAATGTCCGGGTTAAATTTTCCCCACAGGAAAAACTAAACCCTTTCACACACTTCCCCAAATGATCATCTAGTCAATCCACGCTATGCAATTGCATTAAATAAGTATTATAAATACAAAACAATACAAGAACAACATGTCAACCTACCAGAGACCAAATGGGAAAATAATTCACCGACTCCTAACTTGACCTATAAATCCTACTGATCCCTCAATATAAATATTCAAAAAATCTTTTGTAATCCTACATGTATTTAAAATGACTGATTTTTGATTATGATTATTATTATTATGATTTCAGTTTGAAATACCCCAGATGTAAATAATAAAAATTATTCCACGCGCCAAGCAATTACTTTCACATTTATAAAAGGGCAAAACAAATACGTTATCCGTCACAAACTTCGACCAAGTATATCTAGACAGGGCGTAAAGGTCTTAAAAATGACACCGGAACCAAAAATATTGGTTTACAAAAACATTTATCAAAAATAAAGTCCTTTATCTCGCAGTCAAAAGATCGCAAGAAGCATTGGTTTGTGCCTTTAGTTGGTCTGCGTGGAGCTAATTTGTTTTCCAGCAAGTTCGCGGTAACGGAATTACTAGCTTTGCGAAGATCATTTTTAAAACACAAACTTCAGGCAGTTAGAAATATTTTAGGTATGGGCTATCACGGACTTTATTATTAACAATTTAATCAGTTATATGAATATCTAAAAAAAATATGTACATAACATATGAATTCGAGGCAGCGTTTCGAGAAAAGTAACATTTGATAAAAAATGTTTAATTACTTCCTAGTAAAACAACTACGTCACGCAAGAGATGCAACGGAATTCGATGGGTAGTTGTATTATGAAATTTCTCGTAGGTGGTGTCACTTTGGGATTGGAATTGGGTATGGGATGGCTAATCTATAGTTAATATATCGATGGTCACAAATCATTTCACACATTCTTTTGACGCTTTGCTGCAAAGCATGTAGCCGCGAGCCAAATAAACAAGGTAAAATCTTCAATATTATTCAAAGTGACATTTTCTTTACTTGTATTTTTCAATGTTTAAATTTATTCAAACTCTTTGACAGAAAAAAAAGAGAATTGAACCAAGTAGGAATGTAGGTAGGTAATAAGTATAATGAATGTTGGTAGGTAAATGAGAGTTATTAGAAAACTTTCGTCTTCGCACATTGCATAGTGTTTTATGACACATTGTTTGCGCGGATTCTGAAGCAACTGTTCATTTGGGATAGTCTTTAAATTGTACGCTTTCAAAAATACTTTGACAAAGAATTTTAAAATTGTAGGCGCGGTAGGAGAAATAAACCGAAATTAACATCCACGTAGTGAAGGTGTAATTTCCCATAGCACAAATGAAATTCCCTTTACACTTAAGTGGCTCTTTTGAGATCTTAGTGTATACTTACTAAACTTCACACTGGTAGACAAAAGCACTCATGCACTTATTAACAGTCATAAAAAGTGAAGATTTAAAGGCCAATAAGTCTCATAAAGAAATGAAAGAATGTAATAATTACTGTTTACTTGGGCAGGGCCGAACCAACAGTAATACTTTCTTGCTCATCCCTAACAAAACAATCAAAAGACTGGAACTGAAATATGTATTAATCATTTTAAAACCGAGAAAGAAGATAATCGAACAATTAAAGAAGAAAACATACAAAAAAAACCAATCAATTGTCATTAAAAAAAACCGGTCAACATTATGCAACATTTTCAACAATATTCACTTCATTCTTCTTCTTCGTTTGGTTCGTATAGTTGGTGAATGCCATACTGGGATGTTGAAATTATTTAGCCAGTTGAAGACATTGTTAGGGATTACTCCTGTTATTATCCTTATTCCTACCTACATTTGTTCCTATCCACTCCTTTGAAGTCACAAGTTCAGCATCTTCAGGAGACAGTCTGTCAGCCGTGTTTTGAGAACAGTTTCTATTGTTCGATTGATTTCTTTGATAAAAATACGAATTCCGTGACAAACACTGCTGGTGTTGAGTGGAAGGTGACACACAAACACATTGGAATACAAGTGACACCATTATCCTGCTGCTGTGCGTTTTATGCTATCCATGTTTCCTTCCTTCCTGATAATTTCTAGCATAGCCCATCTGTTGCATCGGGAGTCACCCGGTTCAGCACAGATGTAATGATGAAATGTTGAAGGGGACATTCTTCTGCGATGTGTTATGTTGTTTGGATATGTCCACATTCACATAATTTAGCCCTTTAGACCCCATTTATTCATCGTATACGGACAATGGCTGTGACTACATCGGATGCTGTTTAGTGAGGTCCAGATCTATTGAGAGAGAGATAACCCTGGCAGTTTAATAGTAGAATCCACAACAAGGTGCTTGTTTTTAACGTCCAAAGTCCGCCACTGAATTCGCCATGATTCTTCGGGGAGTTTCGTGATTTGCTTATTTACTACTATCAGGTTTATTTATGTCGCTTTAGATTGCCCCAGGATTCTATGTCAACAATTGTGGAGACCGGCACTGCTGGTTGATTAAATTCTAAATTGTACAAGCCCACGACAAAACGGTCCAGTCCCAGTCCCTACTCACAGCCCGCGTTACACGAGCCTGTTATTACCCGGATTGTTTTTCATGTAATTAAGTAACCTCCACTTTCGATTTGTTTTACTCGATGATGACAGCCTGCTTACACTTTCATTCAATTTAAACTGCGGTTGGGAATAGGTCTTTAACTCCATGAAAGTTATGATCAAAGGTAACTATGTGCCTACAATTTAAGGCGATTAATATATTGTGGAGTTTACTGAACTGTTAGGTTTAATTTATATCGGGCTTCGAACCCTCGTGCTTTTTTTCAAATTGAACTAAGTTGGCCAACTTAAAGAGAGTAAGTTTTTTTTAAATAATAGAATCACTATGTCGTCGAGGTTCATCGCAGACGCTCTTTTCATGCACAGCCTTCATATTTGTTTTCTCAAGTTTTGAATTGTTTCATGTGACACTTCAAAAAAGCTTTCTTGACTATATCATGCCCAACCATGAACATTATGAACTACATTTCGACCAGGTATTAAGATGCGGGTTAGAGATGGGAAGTGTTTTACAGATGAAACAGTGCCTCGCAAACTCACCAGAAAATGAGTATACAGGAACAATTTATTAGTTTTTCGTTGAATTATGTTTAACTCAAAATTAACAAACACAATTTAAGCACTCCGCGTAGAAAAGGTGCATAAAAAACGAGTCTGCTTTAGACCACACGACTGAAGTAAAACTTCTTTAGCTCCATCTATATGACAGGAAGAGAGAAAGAAAATGTGCGCGCGCACTGCTCTCTCTTGCTCCTACAGTATGATACAGACAATAGGCCTGCACTGTGTCTTAGATATACGAAACGTAACTGGCAATGAGAGAAAGAAAATGTGTGCTCGCACCTCTCTCTCTTGCCCTCATAGTAATATACGAAACGTAACTCTCTCTCTTTCTATCTTCACTATTTTATATCTCCCTCTCAACTACCATTCGCCTCGCTTTTCGTAACGCTCTCGTCACGCATTCACCAGCTTACTCCCCAAGTCAAGCGTGCTTAAAGACGTTTTACTTCAATAATGTTCTCATTTCATGTGAATTTCTGATGCTAAAAAATTTTAATCCATCCTCGTTAAATTGTTCTTCCTTATACAGATTCTGGTGTAATTAGTTAGTACCCTTTGATAAATTCAATGATACTACCTACTTCTGAAACGTCCCATCCCACAACCCATAATGTCCTTTCAGTTACCAAGTCAATAATACAGTGGGCGTCACTCAAAGGGGCGTAGGTACCTACTCCAACAATCTCATTGGAAATGTGTCAATTAATTGCCAGGCAGGTACGGCAGGGTTCGAAAAGATATCTGGCTGCTAAGAGCGCAATTAACGACACCGCATACCAGGTTATATTTAGCGCTATAACTCTGCACTGTGCAGTTTGCAATCACAGGCTATGATTGCAACCTTGACTCACATAATCTGTTCGACTCGACTGTTGCACCGCTGCATCCGTTTGCCCATTATTCACTTACGAAACGCAACGATCATCGGATAACGCAGTTATTTATAAAGCCTATAAAATTCCACCAGACTTCAGGGAAGAATTTAATTTAATCGTCCAAATTTAACGAGATATTTCCTGCCCTTCTTCAATATTTCCGGCACCTACATATTTAATATGTTATTATTTATTATTTTCGGTGCCTAATTTGTAAGTTTGTAACCACTAAAAAAGATATCCTAAAAAAACAGAATTCATTGGCGCAGAAACAAATACTCTCTAGATAACTCGAACATACGAATACTATTCTAATTAATATGTAAAAGTACCCAAGCAGGTACGTTTTGCTAGTTTATTTTAACAATGAAAAGTAAAACACACCTGCAGGCATCGGTATTAATTATACGTGCAAAAAGTTTGGCACATTGTTCATGCGAATTTGATTATGATATCTTTAATTGCGTTTCATCGTATATTCGAATTACTTTGATTTGCATGTTAATCAAAATTTTAATTTTAACCGCAGCAGAGATGTAATGCATTGGCATTATTTTCTGGTCTCACACTTAAAATTTATTTAAATGAAAACAAACATGTTTCGAAAACGAAGTTTTCTTCGTCAGGGTAAGATTAATATTAAAAGAAATAACTTTGTTAAAACACCACTACATACAGGGTGTTAAGGGACGTACTTGACTTACTTTAACCAGTGATTCCTGACATTATTTGGAGTAAAAAATGTAAATGAAATTTTGGTCTCCGGTGACTTTTTTTGACGACTTTTTTTTTTTCAAAATTTTTTCTTCAAAATCAAACAAAAAAAAAATTCTTCCGCATGTCGTCACTGGTAACTCAGCCGGGTGTCCGACGAACCCCTTACCCCGCCTCCAACTGTTCAAAAACTACCATTTTTTTATGTTTTTGTAGAAAAAAAAAAAAAAAAAAAAACATCAAAAATGTCACCGGAGACAAAAATTTCATTTACATTTTTTACTCCAAATAATGTCAGGAATCACTGGTTAAAGTAAGTCAAGTACGTCCCTTAACACCCTGTATATTATCTAATATTAATATTAAACTTATCCTGACGAAGAAAACTTTGTTTTCGAAAAATGTTGATAGTATTGATAGTGGTGATTTAACAACGTTATTTGTTTTCGTTTAATTAAAAATGTCATCACAAAGTGTATTGGCAGAAAGAACTTAAATTTTTTGTTCGAAAATGAAACTTAAACAATATTGATAAACCATGAGATTGGGAACAAGAAACCCTGATTGAATTAGGTTACATAAACAGCAATAACTGTGTTTAAAAAATGCAAGATGACAGGGCGCCGAATGCCAGTGTACATACATCCTAGATACTGACCGAAGAAGAGGCATCGTATACCAAAGCATGATGGGAAAATTCGGGAATTGGAGGAATGGCTAAGGACTGGGACTAGTAGAGAACAATTGTGGAAAACAGTTGTGGAACGATACCAAAGTAGAATAGGAAGATTCGGGAATTGGAGAGGAATGGCTAAGGACTGGGACTATTAATAGTTGAGAACAATTATGGAAAACAATTGTGGAACAGTACCGAAGTAGGATTGAAAGATTCGGGAGTTGGAAGTTGGAATAGTTAAGGATTGGGACTAGTTGAGAACAATTGTGGAAAACAAGTTGTGGAATAATACAAATGCCGGATGGGACGATTCGGGAATTGGAGGGAATTAGCTAAGGACTGGGGCTAGTTGATTGAATTGCTAAAGAACAATTGTTGAAAATTCCAAATACCGCCCTCAAAGTAACTCCGTTCAAAGCTATATTTAGTGTTGATAAGATAACTAAAATCACAAAGGTACATTAAAACGAAAACCATCCATGTCATATAGAATCAAGACACCAATAAATCGTAAAAGAACCTTTCATAACTGTCGAAAGATCCATTGAACTAACAATTTTTCTCTTGACGACTTTCCATTAACTACTGAAGTACGAGAACTCAGACTGATTTATTATTCCAAAAAGATCCGTAGGTTGCTAGAGGTACTCTAAATTCGCAACTAGCAAAAAAACATTATTTGCAGATTTGAGATCACTGACACGACAGAATAAGTCGATGAACGAAGATATCCAATTGGATCATTGTTAGTGAGATTGGCTTCATCTGGCGATCGCTCCGTAGATGGCTAGGTACCTGTGTGTATTCTGCTTTTTTTCAGTTTTTGCTTCACATAGGGACTATAATTACGGTAAATTAATCCGTGAATCGAATATGACTTGCTGATGCCAAGAGCGACTCAAACAGATTTTAAATTAGTTACCAAATAACGCTAACATCAGACGGCGTTGAATTCTCGCACAAGCAAAAAATAAGACTTTTTCTGTAGGTACTGGTAATCGGATCAAAATTTGATTTTAAACGTTTTGCTCTAAGTATCAAATAATGTTAATTTAAATTATTAAAATTTCGACAGATCTTTCATCTTCTTATCGTCGAAGATTCTTTTTCGAATCAGGGTGTCGGTTAAAAATGTCGTACGGTGTTCAAGGTTTTCACCGATAATAGTCATCTGTCGGTTAATTTTTGGGGTGTTGAACTGGGTTACACATTTTCCTCCTTCCATGGCCTAAGCTTTGGGTAACCATGCTGTTTTTATCATCTGTCGGAGCGCATATGCAATACTACATATTGTTAATACCCTAAAACTCTAATGTCGTCTTGATTTTAATTCGAGAATTGTTTTGTAAAAGAAACTGCCACCATTTATCAAACTCTCGATAAATGCACAGATTTAAGTCGCTGATTTTCAAACACATTTTAATGACAGGTGTTGCAAAGGCTTTACTCTGCAGAGTAATTTAGGCATTAATTCAATTGAAGTTCATTTCGATGTGCATTTTTTAGTACGCATAATACATAATGCAATTAATATAATATTCTTGAGAAATTGGTCATGGCATTCATAGATAATACAAAAGTAAAACATCTATAATTATTTCGGTGAACAAATAATATTAACAAAGCTTGAATGGAACCTGCAACAAAAGCTGAGTCGCAATTTGCTTCAGAATTGTTCCAATCAAAAAATAATATAATCATCTATGAACAGTAATAATACAACATAGTGAAATTTTAATTTTCTAATACTAAAGGTCGATAACATTTGAATAAAAGTTAAATCTATTAACAAAGTTACGCCACCAGTTTTATTATTTCTTGCGCACGATTTTTTTAAACAGACAAACAGCTTGCATTATACAATACGTCGAATTATCGTGGCTCGGTAACGATAGGCAATATTTTATTTTTCTCATAGTAAAAACATCAGAATGACATTCAATTGTTAATAAGAAACATTGATATTAATTAATACGTCTTTCTCCTTACATTCTTGCAACATCCTGTTCGCTTTCTCATTCAACTATCCCTTGTTTTTCTGATCTACGACAATTTACCAATATCTGAGGACTGTAAATAATTTCAATGAGTTTACAAAATGCTTACTAATAATAATTACATAGTATTTATATAGCGCAGTTTTGTGTTATTTCACTTCAAGCGCGCTTAACTACAATAAACTTAAAGTATTCCTATGGTGTTCCTTACGAGTCCTTATAAAAAATGACTAAATAATATGAAACAAAGAATATACAGAATATGTACAAATCAACGCCAATAGAACAAAATTAACACAGCAGTGCTGTTTTGGCACAGGACAATAGATAAGGATAAACAATAACGGTGCCATTAAACAAGAATCATTAAAACTAAAATATAATATAGAACAGGAGGCAGTTTAGAAATAAGAAAAATTCGGAGTGAACATTAAATATAAAAGTACAGTAAGGAGGTAATGGAAACCAAACAATTACCGGGAACTTGAGGAACATGGCTTACTAGAGTATTTGGAAAAGGAGTTAAGATTCTTGAAAGGTATGATTTTTTAAATAAGTTTGTTTTTTGTGATGTAGAGTAATTAAGTATTTCATATGGAAAGAATACGATAGATGGCGGTAAGCATGTAGCTTGCACCATAGCTCGCCAGATGGCATTGGCGTACAAGAAGCAGTCTCAGCGATAGAC
Source organism: Limnephilus rhombicus (assembly GCA_929108145.2). NCBI lineage: Eukaryota > Metazoa > Arthropoda > Insecta > Trichoptera > Limnephilidae > Limnephilus > Limnephilus rhombicus. The sequence goes on from OV815285.1 coordinate 21,335,358, forward strand.
TTGACGAGCTCCACTGGCAAGGCCGCAGAGATTTACCTACCCCCGAATAGTAAACAGTCGTAGCTATCCAGCTAGGTTATTCCAGTAAATAAACACTTTTATATTCAAAGAACCTATTGTATTTAATAATTACTATCTGCCGAGGAAAGGGCAGACATAACAATTGGCGCAGCCGTATAAGTATAATTGTGTGGAAGTTACGCGTGCGAATAATAATTGGTGCTGGACACGGAGGACTAAGTCACTGCTGGAGTGACTTGCAGTTTTGGCAAGGAATCGGAAGAGATTCTGCTCGAGATTAAGGAGCATTTGGTTCCGTGGCTACGGGCTGGATAAGAAGATTTTTGTTTTAGGAACAGAAATACCGCAAGGAGGCGATCTGGTTGTGGATCAGTGGATTAAGCAAAAGTTTCAAGGTCAAAACGGATCATTGGGTTAATAGTTTCAAGGACGAATCATTGGATTAATCAGAAGACAAGGATAAAACCCAGAGGGAGACCAGAAGAGTTCCTGAGATAAGTATTTTTGCTTCTTTGAGAGGGATTATTTGTTATTGTTTTCGGGTTAATTGTTTTTGCCGATTTATTTGTTGGGAGTTATGGAATCGGGTAGAATACCACCGTTTTGCCATCTCTCCGGAGACTGGGGATTGTTTCGACTTCGGATAGAGCAATTTTTCGTGATCCATGATGACAAAGCGTCTGTGGAGAAAAAACGGGCTTTTTTATTGAATCTCCTTGAATCAGAAACTTTGACCTTACTAATTAATCTGTGTTTTCCAAGTAAAGTAACGGACTTATCTTTTGATAAACTTTTAGCGCTTCTCGACAAACATTGTAACAAAAATCGTTCAGTTTTTAAAGAACGGGAGAATTTTTTTTAGCAAGACAACAACAAGGCGAGACGATAAAAGATTTCGCGGTTAGACTTCGTTCTTTAGCAACGTATTGTCAATTCGAAACGAGGCTTGAAAAAAACCTTGTAGACATGTTTGCAATCGGGTTGTTACCGGGGCGCGCGAAGGAGAAAATTTTCGTAGAAGGGCAAACGTTGTCGTTTAATGAAATAGAAGGACTTGCAGTTAGTATGTCAACTTTGGATAGTACTAATACAGTTAAATCAGAAGTAAACCTAGTAAAAAAAACGAGTTACTAGCGATGGGTTCAAGCGAGATCAGCGTAGGGAACGATCGACGAGCCCCAAGGGTAGTTTTAACACGAAACCAGCTTATAGGTTAGGATCAAATACAGGTACGAATTTTAGATCACCCGTGGGTAGTGTTAAAAAACAGTGTTTTATTTGCAAAAGGAATGATCATCTTTCGTTTGATTGTAAATTTCGTAATGCGAAATGTTTTAAATGTAAGGGCGTTGGGCATTTACAGAAATTTTGCAAGAATAATCCGATAAATCCCATTTTTGAAAATCACAGGGATAGTAAAGTTTTAGTTGCGTCAATTAGTCCGATTACTGCTGAAATTGAAATTAATAACAAGAAGTTTACGGCAATGATTGATTCCGGTTCATCTTTATGTGTGATGCCGGAGGGTATTTTTAAACGACATTTTAGTTCAATCATTTTGTCACAAGACAAGCGGATTATTTCAGGTTATGGAAATAATCGTTTAAAAGTCGTAGGAAAGGCGATTTTTGATGTGAAATTTAAGGGTGGGAACAAAAATATTAGTTTTATTGTAGTGATAAGAGGAACAGAATTAATTGTGGGTAGAGATTTTATGGAATGTTTCGATCTTGGGATAACTTCTCAGGAGACAATTAATTTAGTGACGCCGCAAATGAGGAATGGAGAAAAGTTTATTCAAGATTACCCGGAAGTGTTTTCGCAAAAGTTGGGAAGATTTAACAAATATAAAGTCCATTTTAAAGTAAACCAGGAATCGGATCCAATTTCAACTTGGAGTAGGGTACATGTAGACTACTGCGGGCCGGTAGCAGGAAAAATGTTTCTTGTAATTTGTGACGCTTTTTCCAAGTGGATCGATTGCTTAGAGGTTCCAAGGGCGGATTCGTTTAACACGATTAAGGAATTGAGAAGAATTTTCTCTAATTTTGGTAACCCTGATTGCATAGTTTCGGATAATGGAACAGCATTTTCTAGTGTAGAGTTTAAAGAATTTCTTAAAGAGAATAACATAGAATTTTTAAATTCACCGGTCAAATTCCCTCAGTGTAATGGACAAGCTGAAAATTCAGTTAGAACGGTAAAAAATTTTTAAAAAAAAATTATGGTTAGGAATAATTTTCCAGTAAATTATGGAAGTAGATTATGTGATTTTCTATCGGATTATCGAAATTCGCCACATTGCACAACGGGATTAGAACCGGCAGTCTTGATGTTTGGTAGGAGACTGAAATCAACTTTCAGTAGTTTAATTCCTAAAACCACTCAGGAAGATGTGTCAGAACAGAGAAAAATAGCTAACGATAATATAAAAAGGAGTCAAGATAATCAAATAAGGAATTATGGGGGCGTAAAAATTAGGAATTTACATGTTGGACAAAAATGTCTGGTCAAGGACTTCCGTCAGGTGAATAAAGTTGGTTGGGTTAGAGGTATTGTAGAAAGGAAAGTGGGTAAAAAAGTTTATATCGTTAGGATCTGTGGTACTCCGTTGACTTGGAAGAGGCATATTGATCAGTTGAAGAGTTTATCTGTGAAATGGGAAGAGGAGAGTGAAGATAATAACCCACCTACCGCGTCTGAGGTCACGAAATGCGCTTCAGACGAGTTGGGAACCTCAGCTTTGTTGAAGGGGCTAACGTGGAGTTCTCTTGATTTCAGATTACCAGTGGATGATCGAGAGCAAACTACTCAACTAAGACCTTGGGAAGGAAGGCTCCGTTCAAAGCGTTCATAAAGGTCCCTCCCAGAGAAACAGAAATATTTAAGTTGAAATATTTAAATTCATGACTATGTTTGGTTGAATTTAGTGTATAAAATCGTGTATAAATGAAATATTTAAAATCCTTTTTTGTCAATTGTATAACTTCTTTGAAAAGAACATGTCTTGTATTTATTGTAGCCAGGGCTTGAGGTTAGGTGGGGGAGGGTGTGATGTAGAGTAATTAAGTATTTCATATGGAAAGAATACGATAGATGGCGGTAAGCATGTAGCTTGCACCATAGCTCGCCAGATGGCATTGGCGTACAAGAAGCAGTCTCAGCGATAGACTTGACGAGCTCCACTGGCAAGGCCGCAGAGATTTACCTACCCCCGAATAGTAAACAGTCGTAGCTATCCAGCTAGGTTATTCCAGTAAATAAACACTTTTATATTCAAAGAACCTATTGTATTTAATAATTACTATCTGCCGAGGAAAGGGCAGACATAACAGTTTTTAAAGCCCGATTAAATTCAGCCAAGTTCTGGATATTAGTAAGAGCTGAGGGAAGTTTATTCCGAATGAGCGGGCCAGTTACACGAAAAGATCGATCATAGTAAACGGCTCGATTTGACCTAAAAACTTCGATAAACGTACATAAGAAAATGTTAGCTCAATAGCCGAAGTTCAATATCATATAGTAAAATGATTGGCTTTTTCATTAGATTTACGAGTACCAATATTGTACCTTTGAAAAGTCAAAACTTTTCCCGTTTTTTCAACGTATTGGCGTAACAGCTTCCATTGAGAAGAGATCCAAATTTCGACTGAATTTGTAATAATTGAATTAAAACAAATCACTTTGTAAAACACAACTTATTTAATCAAAATTGTAATTGTTTTACAAAGTGATTTATTTTAATAGTTTTAATTTAAAATACGCCTCAAAATGATTTTGCAATGATTGAAAAGAATTTGTATTAATTTCAGACAAATTTCTAGAAGTTTCCCTGGGAAAGTAGAAACTTAAGTTTCTGAGAAATCAAAGTGGAAACCTACCCTAACCTAACCAAATCTAACATACTGGATGTGAAAAAAATAATGGATTATCAAAAAAATCGATTAATAATCGTTTTTTTCCAAGAAAAACCGATTTTAGTATGAGATTTGAATTTTCTAAAAAATGTATTAATTAGTAATCGATTTTTTTACATTGCCGATTTTTTCATTCGCAGCCCTGCTACGCTTAGTCATTTGTCCGGAATCCGGAGCACAAACCTCTATGATGTTTATAAACAAAATATGACATTAACGCCATCTGCGGTCTACGATGACATTTCTTTTGTGCTTTGAAAGCAATTTAGTTAAAGTTTCTAATCAGGCTTGTCAGTAGATGAAGTCAACAGAGTCAACGTACAATTTATAATTTGTATTGATTGTTTAAAAAAAACTTTTATTTTCGGTTGATTATTTTAAAACTTATAATTTCTGTTGAATATTTTTTAATGAATGAAACTGTGATTAGATATTTTACGCGTTCATTTTAAATTGACAGATTAGGGGAAAAATCGATTATTATAACAAATTTTCAAATAAAATAGATTATTTAAAAATCGATTTTTCAAAGAAAAAGAATCGATTATTCTATAATCGATTATTTATGCAAGTCACATCCCTAGTCTGGACTTGGTAAAATGTCTGGACAGCATTGGTTTTTCAAATGCGACTTTTATAATATGCAATTAAATTTGCACCTCATTACTATGCAATTATGTAATATGTTATGCTTAAATTGGTACCAGCACATTCTGCACGACGAAGAATTACATGTGTGATTAATCTATATCGATTAGTTTGGCAAAAAAGCAAACACAATGAATTTGCAAGGTGCTGGTATTACGTTCGCCCGAAAGGGAAAGTCAAAGGATTAATGATTTGATTGTTGTCTCGACAACCTTACCTTTATTTTTATTACGTGTATCAACACCTGGCACCTGGCTCCGTGGTAAAACAAGTTGCCCGAGAAAGAAAGCAAAGAGTTCAATCTCCGAGGATCGTAAATCCACCTCGAGATTAAGTCAATTACGGTAATTATTATTGGAGAAAGTTTGGCCTTTGCTTTTTTAAGCGTTTAATAGTGAAAATGTAAATGAAAATAAAGTTTAACGTTAATCTACTGTAAGACGATGATAATGGTAATCAATCACAGTCAAAATCAAATGGGAGTACCAACCATAGTCAAAATGGTGAGCGGATAACTTAGAACGAATTTAACTCAACAACTTCTTGATGAAAAAAATTGGTTAAATAGATTACATTTAGTTACGTTGTGGGCTATTTTTCAATTATTTTTTCATAGATTTAATGACTTTTCAAAGAGGTGAACCAGTCAAAATAAAGGTATTTTTTGAATTATGTTTTATTTTCATGTAGCTATTTTTTGAGTTATTACAGTAATTTAATTATTGAATTTAGTATTTAACGTTAGTAAATTGTTAAATTGTGTGTACTTTATTTGTGCACGATTCTAGATAAAACAAAACCGTATTTTGTGTAACGTTTTTATATCTACAACGTTTTTAACAATTTACTACAAACTTTCTTTAGAGACGAATTACATTACAATAAAGACTTCCACACGCGCCATACAAGAATGTACAACCCCAGCCAGGAGCACTCCTGCCCCGGTGAGATCGGTAGGTACTCCAGGGGGAAATAATTTGTTAGTAGTTAGAACGGTACAGCGCGTTTTTTGATCCCGCGACAAAATATTGCCGACAAAATATCCCACGACAAAAATCCCTGGACATAATATCCCAACGACAAAACATCCTACGGACAAAACATCCTCCAACAAAAAATCTACTAAAACCTAACCTAACCTAACCTTATTTTACATTTTACTATTTTTGAACAATAAATTATTGTCTTTACAGGATGTCTGTATTATTTTTATCCCATTTTTTGTTAAGTTAGGTTAGGTTAGGTTAGATTAGGTTAGGTTAGGTTAGGTTATGTTTTAGTAGATATTTTGTTGGGAGATGTTTTGTCGGTAGGATAAGTTTTAAATTAAATGCAACGAAGCTGTTCAATTCTCTACCTCCTGAAATTAGAAACACGCAATCCAAAAATGCATTTAAAAGTAAAATCATTAATCACCTCAAATAAACCTTTCCATCGGGAGTATTTAATAAATTAATAACATACTTACCTTTATACCTACTGTGTGTATATATGTAACCATGTACCTACTGCAATCTTCTATATATATGTAACATACTTGAATTGTATATTTAAAGAAAAAAAAGATTTTAAATCAACCTGTCACTTTCTAGATAACCACTCTGTAAATTGCCATCTCAACACAGGCGTTTCACACCTAGTGAGATGGGCAATAAGTCATTGTTATAACCAAATGTAATATGAAAATAATGAAATAAAAAATTTAAAAAAATGGTTTTTCGGGGATATTTTGTCGGGAGGTATTTTGTCAAGGGATGAAAAGTCGCGGAACCAGTTAGAACTCGTGCTCGGAGGATGGGAAGGAGGTTGGAGTTTAATCAACCGGTTTACATGGCAACCTAAAAAGGCTTTATTGGAATTTACGATGGGCAGGAATAAAGGAATGGATTGAGAATTGTTTTAGCTAACCTTACGTAGCGCTTTCCTTAACAATGGCAATGTAGAGCAAACGTAAATCTAACCCAAATTCAAATTCCGAGACAAACGTCTGCCACAGGCCACAGCAAATGGCGGAGCCACTTGCCGGACTGCGAATAGCAGATGCGTGCGCAACCCAAGTCTTTGTAGTATATATAGCCACTGCAGCACTTTTTGCCACAAAATGGCACTATTTAAAATACCTCGGATTGCTTTGCTGCCAATTTTAGCTAAATTTTCCCTTATTTGTAAGTAATTAAGTAGAAGTTTGCGATTTTATAATATTTTTTTTTATAAATCCTACGAATATGTGATAATCGACAAAGGATATGTGAATTCATTGGCTATATAGAACTATAATCAGTTTGTATGTCTCCGTATTAAAACTCGGAGGTATGATTTTTTTAATGTGGGCGGAAAATATTCAAAATTATAAAACAAAAAAATCTCGAGCAATCAAGTTGAGAAAAAAGTTTTAAATTGTGCTGTCGCTCCAGTGGATAAACAAGAACTGAAACGAATGGTAGATTCGATGTCTACACTTTTTCAATATAAATAGTGTCAAGCAATAACCATCAAAACACGTCAATTTGAAATAAAATTTTCACTGATAGTAAACAGTGTAAGCACTTAATTAAGCCATCATAAATAATGACAGAAATTTCTAATTTTCCATCTACATTCTACCGAAGACGAAGATAAAAAATAATAGTGTTTGATTTGACAACAACTCGAAAACGTAAAGCTGTAACCGCACCCAGCTCGTAGAAAAAATGAAAGTGTATTTTGACTGTACTCTACTCAGGTGACTCTACTAATGAGGACATTAAAAAGATACCGTGACTATGAAAGGTGTCCCACCTGGACCACACAATTGAACATGTGGGTGGATTGTATCAAATTAAGTTACCTACATGTTAGAACGTACTACTACCTATATGAGAGCAAATTTGTGATGTGAAAACGTAGATCTACTGAAATGATACAAACATATCCATTGAAATACAAAAAAACTTCGTTGTGTTTTTTCCGTATCTAAGTAACATCTTATCGGAACATTGGACAACGGCAAAATAATGAACTTAATTAATTTATGAATAATTTAATCTGGATTAAAAAATGATCTAAGAAAAAAAATATTCATGATAAGGGGGGTATTAAAACTCTCCATAAACTCTATCTACTGTTTTTTTTTTCGTTATTTGTTTTTGGGGTGTTATGCCGTGTTGCGCTACCTCCTTCTTTAGCCAACGTTTCGGACATCGTTGCAGTGTCCATCATCAGGGTAGATCCGGCAAAGAAAATATTTTGGCCGTGATAATCTTAAAACGTACTCTATCTACTGTGTTTTCGCGTGAAATCATGTTATTTTGCAAAAAGTCTATTTTTGACGTCAATCCATGGTAAAGCGATTGACTCTTTATCTCTGGATCGAGAGTTTGTGGGGCAAAATCGACCCGTAAAAAAAAAGTTTTTTTTATTTTCAAATGTCTAATACATTTTAAAAAAAAAGAAGTTCGACTGAGGATTAAGCCTTCCTGTACCTGTACGGTGTATCGCAGCCAAAATCGCTGGTAAATCAGCCATTGTAAAATTGTATTATGACTTTATAAAAATAGACGATGTCTTTGCCGGTGCGAACCAATAAAACAATAATACCAGATTTTAACAGCCAATTGCATACATTCGCAAACAACCCACCACTCGCTGCTATGTTTCTACTGGGTTGCCCCACTCGTTGTTGTGTGGAATGACTTTTGACTTTGACTTTTCAACCAAGCTCAAGAATAACATGGAGGATAGCTAGCCTGGAGTCAACCACGCTCCCCACTGAGCCAAAATTAGCCCGTTCCTCGTATCCACTGTCAACATGTCAACCAGTGATGGATAGTCACCGCGAAAAAGTAACTCGATATAGTCACAACCCCCCCCCCACACTGTTTTCAATCTCAACATTCCAAAAAATGGAGATGTCATAGTCACAATGACTCCGAGCAGTAGGAACTCCGTGGAACAAAGTTGAAATAATGTTACAAACAAAATATTAAATTCAATTCGCGAAATATTAAATTCAAAGCGAAAAAGCTCATCTAGAGTTTTTAAAATCAATGCGAGCTTATACAATTAAACTAATAAATTCTTGTACATCCGGAACGAAGAAAAAACCTGTACACAGCCTCTGCCATAACTGAACTATGCCTACATAATTCGTATGTACAAATAACATGTTTAATTTATGCAGTGAAGAAATAAATTTCACTATCTCGGCAGTTTTTTTTCGGATGTTGACATTACAATGTTTCGGTTCTGGAAGGTTAAGGTTTAGTTGGTGTACTTTGACTTGAAAAGAAAAAGAGAAATTCTTTGAACCGTGTTCTTTCTTCATCTGTACCCATAACATATGTTTACCATGCTTACATATTTCGATCTACCTGGACTAGGAGGAACAACATGTTTAATTAACCTGCTAGACTAATTACAAATGAGCTTGTGAACAGATCGATTACGAACTCTCATTCGCGTTCGAAACATAGGTATTCGGAGTCTGTTTTCAAGTGTTACTCCTAGCAACTACCAGCATAGCTCCTCTTGCGCACCAGTGCAAAGCCGGCAGACAAAAAGGTAGAGCCAAACGCGTTCACAATATTGCAAACTACCAGCAAAACAAACACAGCATAACAGCATGGAACTTATCCAAGGTTCATGCATCATATTGACTTACTTGAGGAAACTGATTCTGTGAGTATAAAAACTAGGCGAAAAGCAAGACTTGCTATTCTGTCTTCCAATATTTGGAATAATTCCAACGATATCCCATTTCTTTTGGGATGCTATGATTTATATGTACCAGACCACTACAGCAGAAGTCGACACCTTGATTTATTTAAGTACCGAACGGCAGAACAGACGTTTTGGAAAAGATGGCATGACGAGAGGAGTGGTGCTGTTAAATGAAATTGCAAAGCATTTGGATATAAATGACTGTTCTCTATTTGCCTCAAAAGTATTATTGACGAGTCACTTGCCTAAATGCTGATAGGGTAACTAAATTGTACTCTAATTGGAATTATTTTGTTGTACAATAATAATAAAATTAAAATCACCATCTGCGGTCAATGTTTTGAAGATCGCGTTTGATATGTGAACCACGATAGAATTTCACGTTTTTGCGCACTTCGAACTTTTTGACAATGTCATAATCTCCCTTTGTCATTATAACATATTATTATTGGTCACTTTTGTATAATCTGGAAAAAAATTAACAAAAAAGGGCGATAACTTTTTGCATCGCCTATGTGAAACGAATTCTCTAACGCAAGATATTTTTTCCAAACATTACCCTATTTTCATATTCTGCCAAAAGTATTATAAACGACTAATTTTAGATATTGCAAAATATTTTATTTAAAATTATTTGAAAAGGCCAAATTCGTGCTGTTTACTTTTATTGCTTATGAGAAAACCAACAGCAACGTTCGGTTTATGTTTAACTTTTCCTATCAATAAACTGGAATCCAGTAACATCATGTCGGTATTTAAATATTATGTTAGCTGCTAGAAAAAGTTTTAAAAATTAATGAATTTTATTATTTAAGACCCAGCGGCCGAGAAATTAAAGATAAGTTTAAAGATAATCTTGCGATCGTACCTTTCGTCCTTCAGTCCGATGAGAAATATTGATTATTCTGGGTAACAGCATTTTTAAATAATAACTCAATATCGATTTTATTTAAGTCAAATTTTGTTTTAACATTTACCTACATTCAAGTTAGCAATAAAAATGCACAAACGCGTGATGATAAAATTATTAAAATTATCCACTTTTTGTAATTATTTTGTTATCACGTTCTACACAACATAAGTGTGTAAAAAATAACTGAAATATATTATTTTGAAATACCATAAATAAATAGACACACTGAGGTATTTATGTCGAAAAACACGTGTACGGTTTTTTTAATGATTTTATTTTAATTAAAATTAAAATGCTGATATGTAACTTTCTTAAATAATGTAATTATTTTACTTTTTGATTATATGATATGAAATGTGTGTTGTATAAAACAAAATTTTGTTTGAAAATGTAACAAATATGGCAACGAACACAGTATAATCTTGTTACAATAAAAATAAATATACTTTTTCAGTTTTTAAAACATAAATATACTAGATAAAATAACAATCTTTCGAAATCAATTTACATTTTTTGTAGAAAAGAGATACGTCCAGAATTTTATTTAAAAATGACATATTTCCGGTTGTGTCCCGTTATCTCCTCTTAATTAGTGAACTAAGTTAAGACAGCTATACTAAGCACCTACCTCTACTTAATCATAGTACAGATTGCTAACTATAGTTAGTTAATCAATCAAATCATAATAATCACTCATGGTTATCAATAATTTTCTACGATTACAAGGAGTTACGAGGTTTTATTAAAATTGAGCAAAATATAGGATTTTCACGTTTTTCTCTAGGATCTAAAAACTATTATTGAATAACGAAATAGAATAGCCTGGTGGTACCTTCTGCTAATAAAAAACACTGCAATTAAATTTGACAAGAGAAGTAAGTGCTCACATGATTTTACAATATGTAATATATGTTGAATCAGGATTTATTACTTATTTACACTGGTTTTACAGATGTTCTCACTTACGTGAGAAGAAAAAGTTCTGGGAAGGAAAATGTTGTCAGTGCATCCCTCTCACTGCGCTGCAAGGCGATGTTCCGAGAGAGTCCTGCTGGAGAAGTCAAAAGGTCTCCCTCAACCAGTTTATCCCGATCCGGCCTGCCACGGAGCTGGTCGGCAAATGCATCAACCACTAAAACCCGGATAAACCTCACCCCATGAACCCGGGCAACCCTGCTAAGTCGCCAAACGTACCCAACCACGTGGGGTGATATGTGGCAGAGATGCTAATAATTCAGTAGAAGACACGTAGAAGCTGATCTCATTGCGGCTGAAGTTTTTATAACAGTTTTACTTTCGGTTTATGAAGCGGTAAACAACACAGCACTCTTGTGTTCATACACATCAAACCATTCGATTTGGGTTTTATTCGGCGCCGTTAGGCCCAGTGTATTGTACATCTCTGAGGTTTCTCGGCTCATTAATAAATTGACCCAGTGCCTAATCTTAAATTGTTATATAAAACACGAACTTCGTGACCAAGTAAAATGAAAATATATACACACGGAATTACGTAACTTAAATAATTGAACTACAAAACGATCCAACATCCCATTAATGTCAAAAACAAGAAAACAATCGTGTTTGTTTGATATAAAAAGAAAACTTTGCACAACTTTGAACTTTATGTGTTCATTTCAGTTATAAATATAAATTTTAATTTAAAACTGACCATAACAAGCTTTGTTTGATTATACCGTAGTGATGTTGTTTTAAATGAATGTCGAACTCTTGCAATTCTGAACGTGCAAGTCCCCACATTCAGAATTTCTACTTTAACAATAGTTGTACTTTCCTTTAGCAATAGTTGTTTTTAAGCTCTTAATGGCTCGTTATTTTTTTAAATAATCTCTATGCATTTGCCAAGATGGAAAAGTAAATATTCGAAATTTCCTCGATAGAAAAAAATCCGCAAAATATGCTCCAAAATTTATAAATTACACATCCGGTTCGGCGTCATTTAACTTGTTGCAGGTACGAAAAAAATAATACCGTTTCTTTAAATACTTCAAGAAATTTGTCCGCAGATTTTTGCACGATTTTAATAAGTCATGCTTTATTAAATCTTTTCGTTTACGCATAATTAATGCAGCAGTTTTTTTTAAATTGCTTCTCCTAACATTCGTATTTACATAATATACATGGTGTTAAGGGACGTACTTGACTTACTTTAAGTGATTCCTAACATTATTTGGAGTAAGAAATGAACATAATGAATATAAAACATTAAAAAAATCTGTAGGAATAATCTATGGGCCAGGCTAACTTTACTCTGTGTTCGATGAAGCCCCCATATCTGAGCTGGTCACTTAAGGTTACACCAAGCATATCAATGGAGGGCCTGTTCGGAAGATTGCTTCCGTTGAAAGATACTAGATTTTCATTTCGATCCCTTTTAGACAAGAATGTTTAATGCTTCAAAGACAAGATTGGGTCTTTGAAACATTAAATTCAAGGAGATTATTTTTATCCCAAGAGAAAACACTCTCGAGGTAACCGTCCATTCTTTGCTTCAAAGCTCTCCGAGCCGTTGGAGTTTGTGAGCCCTTAGGGGGCTTGTCAAATAAAAAGCTATCATGGACTGTACTGTCATCTGCGTAACAGTGAATTGGTGCACATGACAAAAAGTCGTTGATGTGCAACAAAAACAAAGTCGGAGACAGAACCGATTGCTGTGGGATGTCAGTATTTATCGAGTGTGAGGAAGAGGTGAAACCATCGGCTAACGTCTGAATCGACCTCTCCCTCAAAAAGTCGGCAATCCACGTACACAAGGATGCGGGAAGCCCGTAAGAAGGCAGTTTGTTGACAAGGTGCCAAACCCGGTCAAAGGCCTTGGAAATGTCCAGTGCAACTGTTTGGGTCTCACCGAAACGTTCCAGGTACCGCCCCCAAACATGCGTCACATACACGAGAAGATCACCGCACGAGCGGTTCCGCCGGAATCCGTATTGACGGTCGTTAATAATTTTGTTCTTCTCGAGGTATGTGAGTGACCAGTAACGACTTGAAAATACGACTTGACCAGTAACGACAAAAATTTTTTTTTGTTTAAATTTGAAGAACAAAAAAGACATTAAAAAGTAACCGGAGACCAAAATTCATTTACATTTTTTACTTCAAATAATGTCAGAAATCACGTCGAAATTCGTCGTCTTCTTCTTTTTGAAAGCTTACTATTAACTTTTACTCATTAAGTACCGTTAATCAATAAGAAGAGCTAACTTATCTTGCAATGCCTTCCTTTTACACTATCCATAACTGACAGCCGATTAAAAAAAATAGCAAATAAAATTGTAGGGCTCTATCCAATTTTTCTTGTAACCTCAAATTTTTAAAAACAATTTCGTTACAAACACCCAGCATGGAACCATGGTTTTATTTTTCTCATACAATTTCATACATTGGATCTGACATTGATTTGTTAAATAATAAAGTCTAGCATTATTCGCTCATAAGTTATAAACAAATCTGTTCTCACATTGTTAATGATACCCACGATTAAGTTATTAGTTATTACACGGTATTAAAAATAAACTTTACACACATTTTAAAATCACAAGGTATAATTTATTGATTCGCCTCGGTGGGTACTGTATATTTATTGTTTCGACTTGTAAAACTTAATTATTGGATATCTAAAATAGAAAAAACTTAACGTAGCAATATATCATACATGTTTTAATCGAGTTTTTAATGTTTTTTTAGTAGAGATGTTAAATTAACCGTTTAAGATTTAAGCGTAGGTTAGTGAGCTTTTCAAAATAAAAAAAATATTTTTGACAGATTTGGTCACAACTTATTTAATTTATTATCAAATAGCAAGTACGCATGCGTTGTTTCTCCCTGCGTGTCCTTTCCCATGCGTACCCATTTTCACCTCTGATCCCCTTACGCGTCCCATTTTCCTCCCGTCTTTACACCTTCCCCATCTTTCACTCTCCAGCGCCCCAGCGTCCCCTCCCCCCGCATTCCTCCTGAACCTTCCATGGTTTCATATTTGACGTGATAAAGGTAATATGCACATATTAATTTGGGTGCGGGTATGGGTACCGCCGCCACGGGAACCATTTATTGGATAACCAACACCTCGGCCATAGGTCACTCCAAGTGGTTCGCTACGTTTGGTGACTTAGCAGGGGTGCCTGCGATCATGGGGTGAGGTTTATCTAGGTCTTGGCAGCGAATGCTTTTACTCACCAGCTGCATGGCAGGCCGGATCGGGAGAAAATGGTTGAGGGAGTCCCTTTGATTTCTCGAGCCGTACCTACTCTCACGGAACTCATCACGGAATCACGTACTGTGTCGTCTTTGATAATCTTCTTAATGTGTAAATAAGAATGTTTCTTTGTTTGTCCCTTATGTGCTCCTAAACCATTCAACCGGATGCGATGAAACTTTGGTGAGTTGTTGTGCGCACGACCGCGAAGGTTTATATTTACACAGATGAATTCTGGCGTTATGAAATTTCCAGGCAAATTTTACAATAGGTTGCTCGAATTGTTCAAAAAAGTGTGTAAGTATTTAATATAGGTTAGCGGCAGGGAGGGATGGATTCGTACGTCCGTCACTTCTAGACACACTGACCTCCAGTTCCTACCCAACCTTCGTACCTTTTTCCTTCACAGAACTTCCTCTCCTTTCTTTTCCTAAAAAGACCATCCACACAGCAATCTCATCTAATGTAAAAAAATACGTATTTAATTGATCTTCGGCAGCCAAAAAAATTGACAGAAAATTGCCGATATGAAGATTAGAGAGTTGAAAAAGCTACATTTTTCCTCGGTTTCAAATTCAGGAGCAGATGATTATTTCACAAAGAGGAAAGGAAAAAAAAACAGATGATTTAGCGAACCGGTTTACTCAGATTGAATCTGTAAGAGGACTGCAAACAACAAAAGGAAATTGCATAAAGTTGCTGTACGGAAAATATGTAAATGCATTAAGTTAATCCGTAATCTTTGATCTGAAAGCCTGCATCACTTTCTTCTTAATTATTTAATCTCAAATGTGTTTTCTCTTCAAGTGCATTTCATAATAAATGGTGCATATGAATACTAGTCTGATAATTATCTACAAGCATCAATAAGAAATCGTCATCATCAGCAGTGATTTAATCTTCGTAATTCATAACATAATTTCAACAATCATTTCCTTCGTAATCGTGTTAACGAGGTGAATAATAGTAATTAATCAATTTTATTATAACTTCGTGTATAGATCTATGGAATACTCTAATGGCGGAAAATACTTAAATCAGAAAAGATAAGAAATCAGAAAGCTTCTTCATGATTGATGATCTCCATGGAACATCAGAAAACTTCTTAGATCAAATGTAAAATACCAAAATCGACATGCACCTACCTACAAAATTATTATTAACTCAAAGGTTTTTTCACATTATACAGGATTAACACAATTTTTTTAATAAGAACAACGCTCTTTTTATAACTTTTCACGAAAAAATTGAATATTCATTTAGACTTTTATAAAAAGGTCCATATAAAAATAAAATCGGATATATTTATCCGAGACGCTATCTAGGTTACAAACCAGTTGTTAGAACGATTGTTTCCAATGAATAAGGTATTTTCCTATAATACGAAAAAAATAGTACAAGATAATATTGTTAATTCTAAAATTTTAAATATTAGATTGACAATTATGACGATTTGTGTGGTGGCAATGGCCGAATTGGTAAAGGCGCCCGTCCCGGTTAGACAAGAGGTCCTGGGTTCGAGTCCCAGTTGCGACCGTTATCTTTTTATATTTTTCTGTGACTTTTTCTCTTTCATATCTTCGTTTAGATTATTAGCGGTATCTTCTTCTTCAATGATATATTTTTGGTATAGTTGGTGGCGGGTATCAATTTTCCTGGTAAAAATGTTACCATTAAAAATGTTCCCAAATTAAAACATTCCCAGTTAAAATGTCTCTACAAATATGTCCACGGTCGCAACGTTCCCTTCCAACATGTTCTTGTTAATAGTAGTGTAGGTTGGTATATTTTTTTTATTTTTTTATTATCGAGGCTTCTGACTCACACAATGTCATTTTTCCTCATCGTCCTTTTGTATTCATTTTGTATAAAAATTATCTTTAAAATATTTTCCAGTTTACATGACCGAATAAATTTCATTATTCTCCATATGGCGTGAAACTCGTTTGAGGCTATTAAATTCTGAACTTCCGATGAGTTCGAGGTCATTAGTATTGTCACTCTATGTCGTTCATATTTAATGCACTTCGATAATGTGTGCTCGACATCTTCAATTTATTCACATATCAAGCACATTGGAGAATCAGAGAGGCCTATCAAACACAATATTCTTCCCATTAGTGCATGTCCGGATCTTAATCTTAAAATGATTCTGATTTCCGATCTTTTCAGATTAACCTCAGTGAACCATGGTCTTTTAAACGGTTCGTTTTGGAGCTTTCTGTACCATATTCCCTTATTGGTAGACAACGTTTCAAAATGATTATTCCACATATTATTACACATGGAATTTAATTTTTGGCAGTAATCTTCAGCGTCTGGGGTCCAGTAGTAGATGATTCCATTCACACATGCTTCGTTTGCCGCCTCTTCATTCCCATGTATTCCTACATGAGATGGAATCCATTGCAAACATATGGACACATCTTTCTGCTGCAGCCACCTTATTTGTTCAACAATATTGGAGGCTATTTTCCTACAGGGAACTCCTTTCGAAATACTTTTAATATGTTGAAGTGAACTTTTAGAATCACTTAATATTACAATTTGTTTCCACTTATTTTTAATTGCATATTCCACCGCTTCTTTGATTGCTATCAATTCTGCATTCATAATAGTGCAATTCATAATAGGTTGGGATATTCTGCTGACTCTCTGTGCCAATATAATGCCTTTTTAAATTTTTTTTATTGGGAACATTTTGGCATACTCTCGGTATCGCCCGAGTGAGAGACCAAAAATTCATTATCAAAACTTTGCTTGAATTATAAATTATTACAAATTATAAATTATTACATTATAATTGAATTACAAACTATTGCTTTATAAATGTGTAAATTCTGACTATGCAATTGTAAATGTTCTCTTAAATGGCCTGGAAAGAATCTCCTACTTGTGATCTCACTAAAGAAAACAAATCCAAAACTCCAAATTGACCTTGAAAAAAATCACATCTTTGCGATTCTTTTAAAGACTTAAAGAAACCATCCATTAATTATATACAATTCTTAATTTTCTCAAAAGTTGTCTTGACAGAAGCAAGTTCCCGTGATATCTTGAACGAAACCATTCCTTTGTTAAGAATATTATGAACTAAATATACAATTTGGCTGTCCTGAAACGGGTATTCTGCCCAGTTGGACAGACAAAGTATCATATTGTAATGTATTGTAATATATGTATATGCATATGTAAATAAATAAATAAATAAATTACGTTAGCTTCGTTAATTGACCAGGTCGGAATAGTTAGTTTTTTATTTTACTCCCTCGCCTCCTTTCACGAAAATAAATAAAACGATTAATCTATTTAAATGATCTATCTAATCGACAGCCCAACATTTCTCGAAGCCATATCTATACCAATTACAAGAATATATAATACATGATTATCGTCAACGAATAAAAAATTCTGTCCAAATCTCAAATGTCAATCAAGAGTTCGCGAAAACTAGATACCTATAAACCAGTTAGCCAATTATATTAGCATATGAAGTGGATTGTAACACCATATAATATAATATATTATTAATTATTATATCAACACAATATGGTTATTAAATAAGTGGATTGCATTTAAGAGTAGGCCCGGAGGACTGGGCGGGCCTCAGTGTCCATAATGCCAATGCCAAGGAGACGGTATTCTATGTAGCCAAACATGGTCACGGTCAAGAAAACTAGACAGCTTCAACCGCTGCTGAATTTAAAGAGGGAAAGTTGTAGTTATTTGTAAACAGTAGTTTTCATATTTCGCGGTTATTTCCAACGGCACGTGTTAAGATAACTACGATCAAACTAATCATAACGTAATTATAGATAGGATTGGACAGAGAGGGTGGAACATTGGTTTATGTCTTTGGACCCTAAACTGGAAATATTTGAGGGAGTATTCTTATACATAAATTCAGGATGCCAGAAGTTTGGCGACGATCGGTCACGATCCTATAGAGACCTGAGGGGCGATTCCGGTTGTACTTAAGGATAATAAATTGTTCTTAACCTTAAAATGAACGACTATATCGTTAACTACGATTCCAGTTCTCAAGTTGTTAATGTTGAGGTTAAGAACAATAAAGCCACTCAAGCCTTCTGTTTCCTTCTGTTTTCCATCCGCTCCTTTAGCCTGAGGAGGCGGTATTCATCTCCACACAGTCCTGCCACATATTTGGGTTTTCTCAAAACTTCTTTGGCGCAATTTGTTTTTGTAAAGAAGCCTCTTTGGTGGTCGGTTATCGTCCATCGAAGCTACGTGTTTTGCACAGCAAAATCTTGATAAATAAACATTAATTGATACCTTTACTGGGATTGTATTTCACCTGCTAAATGCTTAAATTTATTATTTTTTCAAAGATTTACCTCTAAAATCTAGCAAATTCCCTTTGACTAATATTTGTGAGAGCCCAGCACTTTGATCCTAAAGCTCAGGTATATATTATTAATTAATTATAAAGATGTGATTTAGGCTTTTTTTTAGGGGAGTCTAGATTGTAAATCTCTTGGAGAACAACTTAGCTTATAATATTACTAACTCTCCGAGTTCTACAATAATCTGCATAAATACTTAACACCTATACTTCTTGCGGAGAAATCTCCTTCTTCGGCGATCATAATAATGGTTGCAGCTGAAAAATTGCGTGTGGCAGTGCAAAAATAATCCATAAAATTGCACTTTTCCCTTAACATCAAAGCCTTGTAAGACTTCATAAATTTAGGGCCCAGGGCCGCAGAAAACGTGAGGTCCACCTCTGCCAGACCTGCCAGATGATATTGCAGAACTTTCACCGGATGATTGGACCGGCTCGGTCATTGCCACTGGCCACGGCACCAGGGCCCCAGGGCCCGAACTGATTCAGACAAACAACGGCCAACAAACTGGCTAACCAACCAATCTAGCGACGTGCCGCATAACATACCGCTGCTAACTTATGTGCTCCTGGCGGAATGGCTCATTATCTAAGCAGTGAAAGCAGTGATGCTGTAAAATTAATCGTAATTCTACATCATTTTAATTATTAGAAATTTCAATTGACGTTGCGAAATTTGCAAAACTTTTGGATCATAGAACGTTTCAAATTAACGGCAATCTTGAGTCGCGAGTGATATTGCAATCATCTCAAATGGAAAGCAAACGAAGCTAAACATGGCGATAATTTTCAATTAGAAGAGATATTTTACAATTTGATATTGAACTTGTTTAATTGAGTATAAGGAAGACGAATGTCTGGATTTATCTAGTTAATCACATTTGAAGTCCAAATTTAGATTCCAAATGGTGGATTCTAAATCTAAAGACCAAATTTAGTATCTACCTTTGAGAATCTGGAGATCTGTAAAATCTGAAAATTCGTCTGTATTACCAGTATGAGATAGTCTAACATTTGCAATGCAACTTGCACAATCAGAACGTATTTGAACAAATATAATAATTCTCTTCATAAATCTATGATAGCACATCTTACGAAATACCTAGGTCACAATATACGAGTGTTATTTATAAGCCGGGAAAGCTGCATGATGCTGTAAAAAACTGCATAAATTACTTAATTCATTGCAACAGCATATTGACTGACATTGAATCTCGCAAAAAGCCTGGGTTCTTGGAACTTGCCAAACTGACGGTACTTGTGATGATCATTGATCTATTGAAAACCGCTCAACAATCATGATTTCTTTTAAATGTATTAAAATTTACTTACACTACTTTCGATTCAACCAAGAGTGAAAGAATATCTTTATTTCTGTCAGAAGTCTGTCTTCCAGACAAAATACCATTTTCTCCTTCTTCTGGCGTAACTTAGAAAATTCACTCCGCGAACTGCACTGACACTCTAGAAAGACAAAACAGCACTCTTAAATCACTTCACAATCAGTCTGAAGTTTTGAAACTTTGACCTTTTCTCAGCCTTTCTCTGTTCCTTCTCATTCCCATTATCAATATATTTCCACGATTCCCTTAAAAATGTCCGTATAAAAATGCCTTGTGAAACATCACTACGGGGGCTATACAGAACTTGCAAAAATGTCCTTATAACTATAGATAGTTAAAAAAATAAAAAATGTACATATAACGGAAACTGGTTTTTACAGGCGTCAAATGTGTGCTACGAAAGGTTTTAGACTTGTTTGAGTATACAGGGTGTTAAGGGATGTACTTGACTTACTTTAACCAGTGATTCCTGACATTATTTGGAGTAAAAAATGTAAATGAAATTTTGGTCTCCGGTGACATTTTTGATGTTTTTTTTTTTTTCTACAAAAACATAAAAAAATGGTAGTTGTTGAACAGTTGGAGGCGGGGTAAGGGGTTCTTCGGACATCCGGCTGAGTGACCAGTGACGACATGCAGAAGAAATTTTTTTTGTTTGGTTTTGAAGAAAAAAAATTTGAAAAAAAAAAACCGTCAAAAAAAGTCACCGGAGACCAAAATTTCTTTTACATTTTTTACTCCAAATAATGTCAGGAATCACTGGTTAAAGTAAGTCAAGTACGTCCCTTAACACCCTGTATAATGGGAATGATTTAATAAAAGTCATAGATGATCCAAAACCAAATAAATATTTTATAGAATTTCGTTTTAGACTGCTCTAACGTCTGGTTAATACCTAATGAATGGTTCTCCAGCCTTCAGACTCTTTGAAATTTTATTTGGTAACATTATTTTGACGGTCAAGAGTAAAGTAGAAGTCAGTGGCCAAAGGCGATTTACAACGCAGAATATTTTAGTACTTGAAGATAATTCATCGTTGAGCAGATGGTCAAGGAAAGACCTCTTCTTGTTGACTGAAGATTAAGGAAAGTTCCACAGGATGAAAACAAAGAGGATAAGGCGACTTAATCACACGTACACCATCAAACCATGATCAATCCGCATTGAAATCAATCACAAGAAACCTTTCCGAGTCCACAGAGTTAAGGGAATGAATGATGGATGAATGATGATCGTTTCTCGCATACAGATTCATCTACAGTAACATACGAGTATATTGCGGCAGAGGATGTCTGGTCCAGACCGGTTCCCGGTGAATGGGAGACAAGAAATAAGTCACAGTTTCATCCGTCCCTGTCCATCAGACAGGTGATTCATTCACACACTAGCGGTATTCGAATAACTAAACTTTATACATACTTCGTAGATAAGACACTATTTCGCACATTCGTGCGATTTGAAACAGAGTCGTGATAAACTTCGTCCTAGAGGGAAAAACGAAATAACGGAAATATGTTATTTTTAAAGCAAATTCTAGACGTGTCGACTCTTTTTAACAAAAAAAAACATAAATGGATTTCAAAATATTGTTAATTTATCTAGTAAAGTTTTGTTTTAAGTTTTGAAAAGTTTTGTTAACCGTTGGTCGCTAGCAGATTTGTTAATTTTTTAAACAAAATGTGGGTCAACTGTATATTTTACTATATCTATTTGGGCATATTGGTAGGTGTTTCCATATTAAGAATCAGAGATCGCATGGCCACGGATAGACATTTCATTTCTTGTAAGAACACATGTACCACGTGAACCCTTAGTGGTATGAAAAAAGAAGGTAGTAATTATTGTAGAGACAGGAAACTGTGTTTTTTTCTACTGGATGACATTTAGTGGGTATAACTGAATTACTTATTGGGATATTAGGCGTGATATTTAAGATGAGATATCCTGGAACCTTTTAATAGATCTTGGTCAATTGTGACCAATGCTCCACCTTGGTATTGTTAAAAAATCCCATGCCACAAGTATCATCTTGCCGCATTGTTTCTGTGGAGAATAATCGAAGAAGAAATACAAAAAAAAACTTTTGTTGTTATCGGTTGAAGAGTTTCGTTGCCTCTAATGATTCAAAGCTGTTGCTGAAACCCATCAATGATAGGAAAAAAGGTTTCCGGTATCGTTGTCAATAAAATTCATACCTGTTAAGTCAACACCGGGTAATATTACGATATAGGAATGCAATTATTGCCAATAATCTACTATAACTAGAGCCTTCCACCACACAGATCTAATTTTGTACTTATCTACAAACGCAAAAAAAATGTTGGGTATGTTTTTATTAACTCCTCAGTCCTGGACCATATTTTGTCAGAAGGTCAAAATAATTCCGCTTTTCAAAAAAATCCAAATAAAAGGAATATTTCTGAACATATCCGAAAACTAAAAAACGGTTTTTAAAAGGAGGTAAAATACGCTTTCAAGTTTTATAAACCGAATTAAACACATAATTTTTAAGTGTAAAAATTTTGCACGATAAATAAAAAAAAAATTAAAATGGCTCATCTTACCTTTATCTAACATTTTTTTTCTAATTTACTGATAACACAAAAAAATTATACATATTTTATTAGATAAATGTATTATAAGCGGCCTACACACGACACTGCATGTAGTGACTGCGGCAGTGACTGCAGAGAGTGTGGGTTTGAGCGAACTAGCGCTGTCTCGTTCAACGGCCCTTTAAAAAACGAGACAGCGCTAGTTTACTCAACTCCACAATGCACAAAAAAGAGGAGAAAATTACGTTTATGGGCTCTCCACACGACACTGCATGTAGTGACTGCGGCAGTGACTGCAGAGAGCGTGGAGTTGAGCAAACTAGCGCTGTCTCGTTTGTTAAAGGGCCGCTAGAACGAGACAGCGCTAGTTCGCTCAAACCCACACTCTCTGCAGTCACTGCCGCAGTCACTACATGCAGTGTCGTGAGGAGAACCCAATAAACGTAATTTTCTCCTCTTTTTTGTGTCATCCCATGTAAAAATAATTGATAAAAAAATTTCAAATATCCATAAAATTTTTACGAATTGAGATTCAAAATTTTGGTTTCATAAAGGTTGTACTTCTTTTTTGGTTAACTTTTAGATTTGAATATAAAGCGTGGTATTTTCTCTTTCTAACGCCGTTTATGTTATTTTTCTCACGATGATTGTAAGGGAGATACAACAATTTATATGAGACCTATACGAGTTGTTCCGAAAAGCGATCAAATTAGCCTGAGGGTTAACATTATCATCGGCTCTATAAAGAGTCCTGCCTCGAATAGGAAATTTTTCTACTCCTGCTGTCATTTTAGAGCCTCCTCAACAGCTAAATAATAAAGGCCCTTCGATCCTTGCAAAGGTGTCTAGAACCATTTTTGCTGTTTATTATTAGTACCTATTCATAAATTAACTATTATGCTCGCAGTATTATAAAGTACCTACGCTTGGGAGGTAATTACACATACGCGCTAATTCCTCCGATCTTGCTCTATCACATTTAAATCTAACTAAATTTATCTCGAACCAACAATCTATTAGGGATTTCGTTTTCAATAATGACGTTTCTCTTTAAAATCTAGAGCTTCTTTTAACCACAGAATTCCTTTAAACTTAGGCCCAGTTTTGTCCAGAAATTCAAATTTAGCGCATTTTTTTACGACATTTCTATTTGCGTTTCAGCTTTCTATCGATTTGCAATAATCTGACAAGCTTAACAACCTAAAAGTTGTCCATTCTGCTCATCACAATTTGTTCAAAAGCCGTAACATACTTAGAATCGGTATTTAACGCGAACCTTTCAACTGTAAAAAAAAATGGCCATTTGATGACTTTGTCACATGTGAATTTGTGCGAAACAACTGGTCCTTAGAACTAGCAACAAGTTGTTGGATCAAAAGCCCTAAGAATTTATGCATCAATCCAATACAGTGTATAATGATGTCTTCGTGGGTACTCATTCCAATATCTTATTTTGTTCTTGCGTTTCCACATTGAGTCTTTCCATCAGTCCGCAGACTTTGTATAACGTCTTGTTTAGTGGTCGACAAATTTCCCGTTATTCGCCCCGTTAACATAGTGCCCGGGGCTCCCCGTAAAAGGGGGCAGTTTGTCCGCGATACGGTATTCAGCATTTCCGATGGCCCAGTGGTCCACAATAGGGTTGGACAACCTGAAACGAACTGCGGTTCCAGTGGAACCGGTTCTTTGTCCATTTACTTTTGGAACAGGTTCCCCAAAGAAAAAAAAGCATGGTTGGGGGATTGCTAGAGAATCAGAAACAGAAAACCACCCACTGGCTTAATAAATTCTAAGAAAAGAATCGGTTCCTAAAACCATTTGTCGCGGATTAACAAATTTTCGTTTTTGAAATTAATATTCCAAAAATAACCTCAGAGAAATAAGTGACTAAACGTTGCTACGCTTCTTAAAACATCAAATAAAACAGGACTTCGAAGTCCTGTTTTGTTTGTTGTTTTAAGGTGATATTTGTCTAAGTTTTGGCCTGGACAGACTGAACACCAGATTCCTACACACCCGTTAAACCTTTTTCCTTCTCAGAACTTCCTCTCCGTCCTTTCCTTAAAACGACCCTCTGCACAGCATCCCCAAAGATGACATAGGCCCTGAAAGATAATTATTTTCCTCAGGGCCTCCTGCGAGGAGCTAATGTAAAATAATAATAATAATTGCACTACCATAATACGGACATGTGCCTAGGCTGGGAGACGAAAATCATGTAAAAATATTTGTACAAAATATGAAAAAAGAAAAATTAAAAAAAAAACTTTCTGTTTTGCATTTCGTCTCTCCGTAAATTTGTTTGTTAGTTCAGTTTCCCATTCAATATGGCATGCCTTTTTAATGATTCAATAAAGATTATTTTTTTCAAAAATCGTCAAGTTTATTTGGACTGTCTTATTAACAAATTTTCGCTTGAAAAAGAATTGTAAATGAGACAGGCACATTTCTTTTAAAAAATGTACAATTCCTTATTTGAATTTAAAAAAATATTACATTAAATAAATAAACTGATTTATAATTAAGTAGAAGAGCATTTAATTGGTATATACTTACAAACCTTATTATTTCAGAGGAAATTTTGGTTTTGATTTATTATAAGAGAGATTTAGAAACATGCTTTTTAGACGCGATGTCTACCATTCACACGCAACTATTAGTATCTTCGGCTTTAGTGACAGCAAAGGAACCTGTTCCTTGTAACCGGGACAAGAATATTGTCCATCTCTAGTTGACAGATGGGTGCACGAGACACTGCGGTTCTTTGAAGATGATTTAATTTTTTGCCCTCGCAGAAATGTCGGTTACTGGACTACTTGTTATAATGGAAGCGAACAAGTTATTCGCGATAATTTAATATTAATTTTGTTTTGATACAAAGTTGCTCATGTACCCATAATAAATATAATAAATAATTATACACGCTGGTGCGAAAAGTGTGACTTTGTACATTTTGTTGTATAATTATCAGGTGACTAGCTTTGTACAGCTTCGTCCGAGTGGCATCACCCTTTGCTTGTAGGTAATCTATTTTATTTTGGACCATTGGAAATTTTTCGAATTGACAAAATGTTCTCTGTTCCTTTTTTAGACATGTGAATATTTTAAAAGTTTCCGAACGCCAGTGGTCCCCGTTTGAGAGTGTGGACTTTGCACATTCTGATTTTCTGCTTTATAATCACGGTCAAAGGATAATGGTTTATGGGTTGGTTGGTAAGAGGAAGGTTGGGACGTGCCTGGCTAGTCAGATCAGTCACTTACCCATTTCAAGCAACGTTCGTCGAGAAATTTGAACAATAGGTATTTTACCGAATACTGAGCGAAAGAGACAACTGCAGATAATGTACCAAAATAAAATCAAAAAAAGCGAGGTTTTGTACATGTTTCTCCTCCAAAACAGAACCAATTTTTAAGATTTTTTTTACTGACTGAATAAGAAGAAAATACTCTTTGTCCGTACGTTTTGCCTTTTTAAAAGTATATTGCCTAGCTTGTATATTGAACGTCTCTTGATGGCGTTCAGACCGGTTAATTCTAACGATTTTTGGAGGGTCCTAACTCCTCTAAGAAGTAACTTATCAAAATGTGTTGACATGCTAGTGGTCGATATCTACATTACATTAAAAAAATATTTTTAGTAGTGTCAAAATGCAGAGAGGAAATCAGGGAATAGGTTTGTATTGTCAAAACGCCGTCCGGTTCCCTTTTTAGTGGTCAGAGCAATAGTGCGACAATCTTCCACTCTGGAACGATCTGCAATTATACATATATGGCTTCTATAATCAACTTCTGTATGAAATAACCCATAAAACATTAGGCATGCTATAATTTTAGCTGTCTGCGTAGTTGATTATACCATTGAAATCTGGAACAATGAACTAAAATTTGCTTTGAATTCAAGTGTCATTTACAAGTTGGACTCAGTTGTGTGACGAATTCAGAGAAGAATAATAAAAATGTTAATATTTCAAAAATTGAAACTGATTTCCCAAGTACTGAATGTAGCTATAACTTTAAGGTTATCCATCTCTACATTTTATAAATTAAAGTGCTCCGCGTCGTCTGCCAGTCTGTCTGTCTGTTCGCGATAAACTCAAAAACTACTGAACGGATTTTCATGCGGTTTTCACCAATAGATAGAGTGATTTGCGGGGAAGGTTTAAGTTTATAATTTGTTAATGTTAAATGTAAATTGGTTGAAAAATAACGATAATTGTTAGAATCGTCGGAAAAAGTCAAGTCGCCTGGTAGCTTTAATCGAAAGCACTGCTTAATCTCTTTAAGATATAACAAAACAGTGCATGGTGGGATATTCCTCTTTAGTAGATCTACAAAAAAGTCCGTCATAGTATGTATCTATCTTTTACGGAGAGCTTACCATGTGAAAAAAAATGGTCACGTACAATGCGGTAATTGGAAAGTTATTTAGACTGATACAGTATTAATACTTATCAACTTAAATATGTACGTTAGTTACCTCAATCATTTCATGCACATTATTATAATCTTTCGCACCATCTCTACGTATTATAAATTAAAGTCCTCCGCGGCGTCTGTCTGTCTGTCTCTTCGCGATGAACTCAAAGATGATGGTGGTTATAAAGGTTGGATAACCATCCAGTAGATGGCGTTGTGTTTAATTAGCCAGAGCAACGCGTGGCCGGGTCAGCTAGTTATAAATAAATGAAACAATATTTCATTGAAGAAGAAGATAACACTATTAATCTAAACAAAAAAATGAAAGAGTACAACACACAGAAAAAAAGGGAATGGTCGCAACTGGGACTAGAACCCAGAACCGCTCGTTTAACCAGATTTGTCGCAGTTGCCACCATTATCTTATAATATTTTTCTGTGTCATATTTTCGTTTGGATTATTGGTGTTATTTTCTTCTTCAATGATATATTACATTGATGGGAATAACCTTCAAAGAAGTGAGTTGTTGTTATAAAAAATTTAAACAATATTTCTTTGTTAGAACCACTTATCGTTCCGTTCCGTACCGACCGTACTTCCTTAGGGCAAATATATAATAATAATAAAAAATCCCTTAATAATAATAAGTCCTTAATTTTATAAAATATATTATGATAAAACTATACTAACAGACAGAACAATTAGTCATAATAGACCTGATATAGTTTTACATGACAAAATTAAAAAAAATAACTTATATCATTGATGTAGCTATTCCAAATTCCTGTAATATTCAAAAAACTGTTTCTGAAAAAATTAGAAAATACACAGATTAAGGAAATGAGATTAAAAGAATTTGGCATTCTCAGACTATAAAAATATTACCATTTGTTATTTCGGCTACTGGCATTATACCTAGGTCTCTGATTCAAAATTTAGGCGTATTAGATTTGTCAAAGAATTTATATATAAAAATGCAAAAATCGGTAATTTTAAATACATGTAGGATTACAAAAGATTTTTTAAATATTTATATTGAGGGATCAGTAGGATTTATAGGTTCAATTAGGAATTCCACAGAGCCGAACCCTCTGATATGAAAATATCTGGAGCCGGTGAATTATTTTCCCATCTGGTCTCTGGTAGGTTGACATGTTGTTCTTGTATTGTTTTGTAATTATAATACATATAGTGCAATTGCATAACGTGGATTGACCAGATGATTATTTGGGAAGTGTGTGAAAGGGTTTAGTTTTTCCTGTGGGGAAAATTAAACCCGGACATTTAAATCTGGTGCGTTAAAAAAAGTCTTATAATCCTATCTTAGATACGTTCCATTTCAACAACTGTTTTGTTTCTTCCCCCCACTCTTCATTAATCCCTAGCCACGCCTCTACCCCTACCACTACTTAGTAATACATTGCACTCACCCACTGTTTTGTAATTGTCAAGTCATTATATTTTTGCCTTGAGGGAGGAACGGTCGTCCTGAAACCGATCGGCATTAATAAAATTATAAGTGGTTCCAACAAAGATATATTGTTTCATTGATTTCTCAAGAATCCAGAATTCAAATTAGCCCAGTGATTTTTCACGGGTCTGGGCTAATAATATTTTATATCGTCAAATAAATCTACCATTTTCTAGCCACTTGAGTTTTCAATTCCCTTTCACATCTCACAAATGTATATTACCCTCCGTTCAAAGTCCATCAACCATCACACACGGTTTACGGAACATCTGCAAACCGGGCCATCCAGCTCTAACTGATAAGTTAATAAATTAATCAACCTGTTCTAAGATGCCTCCGATCAGGTATCATCAACTTCCCTTCCTCTTTCGATCACCGTTGCTTTTAAGTATAGCTTACGCCAAACATGGGACTGGATTACTATTACTTAAGTCCGTAAAAGGAACACAGGATACTGGTTCTCCATTTACGCAGTAAACTCTGTTGATAAATTGCGACAACTTTGGCGAAATCACAACACGTGCTAGTATTTATTTACCACAATATTTACTATTGGATGTTTTTAAGGACATTCTCAGATGTTACATATCCCCACTCCTTGGTATATTTACAAAACCTGAACAATAAAAGGCACTTAAATGAGTCATAGCAGTAACGTCATTATTAAACAATTAAGAAAACATTTATATATTGTGCGGGGAAAACAGATTTCGAAGGACCCCACATAAGTGTTTAGTGTCTCAATTATTTTCTCAGCAAATTGGTATAACCGGTAATAATTCAAATTAGACACCTTCAAAATTTTTAAAATTTAGAATCGTATAAATAAGTCGTCTTAAAGTAGTTTAACCACAGTTTGAAAATGGTCTTGTAAACCGAAACAGCAGTCACAAAAATTAAAACTAAAATTCTACAGAACTTAATAATGACTTTAATTTTTATAATGGATAACCACAAAGTTATAGCTACATTCAAAAGTTTTTTTTTTTAAATTAAGTGGAGTTCTACGAATAACACACAAAAACAATTAATACATAGAAAATGTTCTATTTCTCAACCTGTTACGGTTCAACGGTTTACCCGTTTTTACAGAGGTCAGAATTTTCACAAAAATTCAATTACACCTAGGTAGACAGAGCTTTATGTTTTTTAGAAACTCCAGACCTAGGGTGGCTGTCAAATTCAACAGTGGGGTTCACATTGTACACAACTCAAATGGGATCAAGAATTGAAAACCCATATTATTAGAGTGTTACACTATTTGCGATCTTTATAGCGAATTTATTATGGATAGTCCAGTAAAGGAAGGAGTTGTAGAGTGCGTGAACAGGAACCTAAGTGATTCTTTCAGGACTTGTTTAGGGTGCTTAGGGTGTGAACATACTAAAAGTCCTGACGTCTAGGTGGCGAGCTAGGGGGGGAGGGGAGGGGGGAAGGTCCCGATTTTTGGGTTTCCGTTTATATCTCAAAAACAATGCGTCGCAGAGTAAAACTTTTTTAGAATAAGTAAAAGCTCGTAAAATTATCTACAACTTTTATTCTATACTTAATTTTGGAAATCCAAGCCGTTTTTGAGTTATACGCTCCACAATGTCAATATTTTCGAAAAAAATCATTTTATCTCACATTTTTCATCAAACATTCCTTCATATCGTCTAAAATATTCATCCAACAAAGAAATTTATTTGAAAGAAGTTGTAAACAATTTTACCTTTACCTTTTAGAATATATATACATATGTAAATAAATCTCCAACCAGTAAATATTTACAGCAATTTTAAGTTTTTTCGTAAAATGTCGTCATTTTCAGAAAAAGCTGTATTTTCTTACCAAATTATTAAGACGGGTTTTTTCTTCGTGGGAAATTCCTTATTAATTTTTGCACGCAAGAAAGCAGGTAAGTTGTTCTCGAACAGATGATTAGTAGAATTCATTTTATAATCATTATTATTGTGATGGGTGATTAGGTTAGTCGTCGGAGATGCTACAATAACATGCTACGATGCTGTTCGAGTTGGTGAAAAGGCAATGAATGCGATAGTGGGCTGACATTCTCAGACATCAAGTTGTCCCGCAAAGATCGGGCATTCCCAATGTCTTCTGTCAGCTCGTCGATAAAAATTCACGATGAAAAGGTTGCAGTTGACCCAACATTGCTGTTTCAGCGGATGTGTATAAGCAAATGATCAGATGAGGATTTGATGAAATTCTTTGAGTATGAGTTGGCCCCATTTCCCTTGGCACTGTTCTCAATAACCTCATTTTACACTCTCAACTTTATATGGATTCACGTTTTCATATCCTCTTTGGACGTGAGGGTCCTGGCAAGCGTTGTTCATCCATGGCACCGTCATTCTCAGTGGTGGATGGTTCTTGCTGAAAGGGCTCTACGTCGTCTTCATCGTCATCCTCGGCAACAGGCACGCTATTGAGGCATCTCCCTTGGCAGTGAAGGCACGCTGCAGAACAGGTCAGCATTGTTTTTCGGCATCCACATTTGCCAATTGCACAATCCTTGGTGCAGCGGCAAAATATAATTTTCAGAAGGACCTCCGGTGCTGGAGGTCTTCTGTTGTAATTGGCACCAGGGTGTCTCCTTCGTGTTTCCACCCCCATTCTTCAGGGGGCAGCTCAATCCCGAGCCACTGCTGAACTTGGTGGTATGTCCGCCGGGAATGCTGTTTAGCTACACTCTCTGTAGGAGGGAGGGAGCTGATGTCAGGCTTCATATTTGCCATGGACCTTGTGAACGACTGGAAGCGGTACAGGTTAAGGGAGGTCTGTCTTTTTGGCGCCACATACCATTTCAGGAAGCATTTATTTCCAGCCTCTTCAACCTCGTCGTGCGTAAAAGAGGGGTTGTAAAAGATCATTGCCGCTTGCTTGATCATTTCTGACTCCAAGTACAATTTTGAAAAGCCCACCTTGCTTCTCCTGAAAGTTGCAGACGTTGTATCGCATCCGGTAAATGAATGTAAAAATATGATGTGTTCAAATCCACGATGCTGCATCTCTTGGATGGACAGTGCCATTGTTTTGGTTTTCCCTCGTCTGGGTTTCAGCAGCAGAATATCTTAGGTGGGAGGAGTGGAAGCAATCAAAAGGACAGTGAGGTTCACATCCTCATTAAAGACAACCACAGAGTTGTGAAAGGATAGTTCCACAGTAGTCTTCACGATAAGGACGTCAGCATCATCGGTGGCCTGAAGAGTCTGTATCCCATTCTCCCGAAACTTTGTCTGTAGTAAGGAGATGAAGTTACTTTTGTTGGTAGGATTGGATAAAAAATCTTCCTGTTTAACGGGTATTGATTTGTTCCCTGTCAAATTGATGTCGGCTGACCTTCTCAGTCTGTATCGTCGCATCTGTTCTTATGATTTCGTACTATTGACTGGATTTGAGTACCCATTAAATACCACAGTGCGAGTCATTCCAGGATAGTGGTGGTTGAAATAGGTGATATAACGATCACAAATTGCGGCAACGGAGGCATCTTTTTGTCAAATTACTCTGTATAGTAGAAATCCTCCGTCCACAACTATGTTCATCTGAGACAGTAGAACAGTTCTTTTGGTAGGCTCAAATAAGCTATACAGAACAGATTTAGTTGTCTTTCGCATCCCAATTTCATTGAACAGTGCCAAGAATGGGGCCAACTCATACTCAAAGAGTTTATTTATTGTTCTGTTATACGTGGTGGAATTATATTGTATTAAAATTGAAATTAAAACACTTTTTAACTTATTTCCACTTATTTAACATGAACCATTTTTATTTTGTCATGAACCCCCAATGTCCACGATTGTATGGACAACCTAAATTTCACTAATTAGATATACCAGTGAGACCCGTCGTAGCTTATAACTCAGCGCCAGCCTACAAGCTAGCAAAATACGCCAATAGAATCATTAAAAATACTTTAAATTTCAAACCAAAATATGGCATTAAAAATTGTTTACATCTAATAGACCTGATAAAAGATATAAAGAATGTCAATTGCCAGCCTGAAGATGTCCATAATAGGATGAAACCGGTACTGGTGAAATAAATAAGTGGAAATAAGTTAAAAAGTGTTTTAATTTCAATTTTAATACATACTCAAAGAATTTCATCAAATCCTCATCTGATCGTTTGCTTATACACATCCCCTGAAACAGCAATGTTGGGTCAACTGCAACCTTTTCATCGTGAATTTTTATCGACGAGCTGACAGAAGATATTGGGAATGCCCGATCTTTGCGGGACAACTTGATGTCTGAGAATGTCAAGCTCACTATCGCATTCATTGGCTTTTCACCAACTCGAACAGCATCGTAGCACGTTATTGTAGCATCTCCGACGACTAACCTAATCACCCATCACAATAATAATGATTATAAAATGAATTCCACTGATCATCTGTTCGAGAACAACTTACCTGCTTTCTTGCGTGCAAAAATTAATAAGGAATTTCCCATGAAGAAAAAACCCGTCTTAATAATTTGGTAAAAAAAACAGCTTTTTCTGAAAATGACGACATTTTACGAAAAAACTTAAAATTGCTGTAAATATTTACTTGTTGGAAATTTATTTACATATGCATATATATATTCTAAAAGGTAATTAAATTATTTACAACTTCTTTCAAATAAATTTCTTTCTTGGATGAATATTTTAGACGATATGAAGGAATGTTTGATGAAAAATGTGAGGTAAAATGATTTTTTTCGAAAATATTGACATTTGTGGAGCGTATAACTCAAAAACGGCTGGGATTTCTAAAATTACGTATAGAATAAAAGTTGTAGATAATGAGCTTTTACTTATTCTAAAAAGGTTTCCTCTGCGACGCACCGTTTTTGAGATATAAACGGAAACCCGAAAATCGGGACCTTCCCCCCCCCCCCCCCCCTCCCCCCCTAGCACACCACCTAGACGTCAGGACTTTTAGTATGTTCACACCCTAAGCACCATAAACAAGTCTTGAAAGAATCGCTTAGGTTCCTGCTCACGCGCTCTACACCTCCTTTTGGACCATTCGCTTACTGGACTAGGAATCCCCTTACCTCGAATAGGGAACTATGAATATTGTGAGGTGGACACGAGCAGTACACGACTTGGTGCGCGACGGATTTTGAAGTGTCACGTGACCAAGTCAGTGTCATCGAACAATTACAGTTTGAAAATGGCGGGGATTATTGTTGATACTCTTTATTACTGGTGAATGTGTGTGTGGCAAGAGTATCATAAACAAATATTGATTAGACTGTTTTAAAGACTGAAGTTTACTTAGCGTCAGCACTAACTTGGTAATTAAGCGGTCTTAGTCGGCCTTGGTCTTAGTCGTAGACAGATATGACGTAAAAGAAAGGACAACCAAATATGCGAGAATAATTTTATTTTGAAGAGTATTACTTTCCATGTACATTTGTTACTTAAAATTTAATTTTTCTACCGGTTTCGACAAATCTGTGTCATTCACCAGCAAAACTTTAAAAAATATACATACACGATTAGATATAATTAGGTAAACATGGGAACATTGTTAATAATATCATTAATGGTATCATTTAATGGGGAGGGGGCACTTCATCAGCTCTAGATCCTGTCGAAAAGGCGCAGAAAACAATTATGAAAATTATTCTCAAACTTCCTCTAACTGCAAACAGTGACCTAATATTCAAAATAATGAGAGTATTTGATGTTCGACAGATCTATGTAAAAACTATCCTCATACATTTCTTTAAACACAAACATGTGCTTTACGAAAAAAAAATAAACCTAAGATTTACACGTAATTCCAACAAAGACATATTGCAAGTTCCAGCGCTCTCTTCCACCTTTGGTCAACGTACATAGCTTTAGATACTTTGCCACGAAAATATTCAACATTCTTCCAGAAAACATCAAACTGAGTCAAACACAGAAAGAGTTTAAAAAATATGTTAAAATTTGGATATATTCTAATGATCGAGCCTATACTGATGCTCTCACCCAAACGCCATGTCATTGACAGTTGTTATTGTAGTAATAACCTTGCAGTTTTTGTATTGTGTATATACAAACAATAATGTAATCTAAAATAAAGTTTTTGCTGTATAGAAACCTACATTATACATTTATAAAGAACCAAAGATAAAATTGTGAGAAACAATTTACAAAAAATTCTGCCTCAACACAGGTTCACCTAGTGAGGCAGGCTATGCACAACTAAAAATATTGTATAATTATGCTACTTCTGTGTAACCGATCTTACATTAATTTCTACTTGTTAATTTTTTTGTACTGATGTAATCTATTTGTAATCTACATTGAACGTGTACTTTTTTAGTTATAATGTTGCCATTTTCATTGAATAAAGATATATTATTATTATTATTATTATAACAAAATTAAATTATTTTATTAACTAAACCAAACATTTACTAAGTTAATAAAATAATAGCATCCTGTACGTCACCCTTATTAACAATATTCCCATGATGACTCCTCCCACCATTGACCTAGTATACCCAGGTCGATACCTCAAACCGTTTTTCCCTTCCCCTAAAATCACCCCTCCCACTACCCCCGCCTAATTAAATCTAATCATTTTTGTATAAATTACTTCATTTGCATAAAATTTTAAGTTTGCTAGTGAATGACACGAGTGTGTCGAAGCCGGTAGCAGAAAAATAAAAATTTAAGTAACAAATGTACATGAAAAGTAAAATTCTTCAAAACAAAATGTCTAGAAATTGTTGCATAGTGAATGTCCAAGAAATACAAAAAATGCGAGAATCAAGCTATGATTACTGCTTAGTTGTTTGAAGTCTTTATTTCTGAATGGTGATCTTTCACATAAAGCCATTTGACAATGTATTTCAATTGATTCATATCAGTACAACTTTATATTAACAAACACTGTACCAACAGATTTAACTTGTAAATTATTGAGACTTAAACGAATACTGCAATCTGGTTGATGGGGCAGTCTGGCGAGAAATAACGGTAAAAGCGACAAATCCGATGAGTGATTGAAAAGCCGTACAGTGCACCATCCGGTAAGAAATAACAGGTATAAATGGTGGCCTGGTATTCTGATATACATCTCTACAGTATATCAGAACGTTGTGCGGTTAGTACGGTGTGTGGAACATCTTTGATTGATGCTCCATAGACGGAAATACCTTCATTACGTTTTATGAACGTGTCGATAAATCACACAAAAGTACTACCTGCCTACTTACAATGCGTTCAATTTCTGAACAAGCACTTTTAAGTTCGATATCACCTAATCAATCAAAAGATGTTCTGCGGTTTTGTTTGCGATTGCCTTCCAATGTTCTGGTAGTTTTTTTTTCTTTTAGTAGGTGTTAGGAGATAAGACGGGGGCTTTTTTTAGTAGAGAGCGGAAAATAAGAAAATCATGTCAGGTATTTTTGAAGTGAAAACTTCTTTAACCCGTCTACTTATTTAGGAAGAAATATATCCCAAAACACTTAATCGCGTCATACTTTCAGAAGACCAAAAGCGTCCCGAGCTACCTTACATTTTAAAGCTATATATCTCTCTTCCTCTCATGCAAACATATATATATTTTTTTTATTTGAGCTCCACACAGGAGGCCCTGAAAAAAATAATTTCCCTCAGGGCCTATGTCATCTTTGGGGATGCTGTGTAGCGGGTTTTTTTGTTCAGGAAAGGAAGGAGAGGAGAGTTCTGGAAAGGAAAAAGGTTTAAGGGGTGAGTAGGAATCTGGGGTTCAGTATGTCCTGGTCATCCGCCTCCAACACCCAGACAAACAAATGGGGCGGCGGTACCCATTCCCGCCTCCCAAATTTTACCAGAAAGAGAACGAAATAATGCTTCTTATTGTCTTTGAAATATGAAGGCTATCTTGCATAGATATTTTACAATCTCGATCCAAAGTGACGGTTTCAGAAGTTTTGCGCGAAACTGAGGCTCCCGGATTGTGAGGTGCGAATATATTGAACCAATCAGACGGATTAACACCGTTGTAATTTGAAACTCGATGAAATGAAAAATAGCGACACAAAAATAAACAAACACATACATCTATAGGATTTAGCTTGCTAGAGAATGAGATAGTATAATCGGCCTCCTCTTTAGCCTCCTCACTCTTGTCCCACTTTAGTTTTCTGAAGGTTTCACTTCTATAGCGTATGAATTGCATATATGTTAGGAGATATGCGTAAGATGGGGGTTTTTTGGGTAGAGAGTCTAGAGAGCGGAAAATATGAAAATCTGATGAGGTTTTTTTTTTTATTTTTACATTAGTTTCACACACAAAATAATGCCCTCAGTGTCTATTTCATCTTTGGGGAAGTTGTGTGGAAGGTCTTTTTAGAAAAAGGAAGGAGACGAAATCTGGGAAGTAAAAAATTTTGAGAGGTGGGTAGGAATCTGGAGGTTAGTTCTCTTCCGATCCAGTCCGGCATGCAACAAGTGGGCTGCCGCCAAGATGCGGACAAATCTCTCTCCATGTACCCATGCAGAGGAAGGATGAAGGAAGACTGAACGCTGATGTAGAAATGAGATCCCGGAGGAGTAAAACCAGGAGTGTGAAGTAAAATTATCGAGTTGTAGAGATTCGCAAAGAATTCAAGGCTGAGACGCGAGTCGAGCCACGAATTATGAAAAAGCCAAGTTTCGCGCGGTGTTCATGCTGGACACATTGACCGCCAGATTCCTACCCACCCCTCATATCTTTTTCCTTCCCAGAACTTTCCATAAAATGACACTCCACACAGCATCCCCAATGATGAAATAGGCTCTGGGGAATATTTTTCTTCAGGGCCTCCAGTGAATTATTGACAGTTGCTCAATTAGACAACAGCACGGCAGTGATGCAATCGAATACAGATCTATTTCATCACAATCGACGACATTAAAATTTTACCCATACACACACAAATCTTTTATGCATAAAATAAAAAGAAGACAAATTAATGGTTACATTTTTATGAGTGGTTCTCATAGACCAGCAGCTCTCACAGATTCAATAGACTGCATTATGTAGGTATCTCATATTCAATGGAAAAATCTCATAAATAGCTGCTAACGTAATAATAAACGACATCCGCGCATAATAATTTCAAACTGAACGACATGCAAACATGTC
Organism: Limnephilus rhombicus; assembly: GCA_929108145.2. NCBI lineage: Eukaryota > Metazoa > Arthropoda > Insecta > Trichoptera > Limnephilidae > Limnephilus > Limnephilus rhombicus. The sequence continues at coordinate 21,373,026 of OV815285.1, forward strand.
TTGCATAATCGGATATTTGCGAGAGCAAATCATTTATACCCACTGAATAGACAAAACACACTAGTAATGTAGATTAGAATGTTTACAAATGCCGCCTGTAATAAATAGTACCTTTTGCTTCTAGCCCATTTAGCATTTGACCTGTTATTCTTTTCCTTGCTTGGCATTGTATATCGTCAATTTTCAATTTGGGAGGCGGGTATGGGTACCGCCGCCCCGGGAACTATTTATTGAGTAACCAACACCTCTGCTATAGGTCACCCCAAGTGGTTCGCTACGTTTGGTGACTTTGCTGGGTTGTCCAGGTTCATGGGTTGAGGTTTGTCCGGATTTGGCGGTGGATGCAGCTGCGCACCAGCTGCCTGGCAGGCCGGATCGGGAGAGAATGGTTGGGGGAGTCCCTTTGACTTAAATAGCCGGAGCATCGCTTTACAGCGCAGTGGGAGGGTTGGTTTCATACGTCCGTCACTCCGGCACCCACTGATCACTAGATTCCTACCAACACCTTGTACCTTTTCCTTTCCAGAACATCCTCTCCTTCCCTTCCTATAAAATACCCTCTACGCAACATCCCCAAAGATGACATTGGCTCCGAGGGAAATGATTTTCCCGAGTTCAATGAATCTTGTCATTAGTCCCTCTTCGTCAGTTCCCAGGCCTTTCCATACTGCTCAAGTCTTTTTTTAGTCTTCAGTTTTTGGTTTCCTGTCATGTGGAATTCTTTTATCATATCCAGCCCATCGCAGTAATTGGCACCTAAAGAAACCTTACAATGGTTTCATGTTCAGTAAAATTATCGTGTTTATAGGAAATAAATAAAAATAAAACGATTTTATTTTCATTCTGTTCAATAGAACCTATAGAAAAAGTTTAAAAATTTAACCAAAGTATATTTTGTTGCATTTATGATATAAACAAACGTAGTAGGCCCTACCTAAAGATTAATCTAAACTAGTGATTAAGCATTAAGCTCCGCCTTACGTATCTAAGTCTGGCCAGATTGGCCAAACTTTTGTATCACAAAACACACCCACATCGAATTTCTGGTTTTTATATTTCTTTATTCTATGTTTATAAGATAAGCTTTTCATTATGAATTATATCACTGCCACCAAAAAGCACTTAGCGACAAGTTAAGCGATTTTCGTTGCATAATGTTACCTCCTTTATTATTTTCTGAAGCACGGATTCTTGATAATCTTCATACACAATTAAATAATAATTGAGTTGTTGATTTGGTGACCGGGCCACTCAACAGGGTGGCACTTTATCACACCTTTGAAAAGTCATAAGTATGAAAAAACTAGGTTAAATAGGTTACTACTTTAATGACTTTTCAAAAGGATGTTGAGATGTCATGGAACCGTCTATTATTAAGTGGCGTTTAAATTCGATCAAAATAAAAATTATATTTAATGGCCAATAACTTAAAATTGGCCATTTTGCTATTCGTCAGTATTCATTCAGAATTATAACGCTACTTAAAATGGCTTTAGCCGTGTTTGATTACTAGATCTGAATAGCCAGGTACATTTTCCACACCTCCTTCCCCTCCCACTACCTTCAGCATCACACCATACCATAATTGGGGATGCCATAGTGTCACTGGCTCGAGACGGTTGGGAGCAGTTGGAACTCTTGGGTTATATTCAGATATAAAGGTTATATTACATGCAAGTAGGAATCTTTAGCATTTTTTTGTTAAGCCGACTGCACGTATTAGTATGTCGTATTTTGTGATTGCCGCATGCTACTTCGGAGAGTCGAAATTATAAGTAAAAATATTTTTACAGCGGATTTTCACTCAAGTATATAAGTATATCGACTTTGGTTGTACGGCCGTATATCCTCTTTGCATACTTACTTGAAGAAAACATCTTCTAAACTTTCGGCCGGACCATTGTCAGCGGACCAACTGTCGGCCGGACGTACTTTCGGCCGGACCAACTGCCGCCGGACCAACTGTCCGCCGGACCAACTGTCCGCCGGACCAACTGTCCGCCGACACACAAAATGAAAAAAAGCGAAGTCATAGCATAAGCAGGTAAATTACATAATTGTGTGGGGTTCATAAGAGAATGTATGATTGTAATTAAAACAATGTGCGTGTCAAGGCAGAGTTTCGTGGGCTTCCATCATTTTGCCTGCCTCTGCGGGCAAATAGCGTGATGTTTTTTTTTTTTTTTTTTTTTTTTTTTAAATTAACTATCGTGAAAAGACAAATTTTTATTTACCATTTAGTTATTTCCATTGTCGTTTATAATTTTTACGAGAAAATTTTTAATAAGGAACTCAGTGAAAAATATTACGGCTTTTTAATACATTTTTAATACAGTTTTATTTTATATTATTATGCGTCGAATTTATAAAAGTGAAAAAAACACCACCAAATGAAAACACTCTGTTATGTTGGCATCACTGCATTGACTGTTTTAGCGTCAAGCCGCAGTCTTCGCGGGTATTTATTTTTTTATTATTTTTTTTTTACATGAGCTCCACACAGGAGGCGCTGAGGAAAATAATTTTCCTCAGGGCCTATGTCATCTTTGGGGATGCTGTGTGGAGGGTTTTTTTAGGAAAAGGAAGGAGAGGAGAGTTCTGGGAAGGAAAAGGGTTTAAGGGGTGGGTAGGAATCTGGGGTTCAGTGTGTCTTGGTCATCCACCTCCAAGACCTAGACAAACCTCACCCCATGAACCCGGGCACCCCTGCTAAATCACCATTAATATGCATTTATATGCATTTTTAATTTTTTTTATTAATAATGACATTTTAGCTTAAATAACATCATATTTATTTTTATAGTTAGTTTTAATAGATATTTTAAATAATTTTCAAAGTTTTAATTTTTCGATTACCTACCTCTAAAACGTTCGTGACGTCATAAGGAACCATGTGACGTCACCGGTTACTTATTTGTTTTATATACAGGTTCAACTCAGTACATCTATATTCAGTACCAAACTGGGACGGATTCGGTCGGTCGGAAAATAAAAGTAGTTCTAGTTCCTTTTTGTATTGCGGTGAGATATACGTGATTTAAGCAGTGTTATTGTTATACCATAATATTAAGTTCCTTCAATATATTTAACAGTAAGCCAATGACGGAAACTCCGTTAGGTCGTTTAATAACAAAATATTATGTTGTTATGCGTAAGCAATTATAAATGTTTAATTGAATAACATCATAATATATTACGGTGTATTCATATGAAACCATAACTAATTAATAATATATAGCTGTTGGTTCGTAACAATGTATATGGCTTATGCTTGAATTCAACTGGTGTTTTGCAGTGGATTGTTAGTAATTAGAAATTACATGCATACTCTGTTCCTAGTTGATATTAATGGTATAGTGGTGATACGGTTTTCTGAATATCTTTATTAATTTACTGTTATCAATGGGATGGCAAATTAAGTTCTAATAACTTGCTTTTCTTAGTTATGCATGATAAAAAACGATAATCTATAAGATACGCTTTAGTTTACAGAATCAAAAATCTGCCTAAGGAATAAGAAAGGTAATAAAGGTGGTTTTTCAAAATCTCGTGTAGACAGTGTTGTAATTACTTGACCTTCCTCTTGTTTTGAAGGTCATCTGAGCAAAATTTGAACAATCTCGGAATAAAACTTTATGTTTGTATAAAAAACTAATCCATGCCGCCCTCCCGCAACATCCTGCACTCTTCTGCAATGGGTAACGGCTGAGCACTTACCCTAAGGATTTTAACCAGAAATTCCTGAGCATATTTGGAGTACAAAAAATAGATGTAATTTTGCTGTCCGTTGACATTTTTTTCTATTAAATACAAGAAATATATATTTTCAATAACACATTGCCACTGATCACACTGCTACACGTCGCGACGGGATCACGTGATACGCGCGCTGTTTCGTGCTGCTGGAGTGAGGCGGAGTGCTTATCACGTGATTCGCTAGTCTAAACCCGACTACCTAATGGAAAAATATTTGTATTGTTTTTATTTACGTACGTACAGCAAAATGACATCTACATTTTTTACTTCAAATCGTTTTGATTAAAATCCTTCGGGTACGTGCAGTTACACCCCATATAAATAGATACCGGCTTTACCGAGCAAATGTTTATCGATATATTTTGTTTACCCCACAAAAGTCCAACTGCCCGAGCTAGCACATACTCGTAGGTAGGTGCATAGGAACATGTATTTTTTTTAAATATATTTCAATATTAATTTATTACCTAATAACAAAATAAACAAAAATGATCCAATTACATCTAAAATAGAAACCGAACAATCATTCATTCATCTACAAGTCGAAAATATTCGCAACAGCGCTAAAAATAAAATAAGAAATGTTCGCCTTTCTCCGGTGACGAAATTAAATAACGAATATGTATTTTGGTTCCTACGGAAGATTTATCGGATCGCCTCGAATTCCTTTTGCACTTAATACTTATGACATTATTTATCAATACTAACTTTCGCTTCATTTTTTATCAAGTCGATGGCAGTGGAACTTCAGTAATTCCGCCCACTGAAGTCACTTTCACTGATACGCGAGTAGGTTGAAAATTCTTCCACGCCTTTTGGAAACGGGGCTTAAAAGGGTGCAAATTGTTGAAATAATGTTATTAATTAAGTACCGTAATATGGGGTGACTTTGCTTATCATGGATATCTGCACAATTCTCAGTGACACTTATATTTTACTCGCTTCTTTTTAATTATTTTTTTTCCAGTGGACACAATGACGCTTCGAAAATAAGTGTCAAATTGGTTGATTTCTAGTTATATTTTAACACAATATTATCGGTTGAATTGTGAAGCCAATTCTTGTAGATATTTTTAGATATCTAACATTAAAAATGAGACAGAAAAATGAATATACATTTCGTAAATTCCTTAACCATTCTCAAGTTTCGTGTCATTTTCACTTGCATTTTAAAATTAGTGTCAATCGATTTAGAATATTTTAATTAGCATTGTCTTTTTTGTAATTGTTTCTGGTATTAAAAAGTTTTAACACATACCTACAGTTTATTTTAAATATATTTCAACTTTTTAAACATGTGCTATAAATACGACATAGAAATTTTATCACAAAAAATGTTTTTATAATGTAACCGTAAATATTCGTAACTTGCCAAATTATTTCCATCACGAGTTGTGGAACTTTGAAATATAATTTGTTTCATTCAAATAATGTACCATATTACTCAGTAATAATATACCAATAGGGTAGTATACTTTAACACCTTTAAAAGAATAACATGCCAACAATAAAGTAGTCAGTAGTCTTAATATTCAAAAGTGCCAAGTTATTCGTTTTCATAAAATCCAAAGTCAATATAACTTATGAGTATTCTTTAAATAATGTAATATTGACACCAGTCGCTCAGATCAGGGACTTACGTGTTATATTTGATGAAAAGTTAACATTTACTAGACACGTAAATGAAATAACAAATAGAGCTATAAAAATGCTTGGTTTTTTATGCAGAACAGCAAGTGATTTTAAGTCACTAGAGTGTTTGAAAATATTATACACTTCTTTAGTAAGAAGCCAGATAGAGTATAATTCGCCCATTTGGTCCCCATTGTATAAAATACATTCCGACAATATAGAAAGGGTACAGCACAAATTCCTAAGATTTATTAACTTTAAGCTGAATATTCCAATTAAAAATATTAACTATGTCCTTTTGATGAAACAACTCAATTTAATTACGCTGTCCGATAGGCGAATCATCTCTGATCTTGTACTATTAAATAAAATAATTAATAATTGCATTGACAATCCTGAAATTCTCGCCAAAATAAAATTTTACGTACCGACCAGAAATACGAGGCAAAGTGCTACCTTCTTCTGTGACAATTTTAAAACAAACTATGAAGCTCATACACTTATAAATAGATTACATTATTTTGGCAATAAATTTGGGAATATTGTAGACATGTTTGCAGATTCCATATTAGTTATAAAACGAAATCTTTATAATTACTTTAATGAAATGTATAATTTTTAATTTTAATTAATTTTATTTTTCATTATTATTTTAATCATTGTATATTGTGTACTACATACCTGCCTAACTGTTATTATCTATCTTTGTAAAAGCCCACTAGCGCGTAAATAAATAAATAAATACGTTCACTAATTTAAATTTAAAAGTAGTAGTAATTAAAGAAAAGAATTTGAAGATTACGAATGCTTTTTACAATCAAGATGAAAATGGTTATGACCGTAATTATAGCGCTGTTTCAAATGTAAGTTTTTACATTTTATTAGATTGTAGGTGCACGAATTTCGGAAAGATTCATGGATGTGGAACAAGCCAAATAATTGTTATTCTAATCAAGAGTGAGTTCATTTGGAAAACCCACATGAGTTTTATTGAAGTGAATTAGAATTTGAGAAACTCCAATTTGCTCCAAATTCACTGTAAAAAGAAGTGAAAACTTTATATACTTCATATAATAAAGAAGAAAACATACACTGCTTTATTTTGGGACATGTCGGTGCACTACGAATTTATGCAAAATCATGTGTTTTTGTTTGAAAATTTAAAAAAATCGTTGCTTGAAAATGGCTTTAGCCGTGTTTGGTGACCAGATCTGAATAGCCAGGTTACTTCCCAACCTTCCTCTTCCCCACCTCCTTCCCCTCCCCACTACCTTCAGCCTCACAACATACCCCAATTGGGCATGCCAAAGTCTCACTGGCTCCAGACGGGAGCAGTTGAGATTCTTGTGCGTAATTCACTGTAATCGCCGTGAAATATTTTAGAAGCTTTAAGGGGGTGTTCTAGTCTGCTCTATTCTCTCTATTCTAGCAAGAAATATATGTATTTTTCCATGTGCAATAAAAAAAACAATAATATTTTTAATGGTCATTATTTTACCAAATATTTATTAAGCATTAAAAAAAATCGAACGAAAAAAAAATAATTCGTAAAGTTACAGGGTGCTGAAGTGGGGGTCTAAAAAAATGATTGCAACCCTCCTAGTAATTTGAAAAGAAGGAACCAAATTAATGCTTAATCCAAATAAAAGTAAAAAAAATTTTTTTTTGCAAAATGGTGGCTCTCTGAAATAAAAACACATTTTTTACCCCTTTTTTTACTTTTTCGAATTTTGTTATAGTTTTAGTTAGCGCCATAGAGTAATGTACAGAGAAGGCTCACACCAAATTTCAAGTAAATTGGTTCAGTAGAACTTGAGTTATCGTGTCAACCAACTCTAAAAAAGTAGTTTGGAGTAAAACACGCGGTTAAAATTTTACTCAATTTAGATTCTAGTTAGATTCCGTCTAAACCGGTCGAACTAAAATGGCTATAACTTTTTAAATAATTCGAAATTTGATAAATCCTATCTTGAATACCTAAACTATCGAAATATTAAGTTTTAAAAAAATCTAAACTAGAATACCCCATTAATTAAAAAGTGCGAATAGATCTTGGCCTTTGAAATAATCGAGTAACATATATAAAAACTGCTTTAGAGCTCAAAATCCCTCTTTTCGGTTATAGTTTAATTTTTAATTGTATAATGTGACAAAATAAGTTCTTTAGAATATGACAGTAAAACCTTTTATGTATTTGTGCGCAAGCTTCGCAAAATAAAATGCACACTTTTTGGCGATGTTTCTTACTCGCATAAATAAGAGAGGCGGCTTAGGGGAATTTAAACCTTACCGCCATCTACGTAAGGAGTGTTATTGTTAGCGGCCCGATTCCAAATATTACACGAGGTGATGCATTTCCAATAAACCCAATAAATAAATACCATGCAGATTGGTAGATAATTTCAGAATTGACTTAGTGAATGACCACCGTTCAGATTCAAAACGTTACTTGGAATGATTCAGACATGTTTGGTAGCCAGATACTTCCAGATCTTCATCCCCCCCATCTCTTTCTCTTCCTCACTCCTTTCAGTTTTTACAACATACCACAATTTAGGGGTGTCGTGTCACTCGTGTCCCAATGGCTCTGGACAGCTGTGAGCTACATTCACAATAAAAAATTTGTTCGATACACTTTAAATGGTTGAATTGTATTTAAATTTAAATTTGTTTGAATCATAAATAAATAGACACTTCCCGGCATACGCTGCAATGGCATACTCAAAGAAATAATTTTTTTCTTCCTGCATGTCCTTTCCCGTGCGTCCCCGTTCCCTTCCCGCATACCATTCCCATCCCGCGTTCCCCTTCCACCTTCCCCGCCTACCCTCTCCCCTCTCCCACCGTCCCGCAAACCCCCCTCCCACGTTCCAAATATTCAGTCCCAGTATATTCAGTTTTCAAACAGCTCGCGTACCACCTATTACAATTTTCATTTTTCGTATATTTTAAAAATATTAATTTTTGTATATCATAAGAACAATCAAGCTAATTTGGTACCTATTTAAAATATCTATAATTTAAAAAATCAATAGACTACTAATCTTTTGTTACTAAAAAAACAGATAGCTGCCTGCTAAATTCACATTCATCAAACGCGCGAACTGTCAAATGTGCAAGTTAAAATAGTCGTTAAGTTTTCGGAAATCATCCAATTTTCTGTGCAATTTTCTTAGTTTTTCTTTCTGTAAGAACCTTCTACAAAGTATTAGAAAACTTTTAAAAAAAGTTGAATAAAATAGGTAAAGTCGTTCTTATGGCGTTACCAAGGGAAACAGGGATTCATTTATATATATATATATATATATATATATATATATATATATATATATATATATATAGGTCCCACTACACTTTTTGCGTCCGTACGTAAATCCGTCTTTGGGCGTCCATCAGTTCTAGTTATTTTTTTCAGATTTTTTTTGTGAATATTGCCTTTTATAATGCTCACAATTATCGCTAATATCATGATTTTTTAATATTCATAATAATTCAGGATTTGATGTTTATTATACTTTCATACACCTCTTGCGTCACGTACATACTCACATCCGGGTGTATATTTTTTGTATATTGTAGGTTTCTTTTAGTATAGGTTTCACGTCCTTTCACACTAATTTAATTTTAGCGTCTAACTCTTCTAATAAAGGTTTCACGTCCAATGTCCATACTGAATAAAGTATTTTGTGCGTCCGAGTGAATATTATTTGTATTTCTTATACCGCTTTTAATATATTTTTCACGTCCTTACACTTTACATTTATTTTTACATCTTCCGCATATTGCCAACTTTTCTAATAAAGGTTTCACGTGCGCACTAAATTATTTATTTTGGCGTCCGGGTGTACATTCCTTGTAAGCTGCTTACCGTTTTCTTAAGATAGGTTTCACGTCATGCACTCTAATTTAATTTTTACGTCTAAGCAAAAAAAGAATCTAAAAAAAAACTTAAATATATTTGTTTGTAAGACAGTAAATAAATAGACAAACTGAAGTATTTTCGACACAAAACACGTGCGTGGATCATGATGTGGATCTGACATCCCCAATTTTAATACGTTGCAAGGCTGGAGATAGTGGGGAGGGGAAAGAGATGTGGTAAATGTAAGTGGCTATTCAGATCTAGTCATCAAACACATTAAAGCCATTTCAAGGAACGTTTCAATTCTGAATGAATAGGTACTAACGAATAGCAAAATACGACATACTTATATGTTCAGTATATTTATACGTTGTATCTACTTACGATTTAAGAGGTGAATGTGTTTACCGCCGCCCCGGGAACCATTTATGTTATAATATTAGTTACAATTATTATTATTTACGATGGGTCGAGAGAGTCCGGCTGGAGAGGTCTAAATTATGTCTGCCTTAAGCAGCCTCTCCCGATATGGACCTCCAAGCAGTAGGTGGGGAAAAGCATTCGCAACCAAGACCTAAACAAACCTCACTCCAAGAACCTGTGCACCCCTGCTAAATCACCAAACGTAACGCAACACTTGGGAGGGGGGCTATGGCAGGGGTGTTGATTATCCAATAAATGATTCCCGTGGCGGCGGTACACATAACCACCTCCAAAATGTTAATAATTGTCCATATTAAAATGTCAGACCACAGGTATGCTATGAATGGGTCAAAATAATACTATTCGAACCGGCCAGCCACGCAGTTGGTAGACAGCCGCATACGATGTTCTGAGGAGCTAGCGTCATTGATCCCCTCGGCACCGGTGCATAGTCGGGAAACACGCCAAACACGCGCCCAACATTTGTACACGGTTGACATTAGTCCCATGAGAACGGGTCGTTTCTACGACTCGTTCTTGAGTTCGACAGCTCCGCTGTGGAACGATTTGCCTGGTTCTGTATTTCATCCCTACTACAATATGGGTCTCTTCAAGACCCATGTTCACTCCTTCCTTTCCTCAAAAAGACCCTCCACACAGCATCTTTAAAGACGACATAGGCCCTGAAGGAATTTATTTTCCTCAGGGCCTCTTGTGTGGAGTTAATGTAAAAAAAAAAAATACGCCGCCAATCACTCCTCCCCCCATAAACCTGAGCCCACCTGCTAAGTCACCAAATGTAGTGAACCACTTAGGGGGACCTATGGCAGAGGGGTTGGTTATCCAATAAATGGTTCCCGGGGCGGTAGTACTCATACCCGCCTCCCAAACTGTAGGCCTAGGTTAAGTGGTTCGCAACGTTTGGTGACTTAGCCGGGGTATCCGGGTTTATGGGGTGAGGTTGGTGCAGGTCCAGCAGTGGACGCGCCCGCCCACCATCTGGCATGCCGGATCGGAAGAGAATGGTTGAGGAGTCCAGCCGTACTCTCTCAGAACATCGCCTTGCACTGCAATGGGAGGGATGGATTCATACGTCCATCACTTCTGGACACACTGACCCCCCAGATTCCTACCCACCCCTAATACCCTTTTCCTACTCAGAACTTCCTTTCCTTCCTTTCCTCAAAAGACCCTCCACACAGCATCTTTAAAGACGACATAGGCCCTGAAGGAATTTATTAAGCATTAAAATGAATCATCAACATAAAAAAGTTTTTTTTTCAACTTTGAGGATTACAACAACTAAATTACAACAAATTAAAACTATATCTGGGTTCAGAATGCAACGAAAAATTGCAGTTGTGGTTTCATCTGGTGACGCATTTTGAAGGAAACTTTCTTGTGTTCAAAGTGCAGTTACAAAATTCTGGTTGCAGGCTACATATGTGCAGCTAGAATTGTAGGAAATTCATTTGCATGTTCTGAGTGTAGCTATATTTAATAAGGAGTGTAGGCAGTTATGTAATAATTTTTTATTAGCTTCAGTAAAACCAGTTCTACCCCCCCCCCCCCCCCCCCCGCGGGGTCCAGTTTGAACATCCAAATGGCCCGCGACGCTAAAAAGGTTACCCACCTTTGTATATATAGAAATCAAATCAGTCGTTATGTGAAACCTTTTTATTTAATAATTAATGTTTCTATAAAATCGAACACAAACTGGTAATAGTAATCATTTATTATATTAATTTTTTTTTTCATGTAGCAATAATTAAAAAAAAATATATATGTAGATATCTGATATACCTACAGCGAAAACTCAAGATCAACCTTCAATGAATACAATTTTAAAAAATATACGAGTATGTGTGTGACACACGGCGAAAAGACTAAATCAGACTTCAATGAAATGATAAAAATGTACCTATTTATGTGTCTGATACACAGCGAAAAAATAATATCAACCTTCGACGAAAATAATAACAAATATATTTTGATACACAGCTAAAATTCAAAATAAACCTTCAATGAAAATAATAAAACAATACGTTTGTGTCTGATAAAAAGCAGTATCAACAGACAATGAAAAAAAAATTGTGTCTGATAAACCGCTTGAAAAAATAACATCAGTCTTCAATGAAATTAATAAATATGTGCCTGGTATACAGCAAAATCCCAAAATAAACTAAAAAATATATATCATATTAGAATATTGTTAGAAGTTTGAATGAATATTTTGTATACACACTATTACACACGTACCTACTGGGCGCAGGAGTGTGACAGTTTTGTTGGCCCTTATTCAAAATGTATCGTTTCATAACGCACCGGTTCGCGCCCTTATAGTGTGCGGTTAAACATTTTTAGGCCGGGACACTAATTTACCGCCGGCTCTAAAAAAATCTTATAAGAACCTACTGGGCGCGCAGTTAGTTCTGAATGGCGTTTGGCGTCGTTGTAAATATACCCATTGTTGCCAAATCTGGCGATTTCATTCATCAAGGGCTCAAACAATACATAGCAATAATATTATAGGTATCTACTATCTACTCGCGAATGGCCACGAGGACGCAATACTATCGTCGTTATGACTGTATATGAGTCATAGGTCATAGTCATAGTATACGTACAACAACTATCACCAAGCAGGCATCAGCCGTGCACGTCATCAGCTCCTTTATTTTTGAAAGTGTAAAGTAGCTCTTGGTCTACAGTCATAACGACGATAATATTGCGTCCTCGTGGCCATTCGCGTGTAGATAGTAGATACCTATATAACTTTTGTATTTTTGAGATTTGCCAACAATGGATATATTAACTTCAAAGTTACAGACAGACGTGCACAAATGGTGTAAATGTTGAAAAATCAAAACGGTGTCAATTACAGATGAAAAAGTCAAATAAAACTCAGACAAACAATACTGAACCTGGCAAGCAGGGTATCACTAGACGCGGATTTTTAATCCGCGTCGAATGGTAATGTTTACAGCACAAAAAAGAAACGTTTAGACACTGTTTTTTAGAAAAAAAACAACAAAAGAAACGCAGTTTTTACACAAAAGTTCAAAAATCAACTTCTTTAAACTAGCCCGGATTTTTATTGAGATTTTTATTTCAGATTTTTATCAAATATTACTCCTCGATATTTAATTTTATTTGTTGTTTTTAGTATTGTGCAGTTTGATTTGCATTGTTGGCTGTGAATTTTAGTATTATCATGTATGAAAATGTTAAAATTTTTAGGAGCATCGTTTGGATGGATTGCAAATGGAATTACAAATTTCTTTTCACTATTTAGTAATAGTAAATTAGTGTCAAAAATCTTCTTAAGCGTGTTGATGTCTTCTATGGCCTTTAATTCTACATTTTCTTAAGTCTTTTCACTTATTATTAATACTGTATCATCGGCGTATCATGTATTTTGACCATTTAAAGGTTGAAAAAATATATCGTTTACGTATATGGTAAATAGAATTGGTCAAAGCACTGTACCTTGGGGGATTCCAAAGCTTGAAATCTCTTGGTTACTATTAACACGATTGATTTTTACCACATGTCTTTTGATACTTTGCGTATTTCACCCTGGGACTACGACATCCTTTCTGGTGTGACTTATTGTGATATATTTATGATCAATTTTATTAATATTTTCTAGATTTTTTGTGTACGCGGATAATAACCCTTTTTACATTCAATTTTTTGTACAGCTGATTGCTAGAGAACCTGTACGCAAAATAATAATTTGATTTATCAAGCGTGGTTTTTGTGAAAAATCACCTCAAGGGCGCTGTACAAACTTATAATATATTTCTAATATCTAGAAAAACTAGAAATTAGACAAACAATTTAAAACAATGTATGGCTAAAAATTGCATCCACCGCCACCGGTTCATTGATCACTGATACGAAATTATATGTGCAATATTTTGGCCAATAAACGCGATATAATGACTATATTTATGGATTTCTGGCCCTTCACAAGTAGACCTAAAATTGTTCTACCTGACCCCAACCAATACAACCATACGTTAAGATGGGATTGCACAATCCGGAATATATTTTCCTTAGGTCTGTTGTTTAATTATATTTCGTAATGCAAGAATAGATATGTGAATCAATTTTCTTACCCTTATTGAAAAGTTAATGATATGATATTTCCACTTAAGATGATTGTCTATAATAACACCTAGATATTTGGTGTTTTTTACACATTCCAAAGCTTTACAGTTGCAGTGACTGTGAAGATATGACTGTGATTGTGAAATTTTTACCGTGTAGATGCAGCACGATCGTCGCACAGTGGGGCCAAATACCCCATTTCGATACAATAAACAAACAAAAACAGTAACAAGTAACAGAAAGTGACAATACTAATGACGTCGAACTCATCGGAAGTTGAGAATTTAATAGCCTCGACCGATTGAAACCATAAATCGAGAATAATTAAATTTATCAGATTATGTAAACTGAAAAATATTTGAAAGTATTTTTTATACAAAATGAATATAAAAGGACAAAGTACCTTTTAAATGCATTTATTCAGCTCTTTTTAAATCCCTAATTTATATATACTTTGACTATTCACTATAACCATAGAAATAAAACTAAAAGTAAAAAATCAATATTATACCCACGTACAGGCATTGCCTTTGTGGGATTTTTTTGCTCATACGTTTATCATTTTAAGCTTTTTCTATTCACTTTTCATTATTTTATGTAACTATTATATGTATTGTCTCAAAAATTAAAAAAAAAATCAGAGATTATAATGATAATTATTATAATTTAAAAACAGATGAGATAAAAAATGACAAGATTGTGTGAGTCAGAAGCCTCGATAATATACATGACATTAAAAAAATAACTCAATCTTCCAAAGTACTTGTTGTACAGAATCATCGTGTTTAAGTATTTAACTTATTTTTTTCATATTATATTTATAAAATCATTAGTCGTATTGATGAGTAAAAGCGTATATCAATTAAATACAAAAAAAAATTGATCTTGATTTCTAAAAATTTCAGATTCATTAGATATATCCGTAGCTCGGGGCACCGCCGGGCTATTATTTGAACATTATCACTTTTTAAATTTTGCCACTTTGTTGTACTTTTAAAGTAATTAACCCTCACATCTCGGGCATAGGTATTTAGTCAGAATTATCCTCTTTGTGATAACATACAAATAAATGGAATATTTCTGAACGTATCCAAAAACTAAAACTATTTTTAAAATGTGATATTATTAGTAGGTACTACACATATAATTTCTTAAATATAATTTTTTTTAATGTCAACATAATTTTTTTTTAAATGGCCTACCTTACTTTTTCAACTTACTGAAAAAAAAACGAACATATTTTATTAGATGTGTACATTTTAATTTGTTTTATTAAAATATTAGTTACTTAATTAAAATTCTATCGGTATTGTGCACTTTTAAATTAATACCCCTAAGCCCCCGTGCGTATCTTTTTTTTTTGTTTAAATTTACTCCACACAGGAGGCCCTGAGGAAAATAATTTCCCTCAGGGCCTATGTCATCTGGGATGCTGTGTGGAGGGTCTTTTTGAGGATAGGAAGGAGTGAACATTGGTCTTGAAGAGACCCATGTTGTAGGAAGGATGTATGATGTATCTTGCCAGAAGGTCAAATAACTTTCCGCGTCACGATAAAATCCATTTGTATTTTTTTTAAAGAAAGACCAACATTCCACTAATTCCAGACAAACATTCCAACAATGTTCGAAAAATCCTACTACCACCACAGAAAGCCGAAAATGTTGCTTGTGTTGTGATGGAGGATTTAGCCAGCCGAAGAATCGAACACACCCACTCCAACCACTGACCGGTCGAAATGGAACATTTCTGAACATAGGTATACTAAAAGGAAAAACTGGTTAAGAAAGGAGATAAAATACGCTTCCTTATTTTATTATTAAGACACATATAATTTTTAAAGCATATATTTTTTTAATTCAAGGATAAAAAAGTCTTAAAAATGGGTCACCTTGCGCTTTTTGTATCTAAAATTACTTAAAAAAACGAAATAAATACATTTTTGTAAGACAAATCTACATGTATTATTATAAACGTTATTGTTATCTCACTTTTTTTCGTTTCATGTAAAAAAGACAATCATTAAAAATTCATAAAGTTTAATAATTTTTTTCTGAAATTATATTCGGAAACTTTTATTTCATACTAGGTATATTTTAATTTTTCTGTAGTTAACTTTTAGATTTTAATATAAAATAGCATGATTGTTGTTTTCTTATTTCAATACCATTCAGATCATACTTCTTACTACGATAGTAAGGGAGACACAACGATTTCTATGAGACCATTACATTAATTACAATATATTACAGCCGTTTACGTACAGTACGTGGAGTTTATCCAAGTACTCAGGCTGATGATGATGGTAGTGATGATAATGATGATGATCTTGATGATAGTATAGATGATGCTGGTGATGATGTTAGTGATGACTGATGACGATTCAAACATGCCAGGTAAAGAATATTAAAAATATTTTTAGTAGTTATTTAACCGAATTGTGTATATATATAATAGATATAGATAATAAACATATGCAGTGTAATTAAAAATTTTGTTTTTTTTTATAACTTTCCATTCCACAGTCAAATTTTCGGCGTAAAACGTCCCTCTGAATAAAGAGCATTTTCAAGCACTCTTGCGTCGTTATGCACTAAAAGTAGTATCAATAGGTAGAATCGCGTTCATTGGTCAATTCAATGTACATTTATTTTCGTATCAGCGATCGAAGAACCCGTGGATGCAATTTTTAGCCATAAGTTGTTTTTGATTATTTGTCAAGTTTTGTAGTTCGAAGTAGGATTTTAGAATAATATTTTAAGTTTGTATAGCGCCCTTGAGGTGATTTTTAAAAAAAACGGCACTTTTTTAACATTTAACTCCACATTGTATCATCTTTGAAGATGCTGTGTCGAGGGTCTATTTGAGGACAGGAAGAAGTAAACATGGGTCTTGAAGAGACCAATTTTGTAGGAGGGAGGAAACACAGAGGCTGGAAAATCGTTCCACAGCTGAGCTGTTGAACTTAAGAACGAGTCGTAGAAACGATCCGTTCTCATGTGACAAATGTCAACCGTATACATATATTGGGCGCATGTTTGGCGTGTTTCCTGACTATGCGTCGGTGCTGAGGGGATCAATGACGCTAGTTCCTTGAAGTATCTTCCAATGTAATACCGGTAGAACAAGGGCAGCATTCCTACCTGACGCCTGTGCTCTAAAAATTACAATCTGTTTGTTAAGTTAGGAGAATTTATCAAACGTACCGCCCGTTTCTGTACAGAGTCGAGGTTTTTTAGGTATTTTTTGGTCTCCAGACTAGAGGTGGCTGCCAAATTCAATCGTAGGGCGTATTTGCGATTTTAACAGGGTTAGCAGTTGTATACTTTTAAAGTATCTGCGGGCCCTGTATGTAATATTTTAATAACAATCGCGAATAGGTAGGTACTGTGGATTCCAATTTTATCATTATCTATGGTTTTTTTTAACAACCTTATATAGGCGCTAGAAGGCAGAAAGAACCTTGTTTTCTGATGTTCACGGGTACTCGCTGTACACACCAGAACTGTGGGTTTACTACACTGCATCCCAATGGCATAAGTAAAAATTTGCTTACAATAACACATATCGTCAACTTTTCCGCCTACCGAGATACTGTTCCTGGAGGGACGAGTGCATACTTTCCGAGCACTTCTCTGCCACCGCATGGGAAGTTTATGGCGAAGACTACGCCAATAGAAGAATGCGATCATCACCGCCATGACTGCCTGGATGGAGTCCCCCTGATGGCCCTCTGGAGACGAGAAACGACGAGGAAATACCATTCCGTAAACAGTTACATGAATTCATATTATTGTTTATTATTTTTTCAGTTATATTTCTTATGTTTTTCATGCTCATTCGTTTTAATGTTATTTACTTTTAACCTTAACTTATTATTTATCTAATTTCTTTTGTTATTTCAAAATATGGAATGTATTGCATTGCACTACCCCTGCATACATTCTTTATTATTATTATAACGACGGCGATGCGTCTACACAGTTGGTCCTTCTTACGTTCACTCAGCAATATTATTTTTAAGACATAACGACGGTCGTGCTGCGTCTACACAGTTGGTCTTTCTTGCGTCCAAGCAATTATCACGCCATTATCACGCTATTATCACGCTATTATCACGCTATTATCACGCAGCAATATTATTTTTAAGACATAACGACGGTCATGCTGCGTCTACACAGTTGGTCCTTCTTGCGTCCACGCAGCAATATTATTTTAAAGTCGTTTAACCGTCGTTATGTCTTAAAAATAATGTTGCTGCGTGGACGCAATAAGGACCAACTGTATAGATGCAGCACGGCCGTTGATATGTCTTCAAAATAATATTGCTGCGTGGACGCAATAAAGACCAACTGTGTAGACGCAACACGACCGTCGTTATGTCTTTAAAATAATGTTGCTGCGTGGACACAATAAGGACCAACTGTGTGGATGCAGCACTACCGTCATTATGTCTTAAAAATAGTATATCTGCGTGGACGCAAGAATGACTAACTGTGTAGATGCAGCACTACCGTCATTATGTCTTAAAAATAGTATATCTGCGTGGACGCAGAAGGACCGGCAATATTTATGAAAATATACACTACTCAAAATATACTTCGTGTAGCAAACCTGGCGTTGAATCGTCAAACGTTCAATATTCGCTTTCAGACATTCTGAGAGATTTTTTGCTTCCATGACAATTTTTGCCAAATGATTCTACATGGGGTAAGCATCAATCTGGCCAATTTTGAGGTCAAAACATTGTTGCGTCCGAATATCGGACGCCGTAAGTCGGTGGACGCAACAATGCTATAGAGATTTTAGGGGGTGGACGTAACAAATGTAGCAGGATATATATATATATATATATATATATATATATATACAACGTGTCCGGAAACTCGTAGTACAAGCGGGAAACTGGTGAATCCACATCACGTAGAGAACCCAAAAAACTTATTTTTTCGATCTGAGCATTTCGATTTTAATATTTTTTTTTCTATTTTTCCATTTTTTCGGCAAAGGGTTAAATTTTTTTTAAGTTCTGTTTACCCTTCGATGCATTTTATAAGGCGTTACACAGCTGAAATCAAACACCTAGTGAAAATGTTTTTCAAATTTAACCAAAAAAATTCCAACTTCGGACCCGATTTACTCGAAAACGAAAGCTCAAATCAAAAAAGTTATATCACAATTCGACTCCGAATGTGATGTAGATTTACCAGTTTCCCGCTTGTACTACGAGTTTCCGGACACCGTGTTTATATATATATATAGATTATAAAGAGCCTTAAAACAATTAAAATATTATCGGTATAACAATAATGTTTCCCTTCAATTTTAAGGGGGAATTAATCGCACTATAAAAATAGAGAAATGCCAATGGTAAAAACTACAAGTGTAGAAAAAACGACAAAATAAGATCTCTAATTTTCTATTATTTATTTCACGATTTCCGGACGCAAAATTTCAAATAAAACCCGGTTAAATAAATTAATCATAGTTTAGTTTAATTTAAATTCATTGAACTCAGCGTGGGTGGAATACGAATTACACTACTTTTTACATTAAATACGCTCTTGCTTTACATTACATTAAATTGTTCAACTTTCGCGGTGCATAATAATGTATTGACATTATACTAATTGATCTTTAAAGTAATCCAATGCAAATTAAAGCATGCTGAGAATACGTATTTATTGAAGACATTCTCAGGTGTTGTGTTGGTGCAAATTCTTGTTTATATGCGAATTGTTTATTTATAAGGATCAGTAATGTTGTTGAGTGGACGGTCACAATGAGGGGAGAAAGTTGTGTCCCCAATAGTAAACAAAAAATGAAAGTAGTAATGGGATGTTTGTAGGTATATTGTACTTAACTACCCACGATTGTTGCATAAATGAAATTATAATTTTCGAAAATTATTAAATTGAAATAATCGATTAAATTGATGGCCATTATTCTTACTACACGCATATTAAATATAATGATTTAATTGGATAGTTAGCTACCTACAAGCAATGAATTTTAGCCCACGTTTCTTGGGACTTTATTTTTTTCTTAAAAGAGAGAGACAAACTTTTTTTTACATTAGCTTCACGCAGAAGGTTCTGAGAAAAATAATTGCCCTCAGAGCCTCTGTAACCTTTGGGGATGTTGTGTGGTGGGTCTTTTTCGAAAAGGTATCAGCTTGACGAAGAAATATAAAATTCCAACAAATCGTAATGTACGTTTGCTGATAATTGTGCAACGATGTATTTACTGCAAAAGGTTTTATTTGTACTATATGAGAATAATAATAATAATAAATAGAACATTTTAATGCTTTCCCATGGTCAGCTGTCTGTTTTCGGACTTCGGATCCCTCAAGATGTGCCCAGGAAATTGGTGAGGTCATCACATCCGCGATGGATGGCTTCATCCAATCTACTGTTAAGGAAACTGGTGTAGGCTCAAAGCCGTGGTTCAGTCGACAATGCGCTGAAGCAGTGCGACGAAAAAACGCAGCTTACCGAGCCTACAACACATCTAGAACATCCGAAGACAGAACAGCTTACAACAAAATGGCAAAGGAAACCAAGAGAATCATAAATAGGTCAAAATTCGAGCACGACCAGCAGATCAGCAGAAAGCTGACTGCATGCCCGCATGGCAGCAGGCAATTCTGGTCGCTTGCGGGCTCAATAGGTCGCAATTTCTGCAAATCCAGTCTGCCACCTCTTACCAGACCTGACGGCTCACTAGCAAACACCGCCACCGAAAAGGCTAACTTACTAGGTAAAATGTTTGCGGATAACTCAACCCTCGATGACCAAGGTGCTGTCCCGACGTCGGTTCCTCACTGCGGTTTTCGTATGAAAAAGCTGAGGATCCGGCATCGGGAAGTACTCCATGTTTTACGAGGGCTTGATGTTAATAAAGCTAGTGGGCCTGACGGAATACCTGCCCTGGTACTGCAAAGGTGCGCTGCAGAAATAGCTCCAATTTTGACGAAGCTTTTTAAACTGTCCCTGAAGACTGGCTCTGTGCCCTCTGGTTGGAAAAAAGCGGTTATCCATCCTATTCCAAAGAAGGGTGACCGCTCCAACCCGGCCAACTACCGCCCCATAGCGATCACATCAGTTCTGTCTAAGGTGATGGAACGTGTGATCAACGACAAACTGCTCACATACCTCGAGAAGAACAAAATTATTAACGACCGTCAATACGGATTCCGGCGGAACCGCTCGTGCGGTGATCTTCTCGCGTATGTGACGCATGTTTGGGGGCGATGCCTGGAACGTTTCGGTGAGACCCAAACGGTTGCACTGGACATATCCAAGGCCTTTGACCGGGTTTGGCACCGAGGACTTGTCAACAAACTGCATTCTTACGGACTTCCCGCATCCTTGTGTACGTGGATTGCCGACTTCTTGAGGGAGAGGTCGATTCAGACGGTAGTCGATGGTTTCACCTCTTCCTCTCACTCGATAAATGCTGGCGTCCCGCAGGGATCGGTTCTGTCTCCAACTCTGTTTTTGTTGCACATCAACGACCTTTTGTCATGTGCACCAATTCACTGCTACGCGGATGACAGTACAGTTCATGATAGCTTTTTGTTTGACAAGCCCCCAAAGGGCTCACAAACTCCAACAGCTCGTAAGGCTTTGAAGCAAAGAATGGACGGTTACCTCGAGAGTGTTTTCTCTTGGGGTAAAAATAATCTCGTTGAATTTAATGTTTCAAAGACCCAATCTTGTCTGATTACGTCTAAAAGGGATCGCAATGAAAATCTAGTCTCTTTCAACGGAAGAAATCTTCCGAACAGGCCCTCCATTGATTTGCTTGGTGTAACCCTAAGTGACCAGCTCAGGTATGGGGGCTCCATCGAAGCCAGAGTAAAGTTAGCCTCCCAAAAACTGGGCGTACTGTACAGGGCCCGCAGATACTTTAAAAGTACACAACTGCTAACCCTGTACAAATCGCAAGTGCGCCCCACGGTTGAATTTGGCAGCCACCTCTGGTCTGGAGCTCCAAAATACCTGAAAAATACCCTCGACTCTGTGCAGAAACGGGCGGTCCGTTTGATAGATTCTCCCATCTTAACAGACGGATTGCAATCTTTAGAGCACAGGCGTCGGGTGGGAATGCTATCCTTGTTCTATCGGTATTACAATGGAAGATGCTCCGAGGAACTAGCATCATTGATCCCTTCGGCACCGGTGCATAGTCGGGAAACACGCCAAACGCGTGCCCAACATTTGTACACAGTTGACATTAGTCACATGAGAACGGGTCGTTTCTTCGACTCGTTCTTATGTTCAACAGCTCGGCTGTGGAATGATTTGCCGGCCTCTGTGTTTCCTCCTTCCTACAACATGGGTCTCTTCAAGACCAATGTTCATTCCTTCCTCTCCTCAAAAAGACCCTCCACACAGCATCCCAGATGACATAGGCCCTGAGGGAAATTATTTTCCTCAGGGCCTCCTGTGTGGAGTTAATGTAAAAAAAAAAAAAAAAAAAAAAAAAACTTAGTTCCTATTAAAAAACTTTATTTAGTATAATTTTAGTATAATTTCCAAATTTTACAAGCAACTTAGTTCTACCTGTTGTATTTGTTGGGGTCATTCTGTTGGGGTCATTCTGTTGGGACAACAAGGTTCCAACAAGGAATGAAACTAAAAAAATGAATACCTACCTATTTTTGAGTAATTAAATGTGCACAATCTATTGCAATTGATATAATTTAAAATTTAAGATCATTTTATGCCAAAATATGATATTTAGCTAAAAAAAACTAAAACAATCATAATTTTGCTCTACGTTTAACGCATCTTTAAGCAACCAATCAGTTTTCTCTATTTAATTGTTTGACTAAGACTCTTACTAAAAAAAAAACTTTTCACGGCCGATAACCTGTGTTATTGCAATGACATAAATAAACCCCGTGTACACTTAAACAAGTTTTATTACCAATAAGCTTTCTTGCGTGATCACGCTGTTAAAATGCATTGAAGATCTGACAACGTTGTGTATTTAATTTACTAGAAAAAAAAATTCTTCTCCGCAAGGGGCATTATTGGCGCGCCTGTGCATTAGTCGTCAACAGCTTGGTGTGTTTATGGCGGGATGTCGAAAATTTTGTTAGTACCTAAATGTTGTGATTTTACTTAATAATTTCTATTGTAGTGACGAATTTACTCTTCTATTCACAAAATTGATATATTTACTGTGTTATTTGTGTGGTTTACATCAGTTTAATCAAGTTATTGTACAAACGCCGTACTTTTAAAGTTGAACTGTCAGAATATTGTTTTATAGGAAGTGATAATTTTGTATAATATTAACATCTAATACATGTGTTCGTAAACGTATCAAAGAAATTAACGTCTTTAGAGATGCAAGAAATCTGTTTTAAATGTCGGTATTATTTCTAAGTTATTTTTTTGGCAATAAAAAAAACTTTTAAATTTTTTTATTGTATGCACGAGGAAAAGGTGAGGTGATAGTTTCCTTCCAAATTTATTACATAAAAGGACTGTGTTTTTCAAATTTTGATTTTTTTTAAATTTCTCTACATTTTGGTCAAAAATGTTTTGGTAAGAAATTTTTTTCCATATTTTCCGAGTTTGAATCTTAAAATATGGCAATTTTTGAAAACTAAAGTGTATTTCAAATATAGAAATCTAAAAGGTAATTTTATCTAGTTTTCATAAATGGTATTTGTTTTTACGACATCTTCAAAAATAAGAAATATATAGAACATTCAAAATACTTTGGAAAAATTCCAAATTTCGTTCAGACATCATTAATAAAACAGAGATAAACTACTCTCTTACGCTGTGTAAACCATGTGCATTTTTTTCCATGAACAATTTTTTAATTAGTAATGTTTTTACATCCGCGGCCGTTTGTCAATTGAATAAAATTTTCACGAGGTTTTTTAGTAAGGCTGTTAACGTTTAAAGAAAATTAAGTTACAATACGTTCTTCATATTAGCCTTTTCAAAAGTTTATTTGGGATTCAAACTTCGAAGCTCAATATCTCATATAATTAGCAGGTGCTCTATTGTTGTTCCAAGGGCGCAATTTTGATATAAAAAAATGTTTTAAAAGAAAGACAAACATTCCCGAGTAACGAGTAACCTGACAATATTTTTAAGTCTTCTACTACCACCACAGTAAGCGGAAAATGTTGCTAGTATCGTGATGGAGGGCTTGACCAACCGAGGAATCGAACACGCGACGCCTGGGTGGGACCTAAACGCGATTTCAAATCAGCCACTGACCGGTCATAATAAAAAAAAAAAACTTATCACCGTTCATACCGTTCTGGGCTTAGTTAGATAACCGTTAAAGAAAATAGCAAAGGAATTTTTGTTTCACGCAATATTTATGCGTAAGCTAAATATGTATACGTAAATAATGATTGATAACTTATTTATTCACCTTTGAATATATAGATTCATAAAATATAATATTTTCATTTGAAAACTCATTATTACTTTTCCAACAATGGCGTCCAATTCTTATTACGATTCGCAAGAATTTAAATATATTTTCTAAATTTAACATCAGCCAATGTAAATCGTGAATAAATAACCGCTAAGATAAAGAATTTATATTATAGTATTATTACGTGCAGGTCGTTTAATATATGCTGTTATTTTTATGAAATAAATTAAAGTGACAGTACGTTTGTCATTTATATTGTACCTACAAGTGCTCTCTAAGGTGGAGCATAATTGTGTCGTGCGGAAAAAAATATTTGTCTTTCCATGTTGTTTTATTCAATAGGTTATTGAACCTGACTTTCTACGTGGTTTTGTCTAGAGAAACGAGATTAATTTTTTAGGCAGAGTTCGAAAACCTGTAAGCATCGGTAGGGGTAAGTTATTACCGATAACAGTCTCCGATAACAGGCGATAACAGGTAATTTGTTGCCGTTGTTATCGAGTCCAGTTATTTCTATGGATGTATTATAAAACGTGAATATTGGCGACTGAATTTATTGGCGACTTATATTATGCTTTGAGTCTTTTAAAATACAGTATTTGTGAAACATTGTTACGTTGTGTTTTGATTTGTTTAGATTTTAAATAAATTCCGTGTAATGTTCTGGAAAAATCATTTATAATCTGGATCCTTTCTTCATCGAAATAAAAGTTTAATTAACAACAAGTACAAATATAGTGGAAGAGTGAAACGTACTCTCAGTATTGCCATGGTAAGAGATCATCATTTAGAATCGATACATAGTTTGCAAATAAGTAGAATTTTTTAATCTTTATTTACTCGTAGTGACGACCTCCTCGTGACGACCTCCGTAGTCCAGTGGGTAAGACTCTTGACTCACAATCCGGAGGTCGCGGGTTCGAACCCGGCATGCGCAAATAAATTTTATTTGATTAATTTGTGTTATTTCACAATTAATTCATTAAAAATAATATATAGTATATTTGCGGCATGTTCCAGAGTGGAAGATACTATTAGTATCGCCCTGGTGTAAGACCACCATTCAGAATTGAAACGTTGCTTGAAAATGGCTTTAGCCGTGTTTGGTGACCAGATCTGAATAGCCAGGTACTTCCTAACCTTCCTCTTCCCTACCTCCTTCCCCTCCCCACTACCTTCAGCCTCACAACATACCCCAATTGGGGATGCCATAGTCTCACTGGCTCCAGACGGGAGCAGTTGAGATTCTTGTGCGGTATTCACTGTAAAAAAAAAAAAAAAAACTCGTAGATCCCTTGTCTGGGTAGATTTTTGTAACTATATATGTATTAACTGAGTTTTTATGACTGTATTTTTCTCACTTATGAAAGTACATGAAAACAATTCACTTTGTACACCACTTATTTAATCAAAATATTTCGTAACCAACCGTTAATTCGTCAGGATAAAATGAAAATTATCAAAAAAAGAAAGACAAATATGCATCGACAAATTTTGATTAATTTAATGTAATTAATCAGTATACTTAATAGTTTTTAATCTACAGGTACTTATTTCTCTTTACTTGTTTGTTTATTGCTCATTTTGTTAATTTTTATTTGTCCTGACGAATAAATCATCGGTTTCAAAACACGTTGATAATTTTGATTATGCAAAGAGATTTGTTTTCATTCAATTAAAATGACGCCACACAGTGAATTTGCGATTACATACTGAAGAAAAAAATAAAAGTATTTATACACAAAGACCTCCATTACAGCGTTAATCAGACATCTATTACATATTACATGATAGGTAATATATGCAAATTTCTAATTGAATGCGTTCATAATAGTATCTTCCGTATCAGTAATCTCACAGGTCATTTCTTATAACCTCACATAACAAATTATATAAAAGCCACAAGTTAAAATAATTTCACAAATCATCGAAGAAAAAGTATTCAAAAGCCTTTCTCGTAATTTATTTGCAGTCACTGTTATGTTTCTTTGATTACACTTGGAACGATAAGAAATCAAATAAACATTTTAGGAACGTGTAATAATATAATGATGTTTTTTAAGGTTCCCAGTCGTTGACCGCAAACAAGCTTGTAAGAAAGTGTCGAGGCTTGCTACTTGTTGAATAATAATATTATTTATTATATTATTAAGCCCGTTTCAATAAATAACACCTGTTTTAAATTCATTGTGTGGCGAAAATTCTTAGATCAAAACTTAGAGATCTGCCTCTAAAATGTTATAGGCAAAATTACACAATGTTATTGGTGTTAAATGCCACATCAGAGTCTCAGTTTTATTTTCAGAACCAGTAAGAGAACAACACCCCAATTTTGGAGTGTTGTGAAGCAAAATTGAAGAGGGAGGGACGAAGAATGGTACAAGAAATATTTTTTTTATATTAGGGGGCATACATTAATTACGTGAGCTCAAAAAGGGGGGGGGGGGGGGTCCAGCAAAATCTTACGTCTACTTGAAAAGAATTACAAAGTGGCTTTAATTTATCTCACCAAGGTGGGAAGTCTAGATTGGAAGAAAAACTGCTCACGTAATTAATGTATGCCCCCTTAGCTCCACACAAGAGCCCTGAGGAAAAAAATCCCCTCGGGGATTACGTCATCTTTGGAGATGCTGTGTGGGGGGTATTTTTAGGGAAGGAAGGAGAGGAAGTTCTGGGAAGGGAAAAGGTATGAGGGGTGATTATGAATCTAGGGGTCAGTACGTCTAGGATATATGAATCCATCCCTCCCACTGCGGTAATGCGATGTTCCGAGAGAGTCCTGCTGGAGAGATTAAAATTTCTCCCTAAACCAGTATCTTCCGATCCAGCCTACCACGCTATTGGTGGGCAGATCATTCCGCTGCCAAGATCCGCACAAAGCTCATCCCCATGAGCACGGGAACTCCTGCTAAGTCACCAAAAGTGGAAAATTACTTAGGGTGACCTATGGCAAAGGTGTTGGTTATCCAATAAATGGTTCCCGGGGCTGCTCTACCCATTTCCACCTCCCAAAAGATCTGATTACTAACCCAAGCTAAAGACATTTCAACAGAAGTATAAATGAATCTGAAAGGTGATCACTGAGTGTAGGTACCTTTCTATCGCCAAGGAAGTGCATTTTTTTTTACTACATCCTTTAAAAAATTAGACAAATAAATAATGTAGATTTTTTGTACTTAATCGGGTTGGGGGCTTGCGAAATTTGGGCATATAGCCAAAGCTTTCACTTCCATTAAATTAAAAACCCAAGGATAAGATAGACACTTTTTACAATTTATTTCACAGCACAAAAAAAAAAGCAAGGCGGGTTACCAAAAGGCTTTGAAATGAATTTCAATTTCGAACACATAATAAATAACGTTCATAATAAATAATATTACTGTATAAATGGTGACTTGCTTGAATATACTATGTAAGGCGTTACTTACCGTGACATCGGAGTCGTATGAATACATAAGTTACATATTATTGTATACGTAATTACATTTGCGTAATTCGTAATTGTTATGTAATTACCCAGGTGCAGAACTGCACATCTTCCTAAGTATCCAATTAATTATCTGATGCAATCTGAAGTGTGCTTAGTGCTTACCTGTAACAAAATAAAAAAGCATATTAGAAATTTTTCTAAGCGATAAAAGGAAATATACAATATACACCGCCTTTTTTATTCATGTAAAAGCCATCTGTGTGTAAAATAAAATAAATAAATAAACAACTAAATAAATTAATGTTCTCCAAAACGAGCTTGAAAAAAATTCGTAAGCCATACATTTGGCTTAAAAATGTGTAATTTCTACGACTTAAGAAATTCTAAAAATTGTATTACTTTATTAAAATTAAATAGTCATAAATACATTGGGAATTCATATGTCATATATTGGTTTATAAATGTGTAAATTCTAATTATACAATTGTAAATGTTCTCTAAAATGGCCTGGAAAGAATCTTCTACTTGTGATCTCACTATAGAAACCACTCATTTACTCTGAATACAATTATTAATGTTCTCCAAAATAACCTTGATAAAAAATCACATTTTTGCGATTCATTCAAAGAAATACAGAAACAATCCCTTCGTTCAGAATACAAATTATTAATGTTCTCAAAAGTTGTCTTGACAGAAGCTCATTCCTGTGATCTCTTGAACGAAACCATTCCTTTGTTAAAGATATTATGAACTAAATATACAATTTGGCTGTCCTGAAACGGGTATCCTTCCCAGTTGGACAGACAAAATATCATTTTGTAATGTATTGTAATATATATATAAAAATAAATAAATAAATATAATGTATAGAAATATAAATAAATAAATGTAAATAAATAAACACCAGGTATATTCCGATGGAATAATTTAACTCTTAAACACTGTACAATAAATGGTGACCGGACAACTCAGAAGGAAACCAACTCAAAACCTCTTTTGAAAAGTCATTAAAAGTGATGAAAAAATATTTAAAAATTGGTTAATTGGGTTACGTTAGGTTAGGTTATGGAATATTTTTTAATTATTTTTTTCGCAGCTTTTAATGACTTCAGAGAGGTGTTGAGTTGATTTGATTCCGAGTTGGCTTGGAATCATAACAAATTATATGGACCTTCTATAGAGTTCAATCAACGTAACTTATAAACTAACCATCACACCATTTCCCGGGGAGGGTGGACCGCCACATAAATCTGTCATGGCTAACTTTGCTTCATTATCATGCATGCATCGATTCGTACCTACGTACTCACCTGTTATTCTAGATTTTGAAGCTTAGTACAGACTATGCAATAGTTGCAAATTACAATAGCGTATTATCCAATGTGGACATTTTTAATTGTGGACAATATTTCTTTGATGGTTTGTGAATAATGTTACGTTTTTATTGTTAATATTTCTATTATGATTTGATTTATATGTACAACCTCGCTCCAAGTATTGATAGATTTTTTGTTTTGTGATTTTTCGTTTAAGGTAGGTAGATAAAAAATTATAGTTTTTATTTTTTTATATAATTTTTGGATTCATATTCCTTTTTTATAAAATTAATTTACTTATTCTTATTGCGCTGTCTCAGTAGAAGTAAAGTCACAAGGAGGAAATCCATAATTGGTTTTATTTTGGCTATTTAATACTATGTACAAACTGAAATAAATGTAAACTGTCGATTTCCCGAAAATAAATAAATAAATAAATAACCAAATTCAACAATTTGATTCACTTTCTCTCAGTAAGAGCAATTCTGTGGCATAAAATTATTTTTCAGCGTATTAATAGCCCTGTATACATAAATAGACTGGACCATACTTACAATATCGATTTACGTTAAATGAAGGACTAATCGTACCTAAGCACTTAAACAAATATGGACAAAGAACGCTGGACTACATGATAACTACCTGCTAAAATTAAAAAATGTACAAATAATGTAAAAATAAATATTATATTGAAAAATTGGCTCGCCGAAAGAAATAGTTTGTATTAACATTTTTGTAGTAACACAAAAAAATATCTAACGGCATAATAAGTTTTATTTTTTAATGTAAGTAGTTTATTGGGTCTTTTCTTTTTTCTGTAATATTTTATTTTTATTTGATTTCCTGTAATATTGTATAATTTTTTCTTTCCAATAAAAAAAAATAAATAAAAAAACTTTTACTGTGAATGGGTACATAGGTAAAACTAGCAGATCCGTGAACAACCACGGGATATTTTAAAACCAATTTTGAAAAAGACAATAAAAATAATTTTCCTTAAATTGTGTTAAAGGTAGGTACCAACTTGATCGCTTGTTTGAATCTGAATTATTCTTCACTTAAGCGGTTCCAATTTCGAAAACACACTTGAATTCAATGCAAATTTGAGTTCATTAAACGTGAATAGTTTCACTCAGGAATAAAGTACATCACAGACAACTATGTCATATTCGATAG
Organism: Limnephilus rhombicus; assembly: GCA_929108145.2. Lineage (NCBI taxonomy): Eukaryota > Metazoa > Arthropoda > Insecta > Trichoptera > Limnephilidae > Limnephilus > Limnephilus rhombicus. Next base: position 21,403,154 of record OV815285.1, read on the forward strand.
GTAGGTAGCTACTTTAGAGCTTGCCTGAATTATTATTCTCACAATCAGTTCCAATTTTAAAAATGACTTTTAAATTCAAAGCAAATATTACGAGTTTATTGAACCAGATTTCTCGCGGGACTAACTATCGCACAGTACCTACAGACAATTGAAATTAGTAGTACGTTTGATGATGTTATAAATATGTAGTAAAATATTAAGCTTTCGGACGTGTAGCATAACATTAAAGATCACATCGTCAATAAATGGTAGAGCTTTCACATGTTATTACAATAGAGGAGAAATCTTTTGATTACTCGCAATTCAAAGAAATAACAGCTTGGCAATGAGATTTATTTAACCCCCATAGGGCTTTTACAAACCTACTAAACAATATAAGTCATAAATACATTAGGAATTCATGTGTCTTATATTTTGGTTTATAAATGTGTAATTTCTAGTCTTAGTAAATGTTTAAAAATTATAGTTATATAGTCTAATTTTAATTATGAAATTAAAAATGTTCTCCAAAATGATCTTGAAAAATCTCGTCCTTGCGATCTCTTGAAAGAAACCATTCCTTTGTTCTGAATGCAATTATTAATGTTCTCCAAAATGACCTTGAAAAAATCACAACCTTGCGATTCCTTCAAGGACATAAAGAAACCATTCCTTCGTTCCGAATGCAATTATTAATGTTCTCAAAAGTTGTCTTGATAGAATCTCATTCTTGTGATATCTTGAACGAAATCATTCCTTTGTTAAGAATATTATGAACTAAATGTGCAATTTGGCTGTCCTTAAACAGGATTCCTTCCCAGTTGGACAGACAAAGCATCATTTTTTAAAGTATTGTATTGTTATATATTTATATATAAATAAATACAATATATTCATTAAAAAATATGGAGAATTTTTTTAAATTCTATCAGCCATTAGCGTTATTTTTCTCATCCAGAGTTAAACAACTTTATTCTTTGACAAAAAACACTAAAGTCAGCTTATATTGCAAAATTGTTGAATTAAATATGTCTACAACATCGGAGTACCTAAATTTTTGTTTTGTCTCATAGGTTTTAGCATTGCGGCATATATATCTTACATAACCTGCATTATCTTTATAAAACCTTATATTTTACAGGTCAATCCCCAACCTCCAAACTAGAAGTTATCGTAATTTCAATTAATTATTTTTTAACCAATCGAAGCTTGACGTGAAATTACTATTTTAGATTAATCTTTACTACAAATCGGTTGCATTGTAAAAAGCAAAAAATACGTTTTGACTAAATTAAAACTTTTTCTATCGTTTCGCTTGACTAAAATTAAAAGACATTTTTTAATTACTATTACAAAAAATATAAGTGTAATCCACCAACAAATGATTTTTTAGAAATACATGGCTCATTTAAGAACTTTTAAAAATGCAATCTTACGACTAAGATTATTTGTGACAGTTTTCCTTTACTATCGAACAGTATTATTACCGTAGCGTCTGCGTGGTTGAATTTCAGAACCCAGCTACGAGTGCATGTCGGACGCCACGCCATACGCGCTGCGCCACAAATAATATCTGTGTACGTGGAATTTCACACAAAGCTAATATCATAATTCGGTTCCGAATTCAAGAATTCGACACAAGATGTCGCTACTTCCGTCAACAGCTCGCATGTAGACGTTTCTTCCCTAGGTATAAGTACTATAGATTTATAGAATTTAAGTATATTTCCGGATGTGGAGAGATTACATATGAAATAATTATGTTACTTCCTTCAAAAAGTTTTTTGGCCTGGTTTTTTCAGATCATTTTTCGATTTATTCACAATCGGAAACAATCTATGTTTCTTATTACCCCACAGGCTATTTAAATTTGTTCAGTTTTAGGAACAACTCATACAGGTTTCATAGAAATCGTAGTGTCTCCCTTACTATCATTGCTAAAAATATGATCTAAACGGTGTTAGAAAGAGGAAACACCAGGCTTTATATAAGCGCATTTTATACATGCGTTAACCACAAAATAATGAAAATGTACACCATTATAAATCCAAAATTTACGACCGCAACTTGAAAAATTTTTTTAAATTTTTTTATTAATTATTTTTACACGAAACGACAAAAAAGTGAGTTGCCGATAACTTTTATTTGTTTTAGTTAGAAAAAACGTAAAATTAACCATTTAAAAAAAAATTATTGATTTAAAGAATTTTAATTTATATGTACATGTTTATTTAAAATTATAAAATTTAAAGTGTATTTCATCACCTTTCAAAATCAGTTAGTAGTTTTCGGGTGCGTTCAGAAACATTTTATTTAATTGGATTTTATTGTAAAACGGAAATATTTTGACCTCTGACATAATACGGTCGAGGCCAGAGGGGAAATGTCATATATGTCTAGCAGGTTTGTAAAAGTATTTTTTGATGAACTGAATTTTTCGTATTTTGTTTATTTATTCAGTTCATGATGTAGGAAGGGACGAGAACTGAAAATAGTTACTGCTCACACTTAGAAATACTTGCCAGAATAACTTTTAATTAAATTTTTATTTTAGGTTAACTTTACAGGAAACCTGTTGCTGTACACGTGTAAAATAATATTCAGATTTTGTGATCGGGTTAAATCTTTCCAAGATTGTCTACTAACCGTCCCAATAAATGGCCCAAAAATTTTGAATATATGTGTTGTGGTAAAAAAAAAGATTGTGCAATTCACTACATACTACACAATTCACACGCGATAGGAGTGAAACCTTCAGAAAACTAAAGTAGACAAGAGTGAGGAGGCTACGAAGTACCACACAATCCTATAGATTTATGTTTTTGCCTCTTTTTTAGTTTTCACTTCAAAAACTTTTGGTTTTAATTGTGGAAGATAAAAAAAAATCGGCTTCAGACAAAACAAACACGATAACATAATAATGAATAATTAGGCATGCCTCTGTGTACAAAAAAGGTTTAAAGAAAGTTGAATGAAAATAACAAAACGTTACAAATGTGCTTAAGTGTGTACGTGAACATCTCACAATGTACAATTGTACACACTTGGATACAATTAGTGATGTTACACGTTCTATACATGTCCATAAACGTAAAGCATGTTTCACAATCGGCTTTGAGACACTTTCCAAATGAGAGTGTGTTGTTTCACGTTTTACGAAATGATGTACAGAACAATAAACATTACTAATAGTGTATTATTAGCGCTTTTAATAGGTTTTGGCTTCTAGGCCCCACGGGTGGCTTTGTTTGACATCGCATTTTATAGTTTGACGCTGTCACTCCGTCGACTATTTTTTTAAGTAAAACTTCTTTACGCACGCTTGACGTGTGGAGTGGTGGTGAATGCGTGACGAGAGCGTTACGAAAAGTTGATCGGGCGAGGCGAACGGAAGTTGAGAGGGAGATATATATAAGAGAGAGAGAGAGTTACGTTTCGTTTTACTGTAGGGGCAAGAGAGAGAGGTGCGTGCACACATTTTCTTTCTCTCTTTCTCTCATAGCCAGTTACGTTTCGTATCTCTAAGACACTGTGCAAGCCTATTGTCTGCACAAATAGATGGAGCTAAAGAAGTTTTACTTTAGTCGTGTGGTCTAAAGCACACTCGTTTTTTTATACATTAGCTCCGCACTAGCGATGCCCTGAGGGAATGTCCTATCCCATGTCATCTTAGGGGATGCTACGTGGAGGGTCTTTATAAGGAAAAAAAGGAAAGGAATTTCTGAGAGTGATAAAGATATGAGGGAAGAAGGGTAGGAATCCGGGGTCAGTGTGTTCAGCAGTGACGGACGTAACGACATGCGGTTGGTCAAGAGAAAGTAGCTGGAGTGGTCAAATGGTCTCTCTAAACCGACCTCTCATGATCCTGCCCGCCACGCAGCTGTTGAGCAGGCGTATCTGCTGCAACAACTTACCCGATGAATTCGGGCACCCCTGTTAAATCGATAACGTAGCATGCCAACTCAGAATCAAGTCAACTCAACACCTTTTTGAAAAGTCATAACCTAACGTAACCTATTTAACCAATTTTTTAATATATTTTTATCATCACTCTTTTTGGCCTTTCTGAGGTGGTTCTGAGTTGGTTTCAATCTGAGTTGGCCGGTCGTAGCGAACCTCTGGTGACACCTTGACAGAGGTGTTGGTTATCCAATAAACTGTTCCCGTAATACCCATACCCGCCTCCCAAATTGAAAATTGTTATACAAAAAAATGTTGAACAAAACTGTTAAATATACTCGTATCTCCGAAAGCCATCTTATTACCTATCTTCCTTTTTCATAAGCGATGCCTGTTATAAAGCAGCTAAAATCAAGGATTAGTGAGTTCTGGTGTCTTTAAATTGGTAAACCTTTTTCATTCATTTGTAGCTTGCAGTGTTATATTCGTCCTGTGCTATGAAGTTATACAATATTATTTTATTCAAACATTAGATAAGACGAAGCTTTACGTTTATTGAACAAGAAAAAATACATATTTTTTTATTATAATAATATTCTTTGCTTTTTTTATATTTTTTAGTAATTTCAAAAATGATCTAAATATTATATTTCGACAACTTTCAAATGTACCTTCAAAGACTGGGACATTTTTGCACTGATCTATCTTTTGGAATATTGCTTATCAAAAGAATGAAAAAAACATAGTTACGGATAATGTACACGAATTTAAAGAACAAAATCCTATCTGTAGGAAAATCAATACGAGTTGTATTGTTTATTTTTCAAGTAGTACCTATCTACCCACTGTGGGAATAAGATTACGTGGGAGATTGATAGGTACGTGACAGTACTGAATCATTAGGTAATTCATATAATTATCATCAATTATTTATTCTTTTTTTACATTTGATTAACAGAAACTTCTTCTGGTGCTGGGGTTCTGAAATTTATAGCCCGTCCAATTTTTTGTATCCATTTTAATAATTTTATTTGTACTTAGGTGTAAAGAAAACACACCGAAAATAGAATTATACATTTTTATATTTACCTTAATTAACTTTTGAAGGTTATACCCATCAATGTTATATATCATTGAAGAATAACTAATAAGAAGAACTAATAAATCCAAACGAAAATGTGAAAAAGAACAAGACAGAGGTAAAAAGACTTTTAGAAAATTTTCACATGTAGCAAAAACTTTGTGGGAATACATAATTATAATAATCACAATATAATTTTGTTTTAATTCCACTTCGGTCAATCCAACCGGTTTCGACTAGACCTGAACCTTCATCAGGGGTGAATAATAATATAATGATATATTGATATATTTTTATTCACCCCCGATGAAGGTTCAGATCGAACCGAAACCGGTTGGATAAAGAAATAATAAAGTGGAATTAAAACAAAGTTATATTAATTATTGTGATTATTTCTTTTAGAAAGGGTATAAAGGTATCCCTTATAAATAAAATCAGATAGGTATGTTTATCTGAGACATAATCGAGGTTACAAACCAATTCTTTAGAACTTTGTTATCATTTTAAAAAAAAAAAAAATATATATATATATATATATATATTTAAAATGTAACAGCCAAAAATATGCGAAAAATTAGGCGAATATAATATTGTTAAATACGAGATCGATAAAAATGACTTAAATGTAAGGAGTCCCAATGGCCGAGTTGGGGCGTTTGTGTCGGTAAGATAAGATATTTTGGGTTCGTGTCCCTTTCTTCTTTTTTATATTTCCGTTTAGCTTTATTAGTATTATCCTCTTTTTCAGAGATACATTAATTTATATTTCAATAAATGTTTTAGCTTTTTAACAAACTCGAAGTTCTCGGTTGGGTTGTAGCTACGCCAACCACATATCTATTTATTATTCTCAAAATCTATGTGTTTCTTGTTATGAATTTATACGTTTAAATTCCACTCTCACAGAGATATGTAGAAATGAATGGTAATAAAACTCGAAAACATAGTAACTTTTGGATATTGAATATACGTAGCACACGAGAATGGAGACAGCATTTTTTAACAAATTTGTTGCGAACAAAATAATCGTTCCGCAGATCCCAGAATTCACACTGATTAAAATGAATATTATTAGGTAGGTACCTACTGCAATTTTTTTGACTATTTCGGACGGCAACCCTACAAATCTCCTGCCACCCCATTTGGGGTGGCGACCAATTAGTTGGGAACCTGTGAGATAGCTAGAGTATCTTGGATTCTCAATATACAGAAACGAAAATCAATTTCTTTAAGCACACATATACGTGGCAAAGAATGCTTCAAACCGTTACAAGTGCCCAATAACACTAATTCATCAAAGAAAACTCCTTTAAATGGAAGCTAACCGCTATCCATTGTGCCCATCGTAATTGTTGCCCGCATTCTACTTACTACTTACCACCTACCATCTAGAGGCGCAATGGTTCTATGGTTTACTTAACCTCTTTTGATATGGCTTTAATTTAACTTCCCACAGACTCAATCCAGTTCACATGTTTTTATTAGTTTACAGTAGGAGAGCGTTTCCATGAAATGGGCCAACATTTTGTGTAATTGAAATGAATCGGTTGTTCCAATATTTGGTTACAAAAGTGAGTAAATTAACGTAATTTTGCAAGTGGTTGTAGCTTAAAGGCCAAGGAAAAGATTGCATATCGACGAGCACAACTATTGATTTATATTATTTTTTCGTACGAAATAATATTTGTTATTATAATACATGAATTTGCTGTCACCGGTCCCAGATCAAACGTTTTTGGTAGTTTCGGTGCTACTTGTGAATTATAAGTTAATGATAGTTAGCATCACATCGATTTTTTTGGATTTGGTAATAGGGTATAAATGTCATGTAGGCATTTTAGGCCAATTTACGGACTTTCTTTTGGTTATGCTCAGAATAAACCATCTGCGGGTATTTGTTGATGGTTTGAAAACTCGACTAGCATTTATTTTTATGTTCCCAATGGTTATCTCCTGTTTTATCCCCGGCCTGCAGAACTATTTGCTAAAGGTCACGCCGCACAATGGAGTGGATGACCCCGAAAGTTGGCATCAAATCAGGGGTTGTAATTACATCAAACCTTTTTCGATTTTTAGTTCCGTATAGACATGTTAATAAAAATAAGTGAAAATTTTTTTTGAAAAAAGTCACCCATATTTAGTACAAAAATATTAAATTGAAAAATATAAGATAAATTAAATCAGTAATATAGCTTCATTTCAGAAGCTATTTATTTACAGTTATATAGAGAATAGATCGTCTTCGTCATCTTGTGATAATATACTATCATCATCACTACTTGGTTCAACTACCAAATCATTCCCGGTAGTCGGATTAGGGTCTGGTAACTTTAGCATTTGTAGTAATGCTTTTGGAATTGTTTTCACTGTCTAGGCTGTTAACTTGTATTAAGCGTTCAGCAATATGATCTAGCAATTTATTGTTGTAATTTCACTTCTTCACTGAAGATTCCGTCACCGTTATGCATTAGATTAAATGGCAACATTTTTTCTCCTTGTACAATTGTATAGGAAGGAAATACCTCTTTATTATTTTCCCTTATTAAACTATATTGGTAAAGTCTAAGATTGGCATCTACAATCGAAGGAAGTGCTTCATCATCAATCAATTACCTTTTTGTTTTCGGTTTTATCGGTAAAAGTTTTTCTATACTTCTTTGCTCTGGTCGGCGTACTTAAACGTAGTTTCTTGACTACAGTCAATATTGTTGCTTTACCTGCCCACCGAAAACTCATGTGGGTAGCAGAGGTTAACTCAGTACTAGATGTTTAAGATCGCAATATCATAGTTTTTGGTGTTTCGTATGATCACACGTTTTTTTGTTTTTATTATTTCTGGTAGAGATTTGTAATTCTTTACTTGTAAGGCCTTTCAAGCCATTCTTTATTCTTTAAAATTAAGGTGTCATAGTTTCTGCGATACTTCAACCATATAGTTTTCAATTTACAACAAAAAAAAATTATTCAGAAGGTCAGAAGGTGAGATGTCTACCTACGAGATGTTTTTTCAGGAATTTTACTTTTTCATCAAATTTCTTAACGCCAGAGTTCTTCATATGTCTTCATAATCAAGTGTAACTCGAATCTCGTGTGAATAACTGCAGAAATTGTATCTATAACATAACACACTGATTATAAGACTAGAACCGTTTTTTATGAATACTGATAGTACTCACTTTAAGGTACTATTATTTAAAAAGTTGTACACCAAAGCAACGTCTTATAATTTAATCTAGTAGCTAAGATAATAAAGTATACAAAATAAATGAAAATACGGTGGAACTTTTAACTAAATGCCTCAATATAAAAAAAAAATCAAAAAATATTTCATTCTAATAGGTGTTTGTTTTAATTTAATTTGTTGATAAATCCTATGAAGTTTTTAAAAACCACTACAATATAATAGAAGTAAATACCACCAGACATCATATTCATGTTGAGTTGGATCTGGACATTCGATAGATTTTGCTTTTTTTTACACTTAAAAAGTATTGAAATTTACGCGACTGCAAAAACTGACACAGTCACCCGCACAAAGGTCATGTTCAAACTGATCCCTTTCCGTCGGTATCGCGACAAAGGCGACATGCTTCGGGGGAATTATGAAGCAATTAATGGACTTCAAAACTAGCATATTTGTTTTATTGTAAAGAACACTTGAATTTTGGGATTTCTGCCAACGCGATACATTACGCCACCCCATCGTGCGCGCGCCGGTGGGAAGAGCAATCTTGCTGTTGAACTGTTGAACAGAATCAATTCAGATATGGACAAACATATTTAGCATCAACGAAACAGCCTTTAAAAGGCAAGCTTTGTCGCTACTAGTATAATTGATACTGTAACAAATATAGTTATTTCGAGCGCAATTTGAGAAGTGTTCACGCTCGAATACTTTCTCTGCCTTGCGTTGGTTGACCCTTACTACTGCTGCCGTTGGGGCAGCGGGCTAATACGTATATAAAGACAAGCGAAACCTTAGAGTTTTGAGTTTTGGCCTACCGCGCTAAGCTTCAGGAAAATAGTAAAAGTCTAGTCTGCCATCCGAGATCAGCTCGCGCGGCTTCAAGGAACTCGTGAATCTTTTGTATAAAGTGACGAGTAGGTAATTACGGATAACAAGTGTCCTTTGGAGTTATTATAATAATAATAACCATAAAGCTACTGTTCTAGTTGGTACGTTTAAGTTACTAGATACTAATTATTATTAGCAATAATTATCAGCCTGAAACACTCATCCACATTGAAAAATCTTCCGAGAAAAGATACATGACGCCAACGGGACTTGAACCCGTGCCCTTCTGATTGCCGGTCAGCTGCTCTCCCAATTGAGCTATGTCGGCTTATCTTATACCTGCCAAATGATTCAATATATACTAGTGTTTCATTCAACAATTACTGCTTATTATTTTATTTTTTCCACCTGAAAACAACCAACTTTATTTTTGCGAGAGAGACACTGTTAGTGTTAAATCAAATATTAATTATTATTTTTAATTGTTGAATGAAACACTAGTATATATTGAATCATTTGGCGGGTATAAGATAAGCCGCCATAGCTCAATTGGGAGAGCAGCTGACCGGCAATCAGAAGGGCACGGGTTCAAGTCCCGTTGGCGTCATGTATCTTTTCTCAGAAGATTTTTCAATGTGGATGAGTGTTTCAGGCTGATAATTATTGCTTATGATAATTGTTACCCTTTGTGCTATGCATAAAAATCTTGTCTTAAACGTTAGTTTAAAAATTAAAAATAATAATTGACTTTATCGTTTTTATTCCGATTTGTTAGATGAAAATTTGAATACTAAGTCTGAATACAAGAGGGAGATCCAATTTACAAGAGTTTTTAGAAAAACTAAACCCCTTCTAATTTATCCCACCATTAAAGCAAAATTTTGATTGAGTTACTTAAGTTTAATTAATTAAACAAAATTGTTAAAAAAATTATATCGACGTTTTTCAAAAACCAATAGTTTCTTTTTCGGAATTTAATGTATATTTTTAATATGTATATATCCTACGTTGTATTCTGCTAAAGAAACCATTGATTTTATTAAAATTGTTTAACTATAATTTATTTTTGCGATATTGTGCCGTGCTGCGCTACCTTCATCTTTAGTCAACGTTTCGGACAGTGTTGCAGTGCCCATCATCGGGGTAGATATGTACTCCTTATTATGCAACGATTACACATCTGCCTGATGATAAACGCAGTAAATCTATCCGGATAAACGAAGAAGCGCAACACGGCAACCCAAAAATAAATCACGTAAATTTGTTATTTTCATTTAAATACAAAATCCCTCAGTTTAAAAAATTAACATAAGCACTGCCTTCACTCTGAATCTATAGACCGAATTCAAATGAGTATAAATTGAATACACTAAAATTTATTAAGTTACTAGATACTAATTATTATAAACATTAATTATCAGCCTGAAACACTCATCCACATTGAAAAATCTTCCGAGAAAAGATACATGACGCCAACGGGACTTGAACCCGTGCCCTTCTGACTGCCGGTCAGCTGCTCTCCCAATTGAGCTATGGCGGCTTATCTTATACCCGCCAAATGATTCAATATATACTAGTGTTTCATTTAACAATTACTGCTTATTATTTTTTTTTCCACCTGAAAACAACCAACTTTATTTTTGCGAGAGAGACACTGTTAGTGTTAAATCAAATATTAATTATTATTTTTAATTGTTGAATGAAACACTAGTATATATTGAATCATTTGGCGGGTATAAGATAAGCCGCCATAGCTCAATTGGGAGAGCAGCTGACCGGCAATCAGAAGGGCACGGGTTCAAGTCCCGTTGGCGTCATGTATCTTTTCTCGGAAGATTTTTCAATGTGGATGAGTGTTTCAGGCTGATAATTATTGCTTATGATAATTGTTACCCTTTGTGCTATGCATAAAAATCTTGTCTTAAACGTTAGTTTAACAAATACAAATAATAATTTACTAGATACTGTTTTTACGATTATTGAACTGGCTACTTGTGTAATTGATTGTACCCACCCAATAAAAGTCTAATTGTGTTTATAGAAGAAAAGTGTGGATTTTATTTATTTACCCCGCTATAATACCCCATTTATTATTTATGTAATTCTGCTTGAAACGATGAACAGTTTTTTAATGATTTTGAAATAATAAATTATGTGAATTGAAAACATCTTCTTGTGAAATAAGTACCACCATGCACTAATCAATCATGAAATTAAGACTTTACTTAGGTTGTTCTAATATATTACTTCGTCACCGAAATGTTTTCGATTATGTACTTAATTAAAAACACCGATACGTATTAATTAGATTCCTATGAGTCAACTAAAAAAGACGACATACTGTATAACGCTGCTGGCAAAACCTGACAATTCCCGACAGATGTGATTGAACACATTTTATAGCCTTTTTTTAAAATACCGTTAGTAAATTTGATAAACGACATTAATTCAATCATGTGAACCACATCTGGAGTCTTATATTTGTATCTCTTTCGGTTGGATTGATTATAATTAAAGCTATTCAATCAAATAAACGAATCACGTCCGCCTCAAAAGTACACAAGATCATGCTGCGATGGAATTCGTTACACTGATAATTCAATACGACTTAATTGCCTGAGAAAATGTTTTTTAATCTCAATATACCCAGTGATAAATTACATTACGGGTTGCAATGATACTTGCAAGATGTTGCGCCTCACCTAAAATGAAGAAATCAAATTAGCAGCCTTGAATACAAAAGTAAAATTCAACAACAACTCGGAAATTTAGTTGAGAGTCATCAAAAACCACGGATTCCAAAGACTACCAACTTCTTATGGGTTGGCCACGTGGAAATAATGAGAGATGACAAGGCACAGAAAATCTTGTGGAAGTCACCAAAAACTGACCGATGAAGAGGTGAACTGACTGTAGAGAAGAAGATTGTGGAATGGTTGTTATGGACCAGAGCCAGTGAGAACATTTGTGGACAAAGGTGAATCCCACTCTAGAATTTTCTTAATTTGTCAGGGAGGGAGTAGTGGATAGACCTGTAAGTAAACTGTAGGCGTAGGACAGGACATTTTCATGACTGAAGAATATTCGTCAATGGAGAGTTGTATAAGATAAGAAAGGGCAACTAAGCAACTGAGGATCCAAAGAAGTTTAAGAGATGGTCTCCAATATTCTACGAATAATATGGCACCAGCAAAACCGGAAGTTGGAATTGTTCAACGAAGTGAAGCTAGCAGTCGTCAAAGAAGTGCTGGCACCTACCCTGATGTACGGCAATGATACACGGAAGTGGCAGAGGAAGATGAAAGTAGACTTATTGCTGTGGAAATGACATCCCTGAGGGGTATATGTGGTAAAACGGTGTATGATCGTGTGAGAAATGTGAAGACTCGCAAAGAATGCATGGCTGATATGAACGTAATAATTAAGATTAGGAAAGGTAAACTTAGATAGTTTTGGCGTGTACAGCGAATGAGTAAGGAGAATATATGACGCGATATATATAGAAGAAGTCGGGACACCCGAGGTAGACATGGCACGATCAAGTGAACAAAATACTTAATTCGGGCCATGTAAAGAGTCTATATAATAAAATGGTGTGTAAAAGACGATGTATGATTGTATAAATGACTGAAGCAAGGAGTGTGTGCTAAGATCGTGTTGTTTGGCGGTGCGTCCTCTCTGCCTGGGGGGGTATGATGGTAATTAGTTAGTTTAATTCAATATCTCAACTAAGGTGAATCAGATTGCGGAAAACTAAAATAGCGTCATGTATGTTGAACAGATTAAAAACAATAGACAAATTAATAATTTTCTTGCAAGTTCCAAGTACCACAGCCGGATTTTGCTCATAAGTACACGCTATAATTGTAATATATTTATTTCTCCACCACAAAATATTTTTAATAATTTCCGTTTCGTGTCAGCAGCCTCACATACGTGGATCACAGCCGTTCCCCAATCTGCCATGTCATGAGATATTTAAGGAGTCGGAAAGCATGGGCTTGTCTTTAGGCATAATATTGTGACAAACAGAAGCTGGGTGCGGTTTTATTACGATCAAAATGTTAAATATGTACGTGTGCACCAGTACGAGAACACAAACAGTAATTTTTATGGACGGTGTCTTACAAATTTAAATAAGCCCGACATATGTTTTCAAAACATACAAATATGTGCATACTGATGTGAATACATTGTTTCTCTTATTTACGTTCTGGTTGTTACGGCTCGTATTCATTTAATGATATTCATGTTCGTCTTTTAATTTGTTGACAAGTTTAGATTTATGTGCCATTCAACATTTGTGAGTACTCAAAAGGTTACACATTTTAGAAATGATTAAATATCAATTATTATTTTTTAATTTATAAACTAACGTTTAGACAAGATTTTTATGCATAGCACAAAGGGTAACAATTATTACTCTGACCACTGAGCTATGGGGGCTCAGTGGTCAGAGCATTCGACCGGCAATCGGAAGGACACGGGTTCAAGTCCCGTTGGCGGCAAGTATCTTTTCTCGGAAGATTTTTCAATGTAAATGAGTGTTTCAGGCTGACAGTTATTGCTTGATTAAATATCACTTTGTGGGGGCTATAAAGAAATTTTAAGTTTGCTAGTGAATGACACGGATGTATCGAAACTGGTAGCTGAAAAAAATAAAATTTAAGTAAAAAATGTATATTGTACATGGAATGAAACTCTTCAAAATAAAATGTCTAGAAATTGTTGCATAGTTAATGTCCAAGAAATTCAAAAAACTACAAAGAAAGTTTGAATTTACGGAATTTGAACATTTAAAGTGGTTGTCTAAAAAAAACTAGTCAAAACAATCAAACATACTAATTTTGGTTTTTGTGATGATGTGCGTTAGTTATTTATGCATTTTATATTTGTTTCCATGATATTTTTCACGTTCAAATAACTGAAAATTGAATTGAATTAAAACTCCAAAAATCGATCAGTTGTGTGAAGAATAATTCAGACAAGCGATAAAGTAGGCACCGACATTATTTATTTACATTTGAATTGTGTATTTCTTTTTGTTTCAAATTTTGACATATTTCATGATTTTAAAATTTTCTAACGGTACCCAATCGAAAGATTAATTTCCGTTCGTCTTCTCTCTATTTTGTCAATAACAAATTTAATTATGTTAAATTGACAAAAATTTGTTTTTGAAAGGCATAAGCTTCGCAAATCCTTCCAAATTTGTCACGGATCTGCGCCAGTCTCTTACTAAAAAGCGCACATGAACGCACGTAGTTATAATCTTACAAACAGTGCTTGGCGTAGACAAAGTAAATTGTATTCATTGATTTTGATTTATCTCCAATAAACAGAATACAATGACACTACTTTGCTGATTACCTGCCGTATTGGATATTGGCTTGTAAGGTAAATTATACACAATCTTAAGAAACTGTTAAATGGCACAACTGGGTAATTAAATGTATGTTACCAGCAGAGATGAATTGAACGTCTTGAGAAACTCCTTTAAATGGTATAAAACTGTTTATTTTATTCTCTAACTAAACGACACGACATGATGTTACGGCAGGTCAAAGGCAAAGCCTAATGACAGTATCACGACTTATGATATAGCATTCGTAATCACAGGTAAATGGCGTTAAGCTGCTAAGTGTGAGAATCGCAAAAGCAACACCGATAATTGACTGAGACCAATGCATAAACGGAAATAAGAGATAGTGGCACATGGCCATAAGATTATCAAAGGGAGAAGGATATTTAACCTTAATAAATGATTACGGTGCGATAATTCGATTTCGATTTCGATCCAGACCTAAGAAAAGGAGAATTATGAATGAGTTCCTCTAAACATAATTTTCGCTAATTTGTCTAAGACCGCTAAAACCTGCTCACGTACACATATTACTTATTTAAGAAAAAACATTTACCAAGAAAGGTTTAGTCTTGGAATAATGTGCTAAGTAAGTAAGTTTCCTATATCATTCCAATAAACGTAAGATTTTTGCGGTATCCAAACCATTTGTATACCCGGTGTTTCTGGTGAGTTACAGCCTAGAATCACAGCATTGGCTTAAAATAAACTCCCAGCATTTGGCAGCTTTTAGAAAAAGAAAACATTATATTTTTCAAGTGCACGACAATAATAAAATCTCAATAATAAAAATAAAAAGTAGAGTGGACTCATTGACGTGCCGTGAGGAACGCCGGTTAAAACAGTTTCATGACAATAAACGATAAATAAATAAAAATTTAACCACAATAATAACCTTCATTCAGGTTACTGAATTATTCTTTGTTTTATCATACATAAGTGATTCTACGCCCAGGCTTTTTGAAAACGTATCATAATTTCTGTTTTCATTGCCAGTCAGCATCCGCTTACAACAAGGGGCGACACCAAGCCGTTACGTAAGTGTCGAAGATCTGTTGTTAAATATTCTCTTAGGGACATTTAATTTGTTTCTTTTGCCAGCCATTGTCTCCCACGCGATCATTGTATTCGGAGCATGTATGTAAGCATCGTGACCATAAGTTTATTTAAATGTTGATAGGTCCCCATTAACAACGAGATTTTACAATATATTATTAAATTAATTAATTTACAATCATTGACATATAACACATCATTCGCTCTGCTACAAAGGATTAAATTACCAGACCCACTTCTGGTTTACATCGGTATATGCGAAGTTGTACGACTATGGTACATTAGCACTAGACAGATAATAATTAATCGGTAGTTTCCATATCATACGTTAAATCTAATCGATTAGCGGATGCGGATTTTTAATCAACGAGATGTGATCTGTTAACCTTGTGCTTGCTTCCATAGCATTAAAAGTGGATTTAATTGGTCAAGAAAATCTTTTTCGGTTATTTGTTTAATGTTGGATGTCTTTCTCAAGAACTATATATTTTATTTGAGTCCAGTTTTATTGCTATGGTTCCGTTGGTTTTCGTTAGATGAATGTGACATGTAAGGACATTTTTAATTTGTGTCTACCACTGGGGAAGAAACGTCTCAAAAGTTAAAGCAGAAAGTCGAAATTTACTTAGCTAGTTGGTAAACACAGCATCCTAGAGGAAATGTATAAATTAATGCCAAGAAAATTATAATGAGGGAAGGAGTGAACATTCTTGCTCTTATTGAAGATTGTTATCACTGTGCGAAAGTCGGTAGCCTAACGATATTATCTTTCATGTCCAGAGCCGCAATATTGATTGCATGTCCGAAATTTTTTTTTTAAACAAATCAGTCAAATTTCGCTTAGTCTAAATTAATATTTTTTTGTGGAATGAAATTTGATTAAATGGTCGATTATTTAATCAAAACAACAGCCCACCCAAACGCTGTGTAAAATGGATATACCCAATTAATATCCCAACAGAACCGAGATAAACTCACCATTTTAAGTGGCTAAGAAGTAGATATTATTAAGCGTGGCTAAATATGGTAACTTGATGTTACGTACCATGTGCTTCAGTTTTATACTAATGGATTTTCGTGCAAGCTTGTCTACTTCGGTTGATAGTGTATGGACTATTCGTAGTAATAATTAGTTCCGTATTTATCGGCAAGATTAATCTTTTTTGATTTGATATTTTAGAAGAAAATGGATATAATGTCGTTAGGCTGATGACACTTTTAAACTTTGAATACATAGTAAGTATATCATTGAATAAAAAAAATTAAGGAAATAACCTTAATTCAAGAGTTATAAAAAGAGAGTTGTTCTAATAAAAATTTAACAACCTAAAAATGTAAGTAACCTAAAAATGATAAGCTAGGAATCAAAGCAGTAGTAAGTTTGGATCTATGTCTAAGTCAGGGTTTGCGGGTTCAAAACATAATGTAGATCGAACAAGAAAATAGAATGTGTTCCTTGTGGAAATTTTTGCCATCTTAAATACTACTGTTACACTTAGTGTTATGTTATACTTACATAGTGTTACACGAAAAAATCTAATAAAACCCACAAACTTAGTTTAATAAAACTTACCAGTATTTTTAACACACTTACAGATAGTTAGTAAAAGGTTTTCTTGAATTCTTCGAATCAAATTACCCGATCCATTAACGTGCATAAAGAAAATAGTAGATAAAACATTTTTTTAAAGAACAGATCTGTAAAAAGGTCAAGTGCTTGCTCCAAATGCATCTAAGTGCTTTGTTTAAAGTAATTTCTATTTCTAAATGTACGATTAAGCTTAAGTGTAATGTTTCTGATATAACGATAGTGTATTGCTAGGTATACTAATATTATAGATAATATTAAGGAAGATATTTTTTTGGAATGTGAATAGAAAAGAAGTAAAAAAAAGCTAACTTAACAATAAAATTTCAATGGGCAGGACACAACTGATGGATAAAAGATAGTTTGTTGATCCCAAGAGGAGCCAATGGGGCTCAAAGTCTACTAAAAATCTGTTGAGAAATGGCAACTTGTTCCACTGACAAGCAAATGAATAGCTTCCACAGTGCGAAAATAAGTGGAGGAAAAGTTGTATTAGGGTATAGTTAAATATATATTTGGAGGCTAGGGTTAGATTATCAAATATATGGTGGAAGATTTGTAAAAAAATGGCATTTGAAGATAAACAACACAAGCGGAAGAAAATACACGGAAATACGATTTCAATAAAAAAAACCGTATGTTTACTGTAAACACAACATTTGTTATCCGATGTATTTGTTGTTTTTAAGTGTCTGAGAGAGTAGGCTGTGAATTATGCGTCTGAGATATGTAATTGGGCGCCCAATTACCGCCTCTTCTTCAATTATATAATGCATCTCTAATCCATATTAGAATTTCATTTCGTGGTAAATTTCTGTATTATGGCGCCGTTGATAATTTTTGATGTCAAGTTTAGTAGGTCGATTTGGTATGCTTCATTAAATAACTCATTTAAATAATGTTTAAAACAAAATATGCGGAAAACTAAATTATGTTCATTGATGCATTAAAAAAGCTCTTAAAATTAATTGGTTGGAACCTTACCACTTCCTATTCGAGTGACTTGTGCAAAATTGTTACAATTAATATTCAGATATTTCTAGTGAAAAATTAACCATTAAATTAGATGGAACATTACAGCTTATGTTAGACGGTTCCAAATTCTGATTTTTTATTATTGGCAAATATTCTCAAGCATTGCGGAAAAATTACATTTTTTTAACGTAATAAATTGTGTTGTGTTAAATTTTTGCTTACAATAGAATTCTCGAGATGGTGTATGCAAGTGCTTGAATAAATGAATGTGCCTCAAGACAGAGTTTTGAAACGATGTGCCCTTAAGGCGCCGCATCCGCGGTCAAAAAGAAGAAGATGGAGAGATATGTAATTACGAATGTTAGAGGAGCGCGCTAATATTTAAGGCGATAAAATCAATGCGAAAATTGCGAAAATGTTTAATAAACGACTCGTTTAAAATAGAGCAAAAATCTCGTGGAAGCTATCTTAAGTATCATTTAAAATGAAACATTTTGAATTTTTTCACAACTTTAACTTGTAAAATAACTGAAAAAAAAGTGTTTATTATAATTTTCTTAGCGATTTTTTTCTATCGAGGGAATTTTATATAATTTGCGTTTCGGCATGGAAAGCGTCTAGATATTATCTTCAAAAACAAAATATATTTTTTAAGAGCTTAAAAACTTCAAATGTTTAAGGAGATATGTAAGAAATCGGTAGAAATTCGGATAGCGGCGCCTTAAGATATTAGTTAGTAAGTTTTGTGATTTTTTTGTGTACGACCCTCACTTACCAGGATGCACCACATCTTGTACAACTCGGGATCAGGCCGCTAACAATAAACTCCTTATGTAAATGTCAATTAGGTTTAATACCGTTTAATACCAGCAGCGCGCCTGTTGTGATTTATTAACAAAAAACATCGCCAAAAAGCGGGTTTTATTTTATTTTGCGAAGCTCAAGCACAAATATTTAAATTTTTAGCCACAGTTTTTAAAGAATTTAACTTTCCAAATTTTACAATAAAACCATACCGAAAAGGGGTTCAAAAGTAGGAGATTTTGAACTTTAAAGCGTAAGTTTTTACAGGACTGATACTTTTGTTTTTCTAGGCTTGTAAAAAGACTTGTCAAAAAAATAATACATTGTTTCAAAGATGAAAATGTGTTCTACTCACAGTATTTAATTAAATCATCCAAAATATTTTTGAGCGATCTAATTTTTAAACCAAAATCACATGATTTTGCATTGTTTAGTAGTGCATCATATTAATATTTCAATGTAAAGCCTAGTTTATGATACAAACTTGTTCTTACAGTGTTCTGAATGATACCTACTAATTTACAAAAATTATAAGGAATCATTTCTGATTTTCAACGTAAAAAAAAAACTAAAATAAACATGGTGATGTTTATTATTTTCTTGCATAGAATATTGCTTGGGACAAGGAAAAGATATCAACGGTCGAGCAAGCTTGAAACCGAGTACAACAATCAAACAACGAGATCGCTAGTTAAGATGTTCAGAAGTAAAGTAGGAATGTGGCTGTTGCGTTCCTCTTTGCTTGGTAGAGAATGGTTAATTAATCAAATATTTGACAGCGAAATAACCCAGCAATTTCACAATCGAGGGGCTTCACCGAATTTCACGCTGCCAAACTTGTGATGACCGCCATTAAGATGTCATACATGGTATTGTTACAATTTTTTAGACATGGACACAATGAATGCCGACGATTACGTGTTTAAACGGCGGTACGTTTTTTGCAATACGTGATCTAAATTATTAATAAATGGTTTTATTCACTAGTTTCCAATAAATAAGTATGTTCTATTCGTTGTGTGGGCCTAAATATAACATATACGTACACGTAGGTAATCTATATATTGGTGATATTTGTTAAAGTACATGATTAAAGATGTTATGGCACATGTTTGAATTTCTCTTTTTGTATTTCAAATATTCTAATCGTTGACTAACTCTGTGCCAGCGAAATGCATCTTCTTCTTCCTTCAGTGGGACTGGATTGAATAGGGACGAGCTACCATAGAATCCACTGGATTCCATCATAGATAGTAGCTTTTTTATATTTTAGCTTAGATTTTAACAAGCTATCAGAGAACCTACTGGATTCTATCATAGATTGTAGCTAGATTTTAACGATCTGCCTTAAAATCCACTGGATTCTTTCACATACCATACTTAGTCGGAAATTTTGGTTTCATAAAGGAGTAGATTTAAATTATTTTTTAATTCATTTTTAGAATTGAATATAAACCCTGTTATTTTCTCTTTTTAACACCATTTTTATTTATTTATCACCATGAAAGTAAGGGAGATACAATGATTTCTCTAAAACCTACATGAGTTGTACCCAAAAGCTAACATATTAGCCTGAGGGGTTAAGAAAAATAAGTAGTTTTCACTATCAGCGAAATGTATCTGTGAGTGAACAACAAATGCTAAAAGAATTTTTCCATGACGTTAAAAACATACCTATCTTAAAACAGCGCAACACATGATTCGTACTCATTCTTATAACTGTGAATGCTTCGTCACAGATATAATTACATATTGATTGATTATAATTAATACAACAATAATCAGAGGTCCTTATAAACATTGACACACTTAGCTTATAGACTCGTGATATACTTGTAATAGATTTCTTTACCTTTTAGTTTTAGACTATGCACTGTCCATACGAAGAAGTCACGCATGTCCCCTTACCAATGAGCCAATATTATAATGATTATTATGGTCAGTTATTCGTGAAAGTTTTTAAGCAGGCACCTGCTCATATTAATTAGTGCAGGCCGCGTGCACAGACAAGGAATACCATTATTATGTCGGGCATAATTCACTACTTAAAACAATCGCAGGCACCAACACAGTTTACGTACAGGTAATCACGTCTTTTGCGGACACCCGGAACAAATTTTAATTGTGTTTGTGACCACCGTATGACTAAATTGAAAATTAATTGAATATTGGTAAATTTATGTTGTCATTCATACAGGTAAAAGAGATGTCATTTTTTAACAGAAGTTAACGATTCTTGTCCTAAAACATGTAAAAAAAACACTATTCACGAAATATGCAAATTCTTATCGTCATGTATATCTGATTTTTTTCCAGTCGTCTACGACCTCTCATACCAAATACATAGGCACGGTATATCAGTCAGTCTACATCCTTGATAATTGTATACGGTTGACATTCGTCACATGCTCGTTCTTGAGTTCAACAGCTCGACTGTGGAACGATTTGCCGGCATCTGTGTTTCCTCCCTTCTACAACATGGGTCTCTTCAAGACCCCTGTTCACTCCTTCCTCCCCTCAAAAATATCCTCCACACAGCATCTTCAAAGATGACACAGGCCCTGAGGGAAATTATTTTCCTTCAGGGCCTGTGCCATGTTTGTGGAGTTAATGTAAAAAATATTTTACGACATTCCTCGCTCAAAATTAAGAGCCATTAACCAGCGGCCGAGAATTTAAATTTCGTCGAACGATGGGCGATATAGGGCGGTTCCGATGAGAAAGATTAATTATTCTCCATACCAGTATTTTAACATAATAATTCAATATAGATTTTATTTCATTCAAAATTTGCTTTGATAAATGCGTAGGTAAGTACATTCAAAAATGTTCAAACTCGTGATGATTAAACTATTAAAATTATTTACTTTTTGAAATTATTTTTTGAACATAAGTATTTATAATTTTTCAATAATGTCTAAGCAAAATAAGAATGTATTTTTTTAAATATATTAGTATCTAAGACCGTAAATAAATAGACAAACTGAAGTATTTTCGTCACAAAACAAGGTCGCGGTTATTAGTTTAATGATTTTATTTGAACTAAAATTATGTAAATTAATGTAAATTAAATTAATCAATAAATTAACTAACTGAAAAGTAGCTTTCCCAAATAATTTATTGATTTATTTTACTGCATTATTATATGATTTGAAATGTATATTGTATTATGAAATGAAAATTTAAGAAATCTGCCAATAACCTACGGTAAAACCTTATTGAACTAAAAATAAACATATTCTCCCATTGAAAACAAAGTTTTACTAGATAAAAGAACAATCTTTAGAAATCTATTTATATTTTTTTTATAGAAAATAGTCAATGCGTCAAAAATTTGATTTAAAAAATGACATATTTACGGTTTTGACTGGTTATTCCCTCTTAAGCGCGTTAATCGACCGCTCAAGTCTTGATAAGCCGCAGAATAGTTCCCGTTTTAGACTGTCAAATTTATGTAATATTACGTAAATAGTTGCATATTTCTATCTCACAGAAATTTACGTAAATTGCCTAATTTTATCAGTACAGACTATTGTATTCATCGAGCGATGAGGAATGCGATACGATGTTATTAATAGATAATCAATCTAAAATAGTCTGATAAGGGATTTTAATAGTTCTAACTTCAGGACAGTTTGTTTTCAATTGTTTCTCCACATGCTATTTAAAATTAGTATCCTAGCATATAGCACCATGCAGATTGAAGTAAGGAACTTTATCAAAAATCAGTTAGTAAATTAAGCCCGCTAAAAATAATCGCCGACATTTTGAAAGATCGCGGTCTCCCGATGATTACGTTTCAAGCCGCGTTAAGCTTGACATTCCAACCAATCCGAGCTTAAAATCAACTAATATACAGGGCCATAATCTCATCCAAAGAGTAATTCATAAACCTACAACACATTGTAGCACATTTGCAAACACCAGTTTTGGTTTTTTATTAGTAATTTGTTGAAGTATCATGAAAAATTCTAGATTTGTACCGCGGCCTAATAATGATCGGATTATTTTTATAGCGCCGTTTTTGTGAGAAAATGTAATGCAAATATATAAAAAAATTCTTTGTTTGTCCCTTATGCGTTCCTAAACCATTCATCCGATTGCGATGAAACTTTGGGAATTTGTGCGCATGTCCGCGGTGGTTTTTATTTACCTAGATAATATGAAATTCGATATTATGAAATTATTTCCTACACTATTCATCCGATTGCCATGAAACTTTGGTGAGTTGTTATGCGCACGCCCGCGAAGTTTTATATAATGGGAACTCTGGTGTTATGAAATTTGTATAAAAATTGTTGGAAAAATTTGTGTATTTCAAGTAGTTTAGCGACAGGGAAGGAAGGCAGGTGCGGGAGGGGAATCAAATAGGGGCGGAGGGAAACGAGGAAGGAGAAAAGGCGGGAAAAAAGGTGGAGGGGCAATGCAGGATGGGAAGAGGCCGCGAGAGGGGAAGGGAAAGCGAATGAGGAAGGGGAACGAGGACGAGTGGGAAAGGACGCATAGGGAGAAACAATTTCTTTATTTAAGTGACATTGCAACGCCAGGAACTGGCTAGTGCTTCCTATTAATTTATACTACTATTATTATTTATAACTCTAATAATGTCTACTATTTGGACAAGTTCCAACATAAACGGCTTTCCTAAATATAACAGTTTATTGACATTTGCCAGAGTAAACTATGCAAAAGATATTCAAGAATTTTGCAGAAGATTCGTGGGAGGTATGAGGATCATATTACGTGAATAGATGTCTAGATTTTAGAGATGTTCCGCGGCATCTTCCAAGAGAACCATGAACAGAGTGAGCAAACAGGGGTGTTCTTTTATTACGAAGCGACCGACGCGACGGTGTCCGATAAATAAATTATACAGGAACCGCAAAGCTGCCGACCTGTGACTCAGCTTGTTTATATTTGCCAGTAAAGAACCGCTCGTCTACAGATAAAAACTTCCACCAACAGAGAGAAACGCATAACATTATATTTTACACAGGTATTTAAACTTAGTCATATCATAACTTATCAATAAAACCACAGGTATAAATTTAGTATAACCGAATTGAAAGGTACTAACGGTGATTTCATTTCTTTCGAAGTAAATTTGGTCGAACTTCTATTTTTCAGAATAAAACCTATGTTAACCTGAGTGAATCAACCAACTACATAGCTAGTTTTAGCACAATTTATGTCTGAATTACAATACCTACATGAAAGAACAATTGTGTCAAAACTTTTGACTTTAAAACTCCAATAAAGTGATGTCTTTGACCTGTTTCAAGCCAACGTTTTTATTTCGGTTTAAGTAGTATAATTTTACGAATTGGACAAAGTGTTGGACGAATGTTGGACGAAATTAGTTAAGTACTGAAATGTAGTAAAGCCTATATTTGTGGTTCAAATATTATGTTTCCTACACATACCGTCGCAAAGATATTATAAACATATTAAATATATTTTAAATACCCCATGTACCTACTGTTTTTATGAGCACAGATATTGTATCTATTATTTTTATGATAAACGAAAGTCCATGCCAAAAATATTGTATTTACATCAGATACAGATACTATAATATGGATCTTAATTTTAGATTACAATATTTAAATTTCGGAGGTTTACAAACTGTCATTTTCAGTTTGCTCAACGTTATTAACTCTAAGCCGTAAATGTACAATATACTTACATTGCATTTTTTTTCAAGGATGTACACCCTTTCATTAGACATGTATGGTGTACATAGTGAAGTGAACATCTTTTTGACGAGTGTAGTAGTTTTCCCCTGTCATAAATTTGACACGCAATGTTAAACTTTCCAATCTCGACTCTCTACATAATATTTTTTTGAAATATTTTGAATTTTTAATTCTTCGCTTTTAATTTGGCCGAAGATTTTTTGGTATTCAATTACAATTAATTAGTTATTATTATCCGCATATTTCAATTTCATAACAAGCTATTTCTTATTTCGAGCATAAATTGATAATTGAAAGTTATTCAATCTCAAATGCCTTCTTTTTCCTGCTTCGCTTCGTCCTTTACTAATAAGGGGTAAGGGATGCTATTGATTAGATGCCACAGATGCTCTGACCAATATGTTGAGTTGCCTTCCGGATCTACCCGCGCTTCTTCAAGAAAAAAACCTCTGGCAGGACTGAAATTCATCCAGCTAACCAAGAGCGATTACAGACTTTTGGAACCCTTGCAAAAGATTTACCGAGAGGTTGAGCGAACAATTAGTTTCAGTTGGGTTATTGTTTAAGTACCCATAAAGTTATTGTTATAGTTTTGTACTGATTGATAAATTGATTGTACCTACTCCAAATGAAGACTAATTGTGTTTACCGTAAAATAATTATGCATTTTCTTTAATTGTCGCCAGTAAGAGTGTGGTTATTTGGTTTAAGCAACACATTTACGTACCAGGATAACAGCTTAGCGCAGAGACAAACTGAAGTCAGCGGTTAGCGGATTCGTGTCATTTAAAACCGCTGTTTTAGATTTTATTATATTACTGTCTGCGGTCAGATGATTTAGCATAATGTATACGCGTGGCCAATCGCTATTAAAGCCAGTAGAGTAAGCAGGAGTAACTAATACTAATCATTTTCTAATTTATTCATTGAATCGCGAAAATTAGGTTGTGGAGTTGTAAAAATCAGTGACACAGTTTTCTAAATGATTTTTTTGTTTGTGTTTTAGGTTAATGAATGAGGAATCTAAAACGTTGTAATAAAAAATGTAGAAAATTAAATATTTCGTATTTATTTAGCTAAATTCGAATGATTTGAGATTACGTGTAACACTTTTAAATATGTAACTCAAAGTCCCAAATTTTTATATTATGATTGTAGGAATGGGTCCATTGGCTTTGGCAGACACTTGGCTTTTTTAATCAACTTTTTATAAACGTTATATCTATTATTACCTTGGTTCAGGTAATTTGTTTCCTAAAAAAGTCACTAATAGATAGTTTTAAGCAACAGGTTCATTCACGTGTCCTAAAGTGGTTACATGTCGTTACCTAAGCAGTTTTGATATGTCGATAAGCGATATATCAACAATTACGTTGGTTTCGTAAGTTTTTATCGTGGAAGTCATAAGATTTTCTTTTTCCAGTGTAAGTGGATCTACAGTACCCCCAATAGAGAGACAATTTCAGGAAACAAGATAAAATAGTGCTGGTACCACTAAATTTAAGCCAAAGCTATTCAAACAACGTTTCATTTTCGAATTGTGTTTCAGATTTATAGGTACTGATAGTATCTATCTTCTAATCAGGGATGAGTTATATAAATGTACGACTTACTATAGTTTGTAAAATCAAGAATCTGGATAAAATCCTTAACGATTGTATTTCCTCTCGCCTGGTTTTGAGCTCTAGGTCAAGAATATCTCACCGCTCAGCTACGAAAGTTGTCATGTTGTTCTTGTATACTTACAAATATACGATTTTATGAATATTATAGTACACTACAAGCAAGGGTTTACCAATTAAAAAATTGCAAAGATATACCAAACAATAAATGCAAACCAACCAATAACGATGTACAACAATAATGTAAGAATAAAACAGAAAGTAACTACACAAAACAACAAAAACAAGAAACAATAGTGAAGTAAAGTGAAAACCAGAAACTCGAGAAGTAGTAAAGTTCTGGGGGTTATAACTAAATCAACAATAATGGAGATTATGTCGATACGTTCTCACAAAACGTTCGTTGGGAGAAGGTTAAATTGGTACTTTGAAAAGGAATATGAAAAGTTTCGGGGTATTACAAAATCGAGTTGGAGGTTTCGGGTTCGATTCCCGCATTGCACTAAATATTTTGTGTTGTGTGGTGTTGTCGATTGACGATTTTAATAATAAATTAGTCTTATAAGAATAGCTCTACAGTTATCATATCATGAAGCATTCTAATGAGATAGGTAAGTACCTACCAACTTATTATTCTTTTTAATATATATTTCTATGTCCGATTTAAACACAAGTGCTCTTTTGATTGCCAAATGACTCACATTCAAAAGGTGTGGTCCCAGCATACATACTTAATGTTTGGTGTTGTGTTTTGAGCACATTGACTCTAAATTTGTAAAAACCCACTATAACAATAAACTCTCGAAACGATTAACATATTTAATTTCATAAAAAAAGTACAAGACTCTCACGTCATCGGTAGGTTCGCCAATTGAACACAGATTAAAAAATAAAAGAAAAAGCAAATTTAAAAAAAGGTTTTCTGCGATATTGGCAAGTTAAAAAAAAGATTCCATTGAACAGGCCGTTGGAAATTCTAAATTCGAAAATGGACGTTGTCCCCATTCCTAAATCAAATTTTGGCGGGTCTCACGGCTGCGCATATAATGGGATGGCCCAAAATAATTTATATGGTGTCTGTGTTAGTGATAATTACTTTGATGGTTTCATCACACCATTGTTTAGTTCTAGAACAATCACATTATAATAACTGTCTATAAAAGCTTTTACAACGGTAGAGGTCGCCTGGGAAGGCTGAATTCGTTGATAAAGATGATCCAAGATTGGCCTTTAAAAGTGTAAAAACAATACGTCTTCTGCGTCATTATTTGCTCCCCGTCATCAGATATCAATGTGTGTTTTTAAATAAGATTGCCTTTAAAGTGATAGACTCATTTCAAAATTGAAAGCTATTCTTCAGAATAGAGCTGCACCAAACGCAACAGCGGTATGAGTACATTTCCGAAAATGGTACCTATCTAATTAAACCTATTCAACGTTCGTAAGTAAAAACGTGCATTTTTTAAAAGAATTTCCTACAAACAGATAATTTTACTGAACATGAAACCATTGTAAGGTTTCTATAGGTGCCAATTACTGAGATGGGCTGGCCATGATACAAGAATTCCACATGACAGGAAACTAAAAACGGAAGACTGATATAAAACTTGAGCGGTATGAAAAGGCCCAGGAACTGACAAGAAGACTATGGACATGATTCAACGAAGCAATTTTATTTTTTTTACATTAGTTCCACACAAGAGCCCCTGTGATGCTGTGTGGAGAGTGTGAAGGAGGGAATGAGGTTCTGGGAAGGAAAAGTGTATTAGGGGTGGGTAGGAATCTGGGGGTCAATGTGTCAGGAATGATGGACGTATGAATCCATCCCTCCCACTGCATGGAGAAGAGCACGGCTGGAGATGTCAGAGGGACTCCCTCAACCATTCTCTCCCGATCCGGCTTGCCATGCAGCTGGTGGACAGACGCATGTCCCGGACAAGCCTCACCTCATAAAAACGGGCACCGTTAGGTCACCAAACGTAGCGAACCACTTGGGATGAACTATGGCAGAGGTGTTGGTTATCGAATAAATGATTCCCGGAATGGAGGGAGAGTCAAATCCAATTCCAAAATGTAATGGAGCGCTAAGATGAATATATTCATAGTTACCGAGGGATTCCCTACAGCTGTTTAAAAAGCTCTTAAAGCCAATTGCCCAAGAAACTTATTGTTTGCCCAATTTCAATTGATTGAATTCATTTAAGCCAAGAAACAATCC
Organism: Limnephilus rhombicus; assembly: GCA_929108145.2. NCBI lineage: Eukaryota > Metazoa > Arthropoda > Insecta > Trichoptera > Limnephilidae > Limnephilus > Limnephilus rhombicus. The sequence goes on from OV815285.1 coordinate 21,431,450, forward strand.
ATGTATTTTTATGTCAATGCTTATATTTTAATAGTATCTAATTTATAACGCGATGAACCGTTATGTTGTTAATTACTCTCCATTACACCTGCTCTTGATTCTATTTAATGATAAGCATTCTGAATTACGAAAATAACATTATGCTAAAAACAGGCACATAAATTAGCCCAGATATCGAAGTATTATTGGTTTGGCCATGGAAACTGGGTGTAGTGAAAAGGTCTGTGGGAGATGCATGTGTATTGAAGAGGTGAAGTGAAGGTGGCGTGTGGAACGTGAGGAGATTGTTGTTTCATCATTTGGCCTGCAGGAATGCAAGTCCAGGGTCCAGATAATGACCATGAAAAGGTCAGAAAGAGTTATTTTGCTTACTCGTGCACGTATAAAACACTTTGCATGTTAGGTCACATTTCACTTCTCTGTCGATGTGAGAGAACATACTGAAGGTACTCGTAAGTAGTTAGTGTTTTACAAAAAACCGCGAATAAAGTTCAGCTAATAAAAAAATTGTAGCAATGTTGCTGTACACGCCGTAAACATAAAAACTATGCTAAAGAAGCATAAACCAAACGATGAAAAAAAAACCACAACACGTCCATGAACAGACTTATCTCGCCTGTTTTACCAACACAACAATTGTGCCAAATTGGACCATCTTCCTTGAGTTATGATTAATAATTCGAAGGGTTTGTCAACGTTCTTCGTGAATGAGCTTCACTCAGAGGTCAACGATTCAGGGTCTGGAATAACCATTGTTCAGCTTAAGTCATCGATGATTGCAAACCCATTGTTCTACGACCTTTGAGACTCAAATTGATAACGGTATCTGAACATTTTAATTACGTTCCTCTTCCTCAGTGGAATCTGAGATGACACGATGATATGATTTTTAGAATGTTTATGATCATGGCTTCCGCTCATGAAAAAGTTAACGCACTGAAGCATAATATCGAAGAACGATGTGTTTGTTGGATTCTATCAGATAAATGCATATTTATGTGCTTCATTCGCGTACGCCGCAAGAAACTTATAATATTCTAACGATAGAAAATAAGGTCTTGTTACAGAGATCATTGATAAAGAACATATTTCTTAATTCGTTAACAGATTTTTAAAAATTTGCTCATTTGCTTTCATAATACAAAATAATGAGTTAAAACACATTTGAGAAAATTTCTCATGACGATAATATCAATTTGTTCCAAATACCCACTTCGCCATTTTTCAAATAAATTATTATAGCATCGTAAATTAATTCTTTTAGAAATTTATTTTTTGATAAACTGACATATTTAATTGGGCTTATCTTCTGAGCGGAATGGAGAACGGAAGAATGTTCTTACGATTTAGTTGTTTCTAAACTATAAAGATTTGTGGATATCTTTACAAAATCCTATCGAAAATTGATGAGGTGTTCGTGTATTATTCTACTATCAAAACTTCCAACAGAGATTCAAATTATAAAATAATAGTAGGCATTTTAAATTTAGATATAATAGGCATTTGTTATTTAAATGACTACGTGTAATTAATTCATAAAGTATACTTCAAAAAACCTTAAAAGGTTTCATGTTAACGATTAAGCCAAGAAAAGTACAAAAAACGAAGGAAAACCAAAAACAGCGAACACGTAACGTAACAACAATTTTATAAAAAAGGTCAGTGGGTAGTTTAAACATGTTATTAACATCGTAAATATCGACAAAGATGGAAGGCTTGAAATATTATAATAATATTGTATTATAATACTGGACACGTAGTATGGATGGGTGAACAAGTCAGGACGATTAGCAAAATACTATTGAATGGTAAATGATGGTTATTGACGATTTTCCGAACAATTTTGTAAGGCTTGTAAGACCCAGGAAGTTGATGGACGTGCGTCCGACATGATGGATGTAGAATGGGTTCGCATTGTTCGGCAAATAGACGCAAGACGTGCGGCGTTTGTTTCATTCCGACAATCTGACATACTTACTTACCTATTCAAATAGCAACACGCGGTGTTTTATCGATGAGCAAAGTTAAGACTAGCAAAAAAACTCGTGTTTTCTTTGTTGCAAGCACTTGACTCTAATGTTTTTTTAAGTCGGTGTTCCACAGAGATTAAGATTTGGGACTTATTTAAAATTGGGATGAAAAAAATCGTTTTCACTGTGACGCTAGGGCATAACCATATTGGGGAAACTCATAAGGCGAAAGGAAATGAGGGAGAAAGAAGTAAAGTGAAGTTTTTATGAATTGGGTTATTCAATTTAACTTTCTGATAATATGTATCAATCTCATGTGCCAAAAGGAACCATGATCTAAGACAAGCGTCGTATTATATTCCGTGGTTTTAATGAAATCTAAACCACTTATTCACACAAACATTACACGTTACGACCAAATAGTCGTAATAATACAAACCGCACTACTACAATGAAGATAAATTTAAAAAATCTTGCATAAACAGCGATTATATTAAATGGCGCACGAACGCGATATTTGTGTAATGGCTGCGTGGCTTGCATTATTATGTATAGGTAATCCGGTTCTAGATCTCATACACAAGTAGGAGTAATATGGAATTGTTTAAGCTTCCTTTTGAGATTAGAGTTACATTATGTAGATTGTGAATGGTATTGCCTGCAGAGGCAATGAGGTTGAGTGGGATTGACTGGAAATTGTTCATAATTTCATATATTCCATTCCTAATCGGGTTGTAACCCATTACTTCCATTATTCACCTCTAGACATCTCTACGCGTCGGTGGCCTCGGTCCATTAAATATCTAGTATCTCCCCATATGACTTCTAGCTTTGTTTTACAAAGCTTTGTCTGGGTTGACCATTTGGATATTGAAAAAACCTCTGAAATTCTCGAAAGAAGTCTGCGTGACAGTAGTTTTAACTTCTTATACAAAATTCGCAATCTTGCTTATCTTCAAAGTTTCAAAATAGTAATTTTTTACCGGAACTCAACAAACAATTTCTCAGGAAGTTGATTCTTGCGTCTAAAAATATAAACAAGGTGGCGTAGCGTGCAAGCATTCATTAAATGCGACGGCTAAAACGGTGAGAATTTTTGTTATCTGTTAATGGTTTTAATGGGATAATAATTGTCGGGGAGTGTGTCAAGATCGAACAATAACATGCACTAAATGACTGTACTTATTAAATGCATTTTGTACTGAAGATGTATAACGATAATAATCGTAATTATCGTTGATAATTAATCTGCTTGCATAACCAGAAATAATATATTCGCATAACTTACACACCTTGCAGTTGCCTATTATTTATATCTCGAGACGTATTGATAAATGTGAATTGATTTACATACCGTTAGTGCGATCAGTGAGAACTTAATCGATGTCTCGTTAATTAAGCATTCAAGTCAGCAATATTTCTAATATTGTCGTTAGAGGATCGCATTCTTTGTGTGTCTGTAAAGGAAGGTCTATGAATCGCAACTAGTTCAAACAGCAAGTAGTTTCGTGATTTTTTATAAGAAATTTTTGCCTGTGTGCAAAATGATAAGATTTCAACAAACGCTCTTAAGAAGTTATATTTGCATTTGATGAAGTAATGATAGGTATTTTGTTTGTTATTGAAACCTTTTGCGTTTCATCCTCAGTCAAGGTTTTGAGAAGACTTTCAGTATCTACCATCAGTTCAGATTAAAGATAGACGTGAGAAGACTGTCAGAAACGTTGTCACAAAAAGGAGAAAGAAGGCAACAAGACGAAATACCAATTACAATATTTAATTAAATAATATATGTATTTCATGTATTTCAGTGTACATACAACACAATTGGTCGTGAAATTTTAATTACATCAAAGTTGGGTTAGGTTAGGTTTATTTTTTATACCGGATATCGCCGGGTGGAGATTTTTGTTCCGACCAAAACCATATTTACGGAAATTTCTTTGCATTTTTTTCCTAACCGATTTTTCTCTTTCTATCGGTAACGCCTCGCAACGTTGGTATTATATTGTGAACAAACAAGCATCTTCCTACTGCAACATCTCGAATTCTTGACCACAAAGGATGCAGGAAACGAACCCCTGCCCTTGTGGTTGTGAAACCAGAATACATCCACTTCTCCGCTATCCACTCAGCCATATCATGCCAGGAATTTGGTCGGTTGTTTATTTACTCTGTTAACCGAAGACGGCGATAACCGTGGGATAGAAAAACATAAAATGGATTCCTCTACATTTTACTTTTGTTTGTCTTCGTCGAGTTCTCCTTACGAAGAACTCCACGGTTAATGTTAATCGTCAGCTCGCTGAGGATGTTGACATTATAAATCAAGAACGAAAGGCGATAATGTGGTGTTCATTCACGCTGAAGAATATCATATGGCATTTAGAACATGGAATAACAGATGATGAAGATCGTGTTGCAGCACTAGGCCTACCTAGTTACACATTACAGTAGTGATTCATAACATAACAATGGCTACTTGTGAATGTGCTGGGTTTTGTAACTGAGTTTAGCCATTTATTTCTAACTGACTGTACCTGTCTACTAATCCGTTGGACCGAGTAACTTCAAACGTTCAATTGAAATCCTCGAAAACCCAGTTAATAACAATAGGGACGACAGGGCTAAGCTTAATAATTCTTGGTAACCGATACTTTTTTACATTAGCTCCACGCAGGAGGCCCTGCAGAAAATAATTCCCCTCAGGGCGTATGTCATCTTTGGGGAAGGAGAAGAAGTTCTGGGAAGGAAAATAATGAAGGATAGGAATCTGGCGGTCAAGGAAGGAGTAACCAATGTACGAATCCAACCCTCACGTTGCTTTGCAAGGCGATATTTCGAGAGAGTCCTTTTGGAGAGATCAAAATTCTCGGTCAACCAGTCTCTCCTGATTCGGCCTGCCACGAAGTTACTGGGCAGATGCATCCGCCGCCAAGAAGCGTGCAAACCTCACTCCATGAACCCGGGAACCCCATCTAAGTCACCAAACGTAGGGATCCATTTTGGATGACCTGTGGCAGAGGTGTTGATTATATAATAAATGGTTCCCGGGGTTGGCGTAACCCTTAACCGCCTCCCAAATTGAAAATGATAGTTACATCAAAACTAAAAACCGAAAACCAAATTAATTTCACCAAATATTATACTGAAATACCGACCCTAAGAAGACTAACACTGATAATACGGTATCACTTCTGCATACATAAATAAACTTTACCACAATCCACTTACATCCGATAATGGACTGGCTGAAGAAAGAGGGAGCGCAACATTCCAAGCCATATAAACCCAAAAATTAAACACGATTATGTATTTTTATCTAATATTTGTGTCGACACCATTCTTTTATTTCCCATATCCCTTATTCTATCGCTCAAACAAACTAAAATAACTTTAGTCTCTCCAAGAATTCAAAAACATATTTATACACGTACTAACCACGACATTCATCTACCTGCTGCAGAATATATCTCTCTCACAAAGCACTCAGATAAGGTGTCAAAATATTTTTGAAGTGTGCATGTCATAGCAAAGATAGCAAGTGGAATTTGAACGAGGTTCTCATGTTGTTCAAGATGTTATACTGTTACACCAGAGTGGCTTCTAGATACCTCCAAGTTTTATAATCAAGTTTAAGTATGGTCGCAGTGAGATCTCCCTTATGACATCTTGATGACCCAGAGAGATTCTACTTGCTGCTAAGTTGTTACCTGATCTGTATTTTACATTCTCATAGTTTAAAGCACATATATAATGCTCTAATTACGACGGACAAAAAATTTGGGCCAATATTTTAAAATGTTAACCAAACAGCACATATGTAATTAAAAAGAACGATAAACAATTTACAAGATTATAGAAATTGTTACAGGAATCGGTACCAATGACACGTCTCTTTGAAATTTCGAATGATTTGAGGTAAAGATAAACGACATAATGTAAAAAATGTATGTGCTATATATGTGAACGTATTATCTGAATTTTATTATGTATTGGAGAGTTTGTTGTGAGTGCGCATTGATAAGTGATGACTGATGAGTAATGTTTTTCTTATACAAAAATCACGTCTACAAGAGACAATATTTCACTATCGTGGGATAACCGATGTAAGAACTAAGAACTGAGTCTACATCAGTATTATTCCTTAGTGACGACAAGCACAAATGTAATATATCGACGCACTCAAAAATCAATTGAACCTACTTATTATATTTTTTATTATTCGACTTGAAACTTTTCCTATACAGATTTGCGAATATCGTTCGTCGAGGGTGCGGGCGTATCGATATTACAAATATGTCAACCTTAGCAATTCAAACAATGCCAACTTAACTATTATACCACAGTTAAAACAATGACATTCAAAGAATGTGGTCTATTGGTGACTCACTTGAAGGTCAGTTTTATGTTTGATTTACTAAGCTCTATTTAAATCGTCGGACGGCAACAAGCGGACCGCGGTCCGAAATCGGACCGCGAAGGGTATAAAACTGGACTGCGAAAATATTTTATTTTAACTGTGAAACCAAAACTGTTGGTTTATGTTCGATGAAACATCCGGTGTACCACAAGGAACCCATTTGGCCCCGCTTCTATTTAATTTATTTAGGTAATAACGAAATCACTTAAGTATTTTCTCACACTTGTTTCTGGATATTTGCTGGCGATAATAAAATACTTAAAGCGAAGCTATCGGTGAAATCACTTTTTCGATTAATCTTTACTACGAAACGGTTTACATTATGAATACCAATAAATCAGCTTGAAGCTTTTCCTACAGCGCCAGCGTTTCGCTTTTGTATAATTAAAATAAAATTGTTAAATAGTTATTTTAGTATATGAGCGTAAACCACACAATAACGTATTTTCTAAATTATAAAATAATAAACGCATACAAAATTATTTCAAAAAATACTATTTTCCCTTTATTAGATTTTTTTTGTATACCTAAAATTATTCACAAAATAATATTTAAAAAACACTTAAGCTTGTATATTCCTTTTAATTAAAGGGAATTAGCTGATGTTGTTAAGAGTATTATTAACCTACAAAAACTAATGACATAAGGTTTGCTATAAGATAAGCTCCTTTTTGAGAAATTTAAAATACCTGTGCAGTACGGTGCAGTTCAGCATTTGGAAAAAAAATCTCAAAGCATCCGGACCCCACTGGAAACAACTTGCCGACCCCTGCTATAAATAATGATTACTCATTCAAAATGTAGTGAATGGCTTTATATGGACCATTGCGCTCAGTAGTTAGGTACTAACCTAGGCAAACCATTGTTTTTACTTTGACTCTGAACTTCACGTTATTTCTTGGAAGATTTAATTTAAAAAAAAACCGTTAACAATTTGGTAGGCAATTATTAGAGTCAAACCGTTTCCGCTCCATTACTTTTAATTCAGTCATTCCGGAGTTTGCCAAACTTGCGGAAACCTTGAATGATATTTTTTTGAATTAAAAAAAAAAAAAAACAAATTATCGAAAGATCATTCGTTAAACTTCGTTTACGTTTCCTTGGAAAATATTGCACGATTCGTACAAAAAACCGGTTCATATGAGTAGGTGCAATTTGAGGGGCGGGTGTAGGTTTCGTCATCCTGGGCAACATTTAATAGATAACCTGCACCCCTGCCGTAGGTTACCCCAAATGGTTCGCTACGTTTGGTAACTTAGGAAGGCTGCCCAGGTTCATCGGGAGAGACTGGTTGAGAGATACTTTTTGTCCGCTCCATTCGGACTCTGTCGACCCATCGGCATCGCCTTGAACCGCAGTGGAGGAATGAATTCATACGTCCGTCACTACTGGGCACACTGACCTCTACATTCCTACCCACCCCTTATACCATTTTCCTTCCCAGAACTTGCTCTCCTTCTTTTCCCTAAAAAAAACCCTCTACATAGCGCCCCCAAAGATGATGTAGGTTCAGAGGGACATTGTTTTCGTGTGTCGAGCTAATGCGAAATAAAGTTACTTTTTTTATCTAAGATCTAAGGGAATTTTTTTTTAAATTGATCAAATTATTTGTGCCTTCATATTGCTCGCGCCGTTCAGTTACTACCTCATTGAAGCTATCAATGTACGAGTACCATAAAATGTCTCCAGTCACTTATGGGCATAAGAGGCGAAAGCCCACTTTGGGAACCGCTGTCTTGAAGTCATAAAATCAAGTTATCAAAACATCTCGATGTTTTTTTGGTATCGTGGGAATAAAACACACACAACTGTAGTAATAATTATATGGTTTTCCGAAGAATTAAGCCAGGAATTTAACACTCTTTTTACGCAAACTACGAGCTATCTTAACAGAATTCAACAAGAGGTCAGATAAATATATTACACGGGAGCTTAAAAAAAAAGATGAATTACATAGCTGTGTACTTTCCCGTTAAGTGAGGTTATGTTTTTGTTGAAGATTTCTCCATGGTTATGCCGTTACACTCGTAATACTATGAAATAACTACAAATAGTGTGATTACAATCTAGGCCTAGGGTCTGGCTTCATCAGTCGAATGCCTAACCAAGCGATGTAAATTCTCAGTATTCAGTTTTACATTACTTTTTGTGTAATCGATACTATCTTTTATAACCACTGCGCATCTTGGCATTTTCATTAAGCCGTGAACTAGTTTCGTAACAGCTATTGTTAAATTCCTAATTATTTGTAAAATAGCATTCCTTGTAGGTTGTAGGTAACGAACACAACACGATTTCAGAGTTTGTTCGAGCCATAAAAGTAACTGAGCGTAGTTGTTCATACAAATGAGCCGATCCGAAGGACCAGTTTATTGTATTTGTTCTATTTTATATCAATATTTGAATAATGTATCAGAAGACTGGAGTCATAAAGACCGTTTAATAGAATGAGACAATGGTGGATATGTACATAATGTATCAGGCAGCACATTAGCCAGGATTAGATTATACAAAGGGCTAAATAGACTAAACCATATGGGTTTAAAACTCGGAGGGGCCTCGAAGTTCAACTTAAAAAAAAAATACTGTCTAAAACACCCCGCAGTAAAGTTTCTGCTTGTGAACTAAAATTATTAGGTTCTCAAAGTCGACAAAAGTTTAAAGTTAATGGTAATGAGAACATTGTTGATCTAATCTTTTGAATGGTCGAGAACCAAATGGTTAGAATGGATAACACTTACGGGTAATATGTCTGCAGCATGCCCGATGGGGCTGCTCAAAGAAAGCGACTTAATATCTGAAGAACGTACCTGAAACAAAAGAAAAAATATTATTAAAATGGGTTCACACATAATTAAAAGACAAGTAAAACCAACTCGATACTATGTTTAGTACTGTAAAAAATAAACTGAGAAACCGGAGATTGTGGTTTTGGATTCATTTAAATTGCGTGTACTTTTAGGTTATCGGATTCCAATTCTAAAAGCATTTTTTATACGATTTCTGATCAACACTACTTGGGTTAATCCGGCCTTATTAATAGTCCATATTGATGCATTAGCAGCTACTGTATACAGCTATGTACTGGTTGCGAATGATACAAATGCTTGTATGTTGTATGCTTTCACATACGAACAAAGCCCGATACTTCATAATAATTATTCCTGTCTCAAACCTTCCACAATCCATGCAGGTATGAAATGCATTCTAAGAAGTCAGAAGTCACAGTGACTAGCAGGCTAACAGTAGGCCCAGACAATGGTATGTCAAAGGCCTATAACCTATAATACATATAATATAATCCATATTAAGCCGGCCGTTGCGTAATATGCAATATGCATTCACACGACGGCGACGCTACCAGAGTCGCATAAATCTTGGTTTGTTCTCGGAATCTACTTCGTGAATGCCAAATAAATCAAGCCAATCATAATGTACGTGAATCAATGCAGGGAATATAATGCTCTCGTACCTACTACAGAGACTAATGTATACCGTTCTTCTAACCTCCGATGAGATCCAAAATATCTTCAAATTAATTGGGTGTTCAAAATTGTTTAAGTTCCTATAAACCACCAAATTAAATGACTTAGAAAAGCACGCGGGACAAAAGTTGTTGGAATGACCAAGATATAGTCCAACCACTCAGATATAACGTCATCTTCGAGACCTGCCGTGTTTCTCATGTAAAATACAATGTATTTGAAATTATTAATATAGTTTCAAAATTTGTTGGCAGAGGCTTCCACCTTTATTTATAATAAATCAGATGGTTTAATAACTAAATCGTCGCTATAAGGTTTTGTCGGAGGAACCTCTCTCAGATGTTTAGTGGGAAATTTTTTTCTTTAATGTTTTTTAGTTCTTTATCAATTGTTAAGATGGAGTGGTAGGTATATTTTATCCTGGAAATAGGATATATACGTTTTTTGGGGGGTTTTTGAGCGCAAAAACTTATTGTGTCTAATTGATCAGTGACCAGGATAGAAGGAACGCTTTTTCAACATCCTTTTGTCTTCTTCGATTAAAACGTTGGTCTTCAATAGAATCGGCTTAGCGTCAAACAGTGGTCTCTACTTAGTCATTCACTTTCGGTATACGGATTCCAGTAACTCGTCTACGTGACATTACCACCGTGAGAATACGTTGTCTTTGCAGATGTGTGGTGTTATTGATCCCCGAGGGAGGGTCGTGAGTCGATGATGGACTAGTCACGAAATTGGATACATAGTAATTACCTCCATAATTCTAGCACCTTACAACTACTTATAAAAAATAAAACAAGAAAGCAATGTACCTATGGGATTGTGATGAAAACACTTAAAAAATCAAGCCCCCACAAATAAGGCTTTTTAGTAGCAACATTAGTTATCCGTTTTGAATGGACACGACACTGAAAATATTCCTTTGTGATGTTGTAGAAAGGTGTGAAGTAAATTCTGTGAGAAGTTGTAGTTTATATGAAAATGTATGTAGTTTCAATATCATTTAACAGATGTCGTCAGTATGTAGTTTTGAGGTGTCTCAACAGAGTTCAGTAAAGTTGTATTATATGAAATTCAACAATCGCCGCGAGTAATAATAATTTGCGAGGCGGGTATGGGTACCACCACCCCGGGAATCATTTATTGGATAAATGTCTCTGCCATAGGTCACCCCGAGTAGATCGCTACGTTTGGGGACTTAGCAGGGGTGTCCGGGTTCATGGGGTGAGGTTTGTCTGGGTCTTGGCGGCGCGGCGGCTATTGGATTTTATTGCAAAATGGAAATATTTGATCCTTTGACAAAATAGGTCGAGGCCCGAGGGGTTAAAACAAATCATAAAAACCGCAAAATGAGCAAAACGAAACATAAATAGCTGTAATCTGAATATAATTTGAAACGAGAGTGACAATGTAAATTCCACACATCAGGTTCCGGCACATTTCAAATACTTTGGTATTAAAAGGACTGAATGCGAACAAAAACAACTACATAGATGAAATCGAAACTTAATTAGAGGCTTGTCTTTTGTTTCAGTTGAAGGCTGTACTGTATTTTTAGGAGCGATATACCTAGCCAGTAAATCCACCGGACCGAGACCTTACTGACCTTTAATAGCTATTTTAAAATTCCTTTTGGTTTTTAATTAAAAAATGATTTTGAAAAGGTCAAACTATTACGATGAAGTGGTATGATATGCACTGTTAATTAGTTTCACTTAAAATGACGATTAATTTTGATCAAATTCGTTACATAACTTTGGGGAAATTTGTAAGGCTAGTGATATTAAAGTTGAGAGTAACTAAAGTATTAAAACAACAGCTCTCAAGAGCAAACAGAGTGCTTTTTTTACAGTGAATACCGCACAAGAATCTCAACTGCTCCCGTCTGGAGCCAGTGAGACTATGGCATCCCCAATTGGGGTATGTTGTGAGGCTGAAGGTAGTGGGGAGGGGAAGGAGGTGGGGAAGAGGAAGGTTGGGAAGTACCTGGCTATTCAGATCTGGTCACCAAACACGGCTAAAGCCATTTTCAAGCAACGTTTCAATTCTGAATGGTGGTCTTACACCAGGGCGATACTGATACCAGTGGCGATTCCACTCTGGAACATGCCGCAAATATACTATATATTATTTTAAATGAATTAATTGTGAAATAACACAAATTAATCGCCGGGTTCGAACCCGCGACCTCCGGATTGTGAGTCAAGAGTCTTACCCACTGGACTACGGAGGTGTGAGAAGAATACTCCAATATTTTGGAAAATTTTATATTTTATTATTTTCCGCCGCAGGGAGAGTGGGGGGGGGGTGTTAATAGAAACTTCATTAAAAAAAGAGTTGGTTCTTGACAGAACTTAAAGATCCCATATGGTCTTAAAACTGTTCAGACCGGTCAGTGGTTGAGTTGGCATCGCGTTTGGGTCCCACCCAGGCGTCGCGTGTTCGATTCGTCGGCTGCCTTATTCGTCCATCACAACACAAGCAATATTTTCCGCTTACTGTGGTGGTAGTAGAAGATTTTCATTGTTAATTTTTTTTTTTTAATTTTCTTTATTCATTTTGTTTGTTACAGGTTTGTTTTACATGGTTTTTCGACTACCAGGCTAGGCAAATGCCCGTATTACGGTAGTCGAGATTCATAAGATGATATATTAAGTATATTTATTTATTTTTATTTATTTATTTATCTATAATAAAATATGTTTACAATGGTTTTATTTGTATGCCTGTCTCACTAGGGTATACCTGTGCCGAGACAGGCGTACAGGTATATAAATGAATATGGTAATTACAAGGATATTTCAGGTAAAATACATATTATGAATAGAATTAAAACAGAAGGGTGATTGGAAGGGTAATAAATCTTTTAAAGAGAGTTATTTTATAAATGTTGGAGATGGGAGTAATGAAATCAATTCTGCCTAGTCCATTTATAGGTTAAATTTGACAGGATTCCATTATTTTCATTTGTTTTATATGGGTTAGGTTGTATGTAAAAAGTTATTTATGTCTATGTGTGATTTATTTTACAGATATTCGTGATAGTGTGGCGTCCAATACTTATAATCCATTTTTTAATATCTTGTTTGAATTTTGTAAAGGAGTCACTTTGTCTGATCGTAGTTGGTAGTGTATTGTATAGTTTGCAAGCTATGTATTTAGAGTGTCTTTGCCCGAAGGTGGTTTTGAAAAAAGGAGTTTGGAGAAGTTCGTTGTTTTTGGCTCGGGTATTGTGTATTGTTTGTATAGCTTTGTATGGTGTTTTGTTGTTTTTGTGTAAATTAAGTTATATCGATCTTGAGTAGAGCTGTTTTATGTCCATAACGTTGAAGGAATTGAAGATAGTATCAGTGCTGGTAGTAAGCGGCATTTTAAGAATTATTTTTATGATTAGTTTTTGTGCTTTCATGATGGGATCAAGGGCATTGGAATATGCATTACCCCAGGCTAGAATTCCGTATTCGATGTGAGATTGGCACAATGAGTAATATACTGTTTTTAAAAGTTTTAGGTGAAGGAAATTGCGTGTTTGTTTGAAAAAGTATATAGATTTTCGGATTTTGTTTGTAGTATTATGTATATGTTGCTTCCAATTCAGGTGTGTATCGAAGGTTACTCCTAAATATTTGATAATGTTTACTTGCTCTAGGCATGGGCAGTCACAGTTCCGGTTTAGAGATGAATTTTTACATTTGTGTATTTTTAATGGCGGGGCTGGGTTTGACTTTGGGATATTGGTGAGACTAGACAGTAAGTATTTGGTTTTCTGTACATTTAGAGTTAATATGTTCGAGTCAACCAATATTTTACCTGTTGAATTCCTTCCTCCGCTTTGGAATATGCGGTAAGCCAATCTTTTGCTTGGAAGAGTAGGACAGTGTCATCGGCGAAACTGACAATAGTGGCATCGATATCTAGGTTGCATAACTCGTTAATATATATTAGGAAGAGCGTTGGACCTATAACACTGCCTTGAGGGACCCCGTAACTAATGGGCAAATTCTGGCTCTTTGTGGTATTGAGTTTAACGCATTGGGATCTGTCAGATAAGAAGCTGGAGAGGATAATATTAAGAGATATTGAAAGAAGGGTGAATGCCGGTAACTCCATTAATGGTGGACTGAACGCCGTTGGCGCTAATAAAAAACTGTCAAAAAAAGCGAAGCTAGCAGTCCACAATGGAGTCCTGGTACCTACCCTGATGTATGGCAGTGAGGCATGGAACTGGCAGAGGAAGGATGAAAGTAAACTGAATGCTGTTGAAATGAGATCCCTGAGACTTATGTGTGGTAAAACAATGTATGATCGTGTGAGAAATGTGGATATCCGCAAAGAATGTAAGGCTGATGTAAGCATAATGAGTAAGATTAAGAAAGGGACCCTAAGATGGTTTGGGCATGTAGAGCGAATGAACGAAGGAAGTAGTGTAAGAAGAATATACGACGCGAATGTGAATGGTAGAAGAAGTCGGGGACGCCCGAGGAAGACATGGCACGATCAAGTGAATCAGATACTTGAGTCGGGTCATGTCAAAAGTCAGAATAATAGAAGAGAATGTATGAGACGAAGTATGAATGTGAGTGAGGCAAAGAGTGTGTGCCAAGACCGAGTTGTTTGGCGGTCCGTCCTCTCTGCCTACCCCTGCGGGGAAACGGCGTGATGGTTAGTTAGTTAGTTAGTTAATATTAAGTATAATCATCCATATATGTAGATGAAAGTACAAACATATAGCATACATATTAAGGAGAATATTCATACTAGTATTAGGTACATGATCACATACAGGAAAGGAGTTAAACTAGGTGAATCTTGTATAAATAAAAATAAAATAGAATAACAAATAAAAATAAAAGTAACAAATAATAATATTTTAACGATAATAGAAATAAAAATAAGAAAAAAATATTTAATTCATCTGTATAGATATTTAATTCATCTGTATAGATATTTAATTCATCTGTATAGATATTTAATTCATCTGTATAGATATTTAATTCATCTATATAGATGAACAATGATAATCTTAGACCCCAAAAAACAAAATCAAAAGCAGGTATTCCTAGGCAGCGTACGAAATGGACGAACGATGTCAAAAAATATGAAAAAAAGCATCAGCGTAATATAAAGTTTTGGTTCAAAATTAATTTAGAGATAAGATTTTTTTACTTGAGAAATATGAAAAAATAAGAACAGTTTTTAAGATGTAAGGCATTCTTTATAATATTTCCTTCCCTGAGTAAATCACCAGTTCTGTATATTAATGGCATAAAGATCATCAGTTTCTCAGTAAGTTGAACATTTTAGGCGCGATGTAAGAGAACTGTCGTTGAGCGAAAGTTGTTTTGGTGGAGGTATTTTGCATTTTTGGTGTGATGAATGGCGGGTGTAAATATTTTGTTGAGTTTTGAGTGTTAAATCATTTTTCCTTACGTGTATGAGAATTGTCTTAACGTATAATTGTCTAATGTCTAGGATTGCGAATTTTTTAAAAAGTGGCTCTGATGGGTGAGATGGGTGCCATTTTAATATAATCCTTAGTAGCAGCTTTTGAATTAAGATCATGGAATATATAATTGAAGCTGCACAGCCTTCCCATCCCACGATACCGTATGTGGCTGTTGATTGGAAAAGTGCAAAATATATGCATCTCATTGTTTGAAGGTTCAGGATTGATCTGAGAGAGATATATGTAGCACAATTTGCGGAGTCTTTTTGTTGTGAAATTGACATGGTCCTCCCAAAGCAGTTGGTCATCTACAACAATCCCCAGATAGTTTGTCCCCAAATATTGTCAGGTTATTCGTAACCCAAGAATATTTGTCTTTCTTTAGAAAAAAAAATATTTAAAAGACTATCCTAGAAAGTGAAGGGTGCGCTCAACTGTTCACAGCGAAATTTTAATCCAGGACATCTGCATCAGGAGCCAAAATGTTGTTTTCTCAAGTTCGAAATTATAATAAGGAACACTTCCACTGATCTCGTGTACGTGTTGATTGAGTATGAACCATTCTCACCACGAAGCTAAGCTCATGCGAACCAAGGAGAAGTTGCGCCAGTAAATAAAAATTAACATAGTGGAGTGCTCTGGCACTCCGTACTTCTGAACACCAAACAATAGTTGGTATATCGCACGAGGTTCACAAAGGGATCAAGTTCCCACGGACCCTGGTCCCTGGTCCCTGTTAGTACCCTGGACCCGCGTCCATTCATTGTGCTCGAGACGTGTCTCCAGACAGCATAAGCGTGGTGTGAATTTTTAAGTGCTAGAATAATTGAAAACTTTTTAGCACCGTTTTGATTTGAAACTCGATGAAACAAAAAATTGCAACACTAAAAAAAGATGTATGTATAGGATTTAGCCTGCGAGAGAATGTAATCATTCTCATCTTTGTGCGATGCTTCGTAGCTTCCCCACTCTTGTCTCCTTTAGTTTCTGAAGGTTTCACTTCTACCGCGTGTGAATTCCACACCCTGTTTTTTTGTTATTTGTTTTCACGGCTCATAAATAAGCATGCTCATTCATCAAAGCCACGTATGCTCTTTATGAACATGCTCTTGGCAAATAGAGTCAATTTCAATCGCCTAGAACTAAACTAAATAATAATATTATTTGCGGCGCAATTACTTAACAAACTTTTTTGCGAAAGAAAAAAAATCGATTTATACCGGATCGTAATGAACATGCTCGTAGATAAGCCTGTTCACACATGTTTAGAGGTTTCCCCTTCCACTCACGAATCTATCCGCATGCGCATATGAGCGTGCCACTGAGTAGCATTTGCTTATTACTAGCATGCTCTCTTGCTGCTAATGAGTTTTACTGTCAATAGTCAGTACCATAATAATAATATAATAATTGAATAATTTGTAGAGCGCCGTTTTTGTGAAAAATCATCTCAGGGGCGCTAAATAAAGGCATAACGCTGATCGCCTTTTCTACAGCGGAGCTCTCGGTGGCAGGATCATATTGACTGTTGCAGCCGAGCATGTTGATGATAGTATAAAATCTAAAATAATTAATTGCCGACGTAAACTAAATGAACAATGTAAAGAAATGGTCTCATGGTGAAAGGGGTAACTTTGGCAATTATTTGTGACTATAAAATAAAAATATCTCTATTTAAAAAATTGGTTCATATGATTTTTATTCATTTGTTTTCATTTTTTCAATTTTTTTGTTCATGTAACTTAATTTTAGTAGAGTATTATACTGCCCTGAAGAAACTACGTTGGTATCGAAACCCGGTCGGCATAAAGTATAGAAAATAAAAGTGGTATTTACAAAGTTATTGTTTTATTTTAAATTAAAAAAAATAATTTAAAAAAAAAAAAATTTAATGAGCGTAAATTGAAATTCCTCAGACGATCCTCATAAGTTGATGAAATATGAAGCCGAGAACACTCAGAAGGACAACGAAAGTGGAATGATCAAGTGAATCAAATGCTTGAGTTGGATCGGAATAACAGAAGAATAGGCGTGTGTGAGACGATTTACAAATGTGAAGGAACACCGAGTGTGCAATAAATTCAAAGTTGCGTGACTTTAAAAACGCAAACAACTTCTAAAAATTGTATTTTTTTTAACTTTCGTAAAATCTTAAGTACGCCACTGAGATCAAGTTTACAGGTAAACGAGCTCGGCGGCTTGGTGGTCAGGATTCAGGACTTGGGACATCCTTTGTGTTTAGTTTCTTACCATATCATGCATCGCGTACCACCGGCAATAGAACCACCACAGTATCTTCTTCAACAAAGATTTGACCTCGTTCACAACTTTAGTTTCAATAAACTCTCATTTTGTACTATACAACAGGCACATTACTTATTTAACATAATATAAATCAAAAACAGTTGTTTCGCTTTCCGAAGGTAACTGCAAATTGAGGTGAAGTCAGTGTTGCAGGCGACGTAGTTACAGAAGATAGAGATTAGATACGTATGTAGGTATCCCATTCGAAGAAGCATTAATTATTTCGAATCTTGATATTTTAAATATTTATTTTATCATTTTTACGGAGATTATTGTTTGTAATGTTAATGTATGATCACTATCCACCATCGACATAAAGGCACATTAAGGTGTTTTAAATGTCGATGCTATCCGTCTTAAATGTATGTATAATGATAACACCTTAATGCATTCCTTTTTAAAATGTTGTTATTTTCTTTATTGACTAGATATCGTAAGTCGATTCAAGCCGAGTTTCACCATCCATTTAAATCCATTCACATAGGCCATATGTACACGTAAGTAGTATTTTATGTACACGTAAGTATTAAGTATTTGTAACGACTCGAGTTTTGTGCGTGTAGGATACGCGTCACTCGTGAATATCCGTCGTATTTTTTTATACTGTTCGCACACAACGCGACGCATCGAAAACGGGTTGGACGTCAGTTGCACTCAATTTTCATGTAGACAAGGACCTTTCTCTAATTTTGAAGGTAAAGTGGGCTAAATTTCATCGATCTCGATACTAAATACCTACTTATGTTGTGCCTACTTATATCTTTCATGCTCTGTTTATTATTTTACTAGCAGACCCGGCCACACGTTGCTGTGGCTAACGAAACACAACGCCATTACCTAACCTTTATAAAATCCACACCACCCGCTTGCCAGCTGCCCGCTGCCTGAATTGAATATTTGAATTTCTCGACTTTTCTCTACCATAATAAGCATGTTTTCATACATATAAAACAACCTTTTGAACCACTCTATCTATTGGTGAAAACCGCATGAATATCCGTTGCGTAGTTTAAAAGATCTATGTGCACATACATTTTGAGCGACTTCATCAAATAAAATAATTCAAATCAAATACCTACTTACTCTAGGACATCTATTTTCCAATTTCTTCCGTAGAACGAATTAACGTAAGTGACTATAGTACGGCCCGCCAGCCGTTTTAAATCGCACAAAAATATGTTTTCTTTGAATTTCTCGGCCTTTCTCTAATATAATTTGCATGTATTATACATATAAACATTCCTCTTCAATCACTCTATCTATTGTTGAAAACCGTATGAAAATCCGTTGCGTAGTTTAAAGATTAACGCGCACGTACATTTTGAGCGACTTCATTTTATACTATGTAATGATAATGATGATGTACCATATACTTATGATACTACATACTTGTTATAATGCTCCTGTACAATAATTTACCTTAATTATGTAAAAGCCACCAAGGCGTAAACAAACAAATAAATAAACAAAAACAAAGTCACACTGGGACACTTCTACATGCACGAGGATATTATTTTTAAGCTGATGTTCCCGGCGTAGACCTGTCTTTATGCAGAGTTTTTCGAAATCTGATGTAGCGTCAAGCGTGCAAAATTTCATGAAAAATATCAGACTACCGCTTTAAGGGGTAGGAAATGAGGATGGTGGTGATTTTTCAAAATCTCATGTAGACAATGACCTTCTTATTATCTTGTAGATCAAGTGTGCAAAATTTCATCAAACTATACATATATTAGAAGAAGATTAGATAATTTACGGAAAATGTAAGACATGATTTAGCGGAGAGGCGTTGGAATAAAGCTGTGTACCACACATAGCTATAATATACGTGGCTTGGCGTATTTCGTCATATCACTCGCCGACATTCCCGATCGGAATATATGGCGAGCGTTATGCTGAAATACGTCAAGCCACGTATAATATAGCTGTGTGTGTACACAGCATAATGTTGGAATAGACGACGAATGCCCTAAAAGTTATATTTAATTGTAAAGATCAATTAAAATCTTTTTTTAGAACATTTTCTGTTCTTATAATCAAGATTAAAAAAGTTCAATGTAGTCTTCACCGCTAGTCACTTGATCGTATTTCGGCTGCTCGTAAAAAAATTATCAAGTTCAGTATAACTCGGGTAGCGTCGTGTACGGAAACCTGCTTTCAAGAGTAGCATATCAGTAGACGACTTGTGGTTGCATCACAGACACATAGCTTGTAAGCACCTCTATATATGAAAGACCATAAGACAATAAAGAATCATCCAAACTAACCGCTTACCGCTAAAGACTAAGACGGCTGCCACACACAACTATAACAGATAAAAAATCATCGCACGCCCAATAACCCTCTCCATACAATCCCATCACACCTGTCACACCTAAGCAGTTAATGCGCAGATTTATAGACAGTACAGATCTTACACCGTAACCGTTCCTGAGGCGATATGCGAAAAGTTATGCGAATTCCTCTCCTCCGAAAGCAGTAGAGAGGAGGTCGTTTTAATTACGGAGCTGCCTAAACGGGCGGATGACAGATGTCAAGTTGACAGATTCAGTACAAAGAAATCGTATTTCGTGGCAGCTCTGTAATTCATCTGACCCCCTCTCCTACCACAGAAAGAAATATTTGATAGCATCATGTGACGATACAACACATAAGCGCTCGCGGTTCAACAGATATCTGCTCGCGCTTTTATCTGCACATGTGGCTGAAGATGAATATATACGTGAAATCCTATTTAGATACTATTTTGATTAATCTTTACGACGAATCGGCTTACAGTATGAACATCAAAAAATATGCTGCGGATAAATCGAAGTTTTACTAGCTTTTCTATGTATTGGAATTACAATAAAATAATTATTTACGTAACAAAAAATATAAGCTTAAACCACAAAAAAAATTTTTTTTCATGACTTAACTATGAAGTAATACAAGAAACAATTTATTAAAAATACCTCTTTATGGCTCAGACTATTTTTGAGGTTTTCTATGTTCTAACTTTTTTTTGTTCTTATAAAATTACACACAAAATAAATAAAAACCACTTTTTCGCTTACTAGCCTCGTGCAAAAAGACGCTAGATTTTAAAATTTTGCAGGCATAAGATTCGAAATATTTCTAGCGTTTATATTCTTCTTAAGCGCGGTGTAATATTGCGCGGCTTAAAACGTTGTAATAGTGAGAAACTTTACTTATAGCGGCGTAGGTATACTTCAACCAGGCACTATACCAACGCTGTAATAAGTAAGATGGGTGTTTAAAAAATATTTTCTCTTTTAACAGCATGGCTATTGGTTGACTCAAGTCCTCTATTCTCAGAACGAGTATCTATTGAGAATGTCGATCAAATAATTTATGTCCTCATTAAACCATAGTTCTGCGAAACACTGAACCATATACCAATATATTACAAGTTACGCACTTTGAATAATATTATTATTATAAAGTAACTGTAAATTTAGGATGGGCCTAGTTATTGGAGTGAGCCGAAGATATAATTATTATTTAATTCTATTTGGGTTAAGTGTTTCCCCTTAAAATTGGATGCGTGATTACGACTTCCGTACTGAACTGTTTTTGATATACAGGGTGTATCAGCACATACGCGAAGGATTTAAACCAGCTATTTCTGAACATATTTGGAGTGATAATGTAGTTGTCGTTTTGCTGTCCTATGTTTTTTTTTCAATTAAAAACAAAACAAACATACACACGTCGTCATTGGTTTTTTTTTTCTGTGTACCTATATACCTCGCAAGAGTCCCAGCTGCTCTCGTCTGGAACCAGTGTGATTAAGGCAAATGACTATGGCGTAGGTTGTGATGCTGAAAGTAGTGGAAAAGGGAAGGAGATGGGGAAGAGGAATGTGGGGAAATACAGATCTTATCACCAAAATCGGCTAAAGCCATTTGTAGCAACGTTTTAATTCTGAAAGTTGGTCTTACCCATGGCGATATTGACAGTACCTTCCACTCTGGAACGTGCCGAAAATGTATTATATATTATTTTAAATGAATTAATTGTGAAATAAGACAAATTAATAACATAAAATTTATTTGCCAACGCTTAGCGAGTCACGCGATAAACACTCCGCCTCGTTCCTTACCGTACAGATGAGACAGAGCGCTTGTCACGTGATCCATTGTGACGTGTGGCGGTGTGATCAGTGGCGACTTGTTGTCGATTTTTTTAAAATTTAAAATGACATGGCTAATGACAAAATGTCAAAATTACTCCAAATATGCTCAGGAATCGCTGGTTGAAATTTAGCTAGGTACCTACTGATAAATCTGTGTAACTATGAAATCCTTCACGTGCTGAAATCTGTATAACTATGAAAAAATTTCGCTAGTTTGAGCTAGCTTGAGTTTCGCCAAAGTGTTTATGTTGAAAGTTATTCCGTCCTAAGACGTTATCAGAAGCAAACTTTGATTTTTTTTTTTTTTTTTTTTTTTTTTTATTAGAAGAAAAAAGTTATAAAATATTACAGGAAATCAAAATAAAATAAGATATTACAAAAAAGAAAAGTCCCAATAAACTACTTTTAAGTAGTTTGTCAATGGGTGCTTTTACTTTGAAGTTTTTTTTTTTTTTTTTTTTTTAAATAAAACTTATAATGCAGTTAGACATTTTTTGTGTTACGAGTACTACAAGAATGTTAATACAAACTTTTTCTTTCGGCGAGCCAATTTTTCAATATAATATTTGTTCTTACATTATTTGTACATTTTTTAATTTTAGCAGGTAACATATTTAAGCATGTAGGTATCATGTAGTCCAGCGTTCTTTGTCCATATTTGTTTAAGTGCTTAGGTACGATTAGTCCTTCATTTAACGTAAATCGAGTATTGTAAGTGTGGTCCAGTCTATTTATGTATATAGGGCTATTCATATGCTGAAAAATAATTTTATGCCACAGAATTGCTCTTACTGAGAGAATTTTAAGATTCTGGTAAAAGTACGGAACATTGTGTCTTTGCTCGTATAAACTTTTATGAGCTAATAATTTAACTAATGAATTTTGGACAGATTGAACATGATTAACATTTGTCTTACAGGAAAGTCCCCAAGCTGTAATTCCGTACCTTATAATAGACTCAGCTAATGATAAATAAATTATTCGAAGTGTGCATATTGGAACATAGAATTTAAGTTTATATAATCTACTAACAATAGATCTCAGACGTTCACAGACTTTATTTATTTGTAAATCCCATTTGAAAAAACAGTCAATAATTACACCTAAATAAACATATTCTTTAACCACTTCAATATTTTCGCATGTACACAATGCTGGGATACCAACATGTAAGCAATCTGAACCGTGTGTTTTTATTTCTGGTGTAATAATATTTGTCTTGGCATTGGGTGATCTAATATGTATCAATTTGGTTTTTTTTGCATTTATGATTAAACCAGAGTCATGAGACCATTTCAAAAGCTCAATGTAATCCTTTTGTAAGAGTTCAATACATAATTTTAAATCACTGCGAGAAATCACTAGTGCAGTATCATCCGCATATACAAAGTGTTTTACATGTTTAAAGATGTACTTAATAAAAGATACATAAATGATATATAAAATTGGACCTAATATGGAACCTTGAGGAACGCCAGCTAAAATTTTTCTTTTTTTACTTAAAGTGTTCAATAGCTTTATTTTCATGCATCGGTTGTTCAAGTAATTTTCAAATAGTTTTAGGAGCTTTCCTCTTATTCCTATGATTTCTAGTATCTGCAATAATTTTCTATGATTAATAGTGTCAAATGCTTTAGAATAATCTATAAATAAAACTAATACATGATTTTTACTATTTAGTTCATTATTTATGAAACTGGCAAATTTTTGAAGTAGCATTTCGGTACCCTTTTTTTTCTGGAATCCATATTGATTTGTATCAATAATAGAAAAATCTTCTAAATATTTTATTAATTTCAACTGAATGTATTTTTCAAGAATTTTTTCGAGTGATGGCAAAATACTAATCGGTCTATAATTACCCAATAGAGTGTGATCACCTCCTTTATAAATGGGTCTGATAATACTACATTTTAAGTCATCTGGAATTTTTGCTTCAAATAAAATTCTATTTACAAAATGGGCTATGATTGGAGCTAAAATTATTATATGTTTTTTAATATCACTCATTCTGATATTATCAATTCCAGGAGAAGAGCTTTTAAGTTGCCGCACAATGCTTTCTATATCAGAAATTTTGGCCCTTGGTAGGTACATGCTTTGAGGCATCTTCTCTGGTTCAAAAGCAGTTGTCCTGTAATTACATTTATGTAACATATTGCAAACACTGTCAGAGAAATAATCAACAAAATCATTAGTTACATTTTCTTTGGTCCGATCTTTCATCAAATATTTGGAGGCAACTTGGTCACAATTATTTTTACATTTCTTACCTAAAATTTGATTACACTCGTCCCATGTCTTTTTTGAATCTTGAAATAGATTTTTGAATTTGTCATTATAGTATGAGGTTTTTAATTTAAGTAACAATTTATTTAAAACATTTCGATAACACTTATATTCTTTTTCATAGTATTTATTTGTTGGGGCATTTTTCCAACGCTTATATAAATAATCCCTTTTTTTAATTTTATATAGTGCATCACTAGATATCCAATCATTTATGGCATAAGGTCGGCTTTTAGGTTTTTTGCTTATTATAATTGTGCTGTTTTTATACAAGTCGTCAAAATAATTTTTAATTTTTAAATAAATAACCGAACATTCGGTTTCCTTTAGAAGCGACTTCCAGTCATAATTACAAATACGTTTATCAATCTGTTTTTGCGAAAGAATTTTGACGTTATTAGAATCGCTAGAATTGAAATTATCTACCGACTTATAGAGTATGCTTACAGCTGTTGTATTATGATCGGCAATATTATAATCACATACGCACGCGGAGATTGTACTGGTTAATCCAGTAGGTAACTTTCCGCTAACTCGCACAAAAAAGTGATCTAAGCAAGAACTAACAATTTTCCCTTGAACTATTACTTCTCGTGTAACATAATTTATACATTTTTTTAAATAGTTATTAGTAAGAATATTTTCATATTTTATAATGATAGCATCATTTTTATGTAATAAATTTAAATTTACATCACCGAAAAATATTACACTTTCATTTGATTTAATATTGTTTTCAAACACATTGGATATTTCTGACAAAAATGCTTGCTTATTTAAATTCGGGGGTCGGTATATTGCCAAGACATTTAGAGTACTGTTATTTGGAAGTGTCAATATTCCAAAAACGTTCTCAAAATATTTACTGTCCAGAAATATTTGCGAAAAGGAGAGATTATTCTTTACATATAACAAAATGCCTCCACCGGATTTATGGTTTCTGCAATAGTGGTACGAATTGAAACCGGGAATATCATAAAGATTAACAAGTTCCGAACGAATTGCAGTTTCGCAAAGCATGAGTACGTCAATGTGATTTAAGCAGTCTTTAAAATAAACATGAAATAGGTCCCAATACCTACCTATAGATCTAATGTTTAGTTCCACAAAATTGAGTTTACTCGTTTCACGTTTCATTGTGTCTTGCTTACGAAGCCATTCGCACAGGTTATTTATCTTACAAAAATTTATGTCATTATCATCATCTATGAAACTAAAAGACATAATGTGTGTAACTAAAATACTTAATAACTAAAATATAAGTATGCAATTTTATTCCTGGCATTGGCATTTCATACTGATTTACGCAATTATTATAACTAATTGTTAAAATTGAAATTGACATTGAATGCATATTTAAATAAATTCGCAGCAATAATAATATCACGAATAATAATGAATAATAATAATTCATGCCCAAAAATAGTCCATCAAGGTTGACTTCAATTTGTTTTGGTGACAGTATTGAATAAACTGTCATTGTATTTCTAATGTTATAGAGAAGAAACATAGTATAAAGTATATCAATTTTGTTTTGTGTAAATAATATTTCACAAGCCTTAACACTTTGAGAACAGGCTAAAATTTGAATCCATCGTTTTTGTTTTAAAATTTTACTGAAAAATATAATTAAATAATTTTTTAATATTTCTAATGATTCTTTAACACTTTGATGGTAGGTTAATAATATTATAATGATTTTTTTTGGTTTTAACATTTTACAGAAAGTTATAACTAAATTGTAGGAAGATTCAGAAAACAATCGCATTTTATGCAAACATATAAATTTCGATATTGTGTTTTTAATATTTGAGCATACCATGAGGGCTGTCACTGTTAAG
Organism: Limnephilus rhombicus; assembly: GCA_929108145.2. Lineage (NCBI taxonomy): Eukaryota > Metazoa > Arthropoda > Insecta > Trichoptera > Limnephilidae > Limnephilus > Limnephilus rhombicus. The sequence goes on from OV815285.1 coordinate 21,457,346, forward strand.
AATTTAAAAGAAGGTGCATACCTATTCATAATTTATACGCCCTTGTGCAATAGTCATCATTTTTTTTAAATACGTACAATTTTTGCTGTTTGCTTTATGATTTGTATCGTTAGTTGACTTGAATGTGTTGTTTTGGAATTCACAATTTTTGCATTTTTCTTCTTTGTTTTTATTAGGGCAGTCTTTCCAGGGATGATCCATGGCGCAGTGTAGACACGTGGCATTCTTGTCCTTATTTAGGCAGTTGATAGCTGAGTGACCAAATTTCAAGCAATGAAAGCATTGCATAATTGGAATTGCGTCCTCCACCCGTACTCTGTAGTATCCAATATTTATTTTCTCTTTAGATATGAGATATTTCCTAAGTTTTCCACTTGTTTCGATTATGTAGTTCGTAAGATTATTTTGTCCTTTTGGTTTAAGCATTTTCACTAATTTAACTGAGTTTTTTGGATTTTCATCCATTATGATTTTGATTCCATCATTTTGTGTTTTAAATGATTCTATTATGTCTTCTTCAGATAAGTTGATAGGTAAGTTTCTTATGAATAATTTTGGGTTCTTTTTTTCTAGTTCTTTTGCGATCATGTTGTTTTTAAATACCGTATTTATTTCGTCCGTTAGTTTTTTTGCGTGATCTTTATTAGGGCAAGATATAATTAGTTTATTGTTTGATGCTTTTTGTACCCCATTTACTGCAATACCCAAATGCGATGTTTTAATTTTTTTAACTATCAAATCTCGAATATCATCAGATGTTGAATTTGTATTTTCACTTGTAACTATTAGTGAGTATTTGGCCTCTGGAATAGGTATTGAAAAGGTTGACTTATTATATGTTGTATTAACTGATTCATTTTTTTCCTTTAAATAATTTTCAATTTTTTCTGAATGTTTTTCTTCATTTAATATCAGTTTATTTTGTAGCTCAATTATTTTCTCTTGTAATTGAAGTTTTTCCTTGCACCATATTTCTTCTAGTTGGCTTATATCTTGTTCTATAATTATTCTCTGCTTCGCCTCTTTGATACTTGAGCATTTTTTAATTTCAGTTTTAATAGAGTCAATTAGTCCTTGTACGTTCCGGTCCATAATGAGTTATTTATTATGCGGGCTGTCTGGCGAATAAAACGTCAGTCAGCCTGCTAAGTTTACAACAATAATTTGTTTAACTGCTTGGCACTGTACTTAGGTGGTTACTGTGTTTATCGTAATTTCTGGGCGTGCGGTCTGCACGGCGACAGAAACGAAACTGTTTAATGTTGTTTTCCAAAAGAAACGAAACTTGTTTAATGTTGTTTTCCAAATTTTGATTGTTTAATGTTGTAAAATAATTGTTAAATCTCTGCCGACCTCAGTAGATAAATTAACATGATGATAAATAGTGGATATGTATAATGGACAGATGAACTCAAATCTCAAATGACGCCAGAAGGCTCGTGCAGTAAATATGAATATCTCAAATTGGTTTCTCAATCTCACAGTGGTAGAATTGAATTGCCACCGGTGAAAAGCTTTCCTGCTCGTATTATTGATTCATTATACTTTACTCATCATTTTTCTTCCTAAAAAGATTGGGCAAATATTTTGGTTTTCGTTAATCACAATTTTATTCATTATTGTCCAAAATGCACCAGCGGTTCACTAATGAAGGGGCTTCTTCATCGAATACGTTATTTCCAGCCATTAGCCACAAAGGAAATAATGCAACTAAGTATATAACAGAAGCATGCTGATCGATATATGGACTCAAAGTCAACATGCGATGAAGTTTCATAACACAGCAGTGTCGAATGGTGGCCGACGTTCATTAGTTTGTAAGTTGGCGTGTCACACAGTGGTACCGCTGTAATTAGCCCGAAGCGAATATCGGATATCCATATGAGAGATAGGGGGGTGCAACGATCAAGGGACCTAATTTATTATTTAAGAAACATATTGCAAAGTTATTTCCATGCCGATATCTATGGCAATATTAAGTCATTTTTGTATGTAGTACTTGATGGTGTTATGGTGTAACTTATTCATGGGTGGAAGAAAAAGACATTAAAAATCGGTTGCAAAATTAATGTTATTCTACAAATTGAAACCAATGAAAATAAATTGAATTCATAACAGCTAGTTACTTCTACTAAGCTTTGCTGTTAATATTATTTTATTCAATATTATTTTTATTGAAGTGAAAACTTCTTTGGCACCTTTGTGATTTGAAACTCGATGAAACGAAAAATAGCTACATTAAAAAGATACATACACATACATTTATAGGATTTAGCCTGCGAGAGAATGAGATACTATAATCGGTCTTCTCTTTGTGAGGTGCTTGGTAGCCTCCCCACTCTTGTCTACTTTGGTTTTCCGAAAGTTTCACTTCTACCGCGTGTCAATTGCACACTCTATTTTTTTGTTTCAATTGCAGAGTTTAAAAGTTTGGAAAAAACAACATGGCGTCTTTATCATGACTTATTTTTTAAATAATCATGTCGTGTTGCGCTTCCTCTTTCTTTAAGGCGCCGCAGCCGGGATCAAAAAGAAGAAGATGGAGAGATACGAAATTACGAATGTTAGAGGAGCGTGGTAGTATTTAAATCGATAAAATCGATGCGAAAATTGTGAAAATGTTTAATAAAACACGACTCGTTTAAAATAGAGCAAAAATGTAGCGGGGATTGTCTTAAACACATTTAAAGAAACACTGTGAATTTTTTCATAATATAACTTGTAAAATAACTTAAACAAACGTGTTTATAATAATTTTTGGAGCATACTTTGCGATTCTTTTCTATCGAGGGAATTTTATATAATTTGCGTTTCGGCGCGGGGAATGTCTAGATATTGTATTCAAGAATAACATAACATACATATTTTTTTAAGAGCTTTAAAACTTAACGTGTTTAAGGGAGATATGTAAAGAAGCGGCGGCTTAACCGACGTTTCGGATAGCATTACAGTGTGAATCATAGCGAAATTACAATGTGAAGCATTACAGTGGGCAGATGTGAAACGTTGACTAAATAAGGGGGAAGCGTAACACGGCACAATACCCCAAAAATAAATATCATATCCAACCCGACGTCTTGTCTTAGTTTTGACAGTTAAATAGAGATTTAAATCTTGCTGAAATGCGATCTGAAATTAGTTTAATAGACGAACAAATTCCAGACAAGTACAGCTGTGCTAATTTCAAAAGAGAGCCTACCCATACTACGTGACCAACTTTAAAGAATTTTTGAACCTCTGAAAAAAAATGTCCATCCTTTTGATGGCATCGCAATACCTCTTTATAAATTCCTTACATTTTAAACTGATTACCAATCGTATTCTAGGTTGCCGTTTTCAGACTACACAACATCTGTTGTTGTTAAAAAGGTACAACTATTTTGTATTAATTTTACAAGTACACTGATCGTTTTTCCTTTAAGTCCATTCCCACATATGGTGCACAGTGCACATTCATTAAACCTCGCGTAACATTTCGAAATATTGGACCATATTTTCTATTCGGATATTGTGTTACCTGTTCCATATGTACATTGCTTATATGTTCACATGACATTAGCCGTATCCTATTCAACGTCTATTGGTTTTGAAGATATTAATTTGTATTTACGTTCCTTGAAATTCTAACCTGATTTCAAATTGCGTCGAAAAATAATTGTGTCAACAAAAAAAATATCTGGTAGTGTTGTTTCGAAGTTACTTTTTATACAACTCTGCAGTAATGGGGTAGTTAAATCGAAACATTCGACTTAGAAATATTTCGATTATGTCAATTGCGATCGCAAAATAATAAACATCTATTTTCGCATTTAAAATAACGACACACATCCAAATGCTAGAAATCAGTGAGCAAAATTAAACTACCATTTAAAATGTTAAGAACAACATAAATTTCGTCGAATTTAAAATTAGCTTGATGATTAACCTCATTGTCTGATCTTTAAATAAATCACGTTCAATATAGAAAACACCAAGGACTTTTACTTAACTTTCTATAGCAATTTTTCAAAGAGATTTTAAATAAAGATAAAAGCGTAAAGCAATATAAAGATATAAATAAAGATAATGTCATATATTATTAAAGCGCCTTAGCATACACTAACTGGAGTGTAATAATTGTAACCAATAGGTATCTTGTGATTAGTAACAGGTTACTACGTATTTGCTAAAGTTAAGCAATCGGGTGGATACATTTAAAACATTTTAATTTTATATTCAACCCACATGGTATTTTTCCCGACAGTAAAATGTCGCTTGTGAAATCAATGCCCGCAATAAATAGCGTTCGTTATCACAGTGCATCGGACCTGTCGCGTTTTTTAAATGTTTTTATTTGCAATAATTATAAATATAAATAGTAAGGCTAACTGCGCATGCGAAAGTAACCATAATATAAAGGTTTCAATAAGTCACGAACTATGCCAGTTGAAGGCCCGTCAATAACGACTGGGAGAATTACATTATTACTTGTACAGGAAACCTCGACAACATAACTTTAATGAATTTTAACAAAGGTTTTACTTCAGTTAACAACTATTTCCAAATAATTATTTGGATCAATTTCTTAATATGTAAGCAGAAATCATATTGAATAAAGCAGCAAAAAACTCGAACGGCATAGAGAAAAATGCTTAGTATCATTTTCACTGGGAGCTAAAGAGCTTTGAGATCCATTAATAAATGTATTTAAGTGCCAAATAATGTCACCATAATATTTGCTGGTTCATATTTTTCAACTTAAAAAATGTTTAATTAATGAAGACATTATTAGCGAAACTCAATCGAAAATCTGAACAGAAAAATCGGAAAAAGAAACGTTCACATCTGGAACTCGAACCCAGAACCTATGACTTGCCGGGTCAGTGCTCTACCAGCTGAGCTAATGTAATAACCAACTGACGATTCGGTCATATTTAACTGTATAATTCTTTGACCAAGAACTATTAACATTATCTTCATTTACTTAACGCATATTTTATTGTCTGCTATCTAAGTTAAGATTAGTTGGTAGAGCACTGACCCGGGAAGTCGTAGGTCCTGGGTTCGAGTCCCAGATGTGACCGTATCTTTTTCTGATTTTTCTGTTCCACATTTTCGACCGAGTTTTACTAATATTGTCTTTAAATTTTACAATTTGAGGCGAGTGTTAAAAATAAAATATAAAAATTAAAAAAATGTGTTAAACGTATTGCATTGTAATTAATACTTTTATGGTGATTTTTTGTGTACTTTAGTAACTTTCTTCATTTTTTAAATTTATGACCGGACCGGTTTCGCCTTACAATGGACATCTTCAGTCTGTTTGTTTATCATGAAATCAATACTCGTTTGAAGTTTCCAAATATTTGATTGAAGACGTTTCAAGTTTATGGGATCGTTTGTTTTTTTCGCGAACGAGGTCAACATCGTTAGTTGTTTTTGGGGTTTTCCGACAGCGTTACAGTGTCCATCATTAGGGCAGATGTGTGATGACATATACTGATGATGGAAACTGTAACGCTGTCCGAAACTTTGGCTAAAGAAGGAGGTAGCGCAACACGGCATAAAACCCCAAAAACAACCAACAAAAATACTTTTGGCCGTGAAAATCTAAAATCATATCTGAGGTCAAAATGTAAATATATTTAAATATTTTATCGGCTATTTTACTTGGGAACCAACTAATCAAATGTGATGTGAAATTGCAATACCCTTAAGTACCTAGCAATTTAATTTATTGTGCGTATTATCACGCCAATTAAAGATAAAATCGACAATTACCGTTGATACTGACGCACATGAGAGGACTAGAACCGTTATTATCATTAATACATGTATCCGTTATACTATCAATATTATCTTTAATCGCTTCCATTGTTGATTGCTCAGCCATTGAAATCTTACACTTCAAAATGTATAATAAGTGTCAATCAATTACCTATTTCTGATTGTACCCAAGTACATTTAACACTACTTAGTGCTAGTATTATTTGATAAGAAACGCACCATTTGTATTTTTCTTCTTTAGGTTTGAATGAAAGCTATAAGCCCCAAAACAATAGATTCATATCTTTACACAAATCTTTTCGCAATCATTTATTTTGGAGTTCCACAAGGAACCCTATTGGGACTACTTTTAAATACCATATGAATTCTATTTTTCTACATAACGGCAATACTTCCCGATTAAATCGTCATTATGGGAATTTTCTGAATGAACCTATTTTTAGAGTGTTGACGCAATAATGATTGTTAATTTCTACGACAGGAAAATTGTTGTGGTAGAAATTATTGTCGTGGAGTTCCACGAGGAATCATTTATGAGCCATTTTAAAATATTAATAATTTCAAACTGTGCCACTAAGCCACGGAGACAAAGTGGTTAAGCTTATTATTTATTCAGTCTGTCTACGGAGCTGAAAATGGTGAGAAATATCTACGGCGTTACAGGTTTAGGTAAACCACTTTTTTCCTCTGGACTCTAGACATAATGTAAGTCACTGGTCGGGTTCCCAACGCCTACGGTTAGCATTGGTCATATGCCTCGTACTTCAGACGCACGCCTAAACAAGTAGATAAATATGCTGACTAGTTTTCGGTTGGTTTAAAATCAAAGAATCGGTTTTTTATTTCCAACATTTTCTATGTACTAATAACATAAAACTGGTTCAAATATATATATTTTTTTAAATTATTTAAATCATACAGAGATTTACTTCACAGCCCATGTCATCTTAGGGGTGCTATGAAGGGGGTATTTTTAAGGAGTGGTAGAAATAAACATGTTTCTTAAAGAGGTAAAATAAATATTCGATAGTGCAGTCATAGTTAGAGACTATTCAGACACTGCTAATAATCAATTCATTTTTCTGTAGGGAGTCACAGAAACGATTCACCGCCACACACTTCTGTTCTGCACCTACCTTTCTTCAAATCACATTCATACATCTTCCCATATTAATTTATCTAGTTATGTTATTAAAAAAATTTATAATATCTTCTTCCGATTCTTGACATGACCTCAATAAAATATTTGATTATAGAATGAATGGCCTGATTTGTCATCTAGTCAAGTGCCAGTCTGTGCATTTGACTTAAATATTCAAAATTTTATTGACGCGGATGTTTAGATTTCACCAAAAACTATATTGATGTTAGTTTACAATTTACTCAACTCCAAAAAATAACGTACAGTTAGTCGATATCATAATTCGACCCAAAAAAGGTGAGATTTGTAAGTTTTCAAATTACAACAAGTTGCCTACTTTCAGCTTATATATTATACGATCATGGCTAAATCAAAGTGCTTTTATGAGCATCAATTTGAATAAAATTGTGCAGGCCTTGTACTGTATAAGGTGGGTTTTGATGGTTATGAAGACTTGGTAGTATTTATGAGATCGTTAAACCCATCCAATATATAGCCAACTTAATAATAACAACAGCCACAAATGCTTCTTCATTCGGTGACCTGAACCCAATCTATGTCAAGGAATTACATTTACTTCATTATGTGGGTGATTGTTATGTGAACACATTATTATATGTATCTGTGGAGTATTAATAAAAGTCTTGAGACATAAAATACTATCATTCGTAGCATTTAAGTAATCCGAGAATTTTTATTGAAATACTTACAATGGCGTCGTAAAAACCGAGTTGCACGAAGATTTCAACACAATTATTTATGATAATTTTTCTCGAAGCATTCAGTAATTTGGAGTTTATTGAAAATTCTTTAATTTTGATGTAATTTGATGTTATATAAGTATTTTAATTATTTCCTTGGTGCGTTGTTTATTTTGCGGATTTATTGTGCGATGCAATCGATTTTTTTAAATGCATTTCCTCAATTTCATCATTTATTTTAAAAACGAATTATATGTACATCAATTTCATAATCCTCATTGTAATCAAACAAAAAATATTTGATTACAATGAGGAGTATTTGTTGAATATTTTGTTAATCAGTAGATGTCAAATTCCATTTGCAATGTTTTTCTAACTGAAAAATAAGGAACAAACAATATGTCATATACCCTGTGTAATTGTTTAAGAGTTAAATCGATATTTTAAATGTCCATAGAACATAACTGATATGCGTTCTTAAGAGTTAAATCGATATTTTAAATGTCCATAGAACATAACTGATATGCGTTCTTAAGAGTTAAATCGATATTTTAAATGTTCATAGAACATAACTGATATGCGTTGTTAAGAGTTAAATCGATATTTTAAATGTTCATAGAACATAACTGGTATGCGATCTCAAGAGTTAAATCGATATTTTAAATGTCCTTAGAACATAACTATAATTGTTAAAATAATAATTGTTTGATTTTATGTCTAAAAAAACATATGAAAAGCGGAGTTCACGGTTCTAGAGTCTTCTCTGTTCCATCACATAGATTTTCGTTGGTATATTCTGTTTGTTTTTAAAGAAAAAATCCCTGAGGTTCGAATATAATATTTTTTTGTTTTATAAGTTGGTTCTGCTAATGGTTAATACGCATCTTTATTTGAAAACCCCATCGCAGTTTTTGAAAGTAGGTTGAGCCTTGGCACGCCTAAAAATGGAAATTTTCTACAGTTCTACCAACATTAAGCATTTAAATGCAAATATTATCTATTGATCTTTGGAAAGTTTCTCAAAACTATTGTGGTGGGAGTCAGTTGGGCTACAAAAGTTACATTGACAAGTCCTATTTTGGTTTGACAATAGTACAAGGCACAATAATACCGTATGCACTTTGAACTGAATCATTGTGTCAAGCGGAAATGACACAAAGTAAAGCTATTTTTTTAATAATAACATTCCTAAGAGTATTATTTGTAAAATACTAACATTTTCCTCCACTAGCATCAGAAGCGATAATAATGCCAGTTCTTCGGTTTATATTCCAAATATAGATAGAACAAATAAAGCATTCCCGTCTGGCGGAAGTTAAGTGTTCTAAAGATGACAAATCGCAGATATCTGTGATAGTTCGAGCTAAGTAGCATAGATGGCTCTAGTGCTAGTAGTTCATAAAGTTTATAGAGTTATCCAAGAGATGTCTTTAGTATAAAGGTTCGCTCATCCAATATCAGAAGTGAGGTGAGCTTGTATTTAGGTTTTTACTGAGAGAGAGATTTTGAGAGCATGAAAGAACGGACATTAGTCTTCTGACTCTTTCCCGATTTTAAGTGTTTCTAGTCTAAATAAAGAAAAAGTGTTTTAAGTGAGAAGGGAATTTTTAATAACAAAAACCATTCACAAGTATCTAAGGGCTTTAGACCAGCCCAGGTAGCTACCGGACTCCATAGATGGGGACACTTTCGATTTTTACAGGATCAGAAAAATCTACTTTTAATACTATCTGCGAGCTCTGTAAACCACGCCCGGCTTCCAGGAGACTCAACTCTGGTTGTATCCGACCAGGTCACATCGATATTTATATATGTTATTGGGTCTTGATCCAGCTTTTACGAGCTGCACAAGTTTCTGCGACATGTTCTGGGTCTCCACTAGAGCACTTGACTGCTAAGCTAATAAAAAATGGTAACTTATTGAGCAAATACAAAACAACGTTACATATTATTGAAGCAGGGTCAAGACCCCTCAATAAAAAAGTTGATAAACAGAATAGTAAAGATTTAGAAGCGTGATTACAGTCAAATAATATACAAAGCTTGAGGGATTGATGTTGATGCCCACAGGCGAAATTATGAAATTTACAGCATTATGTGCAAGATATTGAGAAATTAGGCTATTCCAGTGTTGCATCGAGAGCCGAGTGCTTTATGGCTACTATTAACATTATTCAGATACAAATCTAATATTCACACGAATGTTTTAACGACGGTTAATTTTACTCGAAATATAATAATATTTTAACAGTTTCTTTCAGGTTATTCACCTTGTTCAAAATAACGACTGAACCTTGTTCACCCACTGCGCGAATGTAAAATTTACAGTTTGACCTAAAATGGCAAATATATCATATCGCTAGTTCGCAAGCGATGAATTAATTATAAAAATACAGGTATTCGTTTGGAGCGATTATTTCTTTGATGAAGCAACTCCAGTTGCGGAAAGAAACCGTGTCGATGTTGGGAAATGCAGCAAAATGAATAAAATCGATCGAGTGCAGTTGTCGATAACAATATTGGCGATATTATCGTTTCGCGGCATTGCCGTAGCAAATTAAGTTGGTTCGTTGAAATTTTGTTTTCCTAGTTACACGGTGCAAGTTAAGTTGTTTATAGAGATTTTATCGGAGTCAGAGGTGATGAAAATGGTTTGATTACTACAACGAAAACCAAATTAAACAAACACCAAGGAATAAATTATTATATCTGCTTGTACATTAGTTGTATTGCTTTCCTACTGACCGGATCTCGAAAGCCGATTCTGCGAAACTCATTTGCAAGCCGGTCTGTTTGTTGTGGTTTTAGAGCATAAACAACATTGATTGATCAGAAAATACTGCAAATTGTTATCAGTGTTTACGTTTGACACCATCATAATAAGAACCTACTTGAAACCGAAACAATAGGCAATCGCGATTTAAAATATTGCTAAAATGCGCATACAGAAAATCACAAACCAAATTGAAATCATATTATTATAACAGGTGACGACTTATATCAAAATAGAAAAGAAACGTTTGAATTCCTGATTCGTGCTACAACTCTTAGAGAGGCCTTGTTGCCATTCTCCTACCAGCTGTTTATTGCCCATATATGCATTGTTTAGGTCTACCATCGCTTTATCGTCTTGAAGGCTTTTTTAGGGAAAAAAACTTTTTCCTTCCTTGAAACATACACAATTAATATTGGCGATATTCAAACAACGAATGAACGCTTTTATTATTACCGTGACGATTTAAGGTTACGGAACCGTGACGGCAAAAAAGGCAATAAACATACGTTTCTTATCGCTATAATGCTGCAGCTCATACACAATGTACGTAGATCTGCTTCCTCCAAAGGAAAAAGGTGATCATTTTCTTGCATCTATCTCACACACCGCACCGTGACGTCTCCGTAGACCTCAACAATACTACAAGCCATGACGGTAGTTTTGAAAGTATGGAATATAGTTACAATGATAATATTGAAGTTAATAATTCCAAAAATTAAAAAAAAGTCAAATGTTAATCCGTTGATGGTTTTGCTTTTGTTCTTAAACATATAATGCTGCAGTTTTTCATACACACTAAATAAGAACAGTCGAAAATGAGACAAACGGTGGACGTATGTCTGTACCCCCCAAGGTAAACATACAATCAGTATCATACATCTCCCTCACACGCATAAAGAAAATTAAACGCAAGGAAAAAGTAGTTTTTTGGAGGAAACAGTCACACGTATTTTGTGTGTCTCATCTTTTGTCTCATCATTATTTGATGTGTAAGAAAAAACTGCAGCATTGCAGCGATAAGGAACGTATGTTTATTGTCTTTTTGCCGTCATGGTAACGTAATCCTGAATCGTCGCGTAAAAGCGCTCATTGATATTATAATAATAATAAATTATAAAGTTATGTCACGAACAATAGAGATAGAAGCAACAGCAGATACAGAAATAGACATAGAAAATATATGTATGATTTTCATGGTTCGCTGCTTAGTAGGCACTTTAATATTTTAAATTTTATGAGTGTATTTTTCTAACTAAAACCTACTTTAAATGTTAAATTTGTAACTGTTATATTAACTATCGCCTTCATAATATTTATAAATAGTATTTTGACTTCTGACCCGGGCTGTTTGCTGTTTATTCTCAGAGTTGAAAAATTTGTTAAAAGCAACTAGCCACGCTGTACCGTAACGCCTTCTCAGAGCGATAAAAGATAAAATCTAATTCATTTGATGTTCTTCAGTTCTGTACTCGAGTCACGAAAAAATGTGTATCTCGGAGGATCTCGAGTCTTGTATGTTCTCAGGTGTTTCTCATTGTCATTCGTCCCTCGTGCCGGAGGAATTCTGAAAGTAACATCGACAGGGCGATCTCAGGTCACGTTGATCTCACAGCAGTTTAGGTAAAAAAAAAACGCCATCAATCTGATGGCTCCAGAAGAGAAAATAAACGAAGAAGCAAATGAGACAAATAACATATTTAAAAAACATGGTGAAACCATTTAGACCAAAGCTAGTCAGAAAAGAAACCAGGAATCAGATGAGGCATTTTATAATCTTTCAAACGACCACAGAATAGTGGTGTCGATCGATGATTTCCAATATCCTTAAGTATGATATGATTTGAGATTTTCACGGTCAAGCCTTTCGGAAAGCTTGGAGTCCGTAATCAAACGCATCAAGCGTGCCCAACTACGGAGGCAATTTAAATCCACAAAAACCTCATAAATGTTAAAAGGGACGACGCTAAGCTTTATTCATAGTATCCGGTATTCTCTCTCTTTCTCTCTCTCTCTGACTCCAATGAAGCTACAGCCCATATCGAGCCTTAGCCTCCCGCAACATTCGCCTCCAACTCCTCCTGTCCTCAGCGGCTGACTTCCAGTTTGGTACCTGGAGAAGCTGTGCTGCATTCCCTCTTACCTCGTCTTCCCACCTCACTCTGGGTCTTCCCACTTTTCTCTTTCCACCAATTCTTTTTGGGACGAGTTCCGGCATTCGGCATTCTCTGTACCTGCCCAGCCCATCTCAACCTGAGAAGTCTCATATATGCTGAAATGCTAGAAGCCTGAAATATATAATACAGTTCTTTGTTGTGCCGGATGCGCCACTTTCGCCCTCTTTTACTGGTCCACATATTCTTCTCAGCATTTTTCTTTCAAAAATATCCAGCATTTCAGCCATTTTTACCGTCAATGTCGGCGCCCCACATATCCATATGCCAATATCATATGCCAATACAGTTCTAACAACTAACAATGGTCTTATATATGGCTATTTTGGTTTTTCTGTGGACATACTGGCACCAAAGAGAAGTATGTTTTGTTGGGTGCTGTGATTTTCCTTCTGATTTCTGCTGGATCCTCGTTGATCTCTATCAGACTGGAGCCCAGGTAGGTGAATTGATCGACCAGTTCGTATGAGTAGTTATCTTGAAATTGTGCACTACCTCTTCTTCTGTGTGAAGGGTTCATGCTCTGTACCATCATTTTAGTTTTGTCAGCGTTAACCCGCAGTCCTACTTCCCGTGCTGCTATTTCTAAAGGGTCGAAGAGCTCATTAATGACTGAAATTGATCTTCCGATAATGTTTATATCATCCGCATATCCGATAACTTGACTAAACTAAATGGAGAAAACCACATTAAGAGGATTAATGCTTGCAACACAGTATCACTTCTGCATACATAAACAAATACTTCACCACAATCTATAAATGATTGACACTGCAACGCAGGCAGTAATGTTGGTTAAAGGAGGAACCGTAATAACGGCAAAATAACCCAAAAATTAATCATGATAATCTTTAAGCACATTCGAAATGTTCTCATCTTAGTTCAATAGAAGAAACATAATTATTGGATGCTGCGCATATTTCCAAGTAAGTCCATGCGAAGGTGTAACTATTGTAACTGATCGGGAGATCATAACGGTGTGGGAGGAACAGAAATTGATATTATGGTGTGACTTATAATCGGCTTTAGCGGTCATAAAGACGAAGTAAATAATTGAGAATAATCGATAATTTTATCACGTAATCCCCTGATCGGAAAAGGAATTACAAAATCTCCTATTGTCTTTTTTCTAACCAATGATAACTAACACAACATTTAAACTTTAATTTGGTAGAAAACAGTGCCGGAATCTTTTTGACTCGCAATATGAACACAGCGTTTCTTTACGTTTCACTCAATTTGCGTGATATTCAAGTTTTCTGTAAGTAACAAAAACATTAATCAAGCAACGGTTATTATTAAAAAGAATAAGAAAGTGTCCTGATTGTTTTTAGAATCAACAATTTACAAACAAAACTTCACTAAAGACACAGAAAATTGGCTTCTGAAAATTGGGTATACTATAATCAAGAGAAAATAACTATAGTTCGATAGCATTCTGACACGGTTAATCCAACTTTTACTTTAGCTAGAAACATACAAATGATGCGCATCGCTAATCGCACACAAGAAAAGTAGAATATTGTACTTCATGACACCATTTAAAACTACTAGACGTATAAAGTACGCACTTGTTCTAACAACAACGCTAGTACAAATAATAATAGCGATTAAACGTGGTTTAGAAAAGCTCCGGTCAAAGAAAACTCTCTTCGGCGAGTTCTTCACATTTAAGAAGAGTTAGTTAGTCGTAATTTCTGACGTTTCACGTTGCTTTCTTTGCGCAGAACCTGTTTGTATTTACGCAGAGAGCTGTGAGTGTAATTTCAGTTTTGTTTCGTTGGCACACCTGCGGTATGGGATAAACCAACGTCCATCAGCAGCCGAAGGTTCTGCAGAGGTATGGGTGAGTGTTATTTGAACGGGAAGAGGCATTTGAGATGAAAGCACCGCTCGGTCAGATCTCGGAACAAATATTGTTATTGAAATCAAACACAAAGGGAACAGGTATAATAAGTACGGCTCGAAAGTGTTACGATCCTAATGGATACAACCTTTTTTTGTTTGTTTAAATGGTTCCACGTATTTTAAAACATATATATTTTATTAATGTAGATACACAACACGACAACGGTTTAACAATAAAAATTACAAATTATAATTATCAACCGTCCAAAAACAGTGCATAAACAAGCAAGTTAAGCGCTAAACTTTAATTCCGACACGTTGATACAGAAATCATCGCAATAAGCGAGTTTAAGGTCCGAAAAGCGGCATGCATCCCCGCCTTCACCTTTCTCTGTCGCAATCACGGACATATGAATATATCTAGACCTGCCCTAAGTGATAAAAACGTAATATTTCCCCCTCCCCATGGAACCGGCTATAAGCTCCGCCTTGGCGCCAGCTCGCTCCATGGGGAGGGGAGAGAATCTAAAATATGTGACGTCATCATTCTTGTAGTGACCAGCGCGAAAGTAACGTCTATACGTTTTACGAAATATCACGCCAAAAACGGCAGCTTGCGCTATACATTATAGGTACATATTATATAGACATAGCGAATGTGGGCGGTTCTCCAGTGTTCTCGACGCTGGTTACAGGGGTAAGTAAATTATGAAACATTTGTAATAGTGTTTTAACTAAACACGGCAACAAAATATTGCCATGTGTATTGGGGCGAGTCTTTTTGCGGCGAGCATTTGGCCTTAGCAAATATGTTATTATCGTGGCAAGCAATTCGCGCTCCCATGTAAAAAGGTCTATTCATTGAATTCTGATGTCTATGGTCGCAATAAATGTTTTAAGCATCTTTCTCTTTCGCATACGGTCATTGTAAAGTCAGTAAAGTACCTGCGCGAGAATGGATCGTATCAAATTGTAAATGTAAATAAAACAACTAAATGTAAATTAAGACTCTGAATGTTTTTTATAATTTTTAAAAGAAATTTGGTTTCTTTTTTGTCACAACATTCATCTAATATTTCTAATTTGAAATATTCTGGGCGTTTCTTAAATTCAGTAAGCAGTATGAACAATCCGGTTCTATGGGAAAATGCCCGAGTTGTCTCTTACTTTATTTTGTGAATCTCATTAAAAATTCCTGCCCGGGACCAGTTGAAATATCGGCTAAGTTTGGATTGGTGAAAGCCGCCGTTACAACTTTTGAGTAAAGAATTTGTCTTGTGTGAGAAAACTTAATAAGTTTGGTCAGTACCCGAAGTAAGATAATATCTTACCGCAAAAACAGACGTATGGTATAATCCAATAATAAAATTTCATTTTGTGTAAATTTAATTCTGAAGCCATAAAACTATGCTCCAAGTTTAAAAATATGAAATATGAGTTTTAGCGAAACGCCTGAACATAAGGCTGCTCAAGTAACCCTTTAAAAGGGTTAATTCCCGTCTTATAATTTATAGTAAGGTTTCAGACTACTTGGGCCCTGTTCCGATGGCCAGTGGCATTACGACAATCGAACAATCGCCAAGGGGCCTATAAACTAGAATAAAAGCTACTTTTTTTACACAGCATTTTTATATTGCGTTTTAATTCAAGGGCGCTACACAAAGCTAGAATTAACTTGTAGTACCATAAAAAAGAGCAAAAATAAAGTATGATGGTGTATAGTTTAGGTATGAAAGTAGGTACTTTAAAATAACTTTTTTAACATACTTTTTTATTAATTAATTTATGGACCGAGCGTAGCGAAGTTCTAGGTTCTAGTTCTCGCTCGATTATTTGACATTTTTTTAAATATATAATTTTTAATTTCACTTTGGTTTTCTTGATTGAATGAATGTATGAATGAAGTGGAATCTTGGAAGTGGAAGTTAACGCACTTTCCAACATCCGATAAAGCTGAAACTCGGCACATACACTCGTTGTCAATGCCAATATATACTATCAACTTTTGGTGGGAATGACGTACAAATAGGCATAATGACTTTTCTTTGAAAAAAAAGTAGAATTCTTCATTTGAAATAAATTAAATGTTAACTAAATAAAATATAATAATATGTCATTGAAGAAGAAGAAAAAACTAAACTATTAATTAAACTATTATCTAAAGAATCTAAACGATATTATCTAAACGAAACATGAAACAGAATATTTCTCTGTCCCATATCGAACTAAAATAATTAGGTCCAAATGGCCGTGTTGGTTAAAGATCTGTCCCGGTTAGACAAGAGATCCTGGGATCGAGACCCAGTTGCAACCGTTACCTTTGTATTTTTTGTCATGTTCTGTTTAACGTCACATTTAGATTTGTCAGCATTATCTTCGTGTTCATTGGTGGGTGTAACCTTCAGAATTTATTCCAATAAAATTGAATATCAAAGTATGGTGTGTATTTGAGTACTTACTTAAAATCTTACGATTACGTAGGAAATTTTATACTTTTTTGGATGCGAGGTCTACTGTTTATAATGGATATGAATTTATCTCTCCGAAGAGATCATTTTTGAGGAATGTGTAAGTCTATTTCAAGCTTTAAGTTCGATACTCCGAAAGCTCGATCAACGAGCTCAGTATCTGAAGTGCTTTATGTTTAACTACAGTGCACTTATACTCATAATCAAATAATATCATGGATATGGTTGATTACTAGCCACAGCAATAGAGGAATTGATAAGTACCGACTGCGACCCCGGGTAGTTACTGTTTTAAAATTAACTATAATTTATAATGCATAAAATGGTGTTTTTTTCTAGGCTAAAAGTCGCATCAATATCGTAACTGTGCCTAATACATAGCTGGATTCATTAACATATCAAATTATCCAGCACCAAGCCCAAATGTAGAATACATTATTATTTCTAGGCGTGTTATCAGGAGCGCATATTATGGAAACGGTGTGGGAGAAGCAAAAATGGGTTAGGTTAGGATCATTTACATAATTACTTAGAGGCAGGTAGGGTTAAGATAGGTATGTAGTATATCATATACTCGTACCCCAAGCACTTCACAAACCACGGATGTGGGGATGAGTGGTTCATATTTAAAGTATGAACGATATAAACATACAAAAGCATAACCATAAGGACTTGTGTATCTGATGGGCGGTAATCTCAGCGATAGACAACCGGTAATTTAAAAATAGGTTACTCCATTTTTGGAATTATTTATACTGGTAATTCTGTGAAAAAGTAAGTTTCTAATTTTCTCTTATTTAATTCAAAATCAAAAATATCTATATTTCACAAAACTAAGTACATACTTAGATACCTTCATAATTAATTGTCAAACATATAAATATATATAAATAAACTTTTTTATCAAATTAGGAATTATACATTTTTTCCCAAATAAACGTCTGTATGTTAATGATAATAATTTAATTAAACTTTCTTTATTTAAATAAATGAAGACAATATAAGCGAAACTCAATCGAAAATCTGAAAACAGAAAAATCAGAAAAACATATTGACACCTCTGGGACTCGAACCCAGGACCTCTTGCTACCGCGCTAACCACTGCGCCACGGTGTCGATATGAAATTCGGTCATGTTTAACTGTACCATACTTCGACTAAGAACCACCTACATTATCTTCATTTTCTTTAACGCATATATTATTGGCAACTATCTTTATATATGATTGCAAGATTCAAACCCGAACTAAATGCTCTCTAGATAGTGTCTGGATAAATCTTTATCCATTTTATTTAATATGCGACATCTATTGACTTTTCTGCAAGTCTAGGATGAATATTTTATTTTTTATTTTTAACTTTATGAGTAAAACCTCAAATTGTAATATTTAAATAAATGAAGACAATATAAGCGAAACTCAATCGAAAATCTGGAAACAGAAAAATCAGAAAAACATATTGGTAAACATATTATATTATACATGGGTTCGAGTCCCAGAGGTGTCAATATGTTTTTCTGATTTTTCTGTTTCCAGATTTTCGATTGAGTTTCGCTTATATTGTCTTCATTTATTTAAATATTACAATTTGAGGTTTTACTCATAAAGTTAAAAATAAAAAATAAAACTTTCTTTAATTCAATATTCAGGTAGATACCAGAATATTGAAAAAATGAAGTAAATAAACACGATGATTTCACATTCAAAAAAATAGTATTTATTGAATCATTATCACGGTCACCACCTTGAACCGGAAACGGAACGTACAAACAAATTTACAGACAGGCGAAAAGCAAAAGGTTGAGTTAAAACATTTCTTCGGAAACATATATTGACATAGTATAAATAAAAAAAATTGTTTTTTTTCGTTGTGTGAATACCAACAAGTGCTAGAGATACTATAACATACCTACCCAACTAGGGTGTGTTGTGAGGATAAAAGTGGGGGGTGGTGGAGGAGAAGGAGATGGAGATGGGAAGAGAAAGATGACGAAATACCTTGCTATTCAGATCTGGTCACCAAACACGGCCAAAGTCATATCAAGCAACGTTTCAATTCTGAATAGTGTTCTTTCATCTCTTCAATAATTGATTGCATATTTCAAACCTTTCGCGACTGCTAAAACAAATGGCATAGATAGATACCTGAAAATAACTGCGAAGACTTATAAATTCCAGTCAATAGAGCTCAGTATAAACCATATTGTCTTAAATCCGGAGCTTTCACACTGCAATCCGGGATTACAATTTGGGACGCGGGTATGGGTACCGCCGCCCCGGGAACCATTTATTGGATAACCTACACCTCTGCCATAGGTCACCCCGAGTGGTTCGCTACGTTTGGTGACTTAACAAGGGTGCCCGGGTTCATGGGATGCGGTTTGTCTAGGTCTTGGTGGCGGATACGTTTGCCCAACCACTGCGTGGCGGTCTGGATCGGAGGATACTGATTGAGGGAGGCCTTTTGACCTCTCCAGCCGGATTCTCCCGACCCTTCGCCTTGCACCGCAGTGTGAGGAATATATTCATACGTCACTCCTGGCCACACTGACCCCCAGATTCCTACCCACCCCTCATACCTTTTTCCTTCCCATATCTTCTTCTCCTTCCTTTCCCTTAAATAACCCTCCACACAGCATCCTCAAAGATGACATAGGCCCCTAGGGAAATTGTTATCCTCGGTGCCACCTGTGTGGAGCTAATGTAAAAAAAAATCAAATAACATCTTTGTAAAGAATATCTATGGATAGGTCCTTAAAAATATGGTAAAGCACGATTTTATTTTAATAAAAATTTCTTCATTTAAAGTGCTGCATCACAAACAGCTGTGCTTTAAACAATAAGTCTTGTTATCAGCGTACCAATATAATAAAAATAATTATATTATCGGGTGAATACAAAATGGTTGCGTACCCCTGAAAACCTTTTTAGTGGTGTGAGACACATCCTCAAATCATACGAAGGGTCAAAGTTATGCGCATCTTGTGTGATTAATGTTCATTCATAAACCCAACTAAATACACAGGGGTGGATCTTTGGTCATTAAACCCAACAAGTAACTGTTGAACCCGAAACCATTAGCCTTATTGGATTATAATGAAACCAATTTGTTAAATATCTTTTGTAAAATACCTATAACCCTTTTCAGTTAAAGCTCTAATCAATTATTTTTTTTTAAATATTTTGTTTTCGTAAAATTTTGTAATCTGTATTGAAGAAAAAACTTGCTCAGACCAGTGAAAAATAACCAAAAATTATAATTGTGTGTTAGCTAAGATGCGCAGACACTTGGAAAATCACGGAATCTGATCGGATCAGTCAATTTGGGGAGCTGGTGTGGTTACCGCCGCCCCGGGAACCATTTATTGGATAACCAACACCTCTGACATAGGTCAAGCCGGATCGGTAGAGAATGGTTGAGGGAGTCCCTTTGACTTCCAGCTGCACTCTTTCGGAACATCGCCTTGCACCGCAGTGGGAGGGATGGATTCATACGTCTGTCACTCCTGGACACACTGCCCCCAGATTCCTACTCACCCCTCATATCCATTCCTTCCCAGAACTTCCCCTCCTTCTATTCCTAAAAAGACCCTCCACACAGCATCCCCAATGACATAGGCCCTGAGGGGAATTATTGAAAAGCTGCTGATGTAAAATAAAAAATCTGACTCTCACTCATCTGAATTCTTGTTATACATCAGTACTAATTTTGAAAATAAAACTTTCCTTATAAGAGGAATGTGGTGAAGCATTTTGCTATTGATACCTTGTGTCCGAATAAAACAAGGCTATAGCTATTTCAAGCAACTTTTTGGTTCTTTATGGTGGTCTTTAACCAGGACGAAACTGAAAGTATCTATTATAAAATAAAATCTCTATCGATGCAATTTTTGTTCTGTCTTCAATTAGTAGGTCAACAAAATTGAGTGGCCAACGTCAGTTCCATCATGAGCTGTGGGACATTTAAAAATAAATTGAGCACAGGTGAAAAGTCTAAATTGTGCTTAAACTCGTATGAAGCAGGGTAGTTAAGTATCAGACCCTGACAGTGAGAGCTTCGTTGCAACTTCAATTTTTCTTTAAGACGCCGTTACCCGAATTTCTACCGTTAATATTTCTTGCAAACCCCCCCTTAAACATTTGAAGTTTTTAAGCTCTTAAAAAATATATGTTATTTTTTAAGATAATATCTGGATATTCATCGCGCCGAAACGCAATTATGTAAAATTGCCTCGATAGAAAAAAAATCGCAAAGTATGCTCCAAAAATTATTATAAACACGTTTGTTTCAGTTATTTTACAAGTTATATGTATGAAAAAAATCGCAGTGATTCTTTACATACTGTTTAAGACAACCCTCGCCAGATTTTTGCTCTATTTTAAACGAGTCGTTATATTAAACATTTTCACAATTTTCGCATCGATTTTGCCACTTTAAATACTAGCGCTCTCCTCTAACATTCGTTATTTCATATCTCTCCATCTTCTTCTTTAGTTGTTAATGGGAAAGAGGGAGAGGTTACAACTGATCAGTAGTATGTCTAATGTTACTTCCAGTAGTATGCAAAAAATGTTGTTAGTATTAGTCGTTAAATCACACCATTTTCCACCACCATACATCATCGTTGATTCTATTCTTAGAAATACAGTAAAATAGGAAATAAAATAAAGATATTAAAGCTAAAGTTCAGGGACTCCGTCTCTGTCGTAATGTTATTATATTTATCGTCTCCTTGATGTTGGTTTTTCTTATTTCTATTTGAACATCTCCAGATAGGACAGGGACAGGATACAGGTTTGGGTGTGAGAAGGAGACTTCGTGTGTGGTTGGAAAAATAAATAAAATAACATCGTAAAGCTCTTCCGACAAAGTGGGACATCATAACGATGGAAGCTTCGTGATGATTTCTATATGCATTCTGATACTTACCTACCTGTTTTTCTTCGCTAATAATATGTTAAATAAGTATGTTCTTAATCGTTTTAAAGGAAGAAGATAGGCAAAATGGCGTGATTACATATAAAACAGCTATCTTAAAAGGCTAAATCTATCTTTCGTATGCCATTCCCTGTAGAACAGTAAGCATTCGACCATAATAAAAAAGAAACAAGTGTGCAGTTAACATGCGGTAGTAGTGAAACATTCAGAAAACTAAAGAAATGAAAGGAGTTAAAGAAAAAATGGGGAGGTTACAAAGCACCGCGTAAAGAGAAGACCGACAGGCTACGAAGAACCGCGCAAAGAGGAGACTGATCATTCTATCTCATTCTCTCGCAGGCTAAATCCTAATGAAGGTATTTGTCTCTTTTTAGTGTCTTTTCACAACGAGTTTTAAATCACATGTCGATTATTTTGATTAAATAGTGGTGTGTACAAAGTGATTAATGTTCATGCAACTTTTTAAAATTATGTTAAAATTGGTTAATCTCTTACGTTTTTAACCCTTCTTCCTATCTTTTATGTGTTATAATTTAGAAATAACTCACTAACCATGAAGTTGTTATCTACGCAGGATGACAGAGAATGCATTTCCAAACAACTCTGTATTGGTAATCATTCTAAACTGCATCGTTCACTCTTTCTGTCTTTCTTCTTTGACCCTCTTTCTTCTTAGTTCTTAATATACACTTTCGTTTATATTTTATTCAAATCACCATCTTTTCTGCGTCCAATCACTCTGAATATCCGAAACATTTGAAAATGCGTTTATCATACTTACCTACACAGGAATTGGAACAGCATTTTTGATTAATTTGGTTAAATATTTAAAATTAAGAAATTCTTACCATTTCCTCATGAATGAGTCCTCGTAATAAAATCCAACTTTTTTCTCACGATTTTTATTCACTTTTCTTACAAAAGAATATTATTAGACTTTTATGAACAGCAGTTTCAAATTTTCGAACACACTCTTAAATAATCTTTACAATAGAACAAATGTGTTCATGATTTGAACCAACTAATGTGTGCATAACATAGTTATTTTTCTATGGCAACAGTAACAAGTCACATTTCTTTTGTGATTCAAATTTTGAATTTAGAAGGCCGCATTGCTTTGCATGACAATTATTATTTTTCCGGCAGAAGATTTGCATACAAACATTATGGATTGTTCTTTATTTAAATGACCAAAGTAAGTACTTATTTCCGTACATAGATTTTTCGCTTTATTTACTCAGTAAAATAATTACAATCGTACGGCAAGCAATTCGATGATAAGCTGGTATTAGGTAGGTAAATTAATTTTATCTATGATTCACAGGTTTATCAGATAAAGTGTGAATTAATTTGGGATAAGATTTTAAGAGATTTTTAATAATATCATGATAAGATATTTACAGAAATAAACCGGCGTAAACCATAAGTTCGTAATTTATTATTGTCGGCGAAAATAACTTAATAGTGGTTAACCACAATAATGCATTGTGATTATTATTTTAAATAAAATTTTATCGATAATGTCACATGATGTATGACTAGTTATCAACAAGAAATCACATGACTTGAATAACATTATGAACATTTCAAAAGTGGAATTGTCAAAGGGGATTTCCGTAATTTGTGTGTGCAAAGAAGTGATATGTTAGTTAAAGTTGTACCAAAACTGTATCAAGTTATACAACAAACCTGTAATAACAAATAATATCACTTTATATACCGGCCTCTTCCGCACTACCGTTACTCCTCACAAAAAAGAAATCAAAAGTTAAAAAAAATGGGGGCACATTCGAAGTGGAACGAAAGGTTGATTCGCTGCATAAAATTCACAAAAGATTCAAACAAATCGATAAGCACAGCTTTTACTCACTAAAGAAAATGTTCGATATTCCAACTGTCAGATTTCAAAATCGGAATAAACATAAGTCACAAAACCATCCCAACACTCACTTATTTATTATTATTATTTCAACGGTCAATGATTCGATCGCAAATTCGAACACGATTCAAATAGAATTTCACTTTTTCCGAAATATTGAACAATCAAATGCTGCACTTTTATTTTAATTAGAAATTGTGTTTTATGTTCAAACGGAAAAAGCATAGAAAAAGGTGGAAAATAGAAAAGTACTCGCGGTTTTTTGAAAATCGAACTAGTATTATTTGACGCATGCGCACGTGCGTTCAGTCCGCCAACTCGCGCCGAATGCCTGAAGTTGATGGTCGCTGTTCGCTGTTCGTGGTTCCCTCCAGATTCAGAGTCGGCCGCCAATGGCCGCCGGCTAAAGGTGCAGGTACACGGTACGTGTCGCTGTACCGCTATTAGGTGAATGTGGCAAAGCTCGGTGCACACGACTTGTCGAGTAGCGAGGTGCACTATGCACTTTGTAGCTTGTCATTGTTAAGATTTATATGATTGAATTTTTTTTATTACAATTGAAAGGAATGAGTTTGCTAAATATAATTTTGTTCATTTGGTATTATGATTTGGCTTGCAACCGCGGTAATTCATAATTAAACTTACTTATTACATGCTTATATAAATGCATTAAAAATATATATGTAAATACTATGTAGCCGAGTACTGTGGGTAGATAATTTGGGAGGCGGTGTGGGTACCGCCGCGCCGCTCCGGGAACCATTTATCGGATAACCAACACCCCTGCACCCCAAGTAGTTAGCTACGTTTGGTAACTTAGTAGGAGTGCCCGAGTTCATGGAGTGAGGTTTGTCTAGGTCTTGGCGGCACATTCGTTTGCTCATATACCGGAACCGGATCGTGAGATACGACTTTGAAGCTTTTTACCTCTCCCCTCGGATTTTCTCGACCCATCGCTTTGTACCGCGGTGGGAGGGATGGATTCTTACTTCCGTCACTCCTGGACACATTGACCCCCAGATTCTTACCCACCAGCCAAACTTAGAAATCGTCTTCATCAATGTATCGCTGATGTGGGTCATCATCTTTCTGATCTTCAGGACTTGATGCGTAAAACAGTATGATGTCCGAATAAAATAAAATAAACCCCATTTCTGTAAGCGGCCATTCATTTATTACGTAAGACGATTTAGGGGGGTGGGGGGGTTGACCGTGTCTTATTTTTTCTTACAAGGGGGTGGAAGGGAGTCTCGAGAGTTCTTACGTAAGATCACAAAAATGCGCAAAGTTAAAATTATTAGAACCTTTGTGAGTACCTATAAATAAACATTTCTAAAAATTGTTACTTTTAAAAATAATTCCAAATTATTTTTAAAACTGCCATTAATAGGTGCTCTCAATTAAAGAGCAAGTGAAAATAATTGATTTTAGCCAAATTCGTTCGGTAGATAGAAAAAGATTAGGAATGGACTCAACACATTGCCGGACACTTGTCGGGAAACGGAAACGAAACATGACACGTGTGTTTTGTGAAGTCGATGAAAATCGGAAATAACTATCAAGTACCTACACATTGTGTGTTCGTGATGTGACAGAAATAGACAGGATTCAAACAAAACTTGACTTCCCTGTCCGTTGTGTCGTATCACTTCCTTGACTAAACTATGTACTTACTTTGTATCATATCACATCTCCTATAAAACGACGTCAATAGACGTTATGTCTGTGTATGTGTTAAATACACCTTCAAAAATGTCATGATTTGCGCAAATTTCGATTTTGGAGTTCTCAAAATCTAGAATCTTGTTCGTCGTCCATTTCCGACGTCGTTTACCGGGGACAGTCGCCACTCTACTAAGGTACTAGTTACCTGTCATCTGTTGAGACACCTCAAAACTACGAATAACTACCTGTACTAACGACATCTGTTGAAGGATGTTGAAACTACATGTAATAATCCTGTACCCCACGTACACCTTCATCAATAGCAGGATACTAAATATTTCTTTCGATGACATATTTTTGTGCAACTGATTAAAACTTTGATCAATGTGTTTCAATGTATCCATATAGGATATAGGACACCTATGAGTTGTGAGTCTTAGGCTGTAGACCGTTTATTCTAGGTTAAAACCCGTCTGCTTGGTTCCATATATATTCGCACCTCTCAATTCGGAAGCCTGGATTTCGTGCATAAATTCTGAAACCGTCACTTTGGACCGAGATTGTAAAATATCTATGCAAGATAGCTTTCATATTTCAGAGATAATAAGAAGCATTATTTAGTTCTCTTTCTGGTTATAAGAAAAATACATATGATTGCATGAGAGGAAGAGAGATATTTAGCTTTTAAAGTGTAAGGTCGCTCGGGACGTTTTTGGTCTTATGAAAGTATAACGCGATTACGTGTTTTGGGATGTATTTATTCCAAAACAAGCAGACGGGTTAAATACGGGCCTGAACACATGGAATAACATGAACAGACATAATAACATCTTGGTGATATCAATGATGGACATCAAAGTCACAGGTGGGTACGTACATCCACGACACTGTCACAACACCGCTACTTCTTAAATCTTCACGCCAATGATCGTGACCTAAAAACCTTGCAAACCATACCTACCCATGAACCCAAGCAAAGGTGTAAAGTCTATTCGATGTTTAAAGACTTCTCTTATTATTATTTTCTCTAACACACAAGTACTTGCTAATTGAAAGTTGGGTGTGGTCTAACTGTCTTACAACACAACGTTGAATTTTAAAAGGGTCAATAAAAGTTTAAGCGTAGGAGGGACCCAGTCAGATGGGCATTTAGATTGAAGACCTACAAAACATCTTTCTCGCATGCCCTATTTTTATGGGACACCCAACATGTTGGATATCAAATCCAGTACTAAGTCGTAGGCAATTGATTCATCGGAACTGACACTACAAATAACGTTACCTGTCTGTTATGTTTCATGTAAGCACGTGGACAATAAGAAGAAAGATTTAACACATACTTAATAGAAAAACTTATGTTTAAAAGGATTGGGGACTTTTTTGTTTTGAAAAGTTTTAATTTTCCATGTACATTTGTTACTTTAATTTTAATTTTTGCGACCGGTTTCGATACGTCTGTATCATTAACGAGCAAACTTAAAACTAACTTAAAAATACAAGTACAAAAATTAATTAGGCGGGGGTAGTGGGAGTGGGGGAATTTGGTGGAGGGGAGAACGGTGGGAGGAGTCAAAATTACATGGGAACATCGTAAGTAGAGGGGATTTACATGGTGCTATTATTTTATTAACTAAATTAATTTTAGATTTAATTTTTTTGTTGATTTCTAAGGTTTCTAAAGCGCACAAATTAAAATAAGAATTTATATTACAATGTTTAAACTTAGTTTTGTCTTTTTTGAAGGTATGACCTGCCTCTATTAATGCCGAAGAAATACAAAAAAGGATTGGGGACTGCTGAAGAGCTTTACATATTGTTATTGTACATATGTTTATTGTACATGAAAGGTCAAGTTGCTAATAATAATTCTTCAGATCACCTTGATAGTGAAATAACGGTTGAACAGACACCATCAACCTACTTTCAGACTGCGGTTCAAGGATACCAAGCTTGTTAGCAAAATATCTGAATCCATCAGCTTTTAATATTTCCGAAATTAATTTAATCGCGTCATTTTAGTACGTTGTCTTAAAAATCACACAAATCTGACAGGAGATTACGGCCGTTATCCAATAACACAAAAAATAAGGAATCGCTAGGCTGATCCCGTCACGACGTGTGGGAGTGCGATTGAAAAATAGAAATAAAACTTTTTTGGGTACCTCAGCACGGATAAGCCACCCAGTGAGGTTAACATCACTGGATTGTACTATGAAATATAAAATCTTGTATCAATAAATAAATAATAGAAAAAAATATATCATCGGACATCTAATGCAAATGATATCTGCGCAGGGTCCAGGATATGGTCTCCAGATAGTCTGCAGTCAGGGTGTTAGTTGTGCTGCCTTATAGACTTCCTTCTGTTCCACACCGAGGAACCGTAGGTACAGTGAGATGAGAGAGTTTGAGGTGGTTTGAGGTTATCCTTTGTGTAGTAAAAACACTTGTGTTTTGTACAGGATATTTGTAACTGTTTATTCTGTTGAATAATTTTACAGAGAGATTCTGGTCTGAGCACTTGACTGGCGACAATAATTTAGACTAATTAAAGTTTAGCAGAAGCGAAAGACGACTTGATTTCAAGGGAAACAAGCACAGTTTAGGAAAAAGAATCTAGGAGAAAGAGTGAAATAGTGACAAGCAAAATCAAAACACGTTGTTTTATTGTTTCACAGACAAAAGAGATTTTAGACAGATAATTCATAGCAATATTTTAGTAAGAGGTGGCATAGATGGGAAAGTTTAAGGTAAGAGGCTCTACACATCGAGATGAGATAAATTAGAATTAAAAGTGTTCAGTGCTACATGACGTTAAATATAAAGACGACCTCCGTAGTCCAGTGGGTAAGACTCTTGACTCACAATCCGGAGGTCGCGGGTTCGAACCCGGCATGCGCAAATAAATTTTATTTGATTAATTTGTGTTATTTCACAATTAATTCATTTAAAATAATATATAGTATATTTGCGGCATGTTCCAGAGTGGAAGATACTATCAGTATCGCCCTGGTGTAAGACCACCATTCAGAATTGAAACGTTGCTTGAAAATGGCTTTAGCCGTGTTTGGTGACCAGATCTGAATAGCCAGGTACTTCCCGACCTTCCTGTTCCCCACCTCCTTCCCCTCCCCACTACCTTCAGCCTCACAACATACCCCAATTGGGGATGCCATAGTCTCACTGGCTCCAGACGGGAGCAGTTGAGATTCTTGTGCGGTATTCACTGTAAAAAAAAAAACAAAAAAAAGATCACAACACGCAATATACAACATTCAACAATATCTACTTTTTTTATTCCAAATATGCTCAGGAATCGCTGGTTAAAATTCATCGGTATGTGCTGATACTTCCTATACAGGGTGTTAAGGGACGTACTTGACTTACTTTAACCAGTGATTCCTGACGTTATTTGGAGTAAAAAATGTAAATAATATTTTGGTCTCCGGTGACATTTTTGATGTTTTTTTTTTTTTTTTTCTACAAAAACATAAAAAAATGGTAGTTGTTGAACAGTTGGAGGCGGGGTAAGGGGTTCGTCGGACACCCGGCTGAGTGACCAGTGACGACGTGCGGAAGAAAATTTTTTTTGTTTGATTTTGAAGAAAAAAATTTTCAAAAAAAAAAAAAAAAAGTCGTCAAAAAAAGTCACCGTAGACCAAAATTTCATTTACATTTTTTACTCCAAATAATGTCAGGATTCACTGGTAAGTCAAGTACGTCCCTTAACACCCTGTATAATGCTAGCGCAGACTTAGCTTGACTGGAAGACCCGTAAAAAATCACCGGATATTATTTATGCTTTCTTGAAAATATTAAAAGCAGAGTGCTTTGAAAAATTATGAAGTCTAACTTACCTTGTCAAGATTAACCCTAAGAAATAACAAAAAAATACTCATAGACTTACAGAAAAGTCAATAGATGTCGCGTATTAAAAATAAAACGGATAAAAAATTTATTCAGACACTATCTAGATTGCATTTAGTTCGAGTTGAATCTTGCAATCATATATAAAGATAGCAGCCAATAATATGTGCGTTAAGTAAA
Source organism: Limnephilus rhombicus (assembly GCA_929108145.2). NCBI lineage: Eukaryota > Metazoa > Arthropoda > Insecta > Trichoptera > Limnephilidae > Limnephilus > Limnephilus rhombicus. The sequence goes on from OV815285.1 coordinate 21,486,745, forward strand.
TGAAGATAATGTTGGTAGTTCTTAGTCGAAATATGATACAGTTAAAAGTGACAGAATTAATATGGGTTCCGTAGCTCAATCGGTAGAGCTGTTGCCATGTAAGCAAAGGGTCCTGGGTTCGAGTCCCAGCGGAGCCAATATCTTTTCTGATTTTTCTGTCTCCAGATTTCGATAGAGTTTCGCTAATATTGTCTTCATTTAATTAAAAATAAAAAAAAATACTCGTCTTAAATTTAGAATTGAAATAATATTCTTGTAAATAAAACTAAATTGTGGGTTGATTTATTTATCGTTCCAATTTTGAAAATGACACTTAAATTCAAAACGAATCAGAGTTCATTAAGCCAGAATTACAATCACTCACAGACAGGCGCACAACCGAAATTAACATTTTTGATGATGATGACATCATAACGCCACCGAAAAACAGCCACAAAAGTGTGGAATCTCCGATAATTAATTACAATTTGGGAGGCGGGAATGGGTACCGCCGCCGCCCTGGGAACCTTTATTGGATAACCAAAACCTCTGCCATAGGTCAACCCAAGTGATTTAGCAGGGGTGCCCGGGTTCATGGGGTGAAGTTTGTCTAGGTCTTGGAGGCGGATGACCAGGACATACTGAACCCCAGATTCCTACCCCCCCCCTTAAACCCTTTTCCTTCCCAGAACTCTCTTCTCCTTCCTTTCCTTAAAAAAACCCTCCACACAGTATCCCCAAAGATGACAGAGGCCCTGAGGGAAATTATTTTCCTCAGGGCCTCCTGTGTGGAGCTCATGTAAAAAAAAAAAAAAAACATTTAAAACAACAAGCACAAGAAGAAAAAATAAATTTTTAACATAATCAAACTTTAATAATTTCAGGAAAGTAAATTCAGAGCTCATTAAAATCAGGATATTTCTCATTAAATTCTTTAGGTTTCAAGTTAGGTCATTCCCAAAGAATTTTTTTAATTCCTTTTAATATTTTGGGTTGGAATGCCCCTTCCGTGACTCCTCCGTTGCATGCCTTCGGGCAAATCGTTCAGAGACCGAGACGAAATATCCCAAATGTTAAGACCTGATCCCACCAATTATTGCCTTTAAATTATAGAGGAAGACTTTATTAATAGCTTTGGTAATTTTGGTTGCATCTCTCTTACTTGGTGCATTACCCACACGACAGTCCACGCCTAAATCAGGTAGGTACTTAGCATTCTTTTGAAACAGATTCAAAATCTACAAAAGTTTTTAAATTTCTCAAAACCTTAGGTACCGTTATTGTCAACTCACTTTTTGTGGTTTCATGCAAAAATAATTAACGTACTATAAATTAAAGTCAAACACTACTGAACGGATTTTCATCAATAGATAGAGTGATTCATAAGAAAGGTTTAGGTATATAATTTGTCAAGGTTTTGTGTAAATTGGTTTAAATATCATTAAAGGAGACTGTCTGTATGTGGTGGTCGAGCGGGCTGGCAAGCGGGCGGTGTGGATTTGATTAAGGGACGTACTTGACTTACTTTAACCAGTGATTCCTGACATTATTTGGAGTAAAAAATGTAAATGAAATTTTGGTCTCCGGTGACATTTTTGATGTTTTTTTTTTTTTTTTTTTTTTCTACAAAAGCATTAAAAAATGGTAGTTGTTGAACAGTTGGAGGCGGGGTAAGGGGTTCGTCGGACACTCGGCTAAGTGACCAGTGACGACATGCGGAAGAAATTTTTTTTTGTTTGATTTTGAAGAAAAAAATTTTGAAAAAAAAAAAAAAGTCGTCAAAAAAAGTCATCGGAGACCAAAATTTCATTTACATTTTTTACTCCAAATAATGTCAGGAATCACTGGTTAAAGTAAGTCAAGTACGTACCTTAACACCCTGTATATATACATATTTTTTTATTTATTAATTTTTGTGATGTAGAGTAATTAAGTATTTCATATGGAAGAATACGATAGATGGCGGTAAGCATGTAGCTTGCACCATAGCTCGCCAGATGGCATTGGCGTACAAGAAGCAGTCTCAGCGATAGACTTGACGAGCTCCACTGGCAAGGCCGCAGAGATTTACCTACCCCCGAATAGTAAACAGTCGTAGCTATCCAGCTAGGTTATTCCAGTAAATAAACACTTTTATATTCAAAGAACCTATTGTATTTAATAATTACTATCTGCCGAGGAAAGGGCAGACATAACAATTTTATATATGGTACAAAAATTACATATTTTTATTCAATCAATAAAGTTTTTTCATTCAAAAATACATTATTTAATACGTCTTACACCCTTTTTAAGGCAGAGAAAACTAATGTAGATAACAATTTTAATAAAGGTAAAATAATCTAAATACATTTTTTTTATATATATATATATAAAACAAAGAAGAGATAATTAACAGTAAACAAAAAAAACGTATATATCATATATGGATTTTGGCGCAGACGTTATAACAATGAGCTCTATACTTTGTTTAAGGAGCTAAACGTTGCGAAATTTATAAAACTGGGAAGACTTCGGTGGCTGGGTCATGTGGAGAGAATGACCGAGCATCAAGCACCAAAGTCCCTGCTGAACTCAAGACCAATAGGGCGAAGGAGCCTGGGAAGACCAAGACTAAGATGGAGCGACAACGTCCTCAAAGACATATCTATCTTGGAGCTTCTAAACTGGAGAGAGCTGGCACAAAACCGAGATGAGTGGAGGAAGATTCTTGAGGAGGCCAAGACCCACCAGGGGTTGTAGAGCCAATAGTGATGATGATGATATAATATAACATGTAGGTATATATTTGTATACATATAAAACATATAATTGAAGGAATGTAACAGAATGATGAGGAGGAGAAAAGGAGAACTTTGTGAGAAAAATAAAGAAAGAAAAGGGATATCTGATATTACAATTGTGTTGAGAAATACATATATAGTTTTTTTTACATGAGCTCCACACAGGAGGCCCTGAGGAAAATAATTTCCCTCAGGGCCTATGTCATCTTTGGGGATGCTGTGTGGAGGGGTTTTGGGGGAAAGGAAGGAGAGGAGAGTTCTGGGAAGGAAAAGGGTTTAAGGGGTGGGTAGGAATCTGGGGTTAAGTGTGTCCTGGTCATCCGCCTCCAATACCTAGACAAACCTCACCCCACGAACCCGGGCACCCCTGCTAAATCACCAAACGTAGCGAACCACTTGGGGTGACCTATGGCAGAGGTGTTGGTTATCCAATAAAGGTTCCCGGGACGGCGGTACCCAATCCCGCCTACCAAACTAAAAGTAATAATAGTGATTGTAAATTGTGATAAGTGATATATAAAGAGCTTTTATTTGTATGTTTTATATTTCCTTGTATGTTTTATATTACCTTTTATGTTGTATATTACCTCGTATGTTTTATATTACATTGTATGTATTATATTACCCTGTATGTTTTATATTTATTTATTAATTTTTTAAAAACATTACATATTTAACCATGATCTTTGGCTGTCAAACTAGGAATTTTACCCGTTTTAAGACAGTCAGAATGAGCAAATTTATTACATGAAATATTGTTTTGTCTAATATATTGACTTTTTCTTATAAATTACACTTGGTGGTATTACATTGCAAGTTTTTTTATTATTATTATTCGGAATTTAATTCATGTTCATTCTCGTATAACTATTCCAATATACAAGGTATTAAAAAAGAATTTAAACAATAAAATATGCAAAGTAGATTGGTTTGTCTAAAAAGATTACGAAAGAGTTCTGTTATACGTATCTCCTGACACTTGATGAATGGATTTCGGGGAAAACAAGTTCTTATTCATCAGAATTTTGAAGTATTTGCCACTGTCCTCTCTAAAATATAAAATAAAATTCTACAACCGATTCAATTTGGGAGGCGGGAATGGATACCGCCGCCCCGGGAACCTTTATTGGATAACCAACACCTCTGCCATAGGTCACCCCAAGTGGTTCGCTACGTTTGGTGATTTAGCAGGGGTGCCCGGGTTCATGGGGTGAGGTTTGTCTAGGTCTTGGAGGCGGATGACCGGGACACACTGAACCCCAGATTCCTACCCACCCCTTAAACCCTTTTCCTTCCCAGAACTCTCCTCTCCTTCCTTTCCTTAAAAAAACCCTCTACACAGCATCCCCAAAGATGACATAGGCCCTGATGGAAATTATTTTCCTCAGGGCCTCCTGTGTGGAGCTCATGTAAAAAAAAAAAAAAAACAAATATTTAATTTTCTAAATAAAAAAAACTGAAATAAAGCGGTGTTCAGTAATAATTTATATAATTCTTCGGTGTCCGTCACGTTGGGTTTCCATTATGCAAATGAGTAAATTAATCGTGAGAACCGGCCTGAAGCAGTATTTGAAGATGAAAGGCAATAACGATGAATAATATGGGTGCCAATAATTATTCATAATTTTTTAACGGTTGGATAACGCGTTTTTTTACCAAGAATCTTTAATTTATTATCGTTTTATTATGAGTGTAGCGCTTTCTTCTTACTTGAAAAGAAAGTATTAATGTGCTTTTGACAGCTGTCCGTGTGAGAAGCCAAGATTTTCGAAATGCACCCCTTGCTGTCCCCCACCGCTATTATGTCTCCTTTGCATTCCCTCCCTCGTCCCCATTCTTCCGTCACCTCTCCCCGTTCCCGCTTCCCTTTCCCATCCCACGTTCCCCTTCCACTTTCCAAATTCAACATTGATGGCCGTTAAACGTTTAAAAAAAAATCAGAGTGTGTAGTTCACACGCGGTAGAAATGAAACTAGAAGGTCGCTAGATGTCGCTTTCTTTTCTTTTTCTTGTTTTTTTAAGTGGTTTGAAGATTGGATATTGATTTCACAAAATAAAAATGTTTTTTTTGGATTTCGTAGGATTCGAACCCCCGTTCCCTTAATATCTGTCTCTCTGGCCGCTGAGACTTGTTAGGCACCTTTCCAACTACTCTACGGAAGGCACGCGCCGAGGTGCGAATTATATTAATACATATATTAGAACCGAGTATTTGTGTAGAACTGAGTTGTGACGCATTACCGTTTCACCCGAATTTCAAGTCACTATCGGCGCTAAAGAAGTTTCACTTCAAAAAAACTATTGCCTTTTTGGGAAGAGGAAGGTGGGGATACACCTGGCTATTCAGATCTAGTCACCAAACAATGGCTAAAGCCATTTAACGTGACGCGACACGGTTCAATTCTGAATGGTGGTTTTACACCAGGGCAATTCTGAGTGAATCTTCCACTCTGGAACGTACCATAAATATACTATATATTATTTTTAATTAATTAATTGTGGAATAACGCAAATACTACATTTATATAATTTATAAAATATATTATATAATAATACATAATTTGTTTAAAATTCGGTAGTGCGTTTAGATCCTTCAACAAATAAAAATAATTGGAATACTAGTTTTAACAAAGAGGAAATGTTTAATTAAAATCTAATCTGATCTAAGTGTATGTATTTGATTGCAATTCATAACAATATAACAAATTACCAACAGTTATCACAAAACAACTCGTAACTATTATTACAAAAACTTCATACGTATGTTCACCTTCATTATACACGGGGACTGGTATTTGGTATACCAGAATTTTGGAAATTTTCAGTAGGTGAGAAAATAATAATCGAACAGATTTAACCGTTTTAGTGACTAGGTCCGAAAAGTCGGATATTTCACAACCTCCTCTTTCTCATAATATACCTCTCTCCACTTCAACTTTGCGACCATCCTCAAAATTGGAGATACTCTTATTTATTTATTTATTTAAACGCCCATTGGGCTTTTACATACATTGTTATTAGTATTATTACATTAACTATATGGCATATAAAAGTTTAAGTACATATATGAATAAAATAATTATTATATGTGTAGTACCTACATAAATGATTTACAAATAATATAGAATACCATTATGGAGAACAGTTTTTTTTTTGTACTTACAAACAAAAATAACGGGATTGAAATTAATCAGCATTAGTAGGGACTTAAGCATAATCGAAATATAAATTAAATTACAATATTAATTTGTAAAGTTACATATATATATTAAAGTTTAAAAGTCTAAAAGAAAAGAGTGAAATAAATAGAAGCTAAAAAGGGTTTTTCACTATGGAATGGTGAAGTCATACATTTCAGCAAAGTGTTTATGTAGATTTCGTTTAAGCACTGCTACGGAATCTCTAAATATATCAACGACATTACCAAATTTATTACCAAAATTTTGTATTCGATTTAGGGATATGTGCGCTTGATAATTTGTTTTGAAATTGTCACAGAAAAACGTGGAATTTTGTCTCGTATTTTTGGAAGGTACAAATAATTTTATTGTGGCCAGAATTTCAGGGCTGTCGATTCTATAATTAATAATTTTATTTAGTAGAACAAGGTCGGAGATAATTCGCCTATCTGACAGCGTAATCAAATTTAGTTGGTGCATCAGCTGGATATAATTTATATTTTGGATTGGAATATTTAGTTTAAAGTTAATAAATCGTAGAAATTTGTGTTGTACCCTTTCAATATTGTTGGAATGTATTTTATAAAAGGGGGACCAAATAGGCGAATTATACTCTACTTGACTTCTTACTAAAGATGTGTACAGTGTTTTCAAACATTCTAATGACTTGAAGTCGCATGCGGTTCTACATATAAAACCAAGTATTTTTAAGGCTTTATTTGTGATTTCATTTACATGCGGATTGAATGTTAACTGTTCATCAAATATAACACCCAAGTCCCTGATTTGAGTGACAACTGTCAATTTTACGTTATTTAGCGAATATACATAAATTATATGATTTCGTATTTTACAAAAACTAATGACCTGACATTTTTTAATATTAAGAAACAGAGAGTTAATGATGATTTATGCAACTCGCTTTGGTAATCACAAAAAAAAAAACTTTCCTAGAACAAATTTATTCGACGAAACATCTAATGTTTTGGTCACAGACAGAATTTACGAATTTTATTTTTTGTCTTCCAATTTTTACTATTTTTTTATTTTTACTATCTTTTCAACTCATTTTTATACCGGTAATGCGCATTTTCATCCCACGACAAAATCCACTAAAACCTAACCTAACCTAACTTTACAGGTTACAGGATGTCTGTGTTATTTTTGTCCCATTTTACTATTTTGAATAATAATTTATTGTCTTTATAAGATATCTGTATTATTTTTGTCCCATTTTTTTGTTAGGTTAGGTTAGGTTAGCTTAGGCTAGATAAGGTTAGGTTAGGTTTTAGTAGATATTTTGTTGGGGCTTTTTTGTCACGGGATGAAAAGTTGCGGAACTTTTTCTACCACCCAAAAAGAAATGCAAAAAATATTGTCCCTTCAAACCAAATTTAACTTTAATTTTTTATTGGAACAACTCTTGTTACAATAACTTTTGAAGGTTTATACGTATAAAAATGGTAAATGGATATCCCGTGTAAATAAAATCGGATATATTTATCCCAGATACTATCTGGGTTACAAGTTACAAACCAATTCTTTAGAACTTCCCAACCAGGGGGGCGTAAAAAAATGTCAAGGGGGGCGTAATAGGTACGTTTGCATTTCCGAAAAAAAATCTATTTAACGATTTTAACTAAGCGATTTTACCATAGCCCTAGCAAAGACTGGACCCAGAATCGACCAATTGGTACAGAGTATGCAAGCTCAAGTATCTCATTAGTATTTTAAAAGTTTTTATTTATTTGTTCTAAATAAAAACATTAAAAGTGTACCTACACTTCTATTAAACATCCATAATTAAAAAAATATTGTATTTGTATTGTACATATTTGAAATTCAAATAAATAATTTAGTTAATATAATAAAATAAGTTTCTTATTTTGGTTGAAACTTAATTAAGGGGGGCATGAAAATATTTTTTTTTGGTTCGGGGAGGCTCGGCGAAAAAAAGGTTGGGAAACCCTGCGTTAGAACTTTGTAAAGGCTAGCAGCTTTTACAATGGTTTAAGGTTTACAAAGCAGTATGGGAAAAATTAGTCGAAGATCATATTCTTAATTATGAATTTGAAATATGAGGTCGACAAAAATGACTTAAAAATAATTATCAATGGTCGAGTTGGTTATGGCGTTTGTTCCGGTAAGACAAGAGATCCTGGGTTCGAGTCCCAGTTACAACTATGCAACTACTACCTTTTTAATTTTTCTGTATGTTGTTCATTTTCATATTTTGATTTAAATGTATTATTTTCGTTTAATCTTCTTCAAAGTAAAATTTAAACAACTTGTGTTTTTTTTTTCAGTAATATGTAGATGTTGTTTGCTTTCTAAAACTGAATCAATCCGACAAAAACAATGTGAATATTTTTGATCCCAACTTCTTTATTTTCATTGCGCCTACCAATCACCCTGTAAAAATATACATTACAATTTATATGAACACATATTATTTATTATGTGGTTAATTATGCTAATAATGAGTAGTGTGTACATAATACCCTGCATATCATAATATATTATCAGGTGATTTGTTAACAAATCAAAAATAAACTGTCTCAAATAATTGAAATAAAAATGAAGCATCAAATTGTGTTTTATTTTGGGTGACCATTATTTTCTTCGTTACTGGTAGCATGCAATTAGATTTGTAGTTATTGTTCAAAATTGATGGGTGTCCTTTTAAATAAAATGATTTCTTTTGCAAAAAACTTCACTGTTTATTTCACTTGGACATGTTATAAATGTATTATATTACGGTGTCAACACACCGGGCCAAACACTGGCAGTTGTTTACTGTTAAAACTTGCGTTGGGAAGAAGCGATAATAATGAGCTGCTAGCACTTTTATAATGTAAAAACCTGCACACATTTAAAGAATGAAGTATTACAAAAAAATGGTTTCTTCCATAGTTCGTACTTAGTAGTTAAAACAGGTTGCTACCGATCTACCGAACACTCAGCGACCAGCCAAGATTCGCACCATCTGTTTGAAATATTAAAGTCTGGGAGCTTGCTCAAGCAACCCATAGGTGCTGGTAGTATCTCAATTTTTAACATAGCTTCCGCCTCGGGGTTACTAAATCGCCCATACCGATTTAGGAACCCTTCAAGAAAACATAACAAAAACAGGGGAAGACAATCAAGGCAAAGCAAAAAAAAAAAACAAATCCTAACTCTAAATACCGTACAAATACTAACAAATAATTTTACCTATTATAAATTAGCAGCCAAAACTAAATAATCCTGCACTGCTTATTATACTATTATTTAAAAATGTACATTCACAAGTTGAATTTTAAGGTGATTAACCTAAACTAATTATATAAACTTAAATTAACCAAAAAAATTTTTTACATATTTAAATAATAACTTAACACAAAATACTATTATAATAGAACACAACCCAACACAAAATAATATTATAATAAAACCCAACCCAACACAACACAATTGTCTTTTTTTTTTTTCTTCAAGTCCATTGGTTAGGATCTTCTCCAGGTGCAGTCCACGATATAAGCACCACAGCGCGGGGTGCAATCAATCATCAATTTATAGGTTGTCATGTTGTTCCTGGGATTGGTATCTTTAAAGGGTCCTTTTTTTAAAAATATTTTCACCCTAAAAAGTTTCATCATGGTCGTCCGGGGAATCCGGACTGACGGAAGGGTCCGGGGCGTCCGTCACAGGTTCAGCTTCCGGGTCCAGAGGCATTAGACATATCTTTGTGATAGGCCTGACAAAGATTCCTTGAGGGGTTTTCAGGGTAACCACTCGCACTACACCATCCGCGCCGGGATGTGTACATATAACTCGCGCCATTTTCCATAATGGTGGAGGTAAATTACCTTCCTTCAGAATAACCAGATCATCCTTTTGCAGTGCCCGTTGATTACTGGTTTGCCATTTAGTCCTTTTTTGTAGCTCCATCAAGTACTCTCGCTTCCATCTATACCAAAAGGATAACATTAGCGCATGGATTCTCTGATATTGGGTCAGCCTGTTGTCTGGTATGGCTCGGACATCTCTCTCCGGAATGATAGAGGATTTAGTGCCTATGAGGAAATGGTTTGGGGTGAGGGGTTGGTAATCGTGGATGTCATCAGACAAGGAAGTCAATGGACGGGAATTTAGACAGGCCTCAATCTGACAAATTAAGGTATACAAAAGTTCAAAGGTTAAAGCAGAATTACTAGTGACTCTATACAAATGAAACTTTGCTGACTTGACCGCAGCTTCCCACAGCCCTCCCTGACTAGGGGCTCGAGGGGTTTTGAACCTCCACTCAATACCTCTGTTAGCTAAATAATTTTGAATCTTGTCGTTGTTCTCTCTCAAACTGGTATACAGCTCCTTGAGCCTATTACTGGCCCCCCGAAAGTTGCTAGCGTTATCGGAAAAGATCTTATCAGGTTCTCCCCTACGGGATATAAATCTCTTTAAACTGTTCAAAAAAGCATTGCTAGATAAATCCGAAACTAATTCCAAGTGAACTGCCTTTGTGGAAAAACAAACAAAAATACATAAATACGATTTCACGAGTGGAGCTCTCCTCAGTGGCCCACTTTTGGTTGGAATCGGTCCAGCAAAATCGACTCCCGTGATAGCAAACGGTCGGCTCGGTGTGATTCTTTCGCTCGGTAAGCTGCCCATGATTTGGTTACCAATACGAGGATTACACCTAAAACACACAATACACTTATGTAATATCTTTTTAACAGTATTTTTCCCAAAAATAGGCCAAAACCTTAATCTTATTTCAGCTAATAGTGCTTGAGGTCCTGCGTGTAAGTTTACATAATGATAGTGACGTATAATCAATTCGGTTAGCTTATGTTTAGCTGGCAATATAATTGGATGTCATTGTTGGTACGATAGGTATGTAGCTAAATTTAATCTACCGCCCACATATATAAGACCATCACATAAAAAGGGATGAAGAGATTTTAAGTTACTATTTTTGTTGACATTTCCCTGGTTTTTTAATGTCTTCAACTCTTTTTGAAAGGCATGTGCCTGAGCTGATTTCAGTAGACAATTCAAACTTGCTTCTAGTTCAGCTACACTTAAATTACCTGAAATTTTACTTTTAATATTTCTGCAGTTATTCACAAACCGCAGTACATATGCTATAACCCTTTTCAATTTGATAAATGAGGAAAATTTTCCAAATATTTCCCATTCTTGAATATCAGTAGATAAAAGAATATTTTTACTCTTGAGCTCCGGAGGGTTTGAACAGGAAATGTTCAATATAGGCCAATCGTTGACTCCGTCAGTCAACCAATTTGGTCCATTCCACCATATTGTAGAATTTATCAGTTTATCCGCAGTAGCTCCTCTTGAAAGTATATCCGCTGCATTGTCGGATGATGATACGTGTCTCCATTGATCTGGATCACTCAGTTCTTGTATTTCGGCTAGTCGATTAGCCACGAAAGTGCTCCAACGAGTAGGTTGACCTTTCAGCCAACACAGCGCTATCGTAGAGTCACACCAATAATATGTGTTGATCTTCATTATATTTAATGCTTTTTTTATAGTTTTCATTAATTTTGCCAGTAGTACAGCACTACACAGCTCCAACTTAGGCAGTGAAATAGACTTCAATGGTGCTACCCTTGATTTGGATGTTATTAAGTGTGAATGCCACTTACCGCTGTGGTCCATTGACACCATATAGATACAGGCTCCGAAAGCCTTCTCAGACGAATCGCAAAAACCGTGTAGCTGTAGCTCTTTTGCTTGCTTGCAAATAATTTTTCTTGGTATTTTCAACACATTTAGCTGAATTAAATCTTGCAGGTAGGTCCTCCAGGGTGCTAATATTTCATTAGGTAACTGATCATCCCATGCTGCTTTGGACTGCCACAGCCTTTGCATTATCAATTTGGCTATGACTATTATCGGCCCTAGGAGTCCCAATGGATCGAAGGTTGATGCGATGCAAGACAATATCTCTCGTTTGCTCTCGGTCGGACCTGATGGCTTCATTATTACATAAGAAAAGTAATCAGATTCATTGTTCCATGTTAATCCTAATATTTTCTCAGTCTTTGGATTGTCAGTAATAATTTTGTCGGAATCGCCTGAATCGGCACACTTAGCTTGGCCCGACTCGGCTGACAATTCCAACGCATTGGACCTCCACTTCCTCAACGTCATCCCCGCAGATGACAAGATGCTGATTAATTCTTCTTTTAACTTTTTACAGGATTCCAGCTCATCTGCTCCCGTTAACAAGTCATCCATATAGAAGTCATTTTCTATGACCTGACTAGCTCTAGGAAAAATTAAATTATTATCCATACCAATTTGCTTTAAGCATCTTGTGGCTAAGAAGGAGGAAGGTGCCAGTCCATAAGTCACAGTCTTCAGACGATAATGCTTGAGCACATCCTGTGGCGACTCGCGCCATACTATCTTCTGTAGGTCCAGGTCATCTTCACACATGTTAATCTGGCGGTACATCTTCTCGATGTCGGCAGTCATGACTATTTGATGTTTCCTGAAATGCAATAGTTGGTTATATAGATCCTTTTGTATAATAGGTCCTGTCATCAAGGCTTCGTTGAGGGAAATTCCATTTGAGGTTTTGGCGGAGCCGTCAAAAACGACCCTCACCTTAGTAGTAGTGCTGGATTCTTTCACTACAGCGTGATGCGGTAAAAAATAGGAGTCACGATCCCCTTTTGACTGATCACACATCTCCATGTGTCCCAGTTCTTCATATTCACGCATGAATTTTACATATTGTGTCTTTAACTCGGGATGTGACACAAATTTTCTTTCTATGTTTTTAAATCTTTTTTCGGCAGTGAGCAATGAGTTTCCCAACTGATCAATGCATGCCCGACGCGGTAAACTTACTACATATCTACCGTCATCTTCTCTAGTATGAGTACTTACAAAACTGGCTTCGCAAGCCTTTTCTTCTTGAGTTTGAATTTTAGTGGAATTAATCTCTTCCAATTTCCAAAATTTTTCTATTTGATGACTCAACTTATTTATAGATAAACTGCAAAAATCTGATACAGGCCTTTGTTTGGGATACACGTTGATAGGACCGGACACAATCCATCCCAGTTGCGTACGTTGAAGCGTTGGTCCTGACTCGAGTTTCAATCTATCGTTGTTTAGCATTTCCCAGAAGCTCTCCGCGCCCAACAGGATGTCGATGGGTGCAGCTATATTGAAGTTCGGGTCTGCCAGCTCCAGTCCTGGTGGTATTTTGAACTCTTTTTTCGCCATTGTCACTTGTGGTAAATTGGTTGTAATTTCCTGTAAAATCAGACATGATATTTCGCGTTTATAATCCGTATTAAGCGAAGTCATCTCCACTGAAATTCTCTTTTTTATGCGTGTGATATTATTATGGATCCCAGACACGGGTTTGTTTATCCATTCACATGGTAAATTTAATTTATTAGCAAATTCAGCTCTCATAAAATTACTCTGCGCACCAGAGTCAATCAGGGCGCGAGCTTTAAACATTTTATTGTTGGCCCCCACAATTCCTATGTAGGCGGTTGACAATAATATTATTTTTTCTGCCTTTTCCGATGCAGAAAAATTCGACACTATAACCTCGTTATTAGCATCCATATTTGAGGTCTCCGGCGGAGGTACCTCCTTGTGTAGAAGAGTATTGTGGCTATACTAGCCACAAATTTTGCAGGTTAGGTTTGTCTTGCAACTCTGTGCTTGATGACCCAACCTCAAACATTTAAAACACGCCCGGATTGATTTCGTAGCATCAATCCTATCCTGTAATTTTAATTTTAGAAATTTTTTGCAAAAATAAATTTGATGACCTTTATCATTACAATAAATGCAGGTGTTTGCCTTTATTGCCAAGAATACCGATGAATCTTTTTTGTTATTATTGTTGCCTATTTGCATTTTATGTAGGTTAGAAGATTTTTTCTCTGAAGCATTCATAAGCTCCAATACTTGTGCCCTAGCAGATAAACATTTTATGAATTCCTTTAATGTAGGTAATTCACCTTGCAATGTATATTGTTCCCAATTTCTCCGGGTAGCTATATCCAATTTATTTGAAATTATGTAAATAATCAAAGGATCCCAATGATCTACTTTAACTCCGATGTTTTGTAACGCTTTCAAATTGACATTAGTTTCATCAATTAAATACCTTAATGCTACAGGCTCTTCATGTTTCATATCCTTTAATTGAAATAGAGTTTGGATATGTTTATGTACGGTAACCCTGAGATTCGCAAATCTGTCGTGCAACAATTCCCAAGCCGATAGGTAGTTTAATTCCGAAACTTCTAGATTAGCAATTATTTTCAATGCGTTCCCTTTCAGCGCAGATTGTAAGTAAAAGAATTTTTGGACGTTGCTCAAGGAACTGTTATTATGAACCAAAGTTTTAAAGGTTTCAACGAAATTTACCCAATCTTTTTGATTCCCATCGAATTCTCTCAATTGGAGAGTTGGAAGTTTGATTTCGACTCTACCCTCGTTAATTGAGTCAATCGCCCCCTTAGCAGTCGCAAGGACTGAAAAATATTGATTTTCAAACGTCTCGCGCTGAATCGAATTTTCCAGTTCCTCATCCGATAAAATTTCAATGTCGTCCTGTATAGATTCGAATTGATCTAACAATGGCTTAATTCGGTCGTACCTCAGTTTTATTTCAATCGCGGACAAGGAGTTTATAGAATCCACGAAACGCGTCAATTTCCCCTTAATCACGCCTCTCTTGGCTATTAAAGATTTGATCTTATCCATTTTGGGTACAAATACCTTTTCGTAGCTTAATCCCTGATAAAATGTGTTCCGACAATGCGTATTTATTTATTTGAGAAGCTATCCGCCTGAAAGACAACAACGACAATATTCCTGGCAATTATTAATTGAGAACCTATTGTTCAATCATTAATTGAGAATCATGAGTTGCATAAAATCTTTACGTGGGTAGTGATTTTATTTTTTACAATACAATATTTATGGGATTAATCTTGTTAAAAAAACTACGTATGAGTTCTGAATGGATGTTAAAGGAAATAGGTACGGGTGGGAAGGCACTAAAAACTTATCTCATTTCCGATGTGAATCCAGTCTTCCTTTGTTCATCTTTGTGATTCCGGTAATTGTAATTTTGGTCATCTGTATTAATTGGCAGCTGGTTCTTGTTTTTTTTTTAATATTATTGCAGTCCTCTGATTGCAATCCGGATCGTAAGGCCCATGTTCAAAATTGATGGGTGTCCTTTTAAATAAAATGATTTCTTTTGCAAAAAACTTCACTGTTTATTTCACTTGGACATGTTATAAATGTATTATATTACGGTGTCAACACACCGGGCCAAACACTGGCAGTTGTTTACTGTTAAAACTTGCGTTGGGAAGAAGCGATAATAATGAGCTGCTAGCACTTTTATAATGTAAAAACCTGCACACATTTAAATAATGAAGTATTACAAAAAAATGGTTTCTTCCATAGTACGTACTTAGTAGTTAAAACAGGTTGCTACCGATCTACCGAACACTCAGCGACCAGCCAAGATTCGCACCATCTGTTTGAAATATTAAAGTCTGGGAGCTTGCTCAAGCAACCCATAGGTGCTGGTAGTATCTCAATTTTTAACAGTTATTACCTAGCAATTTCCCAGCATTCGTTGCAGTGCCACTTAATAATGAGGTTGTTGCTCCCTGCGTGTCCTTTCCCATTCGTCCCGTTCCCCTTCCGCCTCCCATTCCCCTCCCCTCGCCCCTTCCACTCATGCTTTCCCCCTCCAACTTCCCCACCATCCCTCTCCTCTATCCCGCTTCCCTAGTACCGCGAAATTCCCTCCCGCGTTCTCCTCCCACCACCCGCTTTCCATGTGTTCAGTCCCGGTACATCCAGTTTCCTTTTTAATAAATATCACGTGACAACAAGAGCTTCATCGTCGTCCATTGCGCGCGACCGTCTACTGAAGAATGAGCAAATAAAATGTTTTGGTCGTTGTTTTCGTAGAGTAGGATCCGTTTTCAAAACGGAAGTGTGAACAGGGGCCTAGGGCTTCCGTTTTAAAAACGGGACCCGCCTCCGTTTTTAAAACGGAAGTGTGAACGGGCTCTACTCATTAACAAAAAATCTGATAAAAAGTTACAAAACCCAATTGCAAAATACATAGATTATGTATAAAAAAGGATCATAATTACTTAATTACTCGTACGGTTCTCAGATCACGGAATAAGGATTTAGTTCCTAAAAGCTGTTTTTTTAATCGTTACACGAGTTTTTCCCGGGGTAAAACACGAACCTAACAAAATATTTTATTACAATACAAATAAATTAAAAACTAATTACATCACAAAATTCCTCTACCCCACTACCTTCAGCCTCACAACATGCTCCAATGTGGGGTGCCATAATTTCAGTGTACACATGTGGTTGGGAGCATTTGAGACTCTTGTAAAAAAAACTAGGATTTCTGGAAACCCTTTACAAATGACGGTTGACAGCATTAAGCTTTACTAACTCATGACGGACAGCCGGAATTGAAAAAAAAATATATATGAAAAAGTTCTTCGTTTAAAACCACTTTATTTGATTTATACATGTCGACCGGTTTCGATTAATCTCAACCTTCATCGGGACAATAAACATATTTTAGCTTATACGATTGTCCTGATGAAGGTTGAGATTTGAGATCAACCGAAACTGGTCGTTTGTAAATGATATAAATTTGTTTTAAACAAAGAACTATTTCATTTCTATGATGCCAAGTCACAAAGTGTTTGCTTTCTTAGACAATTGAAAAAAAAAATTCTTAAGAATTTTTTTGCTATTTTCTTTTTAGTAAATAATGTTCTGGTGATGTGTACACAAGAACTTACTGACGTGGATCAAAACAAATTCTCATAAGTGTTTCCTCACCTGACGAAATTTGCGTAAAAATGTAATAAATTTTGATTACAAAACTCATTAAGTAATAGATTATTGTATAGTGAAGTGGCTTCTACACTTTCTTTGCGATTAATTCAAGATTTAGAGCAAATATTTAGTGTTTGCTTTTGCGTTATAATTAGCGATTAGCTGATAAAAGCATAACTAGTTTATTGCGGGAAATCTGCGCATATTAAGTTTGTGAACGGGAATTAACATGAGACATTTCTTCATATTCGTTACATATCGGTTTACAACTCCTTGGCGGAATAGTGGTATGTTTATAATTATAGTACCTATAGCTAGTAGGTACTTTCCATCACTTGTTATCTCGGTAAAC
Source organism: Limnephilus rhombicus (assembly GCA_929108145.2). NCBI lineage: Eukaryota > Metazoa > Arthropoda > Insecta > Trichoptera > Limnephilidae > Limnephilus > Limnephilus rhombicus. The sequence continues at coordinate 21,503,928 of OV815285.1, forward strand.
TTTCAAAATCGCTGGACACGCTTCATACAAATATTTTTTAGTAAAAACCTTTTGAAACTTTGCAAATACACTTTGTGGCGTCATTTTTAATTAAATGAAAACAAATAACTTTGTAAAAACACCAACCTTTATAAGATCGACTATATAGTTTTGTTTTTACAAAGTAATTTGTTTTTATTTAACTAAAAACATTTTGATTCACCTTAATTACTTTTTTATATTAGGTCCACACAGGAGGCCCCGACGAAACCAACCCTCAGGGTCTACGTCATCCTTGGGGATTGCGTGTGGAGGTCCCTTAAAGAAAATGAAGGTGATGCGGGAAGGATAAAGATATGAGGGGTGGATATGAATCTGGAGGTCAATGTGCTCAGGAGTGCCGGACTTATGAATCTATTCCTCACACTGAGATGCAAGGCGATGAGTCGAGAGAGTCCGGCTGGAGAGGTCAAAAGGTATCTCTCAAGGTATCACGCAGTGGGTGGGCAAACACGTCCGACACCAAGACAAACCTCACCCCATGAACCCAGGCACGCCTGCTAAGTCACTAAACGTAGCGAAACCTTTTACTTTTGGGTGAGCAATTAAAAAAACAAGCACGGCTAATCTATGTCGAGCAATTTTTCAATTCTGAATGGTTGTTGTCCAACACCAGGGCGACACTGGGAGTATCTTCCACTCACATTTCGTAATGTATGTCCAAATATCGGATACGCATTTTCCTGGTCGTACAGCTGTGTAACGGTACCAATGGAATCAATATAAATAGTATAAGATAAGATAGTGTTGGTAATTCTTAATCGAAGTAAGATACAGTTAAATATGATTGAATCGGATAGAGTCACATCAGCTCAGTGGTAGAGTCCTGGGATCGATTCCTAGACGTAACCGGATCTTTTTCTGATTTTTTCTGTTTCGGATTAGGATAGTCTTCATTAATTGTATATATCTTTTACCATCTCCCCGAAGTAAATTCTTGTAGTAATTAATTTGAAACGAAGTGCTATTTCAATACATAATTTATGCGCATTGAATTATGCGGAATTCTACAATTTTACTATATTTACCAACACTCGTTGTTTAAATGGATAGTTTATTTGCAGCAAACAAATATAGATATTTGGTGGCGATAACTCGGTATTGCAACCGAAAGCTTCAGCAAAAGCTGCGTCGGTGAGGAATCTCGTATAAGTCCGCTATGTGTAATTTGCCACAGGAAGTATGGCAGACGGACCAAACGTGATTGATTAACTGAATACGACTCTCTTTCATTTACATAAATACCACCAAAGGTACAGGCGTCAAAACAAACATCAAATCACATACTTGAAATAAACATTGCATTTTTCTGCTTTCCAATAAATCCTGAATATGTATGCTTCGATTCGGTGACCCGACAGTTGATCCTCCGACAAATCATCCTCCGACAGTTGATCCTCCGACAGAGACCCTATGACAATTGATCCTCCGAAAGTTGATCATCCGACAGAGACCCTCTGACAATTGCTCTTCCGACAAATCATCATCCGACATTTGATCCTCCGACAGTTGATCCTACGACAGAGACCCTCTGACAATTGATCCTCCGACAGTTGATACTCCGACGGAGACCCTCTGACAATTGCTCTTCCGACAGTTGATCTTCCGACAGAGACCCTCTGACAATTGATCCTCCAACAGTTGATCCTCCGACAGGGACCCTCTGACAACTGATCCTCTGACAGTTGATCCTCCGACAGTTGATCCTCCTACAGGGACCCTCTGACAATTGATCCTCTGACAATTGATCCTCCGACAAATCATCCTCCGACTTTTGATCCTTCGACAGTTGATCCTCCGACAGAGACCCTCTGACAATTGATCCTCCGACAGTTAATCCTCCGACAAATCATCCTCCGACAGTTGATTTTCCGACAGTTGATCTTCGGACAGTTGATTTTCCAACAGTTGATCCTCCGACAGTTGATCCTCCGACAGTTGATCCTCCGACAATTGCCCCCCGAAATTACAACAGTTATGAAATTATAATTTTTTGTGCATTATTTTCAAATTACACACCTAAAATCGTTTTCAAAAATACCTTTAATAATAAGTTAGTATGGGTATCAAAGGAATTTATTTATTTTGTACTTATTCGCTGGTATATACAGTATATGGCAGTTGTTTTATCCTTGATGCATTTGAATGAAAATGTTTTATATACTTTTGTTACTCGGCAGGACATCCTCTCATCAACCTGGGTACACTTACTTATTTTCCATAATCCGACTACTAATAAGCAGTCGGATTAATGTAAAAACGCTAATAACATATTCTTAGCAGGGGTGCCCGGGTTCTTTAGGTGAGGTTTGTCTTGGTCTTGGCGGCCAATGGGGAACCGGATCAGGAGAGATTGGTTGAAGGAGACCTAACCTAACCTCTCCAGCCGGACTCTCTCAACCCATAGGCTTGCACCGCAGTGGGAGGGATGGATTCGTACGACCGTCACTGTTAGACACATTGACCCCCAGATTCTTACCCATCCCTCATTCCTTTTTCCTTTCCAGAACTTCCTCTCATTCCTTTCCCTAAAAAGACCCTCCACACAGCATCCCCAAAGATGACATGGGCCTTGAGGAAATATATTTTCCTCTAGGCCTCCTGTATGGAGCTAGTGTAAGAAAATAGTGCAGTTTACACGCGGCAGAAGCGAAAATTTACAAAAAAGAATCTCAACCAATACTTGAAAAGTGAGGTCATAATCAAAGCGACCAATGAGCGCAGACCTAGCGTAATTTCCGTTTCATATCTCAACCAATAGGAACCTTTAAAAGTGACATCATAATCAAAGCGTTGATGCGTCGCAGGTGCAGTAATCGTCATCTCCGTTTCATCCGAAATCCAAATCACAACGGGGCTATAAAAGTTTCACTTGTCAGGGGATCAACTGTCATGTAATCGTAGAATCATAAATGCGTTTATCTATTTAAATTCAACAACCTTTGTACTCATTTTATTAGAATTTAAAACCAGCGTAAAACGACTTTCCGTTTTATTATTTTTGTATTTACATTGTAGATCTTTATAATATTTAGAATTATTATTATTACAATCAAGAACAGTCACCCTGTTGTTTATCTTTTAAAGTATCTGTATTAACTTTGAAGGCTTTGTAAACCGTCAGTTGTTATTGAAAATAAAAATAAAACACCTGTACTGTTTTTATACTGTCTTGCCGAAGAACGATTGTATCTTTAATCACTTGGCTTTTGACTAATAATAATATTATGATACAAAAGTTATTTTTTCATAATTTTCAAAACAATACTTGTTTCATTTAGATATGAAAAAAAAAAAAAATTAAAGACAAAACATCCCCCAACAAAATGTCTTCTAAAACCTAACCTAACCTAACAAAAAAGGGGGCAAAAATAATACAGACATCCTGCACATATAGACAATAAATTATTTTTATCTGTATGGGGCCATTCATTTATTACGTAAGACGATTTAGGGGGGAGGGGGGTCGACTATGTCTTATTTTTTCTTATTATTTTTTAATTGATAAACTAACGTTTAAGACAAGATTTTTATGCATAGCACAAAGGGTAACAATTATTATAAGCAATAATTATCAGCCTGAAACACTCATCTACTTTGAAAAAATCTTCCGAGAAAAGATACTTGCCGCCAACGGGAAATGAACCCGTGTCCTTCCGATTGCCGGTCAGGTGCTCTCCCCGTTGGTCCCGTTGGCGGCAAGTATCACATTTTAATCATTTCCGGCGAATACGTAACTATAATAACTTTTTTTATTTCCATGCCCCACGAGGAATGCGAGTTATTTATATTTTAGATTAATAAAACAGTACCTTACCATTAATACCATTGTATATTTTACGTACAACGATTTAAAAACTTTACTTTATAAAGTTAGCGGTAAGCACCAGATGTTATTTTTCTAGACGATGAATTAATAACTTCGGGAGGACAACATAGAGACACATTTGAAATATTTTTAACACGTTCTTTAGAATTAATTAAAATGAACGCGGCAGAAAGGTCAAATCTCCAGGCCTGCTAGGGTGAATTCGACCGTTCGTTCGTACAATACGCCCTGCCGCGGCGTATGTTTGTTTACACGCTTTATTTACTTACGTCGTTAAGATTCCCACATTATTTTTTTTCTTCTTCTTTTCTTTGATACGGCAAATTCGACAGTATGTCCGTCCAATACACGGGCCGCGAGTCGCAATTCGTATACACAGCTTCTTTACTTACGTAGTTAAGATTCTGAATATATTTTAGGGTATATTGTCGTCTTAATGGAGTTACCTGTATTTTCCCTTAACAAAAATAATAATTGGATAACTTGTATAGCGCCGTTTTTGTGAAAAATCACCTCAAGAGCGCTGTGAGGTCCTCAAGGGCCTCTTTCAATATCTCTATTAGTCGTTCCATCTCTTTGGAGACACCATCTGTATTTACACATAAACTTCCATTACTAGGTTTAACTAATTTTCTTTCATATTTCTATGTTAGAGTCCCATTGCTTTGACAAGGTTGGTTTAGATAAGTTAAAATTTCCCTTCGAGAAAGCAAAAAAAAAGAGATTACTGTGCGAAATACGAACCGCCGACAAATTCAAAGGCTGGCATATAATATATCCAATTAGTACCTAACTGCAGTAATGCATCAGGCATCAATTTAAAATTAGTTCCACGACATTCCACTTCCGCGCCATGTGTCGGTGTCAAGTTGCGCGCGTTCTCTACAAAAAGAAACAACAAAACGTTGCGATGATCAGTAACGTGCGTAGGTACCGCCAATCCTATATGAAAGCAGGGCCACATAAGTAGTACATAAATAACAATTATTTTTTATTTATTTTTACATCGCATACCAATGGCGAATTTTGTGTTGTTAGTTGAAAATATGTGTGGGTACATACGACAATCTAACCTACCATGTTTATTTTTGACGGGACTTCAATAATAATTTTTTTCTGCATTTTTTATGATCGCCTCCCAGTCAAAACCCAATGTTTGAAGACGAAAAATTTATCTAATTTTTGAGTGAAACGTCGCGTCGCGTCGTTGGAAAAAAGATTCATGGGTGTTTCTGGATAGTGTATTTAAATAAGTGAGTGAAAAATACAAAAAAAAATCAATTTATCATCTTGTTTATTTGACATATATTATAATATATTTGACATATATTACAAAAACGATTCCATAAATGAATTTAGTAAAACAGCTCCGTTAAATTATGTTTAAAAAAATGTTTTTAATTTTCTCTTATTTTTCTCAAATTTCAAAAATTTCCTCGGAAATCATAAAATTTGTAAGTAGATACCAGGGTTATTGCGGATGCAAACAATTTGACATCGCTTGATTATTAGACGTTCACTTTTGCGAACGCAGATGCGGATGTAGAAGTCTGAATTAATGCGGATATTCCACATTTGCGGATGCGGATGCGAATATCCGTAACACCCCTGATTTGCAAAATTGTGACATCCGCGGATGCGGATTATTAGAAGTTGACATCTGCGGATGCGGATGCAGAGTCTGATTTAATGCGGATATTACGCATTTGCTGATGCGGATGCGAATATCCGTATCACTCCTGGTAGATACTTATCTTTCTGTCTACTTAATAAGAGACCATAAATTTAATGTAACCTTTCTTCATGCAGGGAGGTAATAAAAAAAATAATAACAATAAATAAACGATAAATAAACGATAGCGATAATAACGAATAACAAAGTCCAAATAAACAAGGCGATTTCATGTTTAAAAAAAGAATATTTACTGAAATATTAAAACGGCAACCGTCTTGAACCGAAAACGGAGCGTGCCAACAAATTTACAGTCAGAAGAAATGCAAAATAAATAAACATTAAAACAGGACTTCGATACGCTCAGTCAAAAAACCAAAACTTTTCCAACTTTTCAACCATTATTTTAAATGTAATTTTATTTCGTAGGTCAGTTTCAGTCATACAGTTAAATGGCAACCCTGGAAGCTGGAAGCACGGTGTATAAATAATAAAGCATTGTTTTGTCTCCACTAGTACTGGGCGTTGACGATAATTCTATCCAACGCCAACGTCGTTATCGTTGGCAATTTTCAACTGTTGAAAATAACGTTGACGTTGACGCAACTATAATAGGAGATCGACACGATACTAACAAAAAATATATCGAAATCGTATTAAGGAATCCCTTTTAACGGGTGGTTCCCCGAATCATTGATGTATTATTAATTATTATTATCTCTACACCCCACGCCCCACACACGTAATAATAATCCTATAATAACGTTGAAAGTTGAAACTGTTGGAAGACGTTGGTTTCTGTGTTGAAAATATTATCCTGTTGAAGATATATTTTGCTTGTCACTGATAAATTCGCTTGTTGCTTGGCGCTACGTATCGGCCGTATTGGACGGGAAAATAAAAAAAGTGCAGTAGGTACGTACATTACCAAAAGACCATGTCTAATTGGGTATAATATCGTTCACGAAGTGTGATCTCTTGACCCTTTTGACATAATCATTCCAACATCGTTGAAAACAATAGGTACAAAACATAGCTGTTAGAGACAATTATCAATAGGTTATTTTTTGCTTGTCGTTGATAAATTTGATTGTTCCCTAGCGCTGCGTATCGGCCGTATTGGATGGGAAAATAAAATAAAACGTGCAGTAGGTATGTACATTACCAAAAGACCTTGTGTAATTGGGTATAATATCGTTCACGAAGTGTGATCTCTTGACCCTTTTGACTTAATCATTCCAACACCGTTGAAAACAATAGGTACAAAACATAGCTGTTAGAGACAATTATCAATAGGTTATTTTTTGCTTGTCGTTGATAAATTTGATTGTTCCATGGCGCTGGGTATCGGTCGTATTGGATGGGAAAATAAAAATAAAACGTGCAGTAGGTACGTACATAACCAAAAGACCATTTAAAATATCGAGTAATGTTGTTCACGAAGTACAAACTCTTAACCCTTTTTATTTATTAGGCAGTTGAATCGTTGACTGCGTTGAATAATATTCGCATGTAGGTATTATATTTCAACTGTTGGCGCTAATTATTTTCAATAGCGTTGGACGTTGAAATAATATAACTATTGTTTCCAACGGCTAGTTATATTTTAATACAGTACTAGTCTCCACCCATGTTTTCAAGTTGAAGACGAGTCAGCAGAAGCGAGAAAATATTCATCTCAGAAAAAGCCCGCGGTGTTAACAGTATAATTAACTTTCAAGTAGGTGCTTGTGCTAAACTTGTACTTAATTCTCTTCTGTACCTATAACACCTTACAAACACATACTCTCCATCCAGCTCTCTGCGCAAATGTTCAATTAACCCACTTCCCAGCGTGAAAGGTGCGTTAGTGCGTAGTTGTACGCATATATTGTCAGGTGTACCCAGAATGTGGAAGATACTCTCAGTACCACCCTCGTGAAACACTGCCATTCAAAACCAAGATGATGCTGGAAATGGCTTTAGTTAGGTGATGGTCGATATTTCTGTCCTGGTTACTTTTGGGGAATCATAAGTAAAACCAAAGTAACAGTTTAAAGAACCGGTTCCATATCGGTTTCCGGTAGCTGGAACCGCTGTGACAACCGATTTAAGGGACCGCAACCCGGATTTGTACCGATTTATTACATATTTCCCTTAAACACGGTTAGTTTTAAAGCTCAAAATAATATATGTTATTCTTGAAGATAATATCTAGACTTTGCCCGCGCCGAAACGCAAATTATATAAAATTCCCTCGATAGAAAAAAATCGCAAAGTATGCTCCAAAAATTATTATAAACACGTTTCTTTCAGTTATTTTACAAGTTATATGTATGAAAAAATTCACAGTGTTTCTTTAAATGCTGTTTAAGATAATGCCGGCAAGATTTTTACTCTATTTTAAACGAGTCGTGTTTTATTAAACATTTTCGCAATTTTCGCATCGATTTTGTCGCTGTAAATGTTAGCGCTCTCCTCTAACATTCGTAATTTCGTATCTCTCCTTCTTCTTCTTTTCTGGCCCGGTTGGAGAGCCTTAAGGCACAAGCATCTTTACTTTAGTCGTGTTTAGCGGCCAGGTCTGAATAGCCAGGAAATTCTTCGCCCTCCTTTTTCCTATCTCCTTTCCCTCCCCACCATCTTCAACCTCACAACTTACTCCAATGGCGGATTCCATTGTCAATTGGCTCTAGACGATTGGAAGCAGATTGTACTCTTGTTGTGTGATATTCACATAAAAAGTTATCATCATTTTCCGTAACAATCTCTCAATGGGAGCCTTCCTCCTGAAATTAAGTATGTTGACAAACCTTTCAAGCTTCTGAACTATCTTGGAATAGAATTAATTTGACGCTAATTGATAGTAAATTGATTAAAAATGCAAGGAAGCCGTTATTAATACATATCGCAAAAGTGGTATTTTTTTAAATATGTTAAAAATTCGAATCTAACAGGAGCTTTTTTATTTTCACGCCTACCTCAATCATAATTGAAATTCCGTAATATGGGGCGAGTTTTGAATCGGGGGCAACTTTGATCATTGCGGATATCCGGGTAATTCTCGCAACCACTCAGAAATTACTCGCTTTTTAAATTAATTATTTTTGGGTAATGTGGAAACAATGACGGCTTGAAAATAAGTGTCAGATTAATGGGTTTCTAGTTTTATTCAAACATGTTGAAGGTGGATTGCGAGGCTCTCCTTTAGATCTTTTCAAACAGATAAATATGTAAATTCATTTTCATAAATAAAATATAAATTCCTCAAAGATTAAAATATAAAATAAATATTTTCGCGCCATTATCGATATAATATTATTTATATACGAGGGTTGTCCAAGAATTGAAGACCTTTCCACATTTTCATGGCGGCACTTGCGTGTGGCCCAGATTTTCCCCTAAAAACGAGCGGTGATTCGTCTTGGTAGCTTATTCCGTGCGATCTTTGTGTCCGTTTGAGATGGACGCTCTGCCTCCCGCGAGGTGCGTTCAATTATTCGCTTTCTCAACCAAGAGGGAGTCCTCCCTGTTGAAGTTCGTAAGCTCGCAATTTTGATCACAGACGTCAGTAAGTCTACCACTTGAACGATTTTGAGGGAAAAACGGCGTATGCAAATTGCGTGCTCATGGGTTCCCAATGTGCTAAAGAATAAAATCGAGTGGAAAGCGCTGGGGTCTCTTCAAACCGCTTTTCCAACCAAGGCGAGGCTTTTTTGGGTTGAAACATGGGTTCATCACCTAATCCCGGAATCAAAAATCAATGACATGGTTTACAATATTTCTTCACCTGAAGCAACATTTGGCCGGAAAACGTTTGAAGACCGACTATGACGCGGAAGGAGAGGTGATAGTATTTTTGACATACAATTTATTTAAATATATTTCTATAATAAATTTAAATATGTGCAGTAAACATGACATCAAATTTTTCCACAGAAATGATTTTATAAAAAAGTTATTCTGATGAAAATTGATCGAAGTCTCCCCATTTTACAGAAGTCTGTACGTATTTGTTAAAACATACTATTGACTTGTTGTTGATTTACGAAGTTAACGGTTATGGCAATTTTTGAGGTTACGAACTCCATTTTTCAATCCAATCACAGTATTATTCATCTCCGGATTCCAAATATGAATTGGGCGGGAATCAACTGTCATCGACCATACGGGCACGCATTTAAAGATAGATTTGTTTATTTAACGGGAGTTTTAATTTATTTTCAATGTTTTGCATCTTGATTTGTATGTAGACCCTGATGAAAAGATAATTTATTGACTTGATTTAAAAAATTGGGATTATTGAGACAAAGTACTACAACAGTAGCCTACTTACAGTACCTATCTAGTTCCAGTACAACATTTTCTTTGAAAATCTAATTTTTCAGATAACATATCTATAATATAAAAATGAACCGCTGAATGTGTTGCTAAGCGCAAAACTTTCGAACGACTGCACCAAATTGGATAATTTATTTTTGCCGTGTTGCGCTTTCCACTTCTTTAGTCAATATTTCGGACAGCATTGCAATGATCAGGGCTGATGAATGCATTGCAGTGAAGTTTATACATACATATATGTTATATGTAGAAGTGATACCGTATTGCATTCGTTAAATTTCTTAGGTCCGGTATTTCAGTATCATAATTAATGTGGTTTTCGTCGTTTAGTTTGAAGTAGCCGTCATGTACGATTATGATGATAATTATAATAGACTGAGGACAGTATGTAATTTTGTGGTCATCAGATTAAAGGTAACTTTATGTAACATCATTCTATAATGCGTAATTCACTTTCTCCCGTTCGTTGCTTAGAGGGAGCACTAATAATTGCATAGTGGTAGGTACTTTTTACATCAATACACTGATGTGATGCAAAGTGCGATCTCAATTGATTGAGTACTACATAATGCAATCGAATAACCTGTGCAGAAAATGTCAGCAAAATGTCCACCTTTTTTTGAAGATATACGTTGTAAAAGAGCTTGTTTGACGGTTGTCAAAGAAGTTCTATTTTTTTTACAGTACCTCCACACAGGAGACCCTGAGGTGAAAACTTCCTTCAGAGCCAATGTTATCTTTGGGGATGCTGGGTGGAGGGTATTTTTGGAGGAAAAGAAGGAGAGAAAGTTCTGGAAGGAAAAAAAGTATGAGGGATGGGTAGAATTCTGGGGTTCAATGTGTCCAAGAGTGACAGACGCATGAATCCATCCCTCCCACTGCGTTGCAAGCCGATGGGTTGAGAGAGATCGGCTGGAGAGGTCTAGGTTAGGTCTCTCTCAACCAGTCTCTCCCGATCCGGCCCGCCACGCAGTAGGTTGGCAAACGCATTCGCCGCCAAGACCTTGACAAACCTAACCCCCATGAACGCGCTTTTTTTACTAAAAAAAATAAATTTTCAATATAATTTTTTTTTCAAGTAAAAAAAAGCAGTCCATCCTCTCTGCTTACCCCTCTATAATTACGGTCGTCTCACTGAAAAAGATAGAGCAACGAAGCGCGTTGGCGACTGAATCGGTATAGGGTTTGTTGTGCAAAATCACCTAACAAAACCTAACCCATTTAGCGACTGAACCACTATACCTACTTCGAATTATTGGGTTGAGGTTCAAACTACGAAAGCTACAAGTCATCATAATTTAAGATATACATCCCAGGTTTTGAATGGTTTGTTTGGCAAAGCAGGGTTTGTCTAGAGGGTATGTGTAATTATTCTAATACTTATTTCCATGTTCTGCTGTTATAAATACAGGTACAAACTTGTCAATAATGCTTTCACTTAATATTACGAATAAATTATTGTTTAATATGGCAATATTTTTTATATTTCATGCACCGCCGAGGACTCGTGCCTCGTACTGGACACGGGTTTGGAAAGAGAATTGGCGTTACAAACCTGTGCACAATTGGATGCCGCTTGCTTTCTATTGAACACGGGTTTGGAAGGTGAAATAGCGTTACGAACCCGTGTTGATTTCGAGGCATGGTTGCCTCGTATTGAACACGGAAAAGGAAATACGCAACCGGGATATAGTGTTTGTAAGGTGATTTTTGGTGAAATACCTACGCAGCCTGGCCTAATGTGTTACCCGGCGTCTTTGCAAATAAAGTATCTAATCATTCAAAAATACGATTGTTTATTAATTAATATACATAGAGAAAGTAAACGCTACATCTAGTATTAACCTTTCGATCGTCTTAATCATCGTAAAGTCAATTAGATGAGCATTCACCTAAACACAGAGTTTATAACAAACCTGTGTCTCATCGTGCGTACTATAATTTGTGCTAATGATCGAAGAAAGTGTTCCTACTAATGATTAAGTTATGGAAAATGACTAGCAATAGTAATTGTTATCTCAACATTCAAATGGTGGAAATAAAACAGATGGAGAACTCCTAAATTGTTTTATTTATTTATTTGCGCTCTTGGAGCATTTACATCAATCGTGTATCATAGTAATAATAGAAATAAAATGTAAATGTTCTGATAAAAAGGTTAATATAATTAACGGTAACCTGACAGTAGATCCCCCACAGATGCCCCCTCAATTTTTTTTTGCATCATTTGTCGATTTCAAATCTAAAATCGCTATACCTTTATAATAAGTTGGTAGCAACGGAATTTATTTACAGTTTCGATCTTTTGTATTTTGGTAGAAAGCAGTCACTTTGTGGTTTGTTATGTTATTAAAATAAAACAATTACTGTGTTTATAACCACGAAATTTATATTACGACTTACGACCGACCGGTTTCGCTTAATACAAGCATCATCAGGGTACAAAATGAAGCTTTTTGAACTCACAAGAGTCCCACCTGCTTCCCTCTGAAGCCAGTGAGACTATGACATCCCCAATTGGGGTATGTTGTGAGGCTGAAGGTAGTGAGAAGGGGAAGTAGATGGGGTAAAGAAAGTGGGGAAGTACCTACCTGGCTATCTGGTCACCAAACACGGTTAAAGCCATTCCAGGGCGATACTGAGAGCATCCACTCTGGAACGTGCCGCGAATGTACTATATATTAACTTACTAACCAACATGATTATGGATCCCAACAACAAATTCACGAAAGAACACCTCGCAAAAATAATTCCCAAAACCAACGACATATTGGGAACAATCGGCCAAATGGCAGTTAAAATGGCAAATCTAGAGGGAGAGTTGTCTGCTCTAAAAAGTGCAACCCCTAATATGCACACCCCTTTAGATTCACAAACCCCAAGTGTCTGTGATATTCTCGCTGAAATGAAGGAACAAAATTATAGAGATAAAAACCTGATAATTCGTAACATTCCTGAGAATACATCGTTATCGCAGATTGAATGTATTAACAGCGACATAGCATCAGTCAAAAAAATACTCTCTGATATTGACAACTCAACAGCCAACCTAGAAATAAAAATCTATAGACTAGGCACAAGGAAAGACGACAAACCAAGAGGAATTAAAGTTGAGTTTCCTGAAGCAAAATGGCCAAGAATATTATTAACCAAAAAACACGTACTTAAAAACAACATTAGATTCTACCAAGATCAATCGCTTCTCCAGAGGAAACAATTAACTGAATTAAGAAATGAACTTGCAAAAAGAAAGGCTTCGGGCGAAAATGACATTACAATCAAATATATCAACAATAGACCTACCATAACGAAAATACATCCAAAAAACTAAAAGATAAATTGAAAATATTCTATCAAAATGTTCGAGGTCTTAGAACTAAACTTCAGGATCTAAAATCAACCCTACCCACTTTGAATCACGATTCTTACGCCTTCACCGAGACATGGCTAAATAATAATATCAACACTTCAGAACTAGGTTTCTATAATCATACAGTGTACAGAAAAGACAGAAATGAAAAAAATAAATCCAGGGGAGGTGGAGTGTTAATATCCATAAACAACAAACTTCATTCAAGAAAACTTAAATGCATCTATACACATCTGGAGCAACTGTTCATCATGGTATCCACCAAAAAGGAAAAAATTATTATCGGCTCCGTCTACGTTCCCCCATCTTCTGACGCTCAACTATACAAAGACCACTACCATGAAGTCGAAACGATCCGGAGAAGATTTCCTGGCGCCACTATTATTTTGACAGGAGATTACAATCTGCCTAATATTGCATGGGACGTAGAAAACAACAAAACTTCATGCACGGACAACATCCACCACGGTTCTCATGATATAATCGAAATGTCAAATTTTCTTAGCCTCCGACAGTTAAACTGTGTTTTGAATATAAATTCTCGTCTTCTAGATCTAGTATTTTCCAATTCTTTATCAGTAAAAGTGTCTGCATCTGTTGAATCTATTCTCCCGGTTGACAAATACCACCCACCTCTAATAATTGAATGTAACAGTTCAATAACTAAAAAAAATCCATCTGCATCAACTAAGTTGAACTTTTTCAAAGCAGACTATAATCAAATCATTAATCTTTTATCTTCAACCGACTGGAAATTTTTGGACACTGAAGAAAACATCAATGTAATGGTTGACAAATTTTACTTAATTCTAAATAATGCTATTGATTTATTTGTACCCGTTTCAAAAATGTATACGCATAATTACCCAAAATGGTTTAGTACCGATCTTATTAAATTAATTAGAGACAAAAAAATCGCTCATAAAGCTTACAAATCATCACATGATCCTATTGATTACGCAAAATTTTGTGAACTAAGAACGAGCATCAAAAAAATTTCCAAGTTATGTTACAAAAAGTGCATCGATAACTGCGAAGAATTGGCTCTTGCCAACCCTCAAAATATCTATAAATTTTCAAACCTACTAAACAATAATGACTCCGGTGTACCCTCTAATATGTATTTAAATAACAAAATGGCCGATAATCCCCAAGAAATCGTTAATTTGTTTGCTGAATTCTTCAGCAAAGTCTACGATTCTGCAAACAACTCTCCATTATTCAACGCCACAACATCTAATGATAACCAGATCGATTTCAATCAATGTATATTTGAAGAAAGTGATATTAGAAATAAATTAAAGTCCCTAGACCCGAAAAAATCGGCTGGTCCCGATAACATTCCTACAATCTTCTTATCGAAATGCTTATCAATCTTAACTTATCCTCTTACTAAACTTTTTAATTTGTCAATAAAAACTGGTATCTTTCCGAATAAATGGAAAACAAGCTTTCTGTCTCCAATTTTCAAGAAGGGTGATAAATCCGATATATCCAACTATAGACCTATCTGTATCCAGTCGTCGATCCCGAAAATATTTGAATCTGCTCTGCTCTCTAAACTATCTCCTGAGATTAATAAAGTAATTTCACATAGACAACACGGTTTCATGTCAAAAAGGTCTACTCTCACAAATTTGATGATCTATCAGGAATACTTATTTAATAATATGCACAATCGTCTTCAAACAGACGTGGTATACACTGACTTTAGCAAAGCTTTCGACAAAGTCTCACACAAAATACTTATGCATAAATTAAAATCCCTTGGAATAACGGGGAATATTTTGAGATGGTTTGAAAGTTATTTATACAATAGAAAAATTTCAGTCAAACTCAACTTGCACTTTTCAAATCAATTCGAAATCTTCTCCGGAGTTCCCCAGGGGTCACATCTGGGATCAGTGCTGTTTTCCTTGTTCATCAACGACATAACTACAATCTTTGATGGAGTTATGATACTTTTATTTGCTGATGATCTTAAAATTTACAAAACAATTACTAATCTCAATGACTGTTGCGTATTACAAACAAATCTTGTGAGGCTACAAGAATGGTGCATCCATAATGAACTCTTCCTCAATATTGAAAAATGTCAAACAATAACTTTTGCCCGAATTAAAAATCCTATTAAATATGAATACAGCATCAACAACATCTTTCTAAAAAGAGTTGAACAAATCAATGACCTAGGTATTATTTTTGACAATCAATTATCTTTTGTTTCTCATATAAACGAAATAACTAACAAGGCCATGAAAAGCTTAGGGTTTATATTGAGGACGGTAAAAGATTTTAAAATAATTAATTCATTTAAGTTGCTCTTCACTGGGTTAGTGAGAAGCCATTTAGAGTACAATTCAACAATCTGGGCTCCTTTTTATAAGATTCACCAACAAAAAATTGAGAGAGTGCAACATAAGTTTTTGAGATTTATAAACTATAAATTAGGAATTCCAATCGAAGAACTTAACTACACATTTTTAATGGACTTACTAAAATTAAATGAATTAACTTCAAGACGAACAATGAGTGATTTAATTTGTCTTTTCAATATTTCAAATGGCAGACTGGACGCCCTGGATTTAACCAAACTAATCCAACTGCGAGTACCTACCCGTAATACAAGATTGAATGCGCCTTACTTCGTTAACGCGCCTACTAATAATTACTTCGAAAACTCGCTTATCGAAAGGCTTCATCGACTAGGAAATAAATATAACTCAATCGATGTTTATCGTCATCTGTCAGTGTCCAAATTTAAATTCAGTATATTGGAACAGTTACAATAGAACTATAAATCCCCATCTTGAAATTTTGTGTGCACAGTTTATTGTAAACCCTCATAGTTAAGTTCCGTCAAAACACCTACAATATAGGGCGTAATAAAGGTTAGTAATTTATAATTTATAAACAAACCTTATAAAAACTGTTCTTGTTTATCGTTGTAATAGGTAATAATAACAAATTTACTTTAACGACTTATACTTTGATTAACATTTTAATGTGATTGTAATTAGATACTCTGTTATATTATATTATCGAACTCATTTGTCCTCTCCGTGATAGTTTACTGAAGTATCTGACATTATTCCATGGTTTCAGTATAAAGGGGATTGGTATATTTATGGTATAAAGTATTTCGTCTTCGGAAATTGAATTCCTTGCAGAAATTCTGACGATAAAGTAATTGGTCAAAATGGAATTGTTTTGTATATTAATTCTAGTGCGGTGCAAGTCGGTAGTATGTATTTTTGTTTAAAATCAACTTCGCTATGTATTCAACACATAAATTGCACATATATTAAAAACTCACCATTATTATTATTTGTTATATACGTATTGTATACATATAAAACTGATTTTTAACTCTTTATTGTATAATGCTATACTTTTTACTTACCAGCTTTATTTATATGTACCATGTGTAAAAACTATTCATGTTTTCTTTGTATTCTAAACACACCTGTATGCACTAAAACATAAAAATGTAAATGTGTGTAAAAGCCCATAAGGGCGTTAATGATTAATAAATAAATAAATAAATAAATATTATTTTAATTAATTAATTGTGAAATAACACAAACTAATCAAATAAAATTTATTTGCGCATGCCGAGATTCGGTCCCGCGACCTTAGGATTGCGAGACAAGAGTCATATTAATTACGTGAGCAGTTTTTCTTCCAATCTAGACGCCCCCCCCCCCCCCCTCCCCTTGGTGAGATAAATTTGGTCCACTTCATATATTCTTTTCAAGTAACGTGAAATTTTGCTGAACCCCCCTCGCCCTTTTTAGCTCACGTAATTAATGTACCTATGTCTCCTTACCCTTCGCGTTTGACCACAGAGGCCGTCATTCATCAGCTGATTTTATTTTGTACCCTGATTTTTTTTTTTTAAATGAATACCGCACAAGAGTCCCAACTACTCCCGTCTGGAGCCAGTGAGACTATGGCGTCCCCAAATGGGGTAAGTTGTGAGGCTGAAGATAGTGGGGAGGGAAGGAGGTAGGGAAGAGGAAGGTGGGGAAGTACCTGGCTATTCAGATCTGGTCACCAAATACGGCTAAAGCCATTTCAGGCAACGTTTCAATTTTGAATGGTGGTCTTACACCAGGGCGATACTGAGAGTATCTTCCACTCTGGAACGTGCCGCAAATATTATTTAATAAATTGTGAAAAACATAAATTTATTGAAATACATAAATTATTTGCCACGCCGGGATTCGATCCCGCGACCTTCGGAATGCGAGTCAAGCGCCTTACAGCTGCACTACGCCGGCTGTCGATAATGCTTGTGTTAAGCGAAACCGGTTGGTCTTAATAAAGTAAATAAATTTCGTGGTTAAAAATTTCGTTACGCTTTTATATACAGTATGTAGACAAACAGTTTTTTTCTTTGTGCTTTTGGATGAAAATATGTATAATAATTTTGTTATTTAGCGGTACATCCCCTCTGCACACCCCTCAGGGACACTTATTATTTGTATGTAAGGAGGTATACCGTAGTTTCCCTAAACCGAATGCATATTGTATTTTTTTTTTTTTTTTTTTTATTTATTTATCTATAATAAAATATGTTTACAATGGTATTTTATTAAAGTAACGTGGGATGATTTTATGTTACTAAGTTATAAAATAAAGGGTTTTATTTTTATTTTTTATTAATAAAATTCCTGTATTATTTATTTACAGTTTTTTTTTACATTTGATTGATATCAGTTTGTCAACGGGTTCTTTTGACATTTACTTTTTTTCTTAATTGAGACGGGTACATAAAATATACACATTACTACATTTTATATATACAAAAAATGTGGAAAAATAAATGTTAATAAATTTTTATATTTATAGAAATACAGAACAGAGAAAATGAAAGAAATAAAAAGAAAATATTAATGGAAAAAAAATTAAATGAAAAGCGGAAAAACAGAGATTAGTACAAAAAAGTTCTTTCACTTAACCATTTTTTTAGCGTATATCTCCTTCTGAAACTCAATTCACAGCTTTTTATTGCGCTGGGTAACATGTTGTAAATTATTGGAACAAGGTAGGTATTCTAGAGTTCTTTGACCGTATTTATTTAGGTATCTGGGAATAAGTCCATCGTTTGCAGTTAGTCTTGTATTATGAGCATGAACCACTAATCACAAAAGGTTTGAAACAAGAGGTTTGGGATGAAATCTAGGAACTACGCACCACTCGCAGGCGACATTCAAAACGGAATAATTTTGTACTTGAAAATGCGCTGTCATCGAGTCTGCGATCCCCTGCGTAACCAACTTGCGCCGGTATAAATATTGCACGTATTGTACTAACCCGTACAGTTACACTTTGTATTTTGTATAACGCTAAAACTTGTAGAAAAACTTACATGTACAACTAAAAGCAATTTCCCTTGTGTTCAATCTAATGGGTTAATCTCAGTAAGTATAATAAATTTTCACAAAACAAGATTTGTAATAAACTAGTTCTGGTATTGTAAATAAGTACTCTGGTAGATTTAATTTATCCAGGTTTCTCCTGCGGCTGCATTATCTGGCAACACCATCTCCTGCGGTGATATACAATGCGGTTTAAAATGCATTTTCATGATTGCATCTCCGTTAACGGCCGCCATCTAATTGGCCACTTCTCGGGGTCACCAGTCACACAGTGGCTTGCATCATTCTTTAACCGAGGGTTATCTTTTCTGTGACCTATTATGGTAATTTCTCGTACCTTAGTATATTTTCAAGCTGTTAATTCCCCATTCAGTATTACAAGAAAAAATGTTTAAAAAAAGGACATTAAAATAAATAATAAAATTTCACAAAATATCAGAGATGGTCGATAAGCTTCTGAACTAGACAAGAAACTTTGAAAATTGTCGGAGGGATGGAAGAGTTATAAAATTGCTTTAATTGCAGGTAAATCATTTTAATGAGACCCTTAATTGTGTATTGGTGTACTGGGTGAATAAACAATAATTTAATTAGGAAAAAAATTGTCAAGAAGCTGAAAAAAAGGACATTGTCGACTTGAATGGCAAGTCTACGAGTAAATCTATGCGGAATTGATAAACGTCCCAGTATCTTTGGGTATTTGCGTTGTGGGAGGGTGCTGCGAGCTGTTGTAATGGGACAAATACATTTTTCGCATTATTTTTATATGTATAATAGAAGCCCTACCCGCATTTTAAAAAAATACGAACGAATAAAAAAGAATAAAATTATATAGAATGTAAAATAAAAATAAGTAATAGACATTTTAAATTCACATTCAATCGTGTCCACTTTAAAATAATTTTCTCAGATTTTTGTGCCTATTTTAGGCATTAAATTCATGGTTTGAACACTTATTCATTGTTTTAAAGGGGCTGATAAAAAACCACTTTACTTTTATCCTATGAAAATTAATAAAGTGCCTTCATAAAATCGATCGTTTTGAATAAAGATCTTGAAAAATTGTGTCGCAAATTGTGTCGCATTAAAATCCAAATAAATGGAATATTTCTGAATGTGTCCAAAAACTAAAAACTGTTTTTGAAAGGTGATAAAACTAATAAAACATGCTTTCAAATTTTATTATTTGAACTAACCGTTTAATTTTTAAACGTAAATTTTTTTAATGCAAACTTTTAAAAGTTTTAAAAACATCACACATTACGGATGCGTTTTAAGATTTTCACGGCCAAAAGTATTTCCGTTATTTGTTTTTGTGGTGTTATGCCGTGTTGCGCTACCTCCTTCTTTAGCCAACGTTTCCATCAACGATCTGCCCTGATGATGGACACTGCAACGATGTCCGAAACGTTGGCTAAAGAAGGAGGTAGCGCAACACGGCATAAAACCCCAAAAACAAATAACGAAAATCACACATTAAATACGACTAAAGTTAACGGTTAATAAAAAATAAAATAAAAACGCTTACATATTTTATTCGACGTATGTATCATAAATGTTATCATCGCCTCACTTTCTTGTGTTTCACGTAAAAATATATTTTTTCAAATTCACAAAGTTTCATAATTTTTTTTCACATTGCGGTCAGAAACTTAGGTTTCATGAAGGTGTATATTTTAATTATTTTATGATTAACTTTTAGATTTGAATACACGGCGTGGTGTTTTCTTTTTCCAATATCGAGGGGTTAAGTAGAACATTTGCATGGTTGAAGGAATGGTCAACATTTACCACGTATTTTCATGAAGATCAAAACGATCTGCCATTTAAGGAAAAACATTTTTTCTCTGTGAATTAGACTTCTTGGTCTGCACGCCACTGGTCGAACTGGTCACCACATAACCTGAATGGCGGATGGTCGGGTTGGTTGAAGTGGCTGTGTGAACACTGAACATGTGTTTAGTTTTGTTGCCAAGTGGCCAAATGACCAGGTTGCAGGTTGCGGAGGTCAATTGACAGCGGCAGCAGATCTGGTTTGTGAATAACGCCGAGACCATTTCATTTTTCTCCATAATTACGGATTTCTCTACATTAGACACAACTTGCTGCTTTTCGGCAGGGCTGAGTTAACGAATTAGTAAGATCCTTAATTGTTGCTGACTACCTGTTCAGTATGAAAATAATCAGCTCCAAACCTGAACGAAGTGGCGCCTGGCGCCAAAGGACAGCGTGAATTTTGGCTCCTTTTAAAAAGAATTAAAATAGTTCTGAGGTATGGCCTTTTGTAAAGTTTTTCAAAAAGTGTAATTTTGTTCTTTGTCCAGTTTTACAATGTAATATTATTTTAATCCTGGAAAACTAACGTTCGTCAAAATGACGAGCATCAAATGCAAATCTACGTGTATCTTACCAGGGAAGAACTTTTTTCAATCGTCTACCAGAAGAAATCAGAAGCATTAATGTTAAAACCCGAATACTGCTCTCTGTCAAGAGACATTTAAAAAAAATTCTCAAGAAAGAACTACTGCCTGACTTAATTAATTTCACAAATATCCTTAGTTTTCAAAAACATTCTTTCTTTTTTTAAATACACACTATTATCAAAATAAATACTGCAGCGCACATATATTTATGTACAATGAATTATTTAAGTAACTTATAACTAATAACATTTATGTACACTCCCCTTCCATACGCAAGCAAATGTTTTCAATGGAAGGGTAGTAAAAAACCAGAGATGTAAAAAAATCTTTTGAATGATTCTTCTGAGAGAACAGCCGTCACTTGTCAACGTAGTGACTGCTAGCTCTTATCTTAATCATATTTGTCTGTATACCAGCGTTTTTTTTTACATTAACACCACACAGGAGGCTCTGAGGAAAATGATTTTCCTCAATTTCTGGGGATGCTATGTGAAGGGTTCCTCGGAGTATCTTCCATTGAAATAATAAGTAATAATAAACACATACAAACATCCGACACCAAATAAATTCGTTTGATATCCATACAAAATTTTAATAAAATATGTTTTTTTAGTCGATTTTAGGTTTCAAATTTATACATAATGCAGAAAAAACTAAATTTTATAGTTATTTTTATAATTTCAGAGGGCCAGCTGTCAGGGGATGGACAGTAGGTTCACCCAATTACGTAATGCTAATGCGTTTTTTTTTTAATATTATCTGAAAACTTCTGAACAAGTTTTCAACCGATTTTCTTGGACAACATTATGTACCGAAAATACGAATTTAGCAATATACATATGAATTACTTTTGCTTAAATTTTGATTTTGTCTTCTCTAATTAATCGATTCTCAACTCAAAAGGTTTTTGCTCTCCATTCTCAGTTATTTTTAATCTAATTTGTGTGGTGTCCCTAACCGACATTCTTATAGCAAAGCTATAGATTGGAAAATAATAACGGACTTCCATTAACGTAGAGTTGGCCTATCATGGTGGATATTATTGCGCTGGACATTGGCATTGGCAACGTGGACTGACAGTAGTTGGAAAGACCCATTCATACACCTCTTGTTCCGAGAAGTTATAAAGTCAGAGACAATGAAACTTGAGAACTTCTGTTCATAAAGTAGAGGTAGGTAAATATAAGAGGCAAGGGACAAAAATGTACAGACTTATACAAAGTAAAATACTTATTCCCATAACAACAAAGATGGTGGTATCAAACTAAAAGGACTCGATGGATGTTAAAGATGTTGGTTGATCTGGTTCGATCAAAAATAAAATACCATTCCATAGCGACGAGTCGTTCCATGGATGCCTTTTTTATGTGAATACCTCACAAGAGTTCCAGCTGTTCCCGCCTGGAGCCAGTGAGACTATTTCATTCCAAATTTACCCCAATGTTGTGCCCTTGATTGTTGCCGCTGATTGAGACCCCATGTTGTGAGCCTGAAGGTAGTGGTGAGAGGAAGGACATGGGTAAGAGGAAGGTGAGGAAGTACCTGGTTATTCAGATCTGGTCACCAAACACGGCTAAAGTCATTTGAAGCAACGTTTCAATTCCGATTGGTGGTCTTATAACAGGGCGATACTGAGAGTATCTTCCACTGTGGAATGTGCCGCAAATATACTAGATATATATTATTTTAAATGAATTAATTGTGAAGTAACACAAATTAATCAAATAAAATTTATGTGTGCATGCCGGGATTCGATACCGCGACCTTCGGATTGTAAGTCAAGAGCCTTACCCCTTGACCACGGCGGCCGTCAAAAGGCTTAGCATGGACAATCGATAAAATCCTATATCAATACGATATTGACCAAATCTGTAATCTATGGTAAGTTATCAATATTTCCGAGCACGGTTTACGATTTTTAACATATATTCCGACCTCCATAGTTTCAGATAAGTTTCGGTTAACTAATAATATACGAGTATACATTTTTTAATAAAGTCGTTCGTTATGCAAAATTACTGGCTTATTTAATGAACGGGTTGAACTAACGAAGCTCTTTGAAATGAAATAAGTCGTATACGCGATCCACAGTTTTAAATAATGCATCTAAGACGTAATCAATATATTCCATTCGAACTTCGAGAAACGAAAAAGGTTGAAAAATGAATAAAGAGCTCATTAGCTAATTAAATCCCATTTAATGTCAAAAAGTAAATGCCGACTGTCAATGCATAAATATTAACCTAAATATTTTTTAGGTTAGTATTTCAATTTTGCATTGCTAATTTATTAATATTTTTACGTAATTGATTGGCGTTTGACGTTTAGACTTTTTAATCTGTCGGCTTGGCCCCATCAGAGTAGGTTGATGGATTTAACTTCGTCTCAAGAAATCATGTCACAACCAAGTCATTTGTGAATGGATTCAGAAATGATTTGAAAATGGGGTTAACACAACTATCACATAATGTTCATGGTACCTACCCTAATTAAATGTTATTAAAGACTCCACTACCCAAATTTCTACCGATTTCTTACATATCTCCCTTAAACACGTTAAGTTTTAAAGCTCTTAAAAAATATACGTTATTCTTGAAGACAATATCTGGACAATGACAATATCTGAAATGCAAATTATATAAAATTCCCTCGATTGAAAAAAATCGCAAAGTATGCTCCAACAATTGTTATATACACGTTTGTTTCAGTTATTTTACAAGTTATATTTATGAATATCCACAGTGTTTCTTTAAATGCTGTTTAAGACAACCCCCGCGAGATTTTTGCTCTATTTTAAACGAGTCGTGTTTTATTAAACATTTTCACATCGATTTTGTCGCTTTAAATACTATCGCGCTCCTTAATTCGTAATTTTATATCTCTCCATCTTCTTCTTTTTGAGCCTGGTTGCAGTGCCCCGCAATTTCATTGTTTTACTCTCCAATTGACGATCATTTTACTTCCATAAATCCTTCCAATGCAAAAAAAACGCCTCGTCCAAACTTAGGCTTGTCCAAGAATAGAAACTATCGGTTATTACGGTTTTTCAAAGTACATACACCTACATAAAGAAGTTTTATGTTGGGAAGTGAACAAGGGTTAAAAAGATGCAACTTTGTAGTTTTTCTTGTCGATTTCTTTGTTATTTTACCTCGTACGATAGTACCAAGACATTGTTAAATCCAAAGACTCCACGCCATTTTTTTGTATTTCTTGGCCATTTCAGTAAAATGATGCACAGTGTAGCATTTTAGTTCCAAACTAAGAATAACGGTTTACCATGTGAAATAATTATAATAGAAATGCTTTCCATGTAGATTTGAAAGGAAACCAACGTCGCTACTTACTGACTTTTCGCACCTTTTTGGTTCATGTTGCCCTAGCTGTCTCTTTTACACTGGTCCCATAAAAGCTTTCTTTTGTCGGTAATGGTGAAAAAGAATCTTAATCATGGATTGGAATAATTTTGTGAATGTCGAAAGTCTTCGGATTTACGAATATTTCTTATAGTGACCGACCAAAGGTTCGGTTTCGGCAAAAAATCTAGTTTCGGTTTCGGCAGATTTTCTGCCGAACCTTCGGCCTCACCGAAACTCTGCAAAAGATCTCAATAAATGGTAAATTTAGTCTTAAAATGAAGTTATACCTAATGGAATCCTATTTAGATACTATTTAGATTAATTAAGAACAAATTATTACATTATGAACATCAAAAAATATGCTACGGATAAATTGAAGCCTTTACTAGCTTTTCTATGTATCGGAATAACAATAAAATTATTATTTACATAACAAAAAATATAAGCGCAAACCACAAAAAACTGTATTTTCATTACTTAACTATGAAGCAATACAAGAAACAATTTTTAAAAAATTCCCCTCTTTTTTTTCGCTTACTAGCCTCGTGCAAATAAGACGCTCGATTTTAAAATTTGCAGACATGAGAATCGAAATATTTCAAGCGTTTATATTCCTCTTTAGAATGTTGTGATTGTAAACACATTAAAAATTTAAATAAGTACTCAATTAATGATGTCCTTTCGTTTATAATGCACATAAGTGTTGATTATTGACAAATTTTTGTTCCAAAAGCAGTTAACATGTTTGTTAATAACAAAAAAAAATGTCCACATCTTCAATTATTGTTGTATTTATTTCATTTAACACATATTAACTGTTTGTATAAGTGTAAAAAATAAGCCAAATTTCAGTAAACAATAGATTTTTAACATCTCTAAAAAAGTTTCGGTTTCGGCCGAAACCGAGACAGCTACCGATCAGCTATCGGTTTCAGTTTTGGTAGAAAGTCCGGTTTCAGTCGGACACAATTTTTTTATATTCAAGACCATGGATTTTCCAAGTAAAAAACCATGAGAATCATCAATTTGATTCGTTTAAAACAATATTCCGAATATATTTTAACATTTAAAAAAATATCACCACTAGAATACACTTTATATAGTAATTCAATTTTGGGGTATAATGCCGTGCTGCGCTTCCTCCTTGATGGCAGATGATCTAGTGATGGACACTATAAGACCGTCCAAAGTAGGGGAAGCGCAGTATGGCATTACACCCCAAAAAAAATCGCGATAACACTTTTGGCCGTGAAAATCTCTAATAATATCATAATACATCTTGCCCTAAGTTCAAATTTTTTATTTTGTCTCACAATTTTTCTTACGCTTAGGAAAATATATCAGCACTGTTAACCATATTTATACTATGTATGTAATTAATTTAATGTGCACGCAATGTGGCAAATTTATATCTTGCCTTCAAATGATGGTGATTTGATGTGATTGAGATTAATATGCATGCAATACAAAAAAAATAATTACTCGAAAGATTTACTAGAAATTCTGAATTTACATAGCGTGGAAAAAGCACTGACAGCTAACAACGCTGTTAATGCTTTTATGAGATTTTTTAATTCCCGCTGCGTTTTTGCCTATGAAGATGAGTTTATCTTGGCCGGTGCGAGAGTAAAAAGTAAATGGTTTAATAAAATTATGCAAATAGTGCTCATTTAGCGAGACTTCTGTGTAAGAAAATTTGAGTAAACGTTCCATTAATAGTTACGTTGATGGAAGTTTTTTTAATTACCGACCTGTTTTTATTACCGTTCTAGGAATCAGGACAACATCATGAGATTTATTCTACAAAATAATACAGATCGTTATCAAAAAATTAATAACATGTACATAGTTGATGCGTTTGAAATTTTGTTTAAACTAAGCCTTTTCTTTATATAAAATGGAGATAGTTTTCATAGCTCCCGTGAGCACTTAGTCCCATTGTACTATCTCCCATATCTCCTTAATCGTCTTGGTCCGTTTAATAAAGTTCACCAGGATTGTCGTTGGATATTGGGATGTGTCCCCTGACTGACGATCGATAAAACTCTAAGTCAATACGATATTGAGTAAATCCGTCATCAATGGTCAGTCATCAATATTTGCGAGCACAGTCAACAATAGATACAATGCATTCCGACCGATGATTGACAAATTTTAGCGCGGTCCCTGATTGTCTGATAAGCTGTCAATATATAAAACATTTTGAATGATGTAGTTGGTTATGCAAAACAACCGGCTTACCTATTAATCACTGGAAGTGAACTAACGAAACTCTTAGAATTGAAAGAAATCATATACGCGATTCATATACGGAAATAATTCATCTCGGATCAATTAATTCTATTTGATGTAGGAGAAATGAAAAGGGTTGAATTAACTAAAGACTTCATTAACTAATTGACTCCCGTTTAGTGTCAAAAAATAAATGCAGACTGTCAATGCATGTTTAGAATAATATTTTGTGGTATATCTAAAAGCTTCTTTTCACATAGAGGGCAGTGCTAAGAGCTGTCCCGAAAGTCCGCTAGATGGCGGTTAGTTTGGTTCGGATTTTGAGCACTGAAAAAAGTCGAGTCTTTAGGAGCTCACTCAAATCAGATTCCATTTAGCCAGTTTCCAGATAGGTCGACTATCGTGGTCACCCCTCGTACAGGCGAAGTATTTAATAAATCCCAGATTAATACAAAAGGACTTTATAATTTCCAAACAAGTAATCTCCTTCCAAGGCGAGTTGGAGAACTGTTGTCTAAACACTACAAATTTAAATTCAACATTTCCAATTTATTAATAATTTTACGCAATTGTTTGGCGTTTGAAGTTTCGGAATGTCAATTCATCAAAAAATCAAAGACCTATAGTGTTGCCAGCGTATATCGACTTCTTGTTTATTCCCAGTCAATACCGATTCGGCTATCAACGATGAAACCGTACTCGAGATATCGACATAAAATCATTGAAAGTTATGCACATTCCCCAGGGTTCTATGCCAACTCAGAATGAAACCAACCAGAACCATCTCAGAAAAGTCATGAAAAGCTATGAAAAAATAATTTTAAAATAACCGGTAACCCTAACCTAACTTAGCCTGTTTAACCATTTTTTTATATATTTTTTAACGCCACTCTTAATGGCCTTTCTGAGGTGGTTCTGAGTTGGTTTCATTCTGAGTTGGCCGGTTACCATTCCCCAGGTGGCTTTGTCTTGTTCGATTCAAGGCGGGGCATCTCTGACTCGTAATTATTTCCAAATTTCATTATTGTCTACCGAGAGTTTTTTTGTAAGTTTTGAAAACTATTGATGTTTATTTACTAAGCCTCATTTAAAAAGTGGTTGTGTGTGCATTTCATTTGACGGATTTACAGTTAAATAATATGAAATCTTACCTTAGTAGGACCTTTAGGAGTGGAGCCGCCACTGGATGGGGAGGCCCGCACACCGCCCCCCTTCTTCAGCTGCTCCAGTTGGCGTTCCTTCGACTTCAATTCATCCAACTAGAAATTAATTAATAATACATCGTTAATATTGTAAAAAATTATTTTTCGGAAAAGATTATTACAAGTAATTGAAAGATACTTTTTTGACGGTCTTGGGTAGTTTAGTAAATAGTTTGTCTCTGTCTAGTATAATATGTTATTTTGCATTATATAGAATTCTTTCTCCCTCTTTTCACTCGATGACTCTGTCTTATTATTTAATTATTATTATGTCCTGATGAGGCTTGATTTAGGTGAAATCGGTCGGCTTATAAGATAATAAAGTTCGTGGTTTAACGGCCCGCAATCAAAACTATTTGCCGACCGCTGCTCTAGAACTTGGATTTGCTTTTTTTTCTCAAAATTTTAATTCATTGCGAACGATTGAGATAAGCGATAAAGTCATCCAGAAAGTACGGTTACAAGGACTCCCATAGTCGGGGGAATTTTTTTGTTTGGCGTGTAAGGGGATCCTAACGGTCAGTGTGTTTGGTCATATTGTTTTGTATTTGGTTTCATATGTCCGTCACTCCTGGACACATTGACTCCCAGATTCTTACCCACCCCTCATACATTTTTCCTTCCCAGAACTTCCTCTCCTTCGGCATCCCCAAAGATGACATGGGCTATTTTTTTCCTCAGGGTCTCCTGTGCGGAGTTAATGTAAAAAAATAATAATTAAAAATTCTATTATAGAAGTGTGTATTTTGTTCGTTTAGATTTTTGACGGATTTCATAAATTAAAAACATGGCAAATTTCTGATCACTTTTGGAAAGCAATGATCCTGAGGCAAATATTTTTTTATGAGTACTTTCAGCTTCACAAAACCTGCAATGGGGTCTACGCTAGTGTTAATAATACTTTATGGTCGGGACCATGAAAAGGAGCGGAGTATTTTAAGGGAGTTTTTTTTAATACACCGTAGAGACAATAATGTTTGTTTGGAGTGGTAAAATGTTTTTTGATCCTTGTATAAAACGGCCAAATAAAAATAGATTTTATAATGTGTTTCTCATTAATAATATAATACGTGTAGGTAAGGACCAATTTTAAATTTAGATACCAATTATCGTGAGTACGTATACTAAAATTATTCAATTAAAGTCTAGACGGTCATAATTATCACTATGAACACCCTCACTAGATCTAGATTACTGTAAATAGAGTGATACTTACGATGTCGCCTAAAGATGTACAACCTATTACGTGAAAAAATATTCTGCGGTTGCTTCATTAAAAAAATGTATATTTAAACAAAATCTTCATGTATTTAAAATATATCTCACGATTAACCGGTTGATTCAAGTCACTTCCCTTGTATTATTTCGTTAATAATGCATGCAGACATTTGAGAAATCACTACAATGTGTCAGGTGTTATTCAAGCATTTTAAATTCATACCACGATCGTCGTTTAATAATTCAGAATCAATTAACTGTTTTCGTGAAGATATTTGATAAAGCCTCACTTAAATGGAAGATATCGCTACAGTACCACGTGTATTAAATAAGCCCTAGAATGTCTCCAGCCAAAGCACCTGTTCATTACTTTGGTATCCACTTCAAAATGCTTTCTTTCTTGGGTATAGGAAAGTTTCACTACGCCGAGGAAAATAATTTCAACAACTACCCTCCGGTCTACTTCATCTACGCTTTTCTCTGTACCACCGTCAACATCGTCGGTTACACGGTCTCAGAGACAGTGAATGCGTATAAAGAATGGGGCGGAGAAAGAGACAGGACTGTACAGTTCTTCGCTTTGACCATGGTAGGAGTCCACGGTTTTGCAACAATCAAAACATTGATCCTTATCAAAAACAACAAAATAATACAGAAAATTGTCAGAGTCTTGGAGATAGATTCGAAGAAATATCAAATGGATGAAGAAATACTTCAAGAATCAATGAATTTCACCAAACTAGTGACGTACGGGTTTCTAAGCATTGGAACAGTGACAATAACCTGCATGAGCATTTACAGTATGATCGAAGATATCACCAGGTACCAAAAACTGGTAAAGACCAATTATACCATCTCAATAAGAAGGGAGACGCCTTTCACAGCCTATGTTCCCTGGAGTATAGAAGATGACCTACCATACCTGGCAGGGTTCCTTTACTCTGTTTTGGGAATGTATTGGATGGGAACCACTTTGATGGTTTGTGATACGATGGTGGCTTCAATCATGGCGCACATCGGTGGACAATTCAAAATGGTGCAAAAGGTTATGAGTGAGACAGGGACCAAAGCCTTGTCCATACTGGAAGCAAAATTAGACCACCAGAATATAAAGACGATTGACAAGAAAACTATGTTTGTCAGAAAAGCAAATAAGAAGGTTTCCTTTAGCGATTTGCAGATGTGGAGTGAAAATGAAGACTTTACCCTGAGAAAGCAGCGATTAATGCACTACTTCAATGAGGAAGATTATATTTTGGCCATGATTCAATGTCTGAAGGAAGCAATTCAGTACCATCAAATGATCATTGAGTAAGATCCGTTTGCTAACCGCTTTCATTGTATCATCAAGTTATTTGAATCTCAATACACCTACGGTTTGTTTTGTCAGCTTGCAGATTAGTTAAGAATCTTTGCGCTGATAAAAGCTTTGTATTAAATTTATAGGGATAACTTTTGAAGGTAGTACTGATTAAAAAGTAAAATTTAATCATTGAATTAAAAAATAATATTATTATTGCATCGAAATTAAACATGAAAAAATAACTATATGATCACACAAAGATAGCAGCTAAAAATATCAAAATTAGTTGAAGATAATTTTGGCCATTCTGAGATTGACAATAATGATGTAAAATAATAACATCTGAAGGGCTGAGTGGTTAAAAGAGTTGCCCAGGTAATATGGAGATCATGGGCTCAATTCCCAGTTGAGATAGTTCACTTTTGTATATGCTGTGTCGTGTTCTGTTCTACGTTGCGTTTAGATTTATTGATTTTATCTTCTTCTTCAATAATTAAATTTATTGATTTTTTAATTGATTGTATCGCACAAGAATAAGGAACTCCAGTGAAAAATATCATGGCTTTAAAAAAATATGTTCATTTAGACCAATAAACCCTCATTCTGAATATATAAGTTTTATTAAATAATATTAAATGCAGAGTATTTAAAAAAATATTAAAAAGTCCATTTTTAATCGCGTCGTAAAAACACGCCGTCATGTTGGCATTGTTGAAATTTTAGTGGTGACGTCACTGTTCGACGTGTCGTGATGTCACCGTAAAGTCATTGTATGGCAATGTATGATATGACACAGGCATATTAATTTATTCGTTATGACATATTAATTTATTCGTTTATTTACATAATGTTTATAAGAATTTGGTTGTTGTGTTTATTGAAACATTACTTAGGCCTAAATAATGTTTCAAAAATAAAGGTATCTCTTATTAGTTTATTTCTATTATTGAAAATATTAAAAAACTACTGCACAAAAAAAAATAGTAATGCTACTTCTAGGGAGAATACTTCGAACAACGGAATTCAAAATGGCGGCAGCTGATCAGCTGATTGTCCGATCCTACAGTAATTTTTCAGGAGTGATGACGTCACACGATTCTCCATACATACGGTGGTTTTTGAGGGGGTCTTGAAAAATTAAAACTTTGGCAATAATTTTAACTATTAAAACTAACTCTAACTCTAAAAATAAAAATAAAAATGCAGTTATTAAAGTTAGAAGGTCATAATTAATAAATTTTCATTTAAAAAAATTGGATTGGAGTTCTCTATTCTGAAGTCTTTGAAACTATGGAATCCCGATTTGATGAATGTTGTGAAGCCAAAGAAAGTGAGAGACGGTAAGGAAAGGATGATAGGGACACAAGTTATTAAAATCTAGTCACTCTACAGATTATTTGTGTTGAAACCATCTTACACATTTTTTGATAATTTTCAAGCAACTTGTTTAGTATCTCATTAATATTTTCAAGAGTTATCGAACAGTAATCGGTGCCTTGAAATAGCATTGCAAACTTTTGGATTGTAAATTGTGGTCTTCAGTAGATATCTTCCACTTCCGAGAAAACTGAATTCTGTTGGTGGAAAAAACGCTTAAAAATTTACATTTATCAGTTTCATCTAAATTTTCTGTTCTTAAAAAATGCCTGGGGTCTTGATGGATTGAAATCTGTAGATATCATTAAAACAAGCGGTATCTCCGGTTAAGTTGGACCTCCTACGTATTCGCCTCACTCGAAAACTGGATCAATTAATTACAAATCATTTTTATTATTCCACACACCACATAATTGAATCGTGAATTCGAACGATGATGCGTAATTATTCGAAAAATTACCACGAATACACGTGTAACGACGGAACTGTGATTAAAATCGCATTATGGCCGTTTGATTGTAATATTCGTATAATAACCGCGAAGAAGCCTATTCGGTGAACTATTAAATTTAAAGCGGTCAAGAAAAGGAAGTTAGTGTACCAAATCGCTCGTCGTTATGGCACCGCCGAAAGAAAACCCGCATTATTTTGAATTACACTACAAACTGCTTTGGTTCTTAGGGATTGGGAAGTTTTATTACACTACTGACAGTGACTTCAATTACCATCACAGAGTTTATGTCATCTACGCTTCTTTGTGTATGATAAATACATTCGTTTATACGATTTTTGAGATAATTTTTGTATACAAAGAAGTTGGAGGAAAATCAGAAAAAACTCTCCAATTCTTTGCTTTAACTATGGTCGGAATTGGTGGATTTCAAACCAAAAAATTATACAGAAAATTATTAGAGTACTTGAAATTGATTCTAAAAAATTCAAAACAGATGAAGAAATCCTGAAAAAATCAATGTACTTCACTAGGTTGTTAACTTATGGTTTTTTGATCATGGGAACAGTCACAATCGCTTGTATGAGCATTTACGGCTTCATTGAAGATGTTTCAAGGAAAAACAAAATACAGCTGTCCAATTACACACTGCAGATTCCTAGAGTTACTCCATTCCCAGTTTACATCCCGTGGAGAACCAAAGAAGATTTGCCATACTTTGCTGGATTTGCTTATTGTGTCGTCGGAGTGTTTTGGATAGGGACCGCCTTGATGGTCGGTGATACAATGATTGCTTCAATAATGGCTCACATAAGTGGACAATTCCAAATGGTGCAGATGGTTGTTGATGAATTCGGAATCAAAGCCTTAGATATGCTGGAACAACGGAGAGATCAGATGATCTTGAAAATCGGTGGTACAAAACGTAAGCTCAATGCAAGAGCTCAAACTCTGGAAGTACAAGCTAATGCTCTTGACTTCTCGCCCGATGATTGTGATGAGTTTGACGTTAGGAAGCAGAGATTGATGTGTTACTTCACCGAAGAAGATTTTAATTTGGCAATGATGCATCACTTAAAGGAGGCCATTCAATACCATCAACTAATCGTTGGGTAAGCTCCATCATAAATGTCCACTACTTAAAAATAATATCTCTCTCTTTGTTTTGGAGTAACTTTTAAGCAATAGTTTTTTGTTTTTATTTTTCTACAATAGCTCCACACAGAAGAGACGACATAGGCCCTGAGGAAAATAATTCCCCCCAGGGCCTATGTCGTCTTTGAGTATTCTGCGTGGAGGGTCTTTTGAGGAAAGAACTAACAGGGAGATTCGGCAGAGTTGCCTTGTTTTAAAATAGAATCACTTCAAATATCGATGTGTTTAACATCAATAAAGCACAATTTAGACGGCAAGCTTTGTTGCTGTTAGTTTAAATCTGTTTATCTTATATAAATATTTTCTCTTTTAAAAAACGCTTTGAAATGTAATTTTGTAATATTTTCAAAATGAATGAATTGAATTGAATTGAAAGGAAGAAAATTAAGTTCTGGGATGGAAAAATGTATGAGGAGCGGGTAGGAATCTGGGGTCAGGGTCTCCAAGAGTGGCGAACATATAAATCGGTCACCCCCACTGCAGTGCAAGGCAATGTTCCGAGATAGTCCTGCTGGAGAGGTCAATTAGTCTCTCCCGAACAGGCCTGCCACGCTGCTGGTGTGCAGATGCACCACTAAGATCCAGATAAACCTCACCCCATGAACTCGGGCACCCATGTTAAGTTACCAAATGAAGGGGAACCACTTGGGTCGGCACTACGGCAGAAATGTTTGTTATCCAATAAATGATTCCCTGGACGGCAATACCCACACCCGCCTCTCAAATTATATACATTATATCTGCAGTTAATTCAAATCAATAAATAATTGTGTGTCGTGTATCACAATCCAAAATAATCGTTAAGTACTCATATACTCATGCAGACATCCAAGCTAAAGTTAGATATTTTCATTTTAATGTATTATGGACTTGATAATAATTATAAAAGTAAGAGTTGGTCAAGCAACGAACGCTCTCCGAAAGCAACAATCTAAATTTTATGAAAAAGATAATTTTAATTGTAGAAATTTTATATCCGATTTTACTGAAATTAAAATGCACGTTTTCTATCGCATTCTCTTATGGGTTATCTCAAAAATTAATGTTTTTTATCGTATTTCACTGGAAAATGTTTAATAATGAGTTAAATTTAAATATTAAGATGTTTCATTTGAAATCAAACGTAATATTTCAGATTTTATGAGTAATTTTTCCCGCAAAAGAATATA
This sequence comes from Limnephilus rhombicus, assembly GCA_929108145.2. Classification (NCBI taxonomy): domain Eukaryota; kingdom Metazoa; phylum Arthropoda; class Insecta; order Trichoptera; family Limnephilidae; genus Limnephilus; species Limnephilus rhombicus. The sequence goes on from OV815285.1 coordinate 21,538,431, forward strand.
TAATTTTTTTTTCTTCTGTTAATACTTGGTTGTTATATCAATATATATATATTTACTTTATTTCTCTATTTTCTTGTTTTTTTCTGACCGAACCGGTTTCAGACAGACTGACACGTCCATCTTCAGACTGGCAACTTCAACAGTCCATATGTAAAATTATGTTTTCTTAAATTTCAATTTCAATTTCAGTGCCGGCAACCCGGGCGTTTATTTTATTTTCATTTATGTACATAGTTTTCTTTTACCCACCTCACTAGACGGAGTCTGTTCTGAGGCAGGTAAATAACATATTATATTTATTAAAAAGAACAAAGATATGTATGTATATAAAAAGATAAAAATATGTGCATATATGTACACATACATGCACATAGTATTGTTGTTATATTAAGTATTTACATGTTGTTTTTATTAAAATTTTCATGAAAAGGTTGCATACGTAATGTAAGATTACACAAGGAGATAAGAAAATGTAAATACAGTAGACAAGCAGTACCCTGCATATTTTATTATATTTGAATATTATATAATTTTGTGAGTAATTATATGAAAAGAGAATGTCTATAAAATGTACTCCTGTTAGTTCTTTAGTATATGTCGAATGTCTGTTCTTTCCTTTTCAGTCAACCATTGAACAGCCAGTTCAGATTATTTGGGGTGACGTAAGTTTTTATTTGTGTTAGGAAAATATTGAAAATGTGAGGAGCTAGGTACGATTCATGTTTTTTGCGAAAGTTGATTTGACATAGGGAACTTGAAAGTGTTTATTTATTTTTGCTCTTGTATTTTGCGAGTGAGGTATGTGTTGAGGTGATGTTTTGATACAGTTTTTATATATGATCTTACTTATGAATAGTTTATGTACGAGTACGTCTGGTAATTTGTTTTTAATCATTAGCTGTTCTGTCGGATGTTGGTAAGATTTTTAAAACATGATTCTAATTATTGTTTTTTGATTTATTATAAGAGTATTGAGGTAAGCATCTGCTGCTCCTCCCCATACTGATATACCATACGTTAGAATAAATTGACAAAGTGCGAAATATATATTTTTTAATTGGTTTAATGACATGATGTTTCGTGTTGTTTTGATAATGTATGATAATTTCCTTATTCTTTTTGTTAGTATATTAATATGGAGAATATGTTTTAATAGAATGCAGTTAGCTCTTAAAACATAATTTTTTGACATACGTTTTCATTCATATTATTTTGAACATGTGATTTCATGTCATCCATTATCAAAAAAATATCATGAAAGTTGGCTAGACATATTATAGCGTCGTCATTGTTGTCCATTACAGTCTTCGAAAAAAATCAGGCAGCTTGATAGATTGACATTAATTTGCTCGACAATGTGTCATATCTTCGGTAAAATTTCACGTCTCGGTGTTCACCACATATTAGAACATACAACCAGTAGGTACAATTAAATAAACATCAGCTGATTTATTCCAAGCATTTAATATAATATCTCATCATGCTCTAACGATGTAAGATGTAACTATCGAAGGTATATAATCATATGAAGAATTATTACCAATCGACAGGTCTGCTGCTATCAAAACAACATTTAAAAACGCATTACAATTTACCCTACTAGGGAATGTGGAAATTATAGGAATAATTATACTTAATACTTGATTTCATTACTACCGTAAAAGAGCTTTAACTTGTTTGAGCTTTCTACGGTACACTAATTATTATGCCAGTTATAGGAAAGATTTAAGAAAGCTGGTATCATGTCAGAGCCTAAAACCATACTACGTTATTTTGAAATACACTACAAGTTGCTTTACTTTCTTGGGATTGTGAAGTTCCATCATTCTGATGCTGATTTCAATAACTATCCGGGAATGTATGCCTTCTTCTCACTCTTCTGCATTTGCATCAACTTTATTGGTTTTACAATATCAGAGACAGTGTTTGCTTATACAGAATGGAGAGGCGATAGAGACATAACTGTTCAATTCTTCGCTTTGACCATGGTTGGAATTGATGTAATTCAGGTCTTTAAAACCTTGATATTCATGAAAAATCACAGAAAAATAAGGAAAATCGTCAGAGTCCTGGAAATAGACTCACACAAATATAAAACCGACGAAAAAATCTTAAAATCGTCAATTAATTTCACCAAATTTTTAACGTATGGCTTTTTGATAATAGGATTACTTACAATTGTGTGTATGAGCACATTTTATCTCATTGAAGATTTCTCAAGAAAAGAAAAAATACAGCGGTCCAATTACACGCTTCATATTCCTAGAGTTACTCCATTTACAGTGTATGTCCCATGGAAAACAGAAGATGATTTTCCCTACTTTGCTGGATATGTATATTGTGTTTTTGGTATATTTTGGTTGGGAACCGCCTTGATGGTCGGTGATACAATGATTGCCTCAATAATGGCGCACATAAGTGGACAATTTCGAATGGTGCAAATCGTTGTCTTGGAATCTGGAACCAAAGCTTTATGTATACTGGAACAGCGGTTAACAAAGAAAATAATTCAAATCACAATTACTAACCTGAAATTTGAAAGACATGCAAAAAAACTGGATGCACAATTAGAAAATATTGGTTTCTCGATTAGTGACTGTGATGAGTTTGAAATAAGGAAGAAGCAGTTGATGTATTACTTTACTGAAGAAGATTTTAATTTGGCCATGATAGATTGCCTAAAAGAAGCAATCCAATACCATCAGCTGATAATTGAGTGAGCCTGATTTTTCCTTTACCTTGCGTCTTCTAAAATCATTTATCCTTTCCCTTTGTTCTTGAGAAACATGGTCTTGATAAATTTAATTTTGTATTGAGTAATACTGAAAAGTGAAAGCGTAATATCTAATTTAAAGATAACATTAATTTTATAAGTTTACAAATAATTTAAGCAGCCAAAGATCAGAAGAAATGTGCTATAACAATAAAGATTGAAATCATATTAAGAATAGGTATATCGATTTTTTAATCTTTTTGTAGTTAGATATATTTGCAGGGTTGCCAATGCGTATATTCTAATATATCTGCAATAGATATGTTTTGAAAATTTCACGGCCAAAAGTATTATTGTGATTTTGCCATGTTGCGCAAACCTCCTCCTTTAGCCAATGTTTTGGATGGCATTACAGACTCCATCAACAGGGCAGACGTGTTTATGTGAATACCTTACAAGAGTCGCAACTGCTCCCGTCTGGACTCAGTAAGACCATCGTATTCTCAATTGGGGTATGTTGTATGTCGTGAGGCTGAAGAGGAAGGTAGGGAAGTACCTGGCTATTCAGATCTGGTCACCAAACACTAAAGTCATTTCAAGCGACGTTTCAATTTTGAATGGTGGTCTCACACCACTGCAGTTTTGAGAATATCTTGAACTCTGTAATGGTTTCCATACTGAAATACTAACGATAATTATTATTTACACATCTGCTCTGATTATGAACACTGTAACACTGTCAGACGTTGGCTAAAGAAGGAGGTAGCGCAATACGGCACAATACCCCAAAAATAAATCACGAAAACCCACAATAGATGTTCGAATTCTCAACAATTCCCCACAAGTTCCGTTACTTTCAAAATGAAACAAAATTCTATTGAAAATAACATTTATTTTTTATTATCTAGTTTTTTTCGATCAGGCTTTAAAAACAGAAATTTGTTTGAACGTTTGCCGCTGAACTTACAGTAACTTACAGTACATTCTTACAATTATTGTAAAAAAAATTCAATGTGGTTGGATAATCAAGAAACGCCGAAACTCCCCGCATGCTCCCCAAAAAAGATTGTGATAAAATACCCAAAACTTGAAAAATCTTAGAAGTTCCCCGCAATTTGAGTAATTCCCACGAATTGGGAACCCTGGATAGCTAGTAACTGAATTTACAATATATGATCCCTTTCCCTTTCAATTATTCTAAATCACGAAATGTTGTAATCATTTAATTATGTATGTAGAGTTTTATAACACCTTCAAATGTCGTGCGTAGGTTTTGCCCTCCATCACCTCGCTACTCGCTATCCCCTGAGAAACGCCTCCTTTTGTGAACCGTATCATTAGTCAAATTACGGCACATTCGTGTTATACATACGTTACATGATATTGCTTCACAGACAACCATTAAACTTCTGCTAGGTTTAATGAATGTGTTCAATATGTTCTTGGGAAGTGTGTGACTTTAAAGATCTAAGAGGTTCAACCGACAAATCGTGCATTCGAAAATCATTGTTTGATACCTACCAAGAAGTTTCATAATACTCGTCATTGTTGTATCAAAGGTTTCATTTTCTTGTGAATCGTAACCATCGTGACCTCCTCCGAAGAATTTTCCTATTCTGTTACTATTTTTGGTCACCTGACATTCTCCTCTGATCCCTACGACCTATAAAATCTTTCGATGGTTTCATAGTCAGTTAGATTCTCGATTATTTGAGTGTTCAAGAGGTCTAGCATGGACGATCGAGAAAAACCTATATAAATACGATATTGACTAAATCCGTTTTCTAGTTAATTATCAATATTTGCGATCACGGTCAAAATTTTTTAAGAGATTTCCGACCGAAGGCGACGCGACGATTGTTAAATTTTAGCCCGACCTCCATAGTATCAGCCAAATTCAGTAATAATAGTTTAGATATACGCATTTATATGTATAATGTCGTTCGTTGTGCAAAATTGCTGGCTTATTATTGAATGGAGTTCAACTAACGAAGCTCTTAGAATTGAAAGCAGTCGTACACGTAATCCACAGACTTAAATAATACATTTTTTTTAAAGTGAAACTTCTAAAGCCCCGCTATGATTTGGATTTCGAATGAAACGGGAATGACGATTACTGCACCTGCGACGCATCAAATGCAATCATTGACCGGTTTGATTATGATGTCACTTTTAAAGGCTCCTATTGGTTGAGATATGAAACGGAAATTTCGCGAGTTTTTCAGGTATTGGTTGAGATTGTTTTGGTAAAGTTTCGCTTCTACCGTGTACAAACTGCAATAGATTTTTTAAAAACATTTTTCCACACAGGAGGCCCTGAGGAAAATAATTCCCCTCAGGGCCTATATCATCTTTGAGGATGCTGAGTGGAGGTCTTTTTAGAAAAGGAAGGAGAGGAAGTTCTAAGAATGAAAAGGGTATTAGGGGTGAGTAGGAATCTGGAGGTTAGTGTGTCCACGAGAGATGGATGTACGAATCCAACCCTCCCACTGCGGTGCAAGGCGATGTTCCGAGAGAGTACGGCTGGAGAAGTCAAAAGGACTCCCTCAACTACTCTCTCCCCATCCGGCCTGCCAAGCAGCTGGTGGGCCGCTGGACCCGGACAAGCCTCACTCCATGAACCCGGGCATTCCCGCTAAGTCACAAACGTAGCGAACCACATCTTAGACGCGACCAATTTATGCCGTTCGATCTTTGAGAAACTAAAGCGGTTGAAATATTACTAAATACCAATTAAATAATTAACTCGCGTTTAGTGTCAAAAAGTAAATGCGGACTGCTAATGCATATTAAGGTTATACATATTTTTGCGTAATCGTTAGGCGTTTGCCATTTCAAAACGTCGGCTGTCAACGGTGAAACCGTGCTCGTGACATCGATATAAAATCATTGGAAGTTACGCCTATCGATTCGATATCTTAAAGTTATCGATTTCACTGTGCAAGAGTTCCAGGGAAATTTTTAATTACTTTGGGCCGTTTAGGTATGTAATTTTAATTTCGGAAAACTTATTTCAGAATAACAGAGGATTTGCAGAATGCCTACAGCCAAGCTTTTCTCTGCCAAACCCTGTCCAGCTTTTACGTCATCGGACTCATACTTGTTCAGACTGCAATGGTTATTATTATTTTGTATTTTATTCAACTAATAAAATAAAATAAATATTTTTGAATGTAGCTATTACTTTGTGGTTATCCATTATAGAAAAATGAAACAATATAACTTTGCATAAACCACTTATATGATGTGCAAATCCGACCGGTTTCGGAACAAACGTTCCTTCGTCAGGGAAAGCTTATACTAATTTGACAGTTTAGAACAATGTTTTATTGTGGTAGGGATGGAGCCATTGTTAGTTAATAATGTAGATTGGGTGGGTAGGTATTAGTGTAGAGTGGGTGGGTAGGGGAACAAATCCGTGATTGGGCTATATGACAATATTTTTTGTTTGTTGATAATAGATTCATTATTTTTAAGGGATTTTTTAATTTCCAAAGCTTCTAAGTTATCTAAACGTTTTCCTTTATGATTAATATGAAGAATATTTATCCCTGTGTTTTTTTCAAAACTGTGGTTATTTTCAATGATATGGTTAGCGAACTCAGAAAAATTATTATTATTAAGACACCTTAAATGTTCTTTGATTCTGATTTCAAAATTACGAGTTGTTTTTCCAATATAAAATGAGGGACAATCATTGCATTTGAGTTTATATATTCCGGAATTAGTCAATTTATGGTCTAAACTGTCAAATTAGTATAAGCTTTCCCTGACGAAGGAACGTTTGTTCCGAAACCGGTCGGATTTGCACATCATATAAGTGGTTTATACAAAGTTGTATTGTTTCATTTTTCTAAATAAATTAAATGTCACTTATTTGTTTGTATTATAAATAACTTTTTTTCTCTGCAGGACGTGTCAAATATCACAAGCTTACGTTTCTTCAACACTCTGGGCTTTCTGATATCTATTCTATGGCAGCTTTTTATTCAAACCTACACAGCCAATGAAATCACGTCAGAGGTAAGTCAATCAATTTATGGGACAGGTATTGGCACAGCCGCCCGGTGAATCATTTTTTGGGTAACCAACATCTCTGCCGTAGGTCACCCCAATAGGTTCGGGGTGCCCCGGTTCATGCTTGACCAGGTCTTGGTGGCGGATGCATCTGCCCATCTACCAGCTAAGCGGTGGGCCGGATCGAGAGAGGCCGGTTAGGGAGGCACTAACACAACGGCTTGCAGTGAGAGGGATCGGTAATATGTCACTCCTGAACATACTCTCAGCTTCCTATCCTCCCACTCAAACCCTTTTCCTTCCCAGAACTTCCTTTCCTTACTTTGCTTTTTGATTTTTTTAAATTATTATTACCATCTAGGTTTATCATGTTTTATTTTTATTGTACGTATGTGTAAAATATAAACATAAAAGAGATGTGGAATATTTTCTTAGTCTTCCTCACTAGGAGATCCTGTGCTGAGGGCAGTGGCGGCTTGTGACTTGGGTGTGCTAGAGTGCTAATATTTATAAAAAAATGGCACTATTGATGTTGTCGTGGACAAAAATTTTTTTTTTGTTTTTTTTTTTGCGAAAATCGTTTTTTTGTATGAAGATTTTTCAGGAAATCCGCTCGGCACAAAAAAAAAAAATTTCGCATACCATAAACATCAATAGTGTCATTTTTTTTATATTAGCACTCTAGCACACCCAAAAGTCGTGAGCCGCCACTGGCTGAGGGTGACTAGATTTTGTATGCAGGGTTTTCAGCGACATCTACAATACAATTTCATGATTTGGGGTGGGATTTTTCAGAAACTTAGATGGCGATTTCAGTTTATTTTCAAAAATTCCTTAGACAAAGACTTCGTGTACTTAAAGTAGTTATTTTTTGTTTTAATTTGTAAAGAATAATTTTGATCCTTCACACCCTATTCCAAAAGATGACAAGTCCTGAGGGAAATTGAGGACCTCTTGTGTGAAGTTAATGCAAAAAAATGAGGGGAAAAATATTGTTCTGATTCTGATCACTGGAGAAATAATCTTATTCTTTCCTTTATTTTTGATCCCCAGTACGCTTTCTAACATCTAATTAGATGACCGCGTGGTAATCATTTACTACTTAGATCATTAGGGGTGAAGGGTCCTGACTACTGACAATATATGTTTATGTTTGAAGGCCGAGAAGGTGGCCACCAGTGCCTACGCCTGCCGCTGGTACTCCACTGACAAGCGCGTCACCAATCTGCTGGCCATCCTTCTGCAGAAGGCGCAGCGTCCGATGGTGCTCACTGCGGGGAACTTTGCCGCCATGTCCAACAGGCTCTTTCTCTCGGTCAGTACATTGTAGATTGTAGATAAATAATATGTATATCTAAAAGCCCACGGGCAACATGGAACCTAAAGTGGTCACGCACAGCGATGCCTGCCGCAAGCGCTCTGTCGAAAAGCGGGTGGTGAATCTTCGTGGATGGATGCCATGTGCGATAAGTGTTTTATCGGTAAAAAGAGGAATATAAACGCTAGAAATATTTCGAATCTCATGCCTGCAAAATTTTAAAATCTAGCGTCTTTTTGCATTAGGCAAGTAAGCGAAAAAGTGTTTTTTTAATTTATTTTGTGCATAATTTTATAAGAACGAAAAAAAGTTAGAACATGGAAAACCTCAAAAATAGTCTTAGCCATAAAGGGGTATTTTTTAAAAATTGTTTCTTGTATTACTTCATAGTTAAGTCATGAAAAAACTTTTTTTTTTGGTGGTTTACGCTTATATTTTTTGTTACGTAAATAATAATTGTATTGTAATTCCAATACATAGAAAAGCTAGTAAAAGCTTCGATATATCCGTAGCATATTTTTTGATGTTCATACTGTAAGCCGATTCGTCGTAAAGATTAATCAAAATAGTATCATCTTAAGTGGGAAATTGATGAATCTACATCACACAGAGAACCGGAGAAAACTTTTTTTTACTTTTGAAATTTCGATTTGTTTCTAACATTTTTTCGGAAATTAAATGGTAAAACCACTTTTGGTGCTGTTTCTATATGTTTCGACACATTTTAAGAGATATTGAACGGCTGACATCCCCGTACCGATCGATGTTTTTAAAATGTGATCTAAAAAATTCCAACTTCTTACTCGATTTACTCGAAAACGGAAACTCAAACCAAAAAAAATAAACCATAAAATCGGATCGAAGTGCGATTTTCACTAGTTTTTCCAAACATCATCGGCGGTAGGATGGAGTAAAAAAACTTTATTTTATCGCATTGGGTTGAAATTATCGTGAAAAGATTTATTTTGTTTTATTAACAACTACTCACAAAACCATCAGATTATACCTTTAGTTTGTCCAAATGACGAAATCGAGTTTATATTATTTATGTCTAGAATAGAAGTGCCAAGAAATTGCTTTTCTTTGACAAGTAATCTTTCAACATGTGCATTTGAATATTATTTTTATAAAACTTAGCCCGTGTAATTCTTTTATATTTTTCCCGATATGATGTTAATTATTTTCTCTGCCTGTTGTTGTTTGAATTGAAATTCAAAAGATAATTTATGTTATTTATCACAAAGTGTTTATTTTGTCCCGATGGTAATCCTCAATAAATAATAGTAATATTAAAAAATATATTTTCCACATTAATTTTCCAGAGCCAAACGTAGTTTATTCCATAAAGGGGTGAAATATTATTCAGGGTGTTAAGGGACTTGACTTACTTTAACCAGTTATTCATGACTTTATTTGGAGTAAAAAATGCAAATGAAATTTTGATCTCAGGACCCCTATCTGGTCGATCGATAAGAATTCTGTCGATAACTTTCGGTAGGTAACTTACGTTCCCTAGCATGATCGTCAACGAATAATAACAGTTCACATTGACTAAGTATTCTTAACGTATTCGACGTCAACAGCTGTCGTTTGTACGTTTTAACGATCTGCAGTTGTCCCAGGGAACCGAAACATTTCAATCCTTCCAGATCGACCGTGCTACAAGTCCTGTTGTGATATTTTCGATGTTTTTTTTTTTCAATTTAAAACTTTAAAAATCAAAAGATATTATCAGATAGGTAGGGTAAGGGGTTGGGTGGTTACTCGGCTGAGTGACTAGCGATGTAACGTGAAAGAATTTTCTTTTGTTTTGTTTTGAAGATAAAAAATTTGAAAAAAAAACAATAAAAATGCCTACATTTAAGAATTTAAAAAACACGAAGCAAGATTAAAATGATTGGCATGTAAGTTATTAAGTATAAAGTTAATTGTACGAATTACAACCTAAGTAAAATAAATAAATTTAAAAAAGACTAATAGGAAATTAACAATTCACACCGAATTTATTTTCTCTTTGCAGATTATCAAGAACGCCTATCAGATATTTACTTTAATCACAACCGTGATGACTACAGAAAAGTAGGAACTTCTGTGGCAAAAACATTGCATCAAATTTTGGATTTATGGGAACATCTTGATGACCTAGATACTAATAATTATTTATTTTCCCTGAAATTTCATCAAACTTACCAATTTAACAAGTTGCGCGCGAGAATCTCGTTCCATCTGTGATATAACGAGGGCGTGCGCGTCGTGCTGCGCGCGCAACTCTCCCGCCTTCCGCTTGTCTGTCTCAGTCACCATCTGTCGGCAAAACACAGAACTAAATTAGTTTGTCGACCAACCGTGGCAGTGCTCATTTTTTACAAATATTTTGTTAATTCATAGATGTCATCATTTTTAAATGTGAAAAAATAATACTGTATTTATAGCGTTCTTTGTTTACCCGTTTTCTACATAAACATTATATTACACAAAATTGTTATCGTTGTTATTTTGCAGTGATAGATGACACATAAAGTAAATATTAAATTTGCCTGATTTGTTTTGTTACTACTTATGTACATTTACATAATACGGTTAGACATTTAGACACACCTGGTTACCTATATAGATATATTATGTAGGTATTCATTTTTGTCCTTTGCCATGAATCATTCAACTTCTGTACGGTTATAGAATTACTCATATAATAAGATAAAATTTATCATGTAATATCAAATACTCACAAACAAGACGTAGCTGTTGTCAAGTGTACAAAAAATAAAGAATTAAAAAAATTGCATATTACCTAGATTCCATTTCCACCGCATTTATTGGATATTATTTCTTTACTAACTTACTTGTTTGGTCTTTGGCAAAAAGTAAGGTAAAACTAAAAAAAATTGGGATAGTAATGCAACTCTCTTTTCTCCCGAAAAAAGTCTAATTTTTCGTAAGAATGTAGTCAACAAATCGGATTATTCCATACAGAATATTAAAGAAATCAACACATTATTAGTTCAAAAGATAAACATGTCAAATGTTTCCCTATTGTGAACTAAATGACGTATACCTAGCCAGTTCAATAGGAAAACATTTGTTACGTTTTCAGTATCTTTGGAATGTTCTAGCACAGCACAGCATGACAAAGGGAATGGTACCTACTACCTACTGTGAATGAAATTTCTAAAACAGTGTGTTGTATTTAATTGGTCTTAAAACATTTAAATTTTTATGTAAATTCTCAAATGTTAAGAACATCAAAATAAGAAATATTGTACTGTAAGTGAATAAATAATCTGCGGTACAGTAAAAAATTATTTTAAAAATTACTTATACTCGTATTGCTCTGGGTACAAGTACAAACTTGACATAAACAGATGAAACTCACCAGCAACTTCTCCTGCAGAATCTTATTAGCGGTCTTAGCGTTCTCCAGCGCAGTGGCAAGTCTGGCCGCGTCGGGGAAGGAGGAGTCTCCAGTGCTGGCACTTTTCATCAGAACCGGCTGTCCCTTCAGGGCCGCCCTCACCTGCCCTTCCAGAGTCGCCTCCCTCCTCCTGGCCTCGGCCTTCTCCTTCCTCGCCTCCACCTCGTGCACAGCCCTATACTCCCTGAAAGCGCTCCGCTCGCTCTCCAGAAGCTTCTTATAGGTTGCGTTCTCGTGCTGCAAGTGGTCCACGGTGGCTCTCAACTTCTTCGAGGTTGCTTGTTCGCTATCTGACTTGGATAGACTGAGGCATTGTTCGCTTGAAGTTCTCTGCTTTTTTGTGAGCTTGGGCTCTTCAAAAGTGGAGTTTTTCAAATCCAGCGATGCCTTGGATTTCTTCACCTTGTAAACTTCAGGTTTTTCTTTTTCTTGTAAGTTGGGAGCTTTTTCAATGTGCAATAATACGGGAATTTTTGTGACAGATGGCACTTTTTGCAATGTTGGTTGGTCTGTTGAAATGACTGTTGGTTTTTTCATTAGCATTGGCTTGGTTGTGGTGGGTGTGATTTGACCAGGTTTTTCTAGAGTTGGTTTTGATGAATCTGGTGATTTAGGCGCAGGAATTTCATTTATCTTTTTCGTCTCTTTGATTGGATTTTCTTTAGTGGTAAGTTCATTTTCGATTTTTATAATTACTACTGGTTTTACTGTTTTCAGCTTTGGCAAATCGTCTTTAATATTTTCAGGTTTTGGGAGTTTTTCTGAGGAATTTTCAGAATTCACTGGTTTTGATGTATTCAGTTTTGTCAAATCTTCCTTGGTGTCTTGAGGTTTTTCTGTAGAATTTTCTGCATTTGGTAAAACTCCCACAGTATTAACCTCATTTCCTACAATGTCATCAGAAAACATTTCAACGGCTATTACGGTTGGGATTTGTAAACTTTGAGAATTTGACACATCCTTGTTTTCATTTTCTGACACGAGAGTTGACTGAGCAATTTCTTTGCTCTGTTCAACTATAACAGTGTCTTTATCAGAAGATTTGTTTGTGTGGATAATAGTGTGACATTCATTAGTCTCTGTTTTGGACGAAGAAAATTTTGTAACCACAGTGTGTTGTTGAGATGTCCCAGAGCTTTCGATGCTTGAATACCCCATAGGAATTATTACAGGCATTTCTAAAATCAATATTGGTCTACTAATATTTTTTGTGGTGCACACTGTGACAGAATTTTGTTGTGAACTCTCTTGCACTAAAGAACTTGACGATTCTTGAATACTGGAAACAACGGTTAGAAGCTTATCATCCATTTCAACTATCAATGGTTCAACTTGCATACTAATGTGAGGATCTTTAACAAGTACGACTTTTTGATCTGATTCCTTTTGACTAACTGAAGCAACTTTGTCGTTACTAACTGAAATATTTGTATCTTCACTTGAACTGGTTTGTGGATTTACATTAACTTTACACATAACAATTTTTAACTGCGCACTTCCCGGATTTACATTCGCCTTTTCAAGAAAACTGGCTATTTTTGACTTTGTGTTACCAGCGATCACTTGACAATCTGGCGTTGTGTTTGGGCTAGATGTGTCGCTAGTTTCTGTCACGGTTTGAACACTGGTTATCATTTCTTTGGCATCACTAATGTTGGATATAAAAACTTCACTTTTGGTAATTTCTTCGTTGACAAAGACCACTCTCGAATTATCTGATACGATAAGAGAGTGTTCTTCTGTCTTAAAGGAATCTTCTGTTTGTGTGTTTGTTTCGTCGTCCTTCGCCTTAATTTTTCGCTTTGGCGGTACTGGCGACGAAGCTTTCGACTCCTTGGAATCGTTTATTTCAATTTCTATTGTATCGTTGGAGGTCTTTTGATCGACACTCGCCATTTTAATTCGTTTTCGTAATTCTAATTGGTCTCCAAGTCCGCGGTTCTCGTTCGATTCTTCGAATTAAACTGTCACACAGCAGTTAATCAGTCATTCGGTCAAATGTGTGCTTCTTTCGCTTATCTTCTCGCTGAGCTCGTTCTGCGTGCAATATTTGGTCTGCTCCTTATATCGACAATACTTTCGTCGGAAATCTTTATCGGAAAATTCTGAAAAAAAGAAAAGCAAAGATTAGATATATTCAATGTATAATTATCAGATACACTAACTTAATCAATAAAAAAAACGGAAATAATGCAATTTTGCCATTAATCGTTTACTTAAAGGACTGTTCACTGCGAAAATATATATCAGAATGGTGGGGGCAGATAACATTTCATGATGGATCACACGATGCAAAATAATTGTTGTCTTGGTGCAAATTACAAGCGACTAATCATCGCTGCATTTAATTAAAGCTTTTTTTCATGGAAGTAATTTGGAAACCTTGGAATTATCAATTTACACGCATACTAACATGTTTTATCTGGATTTGAATCTTTTTTCTTGTTTTGGTTGATGTTTATTTTATTTTGTATTTTATTCAACTAATAAAATAAAATAAATATTTTTGAATGTAGCTATTACTTTGTGGTTATCCATTATAGAAAAATGAAACAATACAACTTTGTATAAACCACTTATAAAATGTGCAAATCCGACCGGTTTCGGAACAAACGTTCTTTCGTCAGGGAAAGCTTATACTAATTTGACAGTTTAGAACAATGTTTTATTAGGGTAGGGGTGGAGCCGTTGTTAGTTAATAATGTAGATTGGGTGGGTAGGTATTAGTGTAGAGTGGGTGGGTAGGGGAACAAATCCATGATTGGGCTATATGACAATATTTTCTGTTTGTTGATAATAGATTCATTATTTTTAAGGGATTTTTTAATTTCCAAAGCTTCTAAGTTATCTAAATAAATTAAAATAATATTAAATAATTAAAGTTACATAAATTGACTAATTCCGGAATATATAAACTCAAATGCAATGATTGTCCCTCATTTTATATTGGAAAAACAACTCGTAATTTTGAAATCAGAATCAAAGAACATTTAAGGTGTCTTAATAATAATAATTTTTCTGAGTTCGCTAACCATATCATTGAAAATAACCATAGTTTTGAAAAAAACACAGGGATAAATTTTCTTCATATTAATCATAAAGGAAAACGTTTAGATAACTTAGAAGCTTTGGAAATTAAAAAATCCATTAAAAATAATGAATCTATTGTCAACAAACAAAAAATATTGTCATATAGCCCAATCATGGATTTGTTCCCCTACCCACCCACTAACAACGGCTCCACCCTAAGAGTATGGATATTAGCTCCACCCCTACCATAATAAAACATTGTTCTAAACTGTCAAATTAGTATAAGCTTTCCCTGACGAAGGAACGTTTGTTCCGAAACCGGTCGGATTTGCACATTTTATAAGTGGTTTATACAAAGTTGTATTGTTTCATTTTTTTATAATGGATAACCACAAAGTAATAGCTACATTCAAAAATATTAATCCTATGTAGTTGATTAAAGGGCATACGCTTAGTGATTGATATGAACACTTTGGTTCGAAAAAGTATGATTTCTTAATTTTTCCTTTTTGCATTTTGGTCACTACTAACTATCAAAATAATTTTGACTGTGGTCGGTATAGTTTTTTTATGTTATTATGCGCGGAGCGGCCTAAAGGCTGTTTGTTTGCAGAATATCGTGTAATGGGAGGGGAAGGCGCAATACGCTTTCCACTAGAATCAGGCAAAACGATGATCCGTTTCGTAAAAATGCAATATCACGGCCAAAAGACAAATTAAATTAGCGTTAAATTTGAGAACAATGTGACATCATGTAACATTAATTATAGTTTGAAGATCATCATGATCTAACAGCTCGCCGACTGCCAAGTGTTAGTGTTGTTGAAGTTTGAATCATTCCAAGAATGCGTAGGAAGTTTGTAGGCAGATTCCACACGTTTATAATTGGCCTGAATTCAGGAAATATCACCGTGGCGCCTTTCAAACATTATCGTAAAAATTTATAAGTCGGTTTTATGATTTGGATGGATTTCTAATGATTATTTCAGGATATTCTAATGTGTTTTTAATTAGCCCGCCAAACTATTTTGCCAATAATTTATTTTACCTCCGGAATTTTCTTACTCAAAGACGGTGTTCCAAAGAACAATGATCATTGATCTTTTCATTGCTGGTGAATAGCCGGAAGGCACTAACATGTGTGGAACATTTTAGAGTGGTTATTATTCTCTATGTTAGAACGAGTCGTTTGTACGGCTCATTCTCATACTTTCTCCAAGGCCCAGGTTCATTCCTTCCGCCGCTTGAATATATCTTCTCATAGCTATCCCAAATATGACATAATAATATGTAAAACATAGACCCAAAGGTTTCACTCAAGGCCATTCTGTGTGGATTTTATTTACCGAAAAACCATATAAAGGCCGAATATTCAAAGGTTAAAAATTCGATCTGTTTGAAATAATGCTGTAACTTTGTTTTAATATAGGTACTCGTAAACTTAATTTTAGTGGTATGAAAATAGACGAATAAATGATTTTATTGGTAAAATTCACCTTAAATATGACACCTTCAATTACCATTATCAAAGATATTGTTATTTCATTTGCAATCAACTCACCAAATATTTTTGATTACAATTAATAAATGTTTTTCTAACTTGTCATAAGCGATTTTTTGTTTTATATAATTTTCAATATTTTTTATGTTGTTTTAATAGAGTTAAAGTCACAAGTAAGAAATCCAAAATTGGTTTAATTTTAGCTATATACTATATTCTACACCTCCATAATATGACATGTACAAACGAAAAATGTGAATTCTTGATTTCCCGAAAATGCACAAATAAATAACAAATAACGTTGGTGTTCCGATTCTGAGTCTTGGATTTTTTTAATGTGAATACCGCATAAGAATCCCAACTGCTCCCCACTGGAGCCAGTGAGACTATGGCATCACTAGGTTAATTAATTGCCTCGCAGGAAATGTGGATATTTTCCATATGTCCTACAATGAGTTTAACGTGAAATATCACTCATGTTTTAATTTGTAGGTATCTTAAATATATATAATACATATATTATCATTATATGTATCTTAAATGTAAATTTATGTATTATTATGCTTTTGCAATGTATTGGTTTTTACACTGTTATTGCAAATAAATAAATAAATAAATAATGGAGAGGCGAAGGTGATGGGGCAGAGGAAGGTGGGGAAGTACCTGCTGTTCAGATCTGGTCACCAAACATGGCTAAAGCCATTTCAAGCAACGTTCCAATTCTGAATGTTGGTCTTACACCAGAGCGATACTGAGAGTATCTTCTACTGTGGAACGTGCCGCACTTACACTTTATATTATTTTTAATGAATTAATTGTGAAATAATATAAATTAATCAAATTGAATTTATTTTAGCACTTTTCGGGTTCGAACTCGCGACCTTCGGATTGCGATTCGAGATCCTTACCAAAATGGCACAGCGAGATTGATCACATATCCATAATATTATAATATATGAAGTAATATAACAATGTTATAATATTGTTCATTATTATTCTAATGTCAGTTGCTGACTTTGAATGATCGAATAATAATTTAATGCACAGGGCCGAACTACAAAACACGAAGTATACACAATTTGAAGTCCAGCCCGCCCTTCATTGTGAATCATAATATACTTTATATACTTTAGATTTTAACCAGCGATTCTTGAACATATTTGGAGTAAAACATGTACATGTCATTTCGCTATGGGGCCATTCATTTATTAAGTAAGATGAATTTTGCTAGTTTTCGACCCCCTCCCCCCTTATTATAAGAAAAAAATAAGAATAGGCCGACCCCCTCTCCCCTGTAATATTTATTACCTAAGAATCTAAAGGGAAAATGAATACACGTTTGGTTTGTTTTAATGTTTGTTTGCGCGGGTCCGTTGCCATGGAAATGGAAATCGTTTACCTACACGCATCCGAGCGAACCTCGGCACTCGCGCAAATGCCCGCGCTTTTTCAAAGTATTTATTTATTGTTTCTTTACACTGCAGGTAAAAATGTTTACAATACAATTTGTCACCTCACTAGGACAAGCCTGTGTTGAGGTTAACAATTATACAAATTAACAAAATAACACAAAATTATACAGATATTAAAAGAACAATATTGTTGTATTTTTTACAGGTTGAGATAATGGGTCTCTACTAAACTGATGGCGCTAGGTAGTACACTTTTGTAAACTTGTAGACTTTTTGTGTGACCATAGTTTAGTGATCTGATTTAAAAAAGCATTAAGGTGTAAATAATAAATAAATGTATTTAATTTAATATGCTTTAAATTTGGCAGGAGGAAGATGAAAAAAAAAAACGGTTTAACCAAAAATAAAATTAATTTAGCTAATTATTATAAACATAATCATTTAGCTAATAGTTTAGAAATGACAAAGTAGAGAAAATCAATTGGCAATCCTCGACTAAAACAAATAATTTAAGATTCTTTTTAAAAGTGTACAAGGAATTAGATGACTTTATATTTTCTGGAAGGCTATTAAATATGAGTGGAGCCTGATAAAAATAATTTCTTTGACCAGAAGAAGATTTAGTTTGAATTGCCATAAAGTTCAGACCAGAGCCAATTCTCGTACTACGAAGTTGCTGTGTTCTTTCTGTAATATTTATATTATTAAAAAATCTGCAAAGCGTTTGTGTAATATATAACTGTTTTACATTCATTACATTACATTCCTTAAAAAGTAAATGAGTTGGATATATAATTTTTTTCTTGAACATAACTTTAAGAATCATTTTTCGGGCAATATTAAGTGGTTCTACATAAGTCTTTGGGCAACATGCCCAGCACACCATATTGTAATAAAGCAGTGACTGGATTATTGCAAAATAAACAGTTTTTAATTTTTCTTTGTCTAGTATATGTCTCAGTTCTTTAAAGATATAGGTAATAGTATAATTTTTAACTGTGCGCATTTTTGTGATCTTACGTAATAATTAACGAGACTCCCTCACACCCCCTTGTAAAAAAATAAGACATGGTCGACGTCGACCCCCCTCCCCCCTAAATCGTCTTACGTAATAAATGAATGGCCCCTATCCGATGATTCTTTTTCAATTAATAAGTGTAAAATTTGTCTTCTGCAATTGCGGAGGATTAACTAGTGGTGGATCGAACCAGCAATGTGATTTTCATTTAATTTTTTTTACTTGCGGCTTTTTGTCGTGTTTTATTTCTGTCTATATAAATATACTTATAGATACTTCGGTTTTATGCAGAGGGGAGAGTGTGTTCAAGAAAAACATACTTCAGATAAGGTGGGAATCTTTGCGCTATTCAATGCTAGGCACCACACGGAGCACGATGGAGACGGGCGATCAGACGCACAAGGAGTATGTAAGAAATCACATATCGTGTTTAAGGGAGATATGTAAGAAATCGGTAGAAATTCGGGCAGCGGCGGCTTAAACGTTAAGGTAAGTGATCATTTATACAGATAGTTAACTGACGCCTAGGCAAACCACGTATTAGGTTCCGATTAATGCACAAGTCACAAGGTCATTGAGCAGGTTCGCACGCGCACGAGTGACGTCTCATACCCTCCAAAAAAATTTAAATTATCATACGACCCGCCACCAAAACTAATTGCTGATTGCTGGCCTAGCGGGTCACGCGATAAGCACTCCGTCTCGTTCCAGCAGCACAGTAAGACACCCCGATCCCGTCGCAACGTATGGGAGTGTGATCGGTGGCGACGTGTGATATATTTTTTAAATACATCGGAAAAATCGGACAAAAAATTGACATTTACTTTACTCCAAATAGCCTAGGAATCGCTGGATGAAATCCTTCGGGTGCCTGCTGTTACATCCTGTATATCATTATCATCACACAATCAATTCAGTATGCAAAGATTGTTTTGCCATTCGTTATCTCTCAGTTTTTTTAGATAAGTTTTCAATGTTGATAAGTTTGGGTGAGATATCATCCTGTTTTTAGTCACCTTTTGTATAATCATCATTATCATCACGATCAACAATGGCGACCATTTAATTGACTGGAAACAGACGCCGTTTGTTTTTTTAAACTTTTATCTTGATGCGGCTTCTAATAAAGACTAACCGCAGAT
This sequence comes from Limnephilus rhombicus, assembly GCA_929108145.2. NCBI lineage: Eukaryota > Metazoa > Arthropoda > Insecta > Trichoptera > Limnephilidae > Limnephilus > Limnephilus rhombicus. The sequence goes on from OV815285.1 coordinate 21,557,994, forward strand.
AGCTCAGTTGTAACATCGCCCTCTTTCTCATAATATTTGATACTGTGGCGGCGGTAATTAAAGAAAATGCACAATTATTTACGGATATCACAATTTGTCTTTTTTTGGAGTAGGTACAATCAATTTACAAGTATGATTACACACATTATACATTAATAGTAAAACAGTACAAAATTATAACCAGAACTTTATGGGTGCTAACAATAAATTACGTAAAGGAAACTTAATTGTTCCCTCAACCGCTCGTTAAACCTGTTAACCCAAGAGTATGGTAGAATCATAGTTCCATGCTTTTAACAATGGAGTTACGAGACTATTTACCCTGTGTTAGCTGAAAGTATTTCTGTCCTGCCCGAGATTTTGTCTTGAAGATGCGCGGGTAGAACCGGGAGGCAACACAACTTTCTCGAGTTACCACATGATCTTATATCGGCCATCCCAGCTGTGATATCTGAGCGGCGCGGGGAGAAGATTCTAACCAATAGCATCCCTCGCCCCTTACCCGCCCGTAAGGGATGAAGCGATTCCGGAATGAGAAGGTATTAATATACGCTCGAAAATAATTAGATTTGTTACAATACATAATAAATTTTTACAAATTTATACATCTTTTTTTATTTTTATAGCTTTGGTTCTATTGACATGCATAAGAATTAGCAGTTACAATAGAATGCAATTTGGAAGACGGGTATGGGTACCGCCGCCCCGGGAACCATTTATTGGATAATCAACACCTCTGCCATATGTCATCTCAAGTGGTTCGCTACGGTGCCCGGGTTCATGGGGTGAGGTTTGTCCAGGTCTTGGCGGTGAATGCTTCTGCCCACCTGCTGCATGGCGGGCCGGATCGAGAGAGACTGGTTGAGCTTTTAACCTTTCCATCTCTCAACCCATCGCCTTGTACCGCAGTTGGAGGGATGGATTCATACGTCTGTAACTCCTGGGCACACTGACCCTCAGATTCCTACCCACCCCTCATACCTTTTTCCATCCCTTCCTCTCCTTCCGTTCTCTTAAAAGACCCTCCACACAGCATCCCCAAAGATGACATGGGCCCTGAGGGGAATTATTTTCCCCAGGGCCTCCTGTGTGGAGCTAATGTAAAAAAAAATGAATCTCACTGGTAGAAATCAGCAAACACACTATAATAATATAATTTATTACTATTATATTATATTCGCGGTAGGAAACAAGCTTAATGCATGATTTTTAGGTTAAGAGTGTATGTAGATCGCTTGTACTTGTACATTGTACACCTGCATGTTAAGAAAGGAAAAAAATGCCCACATTATAAACATTTCTCAAAAAAACAGTCTTATTGTGGAAGCGCATTCGGACAGTATACTCAAGATGAAGCCATACTAAATAATGTAAAATCATACAAAATCACATGTTTTTGTTTTGAAAATTTGATGGCTTAGAAGTATTATCCATACTTCAATTAAATACTGTGTGTATAACACACCTTAGCACTTAAACATATCGGTCATTTTTATTAAAAAAAAATAAAGTATGAGGTCTATAAAAAACATTTTCAAGTCCAAACTCTCCTATTTATAAACCCCTTTTCGGATTTGGTTTTATTGGATAATGTGGCAAATTTAGTTTATTTTATAATAATCGAAAAAAAAATTATATTTACGCCCGAACTTCACAAAAAAAAAATATATGCATTTTCTCGTTGTTATTTTTGACATCAATCAATACGGCCCGCACTCTTGAAGTGACCCTTATGGCATGGGCACAAGAACCATGCACCAGGCACAACCATTTTTTATCAGTCACGCCCCGGCCGGAGCGGGAGACAATTGTGTGACTCCGCGTCGCTTAGTTTCGTGAAATCAATTTTAAATTTCCGTTTTCTTACAATAAACAATGCGAAAAGAGTAATTAATATTTTTTACAGGCCTTTACGAAATCAACCTGTAAAAAAAATTCTCAAATGCTTTTTCCAACCTTTCCAAAAGCTTTTTCTCAATTATTTTGAATCTCCTCCCATAAAGGGCGTGAATTCCGATTTCGATTTGTTCCTGAACTATTGGATCGCCTTAAGTAGGCACTGTGGAAAATTACCGTGTGTAGGTGCAATAAAAATAAAAATGAGATACAACATTACCTATTGTCGATTACTGCCAATTATTGTCGACAGAAATAAGCTAAGATTGTGTTATTAATTATTACATCAAAACAGGTAACGCCTAGTGATTAGTGAGGTAGGTAATGTAATAATTGTGGCACTTGTATCGTCTGTTTTATATTGTCTGTTTTATGTTAAACAGTAAAAATAACATTTCAATAAAAGGAAAAAATAACAGATTAGTTTTTTTGTTAAGAAAGGCCTTAATAGTTAATGCCTTTATTTCACTAAACTATTATTGTTTGACTTGATAAACTGGGTTTACATCGGGGTCTGAATCTAATCTCCTTCATTTCATTCAAATACCCTTCACACAGCATACCCAACGATGAGGGAAATTATTTTCCTTAGGACCTCCTTGTGTGGAGCCAATATAAAAATAAATCAAGAAAGGTTACTTTTTTTTGCAGAATAATTCCCCTCAGGACCTATGTCATCTTTGGGGATACTATAGGAAGTTTTGGGAAGGAAAAATGTATGATAGGGTAGGAATCTGATGGTTAATGTATCTATGAGGAGTGACGGACGTTTGAATCCATCCCCCCCACTGCGGTAAAGGGTGATGGGTCGAGACAGACCGGCTGGAGAGGTCTAGGTTAGGCATCCCTCAACTTGTCTCTTCCGATCCTGCCCGCCACGCAGAAGGTGGGCAAACGCATTCGCTGCCAAGACTTAGACAAACCTCAACCCATGAACCCGGACACCCCCGCTAACTCATCAAACGTAGCGAACCACTTGGGGTGACTTATAGCAGGGGTGTTTTTTTATGCAATCAGTATTCCCGGGCGCCGGGAATCACATTCCCCTCCCGTGTTGAATTGTTAACCAATTACAATAAGACAAAATTTAAATACTTCGCTTTGAAATCCACTTTATTTCATGTTTCAGGAAGTTATGAAGCTTTCAGTTTTCAGTGCATTCTTAATTTGGAACCGGTGGAATGAGAACATATGTTACTATTTTTAGGGTAGCGTATGTTAACAACCAGTTAACCGGATAGGAAGAAGGTACGTACTCCCACTTACCCCACTTTACTTTGTTAAACCTGCAGTATTAAGTTCCTGTTTACAACACAAAAGTTTAATAGCAAGTACTTACCTACGGAAGTAGTACTAACCTTACCATTCTTTACGTATTAAGTTACTGATTATCACACAAGAGTTTAATAGAAAGTACCTACCAATGCATACTTTACATTTAAGTAACTGATTATCACACAAGAGTTTGATAAGAAGTACCTAGCAATGATTACTTTACGTATTAAGTTCCCGATTACCACACGAAAGTTTAATAGAAAGTAACAACCAATGCATACTTAATGTATTAAGTTCCCGATTACCACACAAAAGTTTAATAGAAAGTAACAACCAATGCATACTATGTTTTAAGTTACTGATTACCACACAAAAGTTTAATAGAAAGTACCAACCAATGCATACTTAATGTATTAAGTTCCTGACTACCACACAAAAGTTTAATAGAAAGTACCAACCAATGCATACTTAATGTATTAAGTTACTGATTACCACACAAACATTTTTTTTATTATTTTTTGTATTTCTTGGGCATTAACTATGTAACAATTTCTAGACATTTTGTTTTTTGAAGAGTTTTATTAAATGTACATTTGTTACTTAAATTAAATATTTAATTCTGCTGGTGAATGATACGGTTGTATCGAAACCGGTCGCGGAAATTTTTTTAATTTAAGTAACAAATGTACATTTAATAAAACTCTTCAAAAAACATTTTTTTTTTTATTATTTAGCTACCTTGTTAAATCTTAACTATCGACATGCAATACTCTATTCATAGCTGATTTAATGTTTTCAATTTCCACACATGAGACCCTGAGAAAAAAAGATTCCCTCAGGTCCTATGTCATCGTTGGGGATGCTGTATGAAGGGTCTTTTTAGTTCTGGGAAGGAAAAGAGGTATGAAGGGTTGGTAGAAATCTGGGGTCAGTGTGACGGCCGTATGAATCTATTCCTCCCACTGCGGAGCGAGGCGATGGGTCGAGAGAGCCCGGCTGGAGAAATCAAAAGGTCTCCCTCAACCAGTCTCTCCTGATCCGGCCCACCACGCAGTAGATGGGCAAACGCATCCGCCGTCAAGACCTAGGCAATTGGGGAGAACCCGGGCACCACTACTAAGTCAACAAACGTTACGAACCACTTGGGGTGACTTTTGGTAGGGGTGTTGGTTATCAAGTATATATTGGGGATAAATGTTTTCCGGCGATATTGGTGATACCTACCCATAACCGCCTCCCAAATTGATAAATTAAATATATGAGATTTTAGAAATTTATAAGATTAATTCAAGTGAAATTTTTTTTTTTTAAGATAGTCTTTAAAATAATTTTTCACGATGTTTAATGTTTGGGTTAAAACAATAATGTTTCAAATTTCTTCCCGTCTTTTTAATATTATTAATTATTACTATTACATATTACAATATCGCACACCTAGATAAAGAGTAGTACAACTCAAAATACCTCTTTTTTCAGGAACAACGAAACACGTTTTACTCGATTTCTATTTGACCGATTAAAAATATTGTTAAATGATATTGTATGTTATTTTACTAGGATATTTATTTGCTTAATTACTTAACCATCAAATTCACGTTTATTTATTTAATTTATTTATTTATAAGAATATTGTACATTGCTTAGTTTTTTTGTGGTGTTTCATCCGCCATGCTAGGGATATCCCTGTGTTATGGCGGGTGAAGTTTACAGATTTGAAATTATACATTTGCAATGGTTGATAAATAAAATTAGAAGTTGTACAGATTAAATTAAATTGCAAAATTTTATAATAATAATAATTAATTAATTAATAATAATGAATAATTATGATAATAACAAAAATAAGTAATAATATTGTAATAATAAGTTGATAATAATAGTTATTAAAATATAACATATAAGAAATGGTTATTTAATTTTTAAATAAATGAAAACAATAGAAGCGAAACTCAATCGAAAATCTGGAAACAGAAAAATCAGAAAAACACATCGTGTCACGCGTTAATTAATTAATTTCGTGTTATTTTAGTATTTGTGACAAAATCATTGTTTTATAATTTTATCAACTCAAATTGATTCCATATTAGTGATAAATTTTGAATTAATGCACTCTTATTCTGTATATTTTGTTTTGTAATCTTCACAATACCGGAGTAAGTGGAATTGATATGTAGAACGCCCGAGAAACAAGACAAGTTCAATCACAAATACCAAATCAACTCAAAATATTCACACACTATGACTGCGGTTAATCACGAATACAAGACTAAGTCGAAATAATCCAGTCTTTGTGCGTATTGACAGCACCTTCCCCTATAGCTAGTATGTTGTAACTGGTGATGCGTTACTATTGTTGGTGGGGGTTTTCGTAGAGCAATTCAGAAAGACTGACTTAAGTGCCATCTACAATTTTATTAATGGAGATTTTTAAACAGGTGTCTTTGTGGTTTGTGTAGTTTTCGACGCAGATTCCGAAAATGGCAATAACTCGATTTTGGATTATTTCGAATTGTGCTGTTCTTTATCTAGCTGTGCAATATCATCAAACACATAATAATTTCTGTAGTCTGATGTGCGGTAGTTATTCAGGCGTCAAATTATTCCTGCATGAAATCTGGTTCAATTATCTCGAATTTTCTTTGAATTTAAGTGCCATTTTGAAATTTAGCTAATCGTGCAAAAAATTCAGACAAGCGACAAAGTAGGTACCCTACCTATTATTTAATATTTTTAACAGAAAATTAGACTATTCCGTTATTTTTCACGGGTCTGCTTCTATTTTCGAGATAATTAGTCACAAGTATTTACGTCTCTCACTGCATACTGTACATCACGAAAAACAAACACAATAATATCTCAAGAAAGTGGGTTTAGACCTACCTATTTATAAACGTTTTTTATCACCTTTCTTAAAACATAATATTATTACTTTGACCTTGTTACAGATTTTGTGCCAAATATTTCTGCTGACAATGCTCGTTGTTGTTTTTTTAAAGTACTTATACATTATTTATTGTTCTTGTCAAATATTGATTATTTTGCATTGTAGACTGCAATAATTATTGCCTCAAATTTAGTTCAAGGTAAACTAAATCATTCTTGATAAGAAGATATAAAAATATCCTTTGTTCATCGAAAGAGATAAATTTTATCTTTCATATCTTCAGCAATTTTTTTTAATGCTTAATAATAACGCAATACACTATATTATGATTGATGACTTTTGTTTTATTTTGCCGATAAAGCAGTATTAACACCTACACTACGATACACCATATATCTAACTAGCAGACCCGGCCACACGTTGCTGTGGCTAACGAAACCTTTATAACCAACGCCATCTGTTAAATCAAATGCATATCACGGTGCCCGCTGCCTGCTGCCGCTTGGTCTGATATTTTTTTGTATTTCAACCAATTTACACTAAACCTTGACAAATTATATACCTAAAAACCTTCGTCATGAATCACTCTATCTATTGGTGAAAACCTGTTACGTAGTTTAAAAGATCTAAGCGCACATACATCGTGAGCGACTTCATTTTATATGTACTTAGTAAAGTAATAAAGATAGCCGAACAGGGACAAAACATTGGTGTGACAAAACAAGTGGTTCGCTACGTTTAGAGGCTTAGCAGGGGTGCCTGGGTTCATATGGTGAGGTTTTTCCGGGTCTTGACGGCGGATGCGCCTGTTTTTTACGTTAATTAGCTCCATACAGAGGCCCTGATGAAAATCATTCCCCTCAGGGCAAATGTCATGTTTGGGGATGCTGTTTGGAGGGTTTTTTTACGGAAAGGAAGGGGAGGAAGTTCTATGAAGGAAAAAATATATGAGAGGTGGGTAAGAATCGAGGGGTCAGTGTGCCCAGGAGTGACGGACGTATCTATCCGTACCACTGCGATGCAAGGCAATGTTCCGAGAGGGTCCTGCTGGAGAGGTCAAAAGATCTGCCATGCAGCAGGTGGGCAGACGCAACCGCCGCCAAGATCCGGACAAACCTCACCCCATGAACCCTGGTACCCCTGCTAAGTCACCAAACTTAGCGAACCACTTTAGGTGACCAATGGCAAAGGTGTTGGTTATCCAATACATGGTTCCCAGGGCGGCGGTACCCATAGCGCCTCCCAAATTGAAAGAAAATAGGTTTAGGGAGATATATTGAACTCTCCAGCAAATGGAACTCTTCCTCCTTGGAACATCGCCTTGCACCGCATGGATGGATTCATACGTCCGTTACTCCTGGATGCATTGAACCCAGATTTCTTCCAACCCCACTCACCTTTTTCCTTCCCAGAACTTACTCACTTTCATTTACTTAAAACAACCCTTTTGCACAGCATTCCCAAAGATGACATAGGCTCTGAGGGGAACTACTTTCCTCGGGGTGTCCTGCGTGGATATAAGCTTTTGAAAAGTCATTAGCCAAGAATTTAATTACCTAGGTTAGGTTAGATTAGTTTTTTTCATAACCTTTCATGGCTTTGTCACTTTTCAAATTGTTCCGTTTTGTCAGTGTTCTGTTTTTTCGCGAAACATAAAATTTAACGCGTTGGTCATGGAAAATGCTGCGATCTCAACTACGATGTTTGGAACGAGAAAATTGCTACCTTCAATTTTTTTGCCCTTTCTCGGGAATAATGTTGTATCCAACAAAAGTATCAATGTTGAGTTATTGGTGGAATAATGTTGGGCATATTAATATGCATCCTTACTGTATGGATTATGGTAATGAAATTTTTTTAGGCCTCTGGCAGCTGGCAGCATTGTGATGTTTGGTTTGTGGAAGAACGTTGGATAATGCCATTTATCAAAATCACGGCGCATGTTTTAATTTATGCAAATAAATGGAGAAATCAAACGTCTTATGGCTTGAAACAGTTTTGTGTAATAATGTTGTATGTTGATCTCAAGACAATATCGAGAACGTAAATGGTTTCATTTATTCATACCGTTGTTTTGCTTTTGAAGCTCAAATACATCAATGACATGCGTACATTTATGTTAGAAGATCATGTTGATTTCTGTAAGGTACGAGGAATAAAAAAAACGTTTTGTGGAATAACGTTGTATGTGAAATCGTTCATATACAACATTATTAAAAAAATTCAGTCTAAATTCTAGTAATAAACTCTAATTTAATTGCCTTAGATTAAATCAATTAAAACTCTCAACAATTGTATGTTTTATGTATTTTAAATATAAAATGTTATGAAACGTAACTGGTTTCGCTTTTTCAATTTTTCTCCGAACTAGAATATTGTTGGATACAACATTCTGCCGGGCAAGGGGACTCAATTTACAAAAAATGATGTAGGGAAATTGGTATCATCAACAATAGCCAGATGTAGAGGTTAGATGCAGAATTGAAGCAGCAAGAACTGCATTCAGTAAAATGAAGTCGGGTTAGTTACACTATTTATAACTCGAGATCGACAGGACCGATTTTGATGATCTTTGATTTGTTGGATTTGTCTCCGCCCCGGATAACAGAATAACTATTAAAACATCGCAAAAATTCACGAAAAAGAAAGTTATGAAGAAAATTACTTTTTTCGTACATTTTGTATGGAACGAGTTCTCATATTTTGAAAGAACTGCAGCAATATTGTGATATGTATAATATTTAACTGTGCATGAATTCCAAAAATTCAAAATCGTCAAATGTCAATGCGCTGATTGTTTTGCTTTTGTTCTTAATCATTTAATGCTGCCCCTTTTTCTTACACACTAAATGTCAATAGTCGAAAATGAGACTAACGGTGGACTTATGTCTCTGCACCTCTCCAAAGGAAAAATACGATAATAATAAATCTCTGAAATGAAACGCTTTTTTACGTAAGCTCCCCTCAGGACCTATGTCATCTTAGGGGATACTGTGTGAAGGGTCTTTTTAAGGAAGGGTAGGATAGGAAGTTCTGGGAAGGAAAAAGGCATGAGGGATGGGTAGGAATCTGGAGTTTAGTCTATCCGGGAGTGAATCCATCCTTCCAAGAGCGGTGCAAGGCCATTGCCTTGACCGGAATTGACCTTTTACCTTGACCATTCTAGCCGGACTCTTTCGACCCATTGGTCGAGATGATCCGGCTGGAAAGGTCAAAAGGCCTCCCTCAACCAGTCTCTCTCGATCCGGCCCGCCACGCAGCAGGTGGGCAGACGCATCCGCCGCCAAGACCCGCACAAAAGTCATCCCATAAACCCGGGCAGCCCTGCTAAATCACCAACCACTTGGGGAGACCTATGGCAGAGGTGTTGGTTATCCAATAAATGGTTTCCGGGCGGCGGCACCCGTACCCGCTTCCTTTCAAAAAACCTAATTTAATTCAACAGTTATTGATTCTGAGGCGGTACGAAGTTCGTCGGGTCAGCTAGTATCAATTTAAAACTAAAGCAGAATTGTTAAAATGTTATGTGTGGTCGGTCTTGCTGTATGGATGTGAGACCTGGACCTTGAAGGTAAATACCATGAACAGGTTAGAGGCTTTTGAAATGCGGCTTCACCGGAGAATGCTCAAGGTCCCGTGGACCGACATGATCACCAACACAGAAATTCTCAGGAGGGCTAGAGCAGATAGAGAGCTGCTTACATTGGTGAAAGTCGGGAAAATTACGTATATGGGTCACATACTTCTTGGGGAGAAGTATCACTTGCTCCAATTGGTACTTAAAGGCAAGATAGAGGGTCGCCAAGGGCCTGGTAGGAGACAAATGTCTTGGCTGCGAAATGTACGAGAGTGGACCGGCATTAGAAGTGTGGAGGAGCTATTCCGGGGAGAACATTTTCCAGAGTGATCGCCAACGTCGGGGGGACCTGAAAGGGCACACCAAGAAGAAGAAGAAGAATGCGTAACTTGAAGGAATTATGTCTTAGGTACTTCTTAACAACGTTTTGGTGCTCTGTGTTGATCAGAGGCGAGGATAGCCGCCGAGTGAGTGAGGTTAGGGGTGCAAGGTTTTTAAAAATACCGAATTTAGTCGATATTGATATATCGATATATCGGTCTAGTAGGTCGATATATCGATATTTCTTCTTTTTTTAAAAGCTTATAGAAATCCATTGTGGTTTTAGTTATAGGTACCAAACGTTTATTATCGATTATGTACGTATGTAATTTTTTATACTTATCTATGCGAATAATCATAAAATTTCGATAGGTGGGTGCACAAAAAATTTTTATTCCATAAATTTAATTTTAAAATAATAATTCCATTATTTTGTACCAGCTATTGAACTTAAAAATATTAATTTTGACAGTCTGCTTCCTTGTAGCCGGTTTCTTCTTTGAGTTATAGTGGCTCCTGCCTTTGAAAAAAGACTTTCAGAAGCAACACTTGTTGCCACAATTGGTAGATGGCTGAGATGGCTCATTGCCACATGGGATATACACCTTGCGTCTCTTGCTATGTTTCAAATGTTTACTTTTAGAATGTTTATAAGAGCAGAAAGATATAGTTACAGCATTTAACCAGATTTTGTGGATATTTTAATTTGGGCGGGTTTTTCGATATTTCGATACGATATATTAAGTTTTTCGATACTGATATATCGATATCGGTGTATCGTCGATATAGATAAATACCGATATTTTTAGGGGTCGATATATCGTTGCATCCCTAAGTGGGGTGCCTGCCTTTATATCAGATATTTTCGTAATCATTCAGGTTTAGATCCGAACGGGCGACATTGTTCCAGTAGCGCACTGATGACATGTTTAAACTAACGATAACTTGAAACTATATACTCTAACGGCATCTGTTGAGAGGCATTAAATCTATATACACTACAATTATATTATGGAGTTTAGATTTGGACGATATTCACAAATGTTTTGATTTTTCTGAACAAAATCAGAAAACAATCTAAACTTGTTATTTTTTTTTTCTATTTGTGATATATGAATTTTTACTTGTGGCTTTCAAATATTTTTCGAAAAGTTGACCGCTTTCAATGGGTTAACTTCGGGATAAACAAAACTTATAGGTTGAAATATAAAATTTCAGGTGTCTTATCATCAATTCTAAAGTGTGGGCTATTTTGTCGTGTAGGTGATCTTTTAACAATTTTTATCTCCATCTATTGTTTCGAGGGCATTATGGATTTAGCCAAAATGTTCATATTTATTCCAAGATCGTATTACACAAATAAATATTATTATGATATTGTGGACTAGACACTTACCCACAATTCGTTTAAAGTCGGCTACCTTCGTTACAAATTTTTAGTAAAATTTGAATCCTAAATAAATTACAAACAGTTGAAATCTATGAAAAAGGGGTAAGGAATTTAGCCAACACACAGATAAAATCAAAGCAAGAGATTTCTACCGGATTATTTCGATTTTTTGGGTAGAATGTTCTTAAACCTAAAGATAATTTAATTTCTGTGCGTTCTGCATATCCACTTTTTCAAAAAATGACATTTCTAATACATTTTCTTGGTTTTGCCCAATTGACAGATGGAACCTTGAAGTCTCAAACGAATAGGTTCGAAGTACAATGGAAGTGAAACTATGTTACTACAAAAATATTTTAACTGTAGCGTATAGAATTGAGTTTGCCAGTAAAATTTGCCACGAAAATGGAACTTTGTTGTTCTAAAAATAAAATAAAAGTATTTTTTTTTTAAATAGAACTAAGTTGTTCTTAAATTACAAATGGAAATAAATCGAACTTTTTTGCGTCTGCAAATTTACATAGAAGAAAATTTAAGTTGGACATATTTTAGAAAAGGATATATAAAGAGAATCTTGGTGTCATAATGTCAAATAGAATCTAGTTGTTACAAATCTGTAAAAAATCTTGTCTTTTCAACATCAACTGAGTGTTTTATGAACTTAAAACATGGTATAAAAACTTACCGTGATGTTTATTAAATCATAGGTACTTGTTAATGCGTGCGTTGATAACTGGCAGCTTATCAAATATCTAATCAAGTCATCAAACGTTGAGTTAAAATGTATTACTTTTAGATATCAAAGTTTTCTACTTCTTTCCCGTTCTACAAGACTACATTTGACCCAGCTCACATAGATCGCATATAAATCGCTGTGGCTCCCTTACTATCATAGTTAGAAATATGTTCTAAACGGTGTTAGAAAGGCAAAGAATCACGTTTTATACGCAAATCTAAACAATAACCATAAAAAATCAAAATGTACACCTCTATGAAACCAAAGTTTATAAAAGTTTATCAAAGCATCTACTTAATATTAGCATCCGCCAAGGGGTATTTCCCACCATTCTAAAACAAGGTCTCATTATCCCTATTTTTAAAACTGGCTGATATTAGTAATTATCGTCCTATTACGTTGCTAAATTCCCTCTCAAAAGTATTCGAAAAGATCGTCAATAATAGTCTCATGGAATATCTGGAAACCAATAACTTAATATCGCCGCGGCAATTTGGATTCAGAAAGCATAAAAGCACCAATGATGCTATAGCCACGGTCACTGACCATATTTCTGGCCACCTGGATAAGGGCTTGAAATGTCTATCGGTATTTCTCGACCTATGTAAAGCATTTGATACAATCTCACACAGCAAACTAAAACGCAAAATGTTTAATATAGGTATTAGGAACAAAGAATTAGGCCTCCTCTCCAGCTTCTTATTTGACAGATCCCAATGCGTTAAACTCAATACCACAAAGAGCCAGAATTTGCCCATTAGTTACGGGGTCCCTCAAGGCAGTGTTATAGGTCCAACGCTCTTCCTAATATATATTAACGAGTTATGCAACCTAGATATCGATGCCACTATTGTCAGTTTCGCCGATGACACTGTCCTACTCTTCCAAGCAAAAGATTGGCTTACCGCATATTCCAAAGCGGAGGAAGGAATTCAACAGGTAAAATATTGGCTTGACTCGAACATATTAACTCTAAATGTACAGAAAACCAAATACTTACTGTCTAGTCTCACCAATATCCCAAAGTCAAACCCAGCCCCGCCATTAAAAATACACAAATGTAAAAATTCATCTCTAAACCGAAACTGTGACTGCCCATGCCTAGAGCAAGTAAACATTATCAAATATTTAGGAGTAACCTTCGATACACACCTGAATTGGAAGCAACATATACATAATACTACAAACAAAATCCGAAAATCTATATACTTTTTCAAACAAACACGCAATTTCCTTCACCTAAAACTTTTAAAAACAGTATATTACTCATTGTGCCAATCTCACATCGAATACGGAATTCTAGCCTGGGGTAATGCATATTCCAATGCCCTTGATCCCATCATGAAAGCACAAAAACTAATCATAAAAATAATTCTTAAAATGCCGCTTACTACCAGCACTGATACTATCTTCAATTCCTTCAACGTTATGGACATAAAACAGCTCTACTCAAGATCCATATTACTTAATTTACACAAAAACAACAAAACACCATACAAAGCTACACAAACAATACACAATACCCGAGCCAAAAACAACGAACTTCTCCAAACTCCTTTTTTCAAAACCACCTTCGGGCAAAGACACTCTAAATACATAGCTTGCAAACTATACAATACACTACCAACTACGATCAGACAAAGTGACTCCTTTACAAAATTCAAACAAGATATTAAAAAATGGATTATAAGTATTGGACGCCACACTATCACAAATATCTGTAAAATAAATCACACATAGACATAAATAACTATTCACATACAACCTAACCCATATAAAACAAATGAAAATAATGGAATCCTGTCAAATTTAACCTATAAATAGACTAGGCAGAATTGATTTCATTACTCCATCTCCAACATTTATAAAATAACTCTCTTTAAAAGATTTATTACCCTTCCAATCACCCTTCTGTTTTAATTCTATTCATAATATGTACTTTACCTGAAATATCCTTGTAATTACTATATTCATTTATATACCTGTACGCCTGTCTCGACACAGGTATACCCTAGTGAGACAGGCATACAAATAAAACCATTGTAAACATATTTTATTATAGATAAATAAAAAAAAATAAAAAAATAATAAAAAAAAAAAAAATAAAATAAAAAAGTTTTGAATCGCAATTTGAAAAAAAAAAATTGAAACTTGGGGCATTTTTTATTAATTGTTTTTATATGAATAGACACAAAAGTTAAGTGTCAATAATGTTTGTGATACATTTGTTTAATAAAGTATGTATGTGTTTTTATTATTTTTAGTTATCACTGTCATCAGTTATCAGTAATTTTAGTTAGAAAAAACGAAAGGTAAGCCATTTTAAATTTTCTTTATATTTACATGCAAATATTTTATTCTTCTAAAATTATTGGTTTATTTCGAATTATAAAGTTTGAAATCGTATGCCATCACCTCTCAAAAACAGTTTTTAGCTTTCAAAGGCGTTCAGAAATATTCCATTTATTTGCATTTTATTGTAAAGCTAAAATATTTTGACCATCTGAAAAATGCGTCAAATTTCTGAAGGGTTAAACAATTTACATATGAGAGTTGCGTTATAACATTACAGTTTCATTTTCCTAACAATGGCTTCCTTCGTAAATGGACTTGTATTCCACTGTTAACTTCCGTGGGTCGAACCAGATACACCTTAAAAACCTCGAGACTTCCCACCCACCAAGCCGCCAATGACTAAGGTATTTTGCTTACGATATTGGGCTAACTCCTACGCACAAAACGTAATATTCTGTTGAATTCGTAAAAAGCTATATATTATACGATTACTTCGATGTTAAAGGTAAAATGATGCCATTAAATTATTTAACATATAACATTATAAAATAAACGAATATAACATATTTCCTTAGAAAAAATGTGGGCTTTCTTTTCGCTCAAGTGAGGAGTTAACCTTACACATCTCGATCCACCACTACATTATCTGATTTTATTTGAGTTATTTACCTTCATTAAAGTATACAGGGACGTACTTGATTTACTTTAATCAGCGATTGCTGACATTATTTGGAGTAAACAATGCAAATGAAATTTTGGTCTTCGCTGATTTTTTGATGATTTTTATTCTTCACAATCACACAACTATTTTTTTCGCATGTCATCACTGGTCACTTAGCCGACCAACCGACCTACCCCTAACTGTCTAATATCTACTGATTTTTTAATGTTTTAGGTTGAAAAAAAATAAACATAAAAAATGTCACCAGAGAGAGAAAATTTAATTCACATTTTTTACTCCAAATAATGTCAGGAATCACTTGTTAAAATAAATCAAGTATGTCCCATAACACCGTATATATTATTGTATATTAAAGCAAAACTGGGATATCTTAAAAAAACTGTTCTGAAATATAAGGGCTTTACGGTTTGAATGAGTACTAGCACTTACGTAAGAAAAAAAACTTTTTTAACGAAATAATTTAAAGTCCTAATACATATCTATTAAAAAACCTTAAAGTCCTAATATCTCGATATCTTGCTGTTGCTTTGAGCTGACGACATACAGGATGTTAAGGGACGTACTTGAGTTGTGAAAATTAAGTGAAGACTTGTGAGAATTTTGGGCTAGAACTGAATATAAATAAAACAAAATTAATGCTTATAAGAAAAAATAACGCATTGGATGAAAATCTGCTGGAACAAAACTAGAGAAGGTCCAGAGTATTGTATACTTGGGCTGCAATGTAAATGATAGATGGAATCCTTCAGTTGAAATCAAATGCCGCATTGAGCAAGCTCGTGCAACCTTTATCCGCATGAAAAAAATGTTCTGCAATCATGATCTCAACCTTGGATTACGAATGCGAATGGTCAGATGCTACGTGTTTTCGATATTATTTTATGGACGCTTACTGAAGAACTAATTAGGCGATTTGAGGCATTCGAGATGTGATCTACAGAAGAATACTTAAAATAAGCTGGATGGACAGGGTTACGAATTAAGATGTTATGGATAAGTTTTAAGATTTTCACGGCCAAAAGCATTTTCGTTATTTGTTTTTACATCTACCGGATCTGCCCTGATGATGGACACTGCAACGATGTCCGAAACGTTGGCTAAAGAAGGAGGTAGCGCAACACGGCATAACACCCCAAAAACAAATAACGAAAATAAGATGTTATGGTTCGGATGAATGAAGAAAAGGAAGTAATTAAAATTATAAAAATCCGAAAACTTCAATTTCTTGGACATGTGATGAGACATCCAGAGAAGTATGAGATCCTACATTTCATAATGCAGGGAAAGATTGCCGGAAGACGGGGCCCTGGAAGAAGGAGAACCTCATGGCTGAAAAACCTGAGACAATGGTTTGGCCAGTCTAGAGCTGTTCCGGGCCGCAGTAAGTAAAGTCCTCATAGCCAACATGATAGCCAACGTCTATTGAACAGACAGGGCACAAGAAGAAGAAGGAGTACTTGACTTAATTTAACAAGTGATTCCTGACTTAAAGTAAAAAACGTAAATGAAACTTTGGTCTCCGGCGATATTTTCGATGTGTATTTTTTTTAACCCAAAACAAAAAAAAAATCAGTAGGTATTGGACAGGCAGCGGGCTGAGGCATTGGGCGATTACTTAGCTGGGTGTCCAGTGACAATGTGGAAGAAAAAAAATTGTTGGATTTCGAAGAAATAATTTTTAAGTCTATTTTAAGTCCCTTAACATCCTGTTTATACATTTCTGTTCCCACCAGCATGAAGCTTCGCTATTGAAACAGCTAATTTCTTTCTCCAAGGAAAAAAAGCTGTTTACATAAGATTGTTTCCATTATAAATCTAGTTTGTTTTTTAGAAGCTCACTTTTATAGATATTTTTACAATCGCATAGAGAAGAAATTGTTATATAGTACACAAAAAATACAAACAGATTTGCTTACCACCTTTGATGCCTACGTTTTTCTCTGGATTTTGTTTGCATAGCGAGATAATAATAACTTTAATGACACCCAACTAAAGCAGCAAATAATTATTCATCATTGCATGGTCATAATGATTAATCTGATGTGCCAATTTATCTATAATTGAGTGGCTTGGTGCACGAGTGGGTGGCGATTGCATGCAAATTTAAGATCCGGGGTTTCATTAAAGAACCACGCAACATCATAATATATCAGGTAAAGCCTATTTTTAAACAAATATTCCACTTGTAATATAATTGGTTTTATATGTGTAATAACTTTTTGCGCGAATAGGATAGCAGGTGGGTATTGCGTGTAATTGATTAGATATTAGGAAATTTCACGCAGTTTAGGTAAATATCACTGGAGGTTGCCCACCACTTTCCTTCGGCGTTCTAAGGAAACATATGGTTTCCTCCTTCACTGTACACGTCAGGACTCTAATTTTTGTGTATAAAGAAGCTATTTTTTTTATTAAAATGACTCTAGACCTCCAATGTTCGGGCATACATTGTTAGCAGGCAGTATGGAGTGCGTATGTACATGTTGTTAGTTATTTATTTCACAGTATCACGTCTCATCTCCGCCACTGGATATAGCTGAAATAAAAGTTTATTAATATAAAAGAGGAAAAGTTAAAAGAATAAAAAAATATTACATATTATGATGAGAAAAATTAAAAGCCGTTCATGAGATAATCAGCAAACCGATTGCTCATATAATAAATGTAAGTCTAAAGAAGGGTGTATTCCCGAACAACTATAAGAAGACTATTGTCACCCCTGTTTATAAATCTGGAGATGAAAAAAATATCTCCAACTATCGTCCCATAGCACTCACATCAAACATTGCAAAAATCTATGAAAAAATTGTTAAAAAACAACTCAACAATTACATAAAAGAAAAAAAGATAATGAGCCCAAACCAATTTGGGTTTAGGGACAATCTCAGCACTCAAGATGCAATTGCTAAATTAACTTCAACAATAATACAAAAATTAGATAATGGAGAAAAGTGTCTTGGTATATTCATCGACTTACGCAAGGCATTTGATAGCATATCACACTCCAAACTAAATGAGAAACTCATGCAAATTGGATTGGACGGAACAGTACTGTCATGGTTCCAAAGCTATCTAAAAGAGAGATTACAATACGTCAAAATAAATAATACACTAAGTGAACCTAAAACCTCATCATTTGGTATACCACAAGGAACTGTCATCGGTCCTATCCTTTTTATTATATATGTAAATCAAATGTTCACTCTTCCCATAGTTGGAGATATCATATCTTATGCAGACGACACTGTAGTTATCACTAAAGGTAAATCATGGGAGGAAACAATGAGTATAGCAAATATCAATATAAACATACTCAAAACATGGTTTGACCTAAATTGTCTCTCACTTAATACGGAGAAAACTTATTTTATTCCTTTTTCTTTGAAAGAAAAAAATGTCGAGAACAATATAACTATTAAAATCCATTCATCACAGTGTGAAAATAAAAAGGAATGCAACGATGAAAATTGCCTACCAATAACTTGCAAAAATAGTATAAAGTATCTGGGTGTCATAGTAGATAGACACTTAAAATGGAAAGAACAAGTCCAAAATACAGTAACCAGAATAAGAAAACTTATATACATATTTATTAGACTGAGAAACATCTTATCACCCAATTTGATCAAAACTATCTATTTCTCTCTTGCCCAATCTATACTACAATATGGTATAATCGGGTGGGGTGGGACTTTCAAAACAAACCTCTTACCTGTAGAAAGGGTACAGAGGTTGATTTTGAAAGTCATCTTACGAAAACCATCTGTATTTCCAACAACACAGCTATTTGACTCTTTCAGGGTTCTCAGTCTTAATAAAATTTTCAAAAAGAACTCATTATTGCAAACTCATAAAGATCATTTCAATTCATCAACAATAACATTCACAAACATAAACAACCGACCACGATCACAGGGCAATTTAGAAATTCCAAAATTTAAAACGAGTGCTTCCCAACACCATTATGCTTATCAAGGTATAAAATTTTTCAATGCTCTCCCATATAAAATCAAGTCTGAAAAAAATTATAAAGTTTTTAAATCCCAAATAAAAACACTAATAGACCAACCCGACACTAATTATAAGTTTTAAACTCACCATCACAATAATAACAACAAAAAAAAATAAACTAGAACATAATCTCTAAAAATATTTCATCACCATATCAAATTGAAAGCAAGTACATACGCATTATTTGCAGGCACCAAATTGTTACAACTTTATTATATGTACCTACTCTGACAATACTTTCAGTTATTATGTCCACTTGTCTTCATGAATATATATTTTATTAATATAAGTACTTGTAATAACATACTCTGTGTAACTATGCATTTTACACTCCAAAATTCAAGCACGACAAATATTTTCTCTTTTGAATTGTGAAGTTTCATTAAAAAGAAATTTACATATTGTTATTAGCCTTAAGAACCAAATGTTTTACTATGAATCTGTATACGTATGTATTTAAAAAAAAAAAAAAAAAAAAAAAAAAATGTATGACTTAACCAAAGCAACTGAGTTGCAGTCGTCCGGCAGTCCCGCCGAGGATAAGCGGAGCCATCAGTCCAGTCGCAAGCGGGACTAGGTGTCCGCGCCCCTAAGCCGGCTTCCCGGACGCCCTCGAAGAAGGTGTTGGATTTAAAGGGGGAAAGACCTGAAGACCCAAGGGATAAAAGTGAGCATCGGGTCACCGGAGGCAGGGCGGAAGGGACCGGTCCGCAACGGTTGGTCTTCAGGCCCGCTCATGGCGACGGGAGAGGCGCAGGCGGTTTATGCAACCGCTGCCTTGGGAGTCATCTCCTCAGTTGATGCACGGTCATAGATCTAGTCCACCCCCTTGATGGGGTGTAAGACAATACAAAACGTTAAATATCAGATAAATATCAAGTAAAACTAAACCTAATGCATAGGTTCAGATATTAAAAAGTACCGAT
Source organism: Limnephilus rhombicus (assembly GCA_929108145.2). NCBI lineage: Eukaryota > Metazoa > Arthropoda > Insecta > Trichoptera > Limnephilidae > Limnephilus > Limnephilus rhombicus. Next base: position 21,577,987 of record OV815285.1, read on the forward strand.
TAATATCACTGCATTATTTAGATATTTAGCAAAGGTTCGAGCTAATCCAGGCGTCAATACCATTAGGCTCAAATCCGGAACTAACTAACTGAATCATTCTTGACCTTTAAACAATTACAGAATTTCCATCGTGTCTAGACATAACACAAATACAAATGCTAAAGTCTTGCTGATGATTGACAGGTACTATTTACAATTTCAGGGCTATGTTATATTTTTTTGTGTAAACAACACCCACATCGGCCACAGACACGTTACGCTACTGAATAAAGGCGGAATTACGTGTAATGTTAGAAAGGTTAAGGATTTATTGTTTGTTTTTTAACTGTTTCGTGCTGTAAGCAGATATTTATAAAAACAAATTTATACGTGGGCTAGCGTTACACTTGTAATTTTTTCCCGTAAATCGCTCACGAAAGCGATTTATGGCCAAATTACCAATGTAAACGACACCAAAAGTCACTTCACGTAATTTCTGTAACTGTTCTTTCGCGAGTTTTTGACAGGTCTACCCGCGTCCGCGCGAACTTCCAGCCTTCTTACAGCGTATAAAATAAGTTTGATAAGCTGAGAGACTTGCCGCAAGAAATGATACCAAAATGCGCCGTTTGCTAGATGTCAAAAATTAAAAGACAGTTGTTTTCGTTGGATTTTTTCATGTAAAACTAGGATTTATTGATTTTATTTAAGTTTTCTGAAAATGAGCATCCTTCAATTAAATTATCGGTCCAATCCTTTTTTATTCTCAATGTTTCTGTTTTTAATATTACGTGTTTGAATTCGAAATAGGTTGCTGTCAAGTAGTTGTCATTCAGATAAAATGAAAGAACTCCATTAATTTCCGCGTTTGACGGCACAAAAGCACGTGGATAATTGTTTAATTAAAGCCAAATTCTATTTCATCTCTTTATTTGGGCCTTTTCGTCTTTATTGACAAAATCGCGTAAATTTGAAAGTAGCAGATTGTTGTTGAAAGGAAGCCATCTTACTGCAAATAAATTTACAGATGTGAATGGTCGCATGCGCATTTACAAAGATCGAACTTCCGAACAACTTCCGTGAGCATTAATACCACAAGTTGGATGCATATGTAAACGCAAGTAACTTTTCAAAAACTTCCGTTAAGTTGTAAATTTTAATTACGAGCAGTGTAGAGCTTGCTTAGAAGTGGTTTAGATTCATGTTTACGTGTGTCTAATTGAAAGGCGGTAATTTTCAGGACGATTTTAGTGTAATAGGTTTGCGATAAGATAGGAGAAGGAGATAAGAGTGAAGAGTTTATTTTAATGTGATTCCATACATGAGCACTTCTACCCGGAACTAGTGGAACTTTGGCAATCCTACTTGAAAGTTTTATTGTGGAAGAGGTGGTAGAAAATAAGAAAGCAAGACATTTCATCGAAAGTAGAAAGAGAACTAAAGATATTTCAAATGTATTTCTATCTCTGCGGTTTCTCAATCGAGTTATTGAGAAATTTAAATCTCATAATTTCATTTTAATTTTATTTAAGCATATAAAATTGGCATGGCAATCCAAAACTTACGTACATGAATGTAGTAAAAAGTAATAACACAGGTCTACAACAAAAATGCTGTCTGGATGTTTTCAACTGATTTCTATGTTTTAATTTTATTTAAGCATATAAAATTGGCATGGCAATCCAAAACTTACGTACATGAATGTAGTAAAAAGTAATAACACAGGTCTACAACAAAAATGCTGTCTGGATGTTTTCAACTGATTTCTATGTTTTAATTTTATTTAAGCACATAAAATTGGCATGGCAATCCAAAACTTACGTACATGAATGTAGTAAAAAGTAATAACACAGGTCTACAACAAAAATGCTGTCTGGATGTTTTCAACTGATTTCTATGTTTGTTCATATGAAGCGGATACTTTGTGATGTGACATTATTAATTTAAAATAAACAATAACTTTGTAAACACCACTTTTATTTTTATACTTTATGCCGACCGGGTTTCGCTACAACCGTAGCTTCATCAGGGCAGTATAATACTCTACTAACATTAGGTTACATTTGTGTTATAATATATATTTTAACAAACTTTTAATGAACGGTAAGGATAAGGAAGACAGTCTATCACACTCGGGAATTTACTCACTTCAATGCAGCGATTGCGCATTTTTTTATATTGGTAAAACAGCGCGCAACATAAACACCCGTGTCAAAGAACATCTTCGATGTTTACACAGCTCTGGATTTTCAGAATTTGCAAACCACTTGATTGAAAACGATCATAAATTTGACAAAAACGCTGGCGCCAAACTTATTCATAAAAACGACATCGGTCTAAGGTTGGATAATTTAGAGGCGCTTGAACTTAGGAAAGCCATAAACACTAATAGTAAGGTAGTAAATAACCAACTTAATTTAAATAAAAGTCCCATACTAAGATTGTTCCCTATTGATAAAGAACACGTCCGTTCCCTTCCCAATTCTCCATCTATGCCTCCCTCTTCCTCCTCCACTTGACGAGTCCAGCCCAGCCCATTTTTTGTTAAAATATATATTATAACACAAATGTAACCTAATGTTAGTAGAGTATTATACTGCCCTGATGAAGCTACGGTTGTAGCGAAACCCGGTCGGCATAAAGTATAAAAATAAAAGTGGTGTTTATTTTAAATTGATTTCTATGTATTTAGGTGTTCTGAAAACTAGAAAAATACTCAAAAAATTCCAGAACGTCAGGTTATTTTGCAAAACGGTATACATATATATACAGACATATATATACCAACATGAACATCCATTAATAGCACCTGTGCACTGATTTGGTATTTAAATGTAGGTATTTAAAGTATAAGACTTCAACACTTTATGTAGAACAAGCTGACGCGTTGCTATGGCTAACGAAACACAACGCCATCTACTCAATGGTTACCTTAGATAAATTAACTCACACCGCCATCTGTTAATTTGCAAACAAATAAAATCCGCACCGCCCGCTTGCCAGCCCGCTCTTCCACCACATACAGACATTCTCCATTAATTATATATTTCAATCAATTTACACAAAACCTTGACAAATCATGTAATTAAACCTTCCTCATGAATCACTCTACCTATTGGTGAAAGCCGCATGAAAATCCGTTCAGTAGTTTTTGAGTTTATCGCGAACAGACTGACATTCGCATCTCTTCATATTAATTTATAATATGTAGAGATGGTAGAACTATTTTTAAAGTCATGTTATACTGAATTATTAAAAATGTCTTCTGTACTTTATTATTAGAGCAGTGAATTGTGTTATAATATCGTAATGTTCGCCGTAAAAGGGCGAATTATCCTGTATTTTTGTGATAAGCTAAATAAGTTTTTTATCACCTAAAAAACTTTGTTAATAAAAATATATTATACTGTATATATAACGCATTAGCAGAATCAATTATAGGATACGGAATAAATAGTTACGGATTAACGTACAAAACGTACTTAAATAAAATAGAACAACTACAAATCCGTTTCCTAAAATTGATATCAGGCAAAAAAAAAATTCAATTATGTGATGGCGATTATAAAAAAATGTTCTCCTTGTGTAATGTGCTCTCTATACATAGTAGGGTAGATTACCAATTAACTCTAGATGAATTCTGGAATACAGAATTCAAAAAACCTGTAAACCATAACTACCCCACTAGGCATAGAGAAGCAGAAATGTTTATTATTAATAAATCTACAAATGTATACGGTGATAGAACAAAAAGGCATAAAATTCCGGAAATATTTAATGCATTACCTGAAAATATTAAAAACGAGACATCATATTCAAAAATCAAAACTAAAGTTAGATCATTCTACTTCAATAGAACATGAAAACTAAAATATTGTATAAAAATACCTAAATCTATGAAAAACAAATAATATTGTGAACGAATAGGTACCTAGATCTTTTAACCACTGTTCAAAATAAAATTTATGTTATAATAAGCATTACAATAATTAATTAAGTATTTTAATATTAAGTATTATATTATTAAATAATTACAAGATATGTAATAAGCACAAAAATATAAAACATTTTATATGTTGTAAGTAAATAAATAGGAAAAATGAGAGATTTTTTACAATCAAACTGATTGATCAGTTTTGTAAGATTTAAGTAAGAGAAATTATTGTACAATTAATAACAAAATAAACATATTTAAAAAAAAAAAAGTCTTTTATTTGTCAAACAGCCTCATTTTTAACATATTTCCCTTCCCCACATCCACTTTTAGGTAACTTCCCTTCGCCACCCACCAAAGTTGATGTTTTCTCTACCTCTTTTACTTTTAATTTAAATACTCGGTTATCCTGAATTTTATTTGATCTATTTTTATTATTTATATGTAATAATTATTAAAAAAAGACCTCTTGCTTTTCCAGCCCGGAAAAGCAAGAGGTCCTGGGTTCGAGTCCCAGAGGTGTCAATATGTTTTTCTGATTTTTCTGTTTCCAGATTTTCGATTGAGTTTCGCTTATATTGTCTTCATTTATTTAAATAATAATTATCAGCCTGAAACACTCATCTACATTCAAAAAAATCTCCCGAGAAAAGATACATGCCGCCGACGGAACTCGAACCCGCCTCCTTCTGATTTCCGGTCAAATGCTCTACCATTGAGCTACGTTGGCTTATCTCCTACCCGCCAAATAATTCAATGTATACTAACTAGTCTTTCATTCAACAATTACTGCTTATTACATTTTTCCACCTGCAAACAACCAACTTTATTTTTATATGGGAAAGGCATTGTAAGTGCTAAATCTCCCACTAGGTGGCGTCGATACAAATGATGTCAAAATTTTTTGGTGAAATACTTTTAACTCGTCAAATATTAATTATTATTTTTAATTGATAAACAAGTTGAAGACAAGATTTTTATGCATAGCACAAAATTGATCAGAAATCAGAAGAACGCGGGTTCGAGTCCCGTCGGCGGCATGGATCTTTTCTCAGGAGATTTCAGATGGTGTAATGCATTTCCGTAATGATTTTCTAGATGGTGTAATTTGGGATAAAAAAACGTGTTTCAACTGATGCATGCATGATTTTGTGTAGAAGCAACAAATCAGTAAATTTGCATCTGACTGACAGAGAGTGTGGTTTATATAATATTACATAGTTTGATAAGCACTCTGGACTCACTTTAGAGTAAAATATCACTTAGCCACAGAGGCCTTCAGGGGTATAGCTCATGTATAAAATTAACCACTAACGTTGAAAGCTATAAAATTTCTTATAAAAGTATAGCAGCGTTAAAAACTTGTTATTATATGTGAATAAAGATAAACACGTTCGTTCCAATATCCAATAAAGCATATAATTATCTCCTGACGCATATTATATACAAGTGACTAGATGTAAATAATTTCCTGATATATTCTGGCATGTAGCCATTAGCACCCGCCATTACCACTAGCCAAGTTGGAAACATCGCTCATCTGTCGTCCCATGGTCAAGTATGAATGTCTGCGGACTCATCTTATAAAGACGTCTAAAGGTTCATTGATAGCTCCTAATGAGGTTGTCTCCTAATTTATTGATCTTATTTTTATGGAATAGTATTACACATGTTTAGAGTTAATAAAACAGCAAAATTAGTCTGTCCATATCTCAAAAAATTCAACGAGGCTTAGATTTTCAGATAATGTCTGAAACTCTTCTAAAACGTCAAAAAACACAAAAATTTGTTTATTGTTTTTAAAAACGTTGACATGCTTTAGCACGTTTGATTTTTGTACTTGAGCGGGCATCGATTACGAGCATGTATGTATGAACTCCACACAGGAGGCCCTGAGGAAAACGATTTCCCTTAGGGCCTACGTCACCTTTGAAGATGCTGTGCGAAGGGTCTTTTTGAGGAGAGGAAGAAGTGTTTTTGAAGAGACCCATATACTAGGAGGGAGGAAACATAGAGGCTGGCAAATTGTTCTACAGCCGAGCAATTGAACTCAAGAACGAGTCTCAGAAATGATCATCATGTGACAAATGTCAACCGTCTACATATGTTGCGCACGTGTTTGGTGTGTTTCCCAACTATGCGCCGGTGCCGAGGGGATCGATGACGCTAGTTCTTCTATTGTAATACCGGTAGAAGAAGGACAGCATTCCCACCTGATGCCTGTACTCTAAAGATTGCAATCCGTTGGTTAAGATAGGGGTCGAGGATTTTTTTCAGGTATTTTGGGGCTCCAGACGAGAGGTGGCTGCCAAATTCAACCAATTTTTACAGGGTTAGCAGTTGTGTACTATTAAAATATCTCTGACCCTGTAAAATAGCCCATAATAACGCATACCCCCCAAAGATCAAGGGATAGTCTGAATTCTGTAAAAATTATTTTCAATTTCGAAAAGTCTGCTTAAAATATTATAATACAATACCAACCTACTTTTAATTCAAAGAAAATTTGAGTTAATCGAACCAGAGTTACGCAGATAACCTCCACGCAGCATCTTTACATTAATTCCAGAAATTATTTTCTGGAATTAATGTAAAAAAAAAACCGAATTTAGTTTTTAGGAAAAGAATAATTAACATTGGAAAATGGATTAAATCTTATTGTTAGTGTGAGTTTTTGATTGGGTGCAATACCAATCAATTCTTTTTATAAGAACCTCGCGTTAGTATTTACGCGAAGAAGATATTTTGAAATATATTACCAGATATTTCTAAACATCTTCTCCGCGTCAAAATTTGGCTGTTTACCTACAGGATTTTGTTCTAAATTTATCCAATTTCCCGACCATCTTGGATCCGACCAGTTGAAAATTAGGTGAAATTTTTTCATAACAACACATTCGGTTGCATGAATCCGTGGAATATTTGACAAAGTGCCAAACGTAGAGTGGCTGTCATACTTTCATATAAAATCAACAAATGTAACGAATTTTCTAGCTTTTAGGTTCGGCGATGACGGAATAATTTTAGAAAAATGATATTTTTGTTTTACAATTTCAAAAATCTTGGGAAAGAACGATCATCGATTTTAATATAAGTTTTTGATTAACAATATTCAATGCAATTTATTATTTCGAAAACATTTAAATTTTTATAAATACACTAGCTGGTACCCGGCATGCGTTGCTATGCCATTTAATAAATAAATTGGTAAGGTAAAAAAACGAACAAAAAAAAGGAATTATTCAATTTGGTGCAGTCGTTCGGGTTTATGCGCATACATACATTTCAGTAATTCATTTTTAGAGATAGTTATTATTATTAAGTACGACCCCAGCAAAGCACTCTTTTTGGGGTGAATTGCCTAATTAAAAAAAAAACATCGTTTCCAAGGCTACAATCGATTTGTTTTTTTTTCTGACGTATGCAATAAATTGATTTTGTTAGGGATATGATAAATAATTTCATAACGCCAGAGATCATTTATAACGCCAGAGCTTACCAATATATTATATAGCCTATAGATCTCGCAAATAATGTAGCTTTCTAATAGTGAAAGAATTTTTAAAATCCATTCAGTAGTTTTTGCGTGAAAGAGTAACAAACATACGTCCATACAAACTTTCGCCTTTATAATATTAGTAGGATAAAAAAAAACAAAATGAAATAACTAGTATCTACCTATGTTCTTTAATTTCATTTTTTTATTGAAAATAATTACTAATAATTCTTTTATTTTAGTGTTCATTTAATATAAGTAAAATAAAAAGAGAGAAAACTTTATAAAGCTTATGTTATACTTTAAAGAAATACTTCCACATTTTTTGGGGGTAATCTCTTTTTAAACACCAGCAGTAATCTGCCATCATGCGACGGTCCCATCTACCCTGATACCTTCCCTCCATCACTTTTATGTCCTGGTGGAAGCGCTCTCCCTGTTCCTCACTATAATTTCCCAGATTGTCAGGAAATCTATCCAGGTGACTACGGAGAAAGTGTAAGTTTATGCTCATATTATAATATAAGATTACGCCAAAAGCATAAAAACCAGAGCCAAATAAGTACTTCATGAATATATAGTAGGTACTTAAAAATATTAAAATGTGCAGAGATCTCCAGGGCAACAATTTTTTTTATTTATTGAGCTGTGCTATAGATGCATTCGCACCTCGTTCCAGAGCGGTAGAAATTGTAAGAAGTGTAATTGAAGAAATTGTAAGTGCCCTGGCGAATGACCACCTTTCAGAATCAAACATTGATGGAATTTACATATATATTTTTTAAATTTTAGTCGTATTTAGTGACCAGATTTAAACAGAATTTAACAACTACTACTTGCCAACCATATATTTTACCCTTTATCACCCACCTCCCAACTCCATTCAGAATCACAACATAGGTACCTAAATCGGGGATGCGTAGTCCCACCGTCTCCGAGCGGATAGGATTATGCAGTGCAGTAACCGCATTAAAAAATGCTGTTGAAAACGAAATTTTCGAAATACGTCTAAACATTCGACCAAGTATCTAAACGGTTTCAGTTTGTTTTAGACCACTATATACTGCCACTTAATATTCTGTAAAACTGACTGCTTCACGCTAAGAGTCACCTAAGTGGATTTGAGGTCACACATCCAAAAATTGTATTCGCTCCAAAAAATATGATCGCATGATCATCTCGATCCGGCTCCTTGACGTCATCTCTTTGTCATCTTCACTTATCCAAACTCAAATATTTTATAGCTGAACATGTCAACTTGCACTTCAGCAATATTAGATCATGTTTTAAGATTCTCACGGTCAAGTTATTACGTTGTTTGACTTTAGGGGTTAATAACCTACATTTGTAGGTTTCAACAATTGAAGAAAACTACAATACCTTCGTTAATTATTTATTGGGTTTATTTTTTATTATTTAACGACAGATTAATCATCCATTTACAGTAAGTACCTTTGTACAAAATGGCTTATTTAACATTTCAAAAATTTCAGAAGATAGGATATACAAAAAAAGTTTTAAAGGTACCTAATGATATATATTAACTGTTTCAGAAAATTCATTCGTTAGCACCGTTCCTCTTGTCATGCTATGCTGTGCTAGAACTGAAGTTCTGCCATGTGGCATCTTGAACAAGTCATGGTGACGACCTCAGCCGAAGTTTTCATGGATGATCACTGATCGATCAACTGAAAATTAGCAAAAGAGAAGATTGATGAAAAGCGTAGAATTGACAAATTTGCAAAGATTATCCCCGTGCGCCGTTCCAAGCTACAACCTGTAGGTCTATTTATTAGGTGAATACATATTGTCCTGGTGATAGCCAACCTTCGATATGATGGAGCATCAGAAGCAGAAAAGAAAAGTAAGATTAAATGCTTAAATTTGTTTTTCACATGAATTTATAGAACAGATCAATTTCAAAAGCTTTATTCGTTTATTAAGGCGTAATTCGCACGAGACTTTAAAAAACGTTGCGTTAAAACTCGGCGTTGGCGCTTTTATAACGTTCCCGATATGATTGTTCATACGAACGCTTAAAAATCACTCTCGTTTCGTTTCTCGCTTCAGTAAGACGTGGAAATTGTTTCTGCATAATTAATAGCAATAGCGCTTTGTGGTTACTAGAAGACGAAAAAGAAAACAAAAGGCATTCTGGGTTCATCCTCAGAATGAACTGGGATCTTCGGCCAAGTATAATATCGATGACAGGGATACTTAAAAGGGCAGTTTGTGATACTGTACGGAGAATTAAGGCAATACCCGATATATTTTTTAGTTATTTTTGATTGTCTATTACAACATTTGACGAACTGTTGACGATAGTGGGGCCTCGAATAACACTTCAAGATACCAACATGCGTTTGGCGATACCACCTGTACAACGTCTAGTTTTATTTACCTATTTTATTTACCTCACTGTAACACACGGAGGTAAATAAAACAATAATTACAAAATTACAAAACAATTTATATTTATTAAAAACTTAGGTATTAAATTTAACAATCATCTGGAGATAAATAAAATTATTCTGGTGAACTTATATAAGTCAACGGGCTCTGAACAGTTATTGAACTTGATTCGTCAGTGTTGGATGGATATGGGCAAATATTTGGGTTGAAAGTGGTAAAAAAGCTTTGTGCGGAGTGTGGCCTAGAACTTGGTGCAGTTGATTTAGCGGGGCGATATCGACGATTATCTAGAATCCTAATTACTTTAGATGGATGTACAGGATTAACGGATAAAGATTGATGCACCGGTCCTGTTTTACTGCTCGTGTGAATAATAATACGATTATCTATTCCCTTTAACGCCCAACGCCCAGCGCTCAAAATACACTGCTCGATATAAAAGCGTCGCATTTTAAAAGCGCTGACGTATGAACATATACTTGGAAATACATTTGTTCTATTTGAACGCTTTTTTAACGAACGTTAAAAAAGCTCCCGTGAGAATGAGGCCTTATTCCATAAATATTATATTAATCGGTCTGGCTGGTTATCCGGTATCATGGCGTAAGCTTCTGCAAATATTTTTAAAAACCATATTCTCTCAAAATAGATAAGATTTGAATTCTCCCGAAACACCGCACATATCAGACTAATATACATAGTATATTTAAACTAGTATTTTTTACTCGTTCATTTATTCCAGAATAATTTTTTTTATTTTCGTCAGTATTTTGATCACGTATCTAAAGTGTTTCTTTTAATTATTCTGTCTGCTAACATCGCTTCGTCTTTATAATAAACTTTGAATCACACTTCACTCCCACTTTTATAACGGCATGAACCAAGTTATGATATTTTATTTTATTCTTGCGAACACATGGCACCTGCCTACGGACACTCTGTGACAATGGCTGACTCACATATTCAACATTCACCTAGCAGATGAAATACAAAACACAGAATCTTAAATCTAAAGAAACACTTAGACAAAGTTATGGCCTATTATTACTATGTTAGACGTTTAAATAACAGTGGAAATCCTTGAACCACCATATCAGAGTCACAATTCCGAGGGAAACTGGTAGTAAAAAATTTTGCATTGTTAGAATTTCATAATGTTGACAGTAAACGAGTATCTATTTATCGTCATTTTTATAAAGTTTTATCCATCGGTTTCGCCAGATTTTGACGGTGAGCCGACAGTTGATCCGCCGACAATTAGTCTCCAGGGCCGTAGCTAGAGTTGAATTTAAGATAGGGCAGCGGTAATTACAGGTAGGGCGCAAGAAAAATGATGTGACCTGGGTCGGCGGGGGGAGGGGGGAGGGGGGTGCGCTCCGGGCGGCACTTTTGCGGCAAAATTTCACAATAAATAATAATAATATCTTGTTAAAATTTTAATCATTTCTTTAATATTTCTGTTGCATATATGATTCAGACCGATTGAAATGGGCACGGAATTTTTCATTACTTATTCTGTGACAAACCCCCTTTCTTCAAATGAATGTATAATAATGTCATATTGATAACTGCAGCGACTGGCAACACAGTCCGGGTCGAATTTTGTTTTGCGCTTCGATTTTTTATGACTAATATTCGGTGAGAATGATTGAGAGAGGTCCGTGGACGATGCGCGACAATTCTAAGAAAGTTTCATGGATCGTCAAATCCAATGGATCATCAAACCATCCATGTGTTCTAAGTACAAAAGTAAGAGGAAAACCATTTTCTTGTTCTGGGTGTAGTATCTGAGCTTAAGCTGAGGATAAATCCTGGGTTAAAACCAGTTTCATGTTCCGAATGATCTGTCGAAATTCCAGTAGCGGATTAATCTGCTGACACATTTCGAAGAAAACCATTCTAATATTTCGAGTGGAGTTAAAAATTTTATTTCAAACCATTCCACAAAATTCATAATGCGTAGGAAAACCATACTACGCATTATATGAGAGTAATACTAATTAAATCTGTGGACACGCAAGCAGATTCACCCTTAATTTAAAACTAGTTTTGTGATCAGAATGTAAATTTCCAGTTTTGGATTCATCTGCTGACATATTTTGAAGGAAAACGTTCTCTTATTCGAAGTGAATTGGAGGTTATCCACCACATACCCGCCCGGTGTAAGTAAGATAAGGTTACTATTTAACAAGAACTCTTATTTTTTTGTAGAACGACCCTCCAATTATAATTAACTAAAACTAGACCCCTTTTGTCCCTGCATACGTTGTTAGCGAGCAGTATGCAAGTGTTGATCTGATGACAAACCGTTTAGTATGGAGAAGGCCCGATGATATCGATCTAGGGATTGGTTTATTTATGACTCACCCGTTGAATAACATCCCCAAACTGTTTGTTAATTCCCCCTAAGCAGTGATTGCAATACGCGCACAGCCTCTCACCACTTAATTCAATTCCGTCTATGGGTAGAATAAAGAATTGATGTGATATGATTCTTTGGTTAATTCTAAGCTGTTTAGTTAGATGTCGCTACGCTACCCTAATAGGAAGTTTTTTTTTCAATCATGTCAAACAATGAACAAACAGTTTACTAGTATATTATCATAGTCGATGGTATTTCTTAAGGTAGGGCACAGGTATTTTAAGGTAGGGCATTGCCCCCTAATGCCCCCCCCCCCCCTAGCTACGGCCCTGTTAATCCCCCAAAACGATATTTGCTTCTTCTTCTTCTTGTGCCTTGTCCGTTCGACGGACGTTGGCTATGCGGACTTTGTTTACTGGAACCGGAACAGCTCTACAGTAGACTGGCCAAACCACTCTCAGGTTTTTCAGCCATGAGGTTCTCCTTCCAGGGCCCCGTCTTCCGGCAATCTTTCCCTTCATTATGAGATGCAAGACCTCATATTCTCTGGATGTCTCATCACATTTTACCGCCGCCCCGGGAACTTTTATTGGATAACCAACAACTCTGCCGTAGGTCACCCCAGGTGGTTCGCTACGTTTGGTGATTTAGCCCTGTGCCCTGGTTCATGGGGTGAGATTTGTCTAGGTCTTGGAGGCGGATGACCAGGACACACTGAACCCCAGATTCCTACCCACCCCTTAAACCATTTTCCTTCCCAGAACTCTCCTCTCCTTCCTTTCCTTAAAAAACCCTCTACACAGCATCCCCAAAGACGACATACGTGGATCTCACGTAAAAAAAAACATGTCCAAGATATTGAAGTTTTTGGATTTTTATAGTTTTAAAAATTTATTTTTCTTAATTCATCCGAACCATAACATCTTCATTCGTAACCATATCCATCCAGCTTATATTACGATATTTGCTATAAAATAATAATTTTTTTATGCATTATTTTACAATTTACGAAAAATACCCTTAATAATAAGTTGGTATGAATCACGGACATATGAATATATCTGGACCTGCCCTAAGTGATAAAAACGTAATATTTCCCCCTCCCCGTGGAACCGGCTATAAGCTCCGCCTTGGCGCCAGCTCGCTCCATGGGGAGGGGAGAGAATCTAAAATATGTGACGTCATCATTCTTATAGTGACCAGCGCGAAAGTAACGTCTATACGTTTTACGAAATATCACGCCAAAAACGGCAGCTTGCGCTATACATTATAGGTACATATTATATAGACATAGCGAATGTGGGCGGTTCTCCAGTGTTTTCGTCGCTGGTTACGGGGGTAAGTAAATTATGAAACATTTGTAATAGTGTTTTAACTAAACACGGCAACAAAATATTGCTATGTGTATTGGGGTGAGTCTTTTTGCGGCGAGCATTTGACCTTAGCAAATATGTTATTATCGTGGCAAGCAATTCGCGCTCCCATGTAAAAAGGTCTATTCATTCAAAGCAGATTTTGCTTTTAAGAACTAAATGGTGATATTGTAATGCGAGATGCCTATTTACTGTCAGATTGATTGTATAACGAATCACAGTCATCTTTTCCCTCTTCCCCCTTCATAGTTTGGTTTTACCCCCTCGTCTGTAACTTCTGGTCTATTGAATTCTGATGTCTATGGTATGAATATAAAACAAATTTATACACAGTGTCGATTTTTGTACTTTTGCACTGGTATACACAGTACATAGACAAGTAGATTTTTCCTTGATGATTTTTCAAACGCTTGAATAAAAATATCGTTTAAACTTTGTTATTCGGCTGTACCATCCTCTATTATCCCCTCTGCACAAACCCTCGGGATCATTTAGTTATATTTTGTGTATTTAGGAACACCATATTTTCCCTAAACCGTGTGCTTATTGTATGTAAGTATGCCGGGGGGCAACTGTTGGTCGATCAACTGTCATGGAACCCAAGAAACAGAAGAAAAATATATGACAATAACATATGGCAGTATACTTCATTCATTCAATAATTAAGTTTTAAGACCGGTTCATATCTCAGGCGTAATTACCAAATGACATTATATGGACTTACGTAATAGGTACATAACCATGTAATAATTTAATTTAACATACCTTATAATCTGTATTTTAATGTACTGTGTATGTCTTAATAAACAAATAAATAAATAAATAAAATATTATTTTATTTTAGTGAGATAAAGTCAAACCGCTCATAATGAAATTGAGTTTATGCGGAAATTGAATTTATTGTTCTAGAAATTTCAGACAGAAGATCTGTAAAAAAACATTGTACATGTTTCATGATGCTAAATCTCATAATTCAAGTGTTGTTGAGCATTTGAAATTAGATTTTTGCTATATTATATTTGAGATCTTCAGAGAGACATATATTTCCTACGTAGTTCTATACCTAAAGAAAATCCACCGGCTTGCTTCGCCTCTCTTAGCTTGTCATAATATCGGCGATCAAATAGTTCTAATGCCATTCATGACAAATTGCAGCGAAGCGTGAAATTGGCTGAGGAATAACGAATTGCAATATAAATGAGATCCGAATACATCTTAGTTAAAAATTAGAGGATCCTAAAAGATACCATTCTATTACATTAGCTCTACACAGAAGGGTTTGAAGAAAACAATTTACCTCGGGCCTATGTCATCTTAGGGACGCTGTGCGGCGGGTCTTTTAGGTAAAGGAATTTCTTGGAAATAAAAAGGTATGAGGGGTGGGTAGGAATTCGGAGGTCAGTATGTCCAGGAGTGACGGATGTATGAATCCATTCCTCCCACTGCGGTGTGAGGCGATCGGTCGAGAGAACCCTGCTGAAGAGGTCCAAAGGTCTTCCTCAACCAGTCTCACGTAGTAGGCGGGCAAACGCATCCGCCGCCAAAACCTAGTAACCTCACCCCAAGAACCCGGTCATTCCTGATAAGTCACCAAACGAAGCGAACCACTTGGGGTGACCTAATTATGGCAGGGGTGTTGGTATCCTAAACAAATTACTTAAACCAAATTGTAACTACCTACGTGAAAGAAGTCACGGTTATTCCAGTAAGACACAGCTTCAAGTGAAGAATCTTATGAGAATATGTTAATCTTACTTTGGCCTCCGTTGTCGAGGGACAAGACTCTCGACTCTCAATCCGGAGGACGCGGGTTCAAATCCCGGCGTGCGCAAATAAATATTATTGAATTATTTTGTGTTATTTCACGATTGTCTTCAATTAAAATAATATGGCTTACTTGCGGCACGTTCCAGAGTGGAAGAAACTCTCAGTGTCGCCCTGGTGTAAGACCACCATTCAGAATTGAAACGTTGCATGAAATGGTTTTAGCAGTTTTTGGTGACCAGATCTGAATAGCCAGGAACTTCTCCACATTCCGCTTCCTCATCTCATTCCCCTTTCCACTATCTTCAGCCTCACAACATACCCCAATTGGGAATGGCATAGTCTCACTTGATCCAGACGGAAGCAGTTGGGACTCTTGTGAGGTATTCACATAAAAAGTCGAGATTCCACTGCGTGGAATGCTTGGTCGGTTTTCGCAGTGGCTCAGATTTTTTACGTATTACGCAATTTCTTAATTCTTTTATGTATTCACCACTACGAAGAACTCGTTATCGTTTACAGTGCGTCCTTTGACGGCATTTCATCAAAATGACAATTTACTTGTCGCTTACCGGATGCATCAATGAGTGCACAATTTATAAAAATATCCCACACATCATTCTGCGGATGGACATCAGAAAGCTATTTAAAAAGCTTCGCTTACTTCGTATCTACGCATCTTTAAAGCGATTTCTACCAACATTCAAACCAGAAGGTGCTGATGACTTTCTTATTGCAGTGGATGAAATATGACGTACTACGCATGTGTACTTCATATATGTTTGTAATGGTGATGCCAAGTGACTCTTTGGTCAATGCCACCTATTTAAAACGGTAACAGGTGCTTTGCATATCACATATTTAGATTGTCTACAGTTACACGCCTTTTCAATGCCACCTACACCTTTGGTTGGACGTCCCATAAGATTTTTTCTTCTTCAGTTTGATACACTTTCCCACACACGTAAAAGAACTTGATGTTGTTGTATGAATTTCTTATACCTGCTGACGTCCCGCTCCACTCGACACTCGGAGAGTCGCCGATACATGCAGAGTTTCAGAAATACTATTTTCGAAGTAAACTAACTCATCACTCGTGCTGCACAGTGTATTCTTTCCACAGCGATGCGCCTCGTACACTTTGACCCTGGAATTCCGCAAACCGACACGGGATGGAGTACTGGAGATGCGAGAACAAAAACGGCGAGACGAGCAAGTCTATTACAGTCTCGCGCTCGTCCTCACATTGGTAATCTCGGAGAGTATCAATTTTTCAGATATTTCAACAACCATATATTAAAACTCATGACGAAAGAGAAAGAGGCCTTTTTGGCCCGGAGCTCTATATGCCAATGAATCAAAGAGTCCATTTTTCAGGGCAGCCTTGATCCAATATTTTCAAGTCATCTGATCCCGGCAGACAAACCTGTCACTTTTCATATTTATTTTCCGGCAAGTAAAAATAGTACTTTTTAAGAGTACCTGCCTAGGTACGCATAAAATATCGATAAGTACTTCAATGATGTACCTAAGCCAGTGCAAAGTTATCCATTAATTAAATAATCTACTAGTTATAAATCGCGAAAATCGACCACATTTTACAAATTTGTGAAACGCCAATATCTTTGACAAGAGAAGCTATTTAAATAGAAAAAAAATCCTACTGGTCATTCAGGTGACGGCTTCTGTAGTTAATTGGTTATGACTTATGATCCTTGGCTACGAATCCGGTGGTCGCGGGTGTTTTGTTTTCTAGTTAAGTTTCAAACCAATTATGGATTATAAATAGTGATAATGATTATCAACAAGTTTATTCCTTTATGCCAAAGATGGCGCCAGTAATTTCAGATGTCGCTGTTGTGTGATCATTTTCCTCCCTTCTCAATATATAAAGGAATTTATTTATTTATTTACGCCTCTTTAGGCTTTTACATACATATATATAACAATATTGACGAAATTATACTAGTAAATAGTGCAGGAAACTACTGTTTAAAATTTAACTATAAAAAGCCCACGCTAACTAAAAATTAACACTTCTCTAACATAAAACCCACGCTAGCAAAAAATTAACACTTGTACAGAAAACATAAAGTATTGATTGAACCTTTTTCCTGGGAAATAAGTTGTGTCGGTAACTTATGACTTTAAAAACCTAAACTTATAACTTATAACTTTAAAAAACTGTTGATCCTAACTTTTTTACAGCGGGTTCAAACCCAATCTTCTACATGGAAGATACATGGCTTTAGCCGTGTTTGGTAATCAGATCTGGTACTTCAGGTACTTCCCTACCTTCCTCTTTCATTTCACCTCCCTCTCTCCGCTTATTTCAGCCTCACAACATACCCCAATTGTGGAAGCCATTGTCTCACTGGCTCCAGAAGGTTGTGTGCGGTTAGAACTCTCGTGAGGCACTCACACATTTATGATTAGTATCTTTGAGTGTGCGTAGATACGTGTCGTAGCCTATAAGGTGAATATTGATAATTGCTAATATTCGATGGAAAAGGGCAGCTAAAGAAAAATAACACTATTTGAGGTTTCTAAGTACACTCTCTAATTAATTTCCCCAGAAGCCTTGAATACAAAAAAACATTTTATAAAAACAAAATTGTCGCTCGTACACTGTATTAAAATTATGCAGAAAGGTCGTTGACGTGGTATTGTGTTTCTCTGAGCACTGAATACGGTCAACGCTCAGTCAAGAAGAGCAGAGGACAGATTGGAAACTGTATCCGATTTAAATACGCCCCCATTGCTTCAGCCATATTTCACACCGACTTGTTGCCTGCCTCACAAAATGAATGCAGAAGTGATGAGAAATACACTGCAAGTTTTATTCACTTTTCTGAGGGTCATCTTGAGGTGCAATAACAAGATAAGAAGGAAAGGACACGCAGGGAGAAACAATTTCTTTATTAAGTGGCATGCCGGGAACTCGCTGTATCTTTTCGATTTCGCTAATTCTTTTTTTTAAATATTCCTTGAAGTACGAGGATGGTTCTTACGAAGAGAAAAAATAAGAAAATTGGATAATTTCAGGAAACCCGCACGTTTGACAGTTCGCGTGTTTGAGAATGACATTTTTCAAAACAATGATTGTTAAATCAGGATTCTATTTTTGAAAATCTTTAAGTTGATAAATTTATTTAAAGTAGGTACCTACTCCCCTAATAGTTTGAATCTAATCAAGAATATTAGATATTTTAAATAGGTACCTATGTTAGGTACCAAATTTAATATACATGAAAAATGGAAATTTGAATAAAAATTGTAAAAGGTGGCACGCGGGCTGTTTAAAAACTGAATGTACTGGGATTGAATATATGGAACGCGGGAGGAGGGTTGGCGGGACGAGGGAGCGGGAAAGGGAAGAGGGAAGGCGGGGAAGGTGGAAGAGGAACGCGGGAGGGAAAGGGGACGTGTGAGGGGGGAGGGGAACTCGGGAGGGGACGGGGGAAGGGGAGGGGAGTGGAAGGGGAGAGGGAAGGTGAAGGTGACGGAGTGGGAACGCGAGAGGGGAAGAGGACGCAGGAGAAGAAGGGGAGGCCGAAGCGGAACGGGAAAGGGACGAATGGGAAAGGACACTCAGGGAGAAACAATTTCTTTATTACGCATGCCGGGACCAGCTAGTCTAATAATATAAATGGAGCAACCGATCGATGTGATTTTTTGCACAGACATAATTGGAGGTCTTGGAAATGACAGGCTACTTATCCCGGAAAAAAAACATTTCATTCACGTGGGAAAATTCTTTATACAGTAATTTCCCCCTAATATCATGCGAACGAAGTCGCGGGTAAAAGCTATTTAATTATAAACATATCCGCAACCAAGAGGCTGGTACTAGCACCCATGGCCACGCCATTTTTTTGTTTAAAGATATTGTCATTGAATTGAAAATAATTTTGTTTAAAAACTAAATTAAATAATACGTTGAAATCCTGAGATAAGTCATTAGATAAAATTGATGAAAATAAAAGTTCTTTAATAATAGGTTTACATTCTTCAATTGCTTCAATTACCCCCCTTCCCACTCCCACCGTTCAGTTGACACCTTATAATTAGTTTTTAGTAAACCTTATGATTAGTTTTTAGGAAGAGAGCATCGCTCTCGAAACATGTCGGTATTACAGACATTAAAAAGTGCTTAAAACAAAAAAAATCTGCTGTATTTGAAGAAGTAATTATTATTTTTTTCATTATTACTCGTATCGGCTGTTTATCATAATCGAAGTTTTTCCGCATAATACGATGTTGTTTTACGTCATATTATCGGGTCCTTATCTAGTTATCGATCACCCTTCGTGAATATGATTAGTTTGTAGGTAAGTACTATCTTTTGGCGTATTCGGATAATCCATAAAACCACTTTAAGTTACAACAGTTGTTTCATTATTAATTCGTCTGAAATATGTTTTTCGATTTACAAGGATGCTTTGCAAAGCCATAAACTTATATATAAAAATCTCGTGTCACGGTGTTTGTGGTCGCACTCCTCCGAAACGGCTTGACCGATATTTATGAATTTTTAAATGTATATTTGGTAGGTATGAGAACAGGTTTTAAAGTGTATTTCATACCGCTAGGTGATTAGGGTGTCCCTATCCACATTTTTTATTTCATTTGTTTTTACTTTTTTATTTTTTTATTTGGCATCAAAAATACCTAAAATCCCAAATTTTAACCCTCCTACCCCAACCCTCCCATTTTTTAATAGCGATATTAGTATTTTTGTATGAAAAAATTTTACCGGCGTCATTCGTATTTCAAACGGAACGAAATTATTTATGTTGTTGAATGACAGATGGCGCTACGTTCGCCTCATCGAACTTTCATCCACACGTGCGCAAGACATTAAACGAGAAGCGTCGCGTCATTTTGATATTTCATTCGACATCATGTTCCCGCGTGGGCAAACCATCGAGCTTTTTGTGATGGCTAAAAACGGACTGACAAAAAATATCGTAGGTGCACTAAATTGCTCTTCGAAATTAATATTGATTTTTTTTTCATTTCCCTACTTCAGTTGGTGTTTTTTTTTTGTTTTTATCGGCGGTCATCGTCGACAGCGCTCCATTCCTCTTTCTGTCATAATATATCCCATCCCCACACACTTACAATACATTCGTATTGTAAGTGTGTGGGCATATTTGGGTTTAGGGACAATCTCAGCACTCAAGATGCAATTGCTAAATTAACTTCAACAATAATACAAAAATTAGATAATGGAGAAAAGTGTCTTGGTATATTCATCGACTTACGCAAGGCATTTGATAGCATATCACACTCCAAACTAAATGAGAAACTCATGCAAATTGGATTGGACGGAACAGTACTGTCATGGTTCCAAAGTTATCTAAAAGAGAAATTACAATACGTCAAAATAAATAATATAATAAGTGAACCTAAAACCTCATCATTTGGTGTACCACAAGGAACTGTTATCGGTCCTATCCTTTTTATTATATATGTAAATCAAATGTTCACTCTTCCCATAGTTGGAGATATCATATCTTATGCAGACGACACTGTAGTTATCACTAAAGGGAAATCATGGGAGGAAACAATGAGTATAGCAAATATCAATATAAACATACTCAAAACATGGTTTGACCTAAATTGTCTCTCACTTAATACGGAGAAAACTTATTTTATTCCTTTTTCTTTGAAAGAAAAAAATGTCGAGAACAATATAACTTTTAAAATCCATTTATCACAGTGTGAAAATAAAAAGGAATGCAACGATGAAAATTGCCTACCAATAACATGCAAAAATAGTATAAAGTATCTGGGTGTCATAGTAGATAAACACTTAAAATGGAAAGAACAAGTCCAAAATACAGTAACCAGAATAAGAAAACTTATATACATATTTATTAGACTGAGAAACATCTTATCATCCAATATGATCAAAACTATATATTTCTCTCTTGCCCAATCTATACTACAATATGGTATAATCGGGTGGGGTGGGACTTTCAAAACAAACCTCTTACCTGTAGAAAGGGTACAGAGGTTGATTTTGAAAGTCATCTTACGAAAACCATCTGTATTTCCAACAACACAGCTATTTGACTCTTTTAGGGTTCTCAGTCTTAATGAAATTTTCAAAAAGAACTCATTTTTGCAAACTCATAAAGATCATTTCAATCCATCAACAACAACATTCACAAACATAAACAACCGACCACGATCACAGGGCAATTTAGAAATTCCAAAATTTAAAACGAGTGCTTCCCAACACCATTATTCTTATCAAGGTATAAAATTTTTCAATGCTCTACCATATAAAATCAAGTCTGAAAAAAATTATAAAGTTTTTAAATCCCAAATAAAAACACTAATAGACCAACCCGACACTAATTATAAGTTTTAAATTCATCATCACAATAATAACGACAAAAAAAAATAAACTAAAACATAATCTCTAAAAATATTTCATCACCATATCAAATTGAAAGCAAGTACATACGCATTATTTGCAGGCACCAAATTGTTACAACTTTATTATATGTACCTACTCTGACAATACTGTCAGTTATTATGTCCACTTGTCTTCATGAATATATATTTTATTAATATAAGTACTTGTAATAACATACTCTGTGTAACTATGCATTTTACAATGGCACTCCAAAATTCAAGCACGAGAAATGTTTTCTCTTTTGAATTGGGAAGTTTCATTAAAAAGAAATTTACATATTGTTATTAGCTTTAAGAACCAAATGTTTTACTATGAATCTGTATACGTATTTAAAAAAAAAAAAAAAATAAAAAAAAAATAAAAAATCGTTATTTTTTATTTAACAACCAAAATATTCACTACAAATAATTTATACGGCAGAACAACGTTTGTCAGGTCAGCTAGTAATAATATACGAACTAGTTAATGAACACGTTATTGAAAAATCTTTTTGTTTTTTGTTTTTTTATTTTTTATTTCAGTAGACTAAAAACCAAATATTTTCATACTGGTCTGGAGTCAGTGAGACTATGGCATCCCCAACTGGCGTATGTTGTAGAGCTAAAGGTAGTGATGAGGGGAAGGAGGTGGAGAAGAGGAAGATGGGAAAGTACCTGGCTATTCAGATTTAGTCACTAAACACGACTAAAGTCATTTAATCATCAATAAGAGTATCTTCAATACATTATATTATTTTAAATGATTAAATTTATTTGCGCGCACCGGAATTTGAATCCGTGATCAACGGATTGCTAGTCGAGAGCCTTGCCAGCCAGCGGCCGAAAGTCCACACTTCGTCGAAAGATGTTCTTACGATCGTACAGGGCGGTTTCAATGAGAAAGATTAATTATTCTCCGTAACAGCTTTTTAAAATTATAACTCTGTAAAATGCTGAAAGGCGTGATGATAAAACCATTAAAATTATGATTTTTTTGTAATTATTTATTGATCGTAAGTATTAATTATTTTTCAATAATGTCTGAGCGAAATAAGAATATAAAAAAATATTAAATATATTAATTTGTAAGACCGTAAATCAGCGGTCGGGAAACCGGGGTAAATTACCCCAAATGGGCTAAAAATGTTATTTTTTGGGTTATTAGGAAATTTTTCTAGTTTGCTATTTCATAAACGTGTTAGTATTTTTACAACAGAACAAGATAGCTTTTTTTTCAAAGTTAGCTTTGTTTTTGGAAGACTGTGAAAATATTACTTTTGATGACATCAAGGATACAGTTATAAAACATCTTACCAAACTCAGAGAGCGGTTCTCTGACTACTTTCCAGATCTTGATATACATACTTTCAATTGGGTTGTAGATCCTTTTAAATGTGAAATTGCTAATATACCAGAAGAACCTCCGGGTTTGGCAGAAACAATACTTGTGAAACAATACCAAGCAGTTATTTAATTTGAGATCAAAGCCAATCTGTCGTCTTTTTGGATGTCAAAAGCTACAAAGGCTTTCAAAATTGCACATGAGGAGGCGGTAAAAAGTTGCTGCCATTTGCAACAACCTATCTTTGTGAATAAGGCTTTTTTTCCACTCTAATGAACATAAACACGAAGAACAAAAATCGATTAAACGCCGAAGACTGTATTCAAATTGCTCTTACATCAAAAAGTCCAAATTTTGAAGTAATTGTATCAAACATGAAGCAACATAATTTCTCCAAAAACTGAAAGGGAAACCTGAAAATCTGAATTTTTGTTTGATCCAATTTGAGAATTTTATTTTGTTTGTCTATTACACATTTACTATCTTCATGTAACTTTTTTTTATTTTCCTTGTAAATTAATTCAATAAATAATATTTATTTAAATTTACATTGATTGTCTTCTTTTCAAAATGGGGGGAAGGGGTAATATCGACTTACGCAAAAATATTTTGGGGTAATGGTTAAAAAAGTTCCCCGACCGCTGCCGTAAATAGATAAACAAAATAGAGAAATTTTCGTCGTAAATAAGCGTTCGGATATATTTTTTTTAATGATTTTATTTGAACTAAAATTAATATTTTGAAAAACGCGTTTACTAGATAACGTATTGATTTACAATAATGTATGATTACATGTTATGAAATATGTCTTGTAAAATAAGATTTTTCGTTTGAAAATTTAACAAATCCGCGAACGACCTATGGTGTAACCTTATTATACTAAAAATAAACATTTTTTCTCAAAATTAAAAAACATGCGTTTACTAGATAAAAGAACAACCTTTCGAAATCAATTTAAAATTTTTTGTGGAAAAGAGTCAATACGTCTAAAAATTGATCTAAAAATTATATTTCCGGTTTTCTCTGGTTATACCCTCTTTATATGAGGCCAAAGGGAGTGAAGATTAGGAAATATCTGACTATTCATGTCTAGTGCAGAAACGGGCGGTCCGTTTGATAGATTCTCCCATCTTAACAGACGGATTGCAATCTTTAGAGCAAAGGCGTCGGGTGGGAATGCTATACTTGTTCTACCGGTATTACAATGGAAGATGCTCCGAGGAACTAGCATCATTGATCCCTTCGGCACCGGTGCATAGTCGGGAAACACGCCAAACGCATGAGTACATGTGACGTGAGAACGTGTAAACGTGACATGAGAACGGGTCGTTTCTTCGACTCGTTCTTATGTTCAACAGCTCGGCTGTGGAATGATTTGCCGGCCTCTGTGTTTCCTCCTTCCTATAACATAGGTCTCTTCAAGACCAATGTTCATTCCTTCCTCTCCTCAAAAAGACCCTCCACACAGCATCCCAGATGACATAGGCCCTGAGGGAAATTATTTTCCTCAAGGCCTCCTAACACGTTTAATATAAATTAAACTTTTCGATTTTGTTGACGGTCTTTCAACAGAGCAAAACCTACTGACAGCATTAACCACTCTCAGAATCGTTCTATAAATATACATAATAATTCGATTTAAATAGAATTGAAATAATCGATTGCATCACTCGAACAATGGATATTAATAATTAAAAAATTGCGTGATGAATATTAATAAGATGTGAATGCTGTGAACATTAATTCATGTGATTAAATGTAGTCATTACTTTTTGGTGATTTGTTGAATGAAATCTATCAAATTCCTAACGCTTCCTGCGTAAGGGTAATTATCAGCGAAATGTAATTAGGGAACGTACCCATATAAAGTTTTAAAAAATGATTGGTTTTGAATCATTTCTTGCTAACAAGTTAAAAAAATTAATTGGCTTATATTTGTCTTGATTAAAACGGCGCTTGCTGCGTGACGGCAAGAGTGTATGCATACCTATAATTATACCTAAGTGGAAAAAATATTATCAAGATAAAACTTATGTCAAAATATATTGTAAAAAAGATAAAACTTATGTCAAAATATATTGACGGCCTCCGTAGTCCAGTGGGTAAGACTCTTGACTCACAATCCGGAGGTCGCGGGTTCGAACCCGGCATGCGCAAATAAATTTTATTTGATTAATTTGTGTTATTTCACAATTAATTCATTTAAAATAATATATAGTATATTTGCGGCATGTTCCAGAGTGGAAGATACTATCAGTATCGCCCTGGTGTAAGACCACCATTCAGAATTGAAACGTTGCTTGAAAATGGCTTTAGCCGTGTTTGGTGACCAGATCTGAATAGCCAGGTACTTCCCAACCTTCCTCTTCCCCACCTCCTTCCACACTACCTTCAGCCTCACAACATACCCCAATTGGGGATGCCATAGTCTCACTGGCTCCAGACGGGAGAAGTTGAGATTCTTGTGGGGCATTCACTGTAAAAAAAAAAAAAAAAACCAGAACTTAATTTAGATTTCTAGATTGACTACGTGATAAAAACCTAAGCCCCCCGCCCCTCATTAAGCTCCCGAGTTCCAACTCAGGTTTTTTGAAGTGAAACTTATTTAGCCCCGCTGTGATTTGGAATTCGAATGAAACGGAAATGACGCATGATAGCACCTGCGAAGCATCAAACTGCGCTCATTGGCCACTTTGATGTCGATTTTCAAGGCTCCTATTGGTTGAGAAATGAAACGGAAATGACGCTAGGTCTGCGCCCATTTTTCAAGGCTCATATTGGTTGAGATTTTTTTGGTAAAGTTTCGCTTCTACTGCGCTCGATTTTTTTTTAACCTTTTCTTTTTCATGCGCACCATGATTAAAACTTTTTGTAGGCTTGAAAGTATTAAAAAATTGTATTTTCATTTTTATTATTGGAATTACTCTTGTTATGATAACTTTTGATTTTATTATATCATCGAAAATGATAATACTAAGAAATCTATACTAAAATTTGAGAAATAACGAGTAACAGAAAAAATAACTGGGACTCGAACCCGGGATCTAGAGATCTAGAAGACTAGAATCTTACCAGGACAAACGCCTTAACCCCTCAGGCCTCGACCGTATTGTCAAAGGGTCAAAATATTTACTTTTCACTTTTCAATAAAATCCAAACAAATATAATATTTCTTAGGTATCCGAGAGTAGGTATCCAAAACTAAAAACTGTTTTTGAAAGGTTATATAATAAGCTTTCAAATTTTATAATTCAAAATAAACATATAATTTTTGAAATATAAAAATTTTGCATGCAAAAATAATAAAGTTTTATTATGGCTCACCTCACGTTTTTTCTAACTAAAATTACTGATAAAGAAAAAAAATAATAACACGCCTATTTTATTAGACAAATTTATTGTCATCACACTTTGTTGTCGTTCCATGTAAAAATAATTAATAAAAAATTCCCAAAGTTTTTTTTTTTCATGTTTGAATCCGAAACATTGTTCACATAAAGGTGTACTTCTTGTGGTTAAGAATTTTTCTCTCTTTCTAACACTGTTTGTATCATATTTCTAACTACTATAGTAAGGGAGACACAACGCTTTCTGTTAGACCTTTTTTTACATAAATACCGCACAAGAGTCCAAACTGCTCCCGTCTAAAGCCAGTGGGACAATGGCATCCCCAATTGGGGTATGTTGTGAGGCTTAAGGTAGTGGGGAGGGGAAGGAGGTGGGGAAGAGGAAGGTTAGGAAGTACCTGGCTATTCAGATCTGGTCACTAAACACGGCTAAAGCCATTTTCAAGCAACGTTTCAATTCTGAATGGTGGTCTAACACCAGGGCGATACTGATAGTATCTTCCACTCTGGAACATGCCGCAAATATACCATATATTATTTTAAATGAATTAATTGTGAAATAACACAAATTAATCAAATAAAATTTAATTGCGCATGCCGGGTTCGAACCCGCGACCTCCGGATTGTGAGTCAAGAGTCTTACCCACTGGACTATGGAGGTCGTCGGGGGTATGTTGTGAGGCTGAAGGTAGGTGGAAGGGGAAGGGGATAGGGAAGAGGAAGGGGAAGTACCTGGCTATTCAGATCTGGTCACCGAACACGTCTAATGCCATTTCAAGCAACGTTTCAATTCTGAATGGTGGTCTTACACCTGGATGGTTTATTAATTAATTCTTACCTGTCCTCGGCGAGCACTTTACTCTGGTGTGCCTTGTTTTGGACGTAAAGCGGTTGGGATGGGGGAGGCAGGTGCCTATTCTCACATCGGGTTTATTTTGGGTAAGTGGGCGGTTGACACCCCTTGAATAATAACCATTAAGGATGCAGGATGTGTTGCGAGTGATTTTAGTGTTACATTGTAGGTGAAAATGATAAAGAATTTATCTGGATTTTAACTTAAAGAGTCAAACCTTAAATTGTAATATTTAATCACTGAAGAAACTATTAGAGACTTTCAATCGAACAATTGTTATTGGCTAAAAATACGCGTTAAGAAAATGAAGATAATGTTTTTAGTTTTTATTCGAAGTTTAATTTGTCCGAAGAAGATAGAGTCTCATTAGTTCAGTGGTAGAAGGAGGAAGTTTTATGGTAAAGGAGGAAACCATCCGTTTCCTTAGAACGCCAGTGGTGGGCAACCTCCAATGCACTTCGAATACTGTTATTGTTACTGTTACTGTTCTGAGGTCGAAGTTGACAGTTGAGTTCAGTGGTAAGCATCGCCCCGGCAAAGCTAAGCTTCTGGGTTCATTCCTAACGTGTCGCAAATATACAACATATTATTTCAAATGAATAAATTGTGAATTAACACAAATTAATCAAATAAAATTTATTTGCCAAGTCGGGATTCGATTCCGCGGCCTTCGGAGTGCTAGTCAAGAGCCTTACCGCTGGACTAAGCCGGGCGTCAGACCTATATGAGTTGTTTCGAAAAGTGAACAAATTAGCCCGAGGAGTTTTAACGCTTTATACACGATTTCCGGAAACTCGTAGTACATGCTGAATCTACATCACACTTGGATTTTGTGGTAAGTAGGAAACCTATAAATTATTTGGATTTGAACTTTAGTTTTCGAGTAAATTGAGTTCGAAGTTGGAATTTTTATTTTATTTTTTATTTTAACTTTTATGAGTAAAACCTCAAATTGTAATATTTATATAAATGTAGACATAAACATATTGACACCTCTGGGTTCGAGTCCCAGAGGTGTCAATATGTTTTTCTGATTTTTCTGTTTCCAGATTTTCGATTGAGTTTCGCTTATATTGTCTTCATTTATTTAAATATTGTAATTTTTATGATTAAACTAGCTGGTTCGGCATGCTTTGCTATGCCATTTAATAAAGAAATTGTTTCTCCCTGCGTGTCCTTTCCCATTCGTCCCGTTACCCTTCCGCCCCCCCTCCCCCCTCCCGAATTTCATACATTCAGTTTCAAACAGCTCACATGCCACCTATTGCAATTTTTTAAACAAATTTAATAATGCCAGAGCTCACCAGTAGTTTTATACAAACCTTGTATTGACAATAACGAACACAAATAAAATTATCCAATTTGGTGCAGTCGTTCGGAAGTTATGCACGTACATACATTTCGGCGGTTACCTGACCTACTTTAACCAGTGATTCCTGACATTATATGGAGTAAAAAATGTAAATGAAATTTTGGTCTCCGGTGACATTTTTGATGTTTTTTTTTTCTACAAAAACATAAAAATATTGTAGTTGTTGAACAGTTGGAGGCGGGGTTAGGGGTTCGTCAGACACCCGGCTGAGTGACCAGTGACGACATGCGGAAGAAATTTTTTTGTGTTTGATTTTAAAGAAAAACATTTAAAAAAAAAAAGTCGTCAAAAAAAGTCAGCGGAGACAAAAATTTCATTTACATTTTTTACTCTAAATAATGTCAGGAATCACTGGTTAAAGTAAGTCAAGTACGTCCCTTAACACCCTGTATAGAAGATAGATAGGTATATATGTAGATAGAAGATTTGAAAAAAAATCGGTCATTTAAAAAATCGGTCGGGTTATTATCGACTGTTTCTTCTTCTTTGTGTGCTGTATCAAGTCCCCCCGACGTTGGCGATCACTCTTGAAAATGTCTCTCTGTCTTGCGCTGCCCTGAATAGCTTCTCCACACTTCTAATGCCCGTCCACTCTCGTATATTTCGCAGTCAAGACATTTGTCTCCTACCCGGCCCTCGGCGACCCTCTATCTTGCCTTTCAATATATATATTTTTTACATTAGCTCCACACAGAAGGCCCTGAGTAAAATATTCCCCTCAGGGCCTATGTCATCTTTGGGGATGCTGTATGGGGGGTCTTTTTAGGATAGGGAAGGAGAATAAGTTCTGGGAAGTAAAAGGGTATTAGGGGGGGGTAGGAATCTGGGGGTCAGTGTGTCCAGGAGTGACAGACGAATCCATCCCTCCCACTGCGGTGCAAGGCGATGTTCCGAGAGAGTACGGCTGGAGAAGTCATAGAGACCCCCTCAACCATTCTCTCCCAATCCGGCCTGCCATGCAGCTGGTGGGCAGACGCATCCGCCGCCAAGACCCCGACAAACCTCACCCCATGAACCAGGGCACCCCTGCTAAGTCGCCAAACATACCGAACCACTTGGGGTGACCTGTGGCAGAGGTGTTGGTTATCCAATAAATGGCTCCCGGGGCGGCGGTACTCATACTCGCCTCCCAAATTGATATTAAATGGAGCAAGTGATACTTCTCCCCTCGAAGTATATGACCCAGATATGAAATTTTCCTGATTTTTATTAATGTAAGCAGTTCTCTATCTGCTCTAGCCCGCCTGAGAATTTCTGTGTTGGTGATCATGTCGGTCCATGGGACCTTGAGCATTCTCCGGTGAAGCCACATTTCAAAAGCCTCTAACCTGTTCATGGTATTTACTTTCAAGGTTCATGTTTGACATCCATACAGTAAGACCGACCACACATAACATTTTAATCCAATTTATCGACTCCTTATTGTTTTTTAAATTGCGTAGAAGAGTTGAAATGGCTTCAAATGTTTTTTTTAACCCTTTGGTTTCCAAACAAATGGAAAAAGTTCGAAGTTTATTGCGTTCTCTGGGTGGTGTAGATTCACCAGTTTCCCGCGTGTGACAGTGAATTCACCAGTTTCCCGCTTGTGACTGTGTATTCGCAGTTTCCCGCTTGTGTCTGTCTGTGGATTAACCAGTTTCCCGCTTTTGACTGTGGATTCACAGTCAGAAATCTCCAAAAACTCGAAATTTGAGTTGAGTATTAGTAAGTGTACCCTATATCTGGTAAATATTCAGATCACTCATAAACACCACCAAATTCAATTATAATGCACAAAAACTTGCAGTGAATTAAACAAGGTGTTGATGTTTTCTGGGTCACTGGTAGTACGATATTATTTTATAGCACATTTAATATGTAAAACATAGACACGTGTAAATAACATTTGATTTATGGTGAGCTTTCCAACATTGCTTTCCTCATTATCACAAAACTTAGTATTTAGAGATGTCTGACTAATCAACTGGACGATCGACATCCACAAGCTACTGAAAAATAAATTGATTTATTCCGATTTGAAATAAGACTTTCGACTCCTAGACCCAGAAACAACAATGAATTTGATAAACTATACAAGAAAGAATGTAGATAATTGAATAAATTTGATCTAATTCACCAGAAGTAATGGAAAATAGTGCTCACTTCTAGCGCACGGAAACGCCCACAAATTTCCGTCCATGTTTTATGCCTTCAATACCCTGAACTTATTAAGACTAACGATAAATTTACGTCATAAATATATATGTAACTACGTAGTTAAGTGCCTAAAACGTAGATATACACTATCTAATACCATGAAAAAATGAACATTGAAAATCTTATCTCTGTTACTGAAATAACTGGCCTACTGGGAACTGGGACTGTGCAAAGAAATCCTACAAGTGACTGATGCTTTACTTACTTCAAATCTATACTGTCGGATATTCACACTTACCTACTACCTACCGTAAAGATTTTTTATTATTATTTTATTAAGGTTGCAATATCTTATATCAATATCTTATATCTATATATTAGGAATTTCCTGGAGAGACCACATCACAAATGAGGAGGTTCTCCAAAGAATCGAAGGAGGAAGGCACCTGCTCAGGACCTTGTCCGAAAGGCGCGCAAGATGGATCGGCCATGTAATAAGACAAGAAGGCCTCTTGCATGCCATAATGGAGGGTATGACCGAGGGGACAAACGCTAGGGGACGCCCACGCCGAGAGTACCTGGAGGACCTGCTGGTGGACGTGCGCTGCTCATCATATGCAGACTTCAAAAGAGCCGCACAAGACAGGGAAGAGTGGAAGAAACGTATAGATGAAATTGCTGCAAACCAATCCCACGATTGAAACCAGAGAGAAGAGAGAGATCTTATATCAGATTCGTAAGAACGTAAAATGTAATACGTAACGAGAAAAAGTAAAAAAGATTTTTTAGTGAAAGGATTAATAATGATTTTTCACCCCCCAATCCAATACCAAATTAATGTAAATACGTAGCAGTTTTATTGGTCGTTATAAATTTATTAACATTACTTATAAAAAAACGCTTCACGACCGTTAAACGATGTTTTTGTCACACATTGTATTAAGACTTTAAATTTTCTTTTTTGGAACGTTACTAATAAAAAGATATACTTAACAATTAAATGGCAATATTGAACATCAGTAGATCTGCGCGTTCACGGATCCGCCATGTTTTTTTCACTGTGAAATAACGTGATTTCTATTCTAATGACCAATTCACTATTAAATTTTTAAATTTTCACGGCCAAAAGTATTTTCTTTATTTGTTTTGGTGTGTTATGCCGTGTTGCGCTACTTCCTTCTTTATCCAACGTTTCGGACAGCGTTATAGTGTCCATCATTAGGGCAGATGTGATCCATCATCAGGACAGAAAAAACATGGTTTATAATTTTTTTTGTGTTATTTTTGGTCAGTTTTAATGGCTCGGGTAGTATACATTTTTAGAACCATTATTTTTTATTTAACTTTCCGCGTAAGTTTTATAAAACTTCCATGAAAGTAATGTTATTTAAAAATTTATTGCACTATGCGTGTGTAAATAAAAACAAATTCGAGAAATCAACGTTTATATTCTACAAAAATTAATCCATATCTCGTTTTTTCGGGTATTCTTGGGAAATTATTTTATAATTTTTAAATGTATTCACTCTTGATATAAAATTATTTGGGAAATAATAAAGAAAAAATAATAATAAAACAAACTTCACTTTATTTTGCATTACCTTCGCGTAAATTTTAAAATGTCAACATCTTCATGAAAGTTCTGAAATACCTGAATGTTCTAAAATACCTGAAAGATCAATGAATATAATATCACAGTATAGTAATGATTAATGATGTTTTAATCATTTAAGTTCTAGTGCCTTTTAGTTTCCATATTATACCTACAACTATTATCTGTATATTATAGCATACTTTGTTTATCTGCACGGAAAAAAACTGTGGTCGAGGGAAAAATCCTGGCGTTCGCAAGTAAATTTCATTTGTCTAATTTATGTATTTCGCAACTTATTATTGGTCTGGACTCAACTCTCCGAGATGATAAGACAAATTCTAAAGAAGTCACAGCGCGGGCGTTAATTGAGCGTCTCGAATTAAAATTAGGGAAATTCACCACCATTCATTGTACCTGCCCGACGATTTTTGCTCGTATTTCTTTTGAACTAATTTTAATATTAGATTCGTCTGCTAAATTTCATACATTTAGGTACTAGCTGGCAATGCCCGTAAGTTTTTAGAAATCAGATGTGGATTGTAATTTTTTTCTTATTTTATCAAGTTTGCAAAATTTCATTAAGAAATTTCAAAATTCTGCTTTAAGGGAAGGGAAAAAGGAATGGCGGTGATTTTTAGAAATCGTTTTTAGATAATCATCTTTCCGCTGTTTTGAATATCACGTGTGCAAAATTTCATCAATTTGGAATAAAACTGTAGATTTCCATACAAGTCAAATCCAAACATACACAAAGTCGCAAACAGACATTCTTTACTGCTTTATGGATTAGACTAGTGTAGAGGACGCAACATCCGGGATGACACTAAATGTACGTACACCGTGTACGTAATGAACACAATGTTCTATCTACGGTATGTACGCGTGTATTCTAAGATCCAATGAGTCCTCTCCGCTGGCGTCAGGGACGGAATGAGAAATTTCGTGTTATTCTACAGTCTGCGAAATATGCCCACCAGTGATGTCATGTCTCAAAAATAACCACGTTTTACAATGTTTTGAAGGATAAAAAAATATGAAAACTATGTTTTTTTTGTAAACTTTTCAGAATTTAAGTAAGAAAACAACGTTACCTAAATATATTATCTTAGATGCTTTTTTAAAAAAAGTAATTTTATAATTTTCCTTTCAATAAAAGGAAAAATAAAGGTTTTTAATTTAAAAAAATACAACACACAAATAAAAAAAAAGTTTTTATTTAATGTTTTACTGTTTTCAAGTTTAATTTTGTACAAATGAAGTACGTACGTATTTTTGGGGACCGGTAAAAAAATCGATGACCGCACACCTCAAAATGAAATTAACTCAGAACCTTCTTTGAAAGGTCATTAAAAGTGTTGAAAAAAATGGTTAAATACGTTACGTTGGGTTAGGGTTATGGGCTATTTTAATTGTTTTTATTCAAAGCATTTAATGACTTTTCAAAGA
This sequence comes from Limnephilus rhombicus, assembly GCA_929108145.2. Classification (NCBI taxonomy): domain Eukaryota; kingdom Metazoa; phylum Arthropoda; class Insecta; order Trichoptera; family Limnephilidae; genus Limnephilus; species Limnephilus rhombicus. The sequence goes on from OV815285.1 coordinate 21,611,805, forward strand.
GGTGTTGAATTAACTTGATTCTAAGTTGGCATGGAACCAAAAAATCATGTCTTGTTCGACGTGTTTTTTTTTTCAAAAAACCGTTGAGGCGTAAACATTATAAATAATAACCCAAAAAACTATGAAACATAGTAAAAATCAGGTATCTGGCAAAACTGACACCCACCAACGTTTTGTAAGTCGAAGGTGATGACACTGATGACAATATTATGAAATAACACAAAGTCACCAACAAGTAAATGCTGTATGCAGTTATGTTGTAGGACGAACACTGCAGCTGAAAAGTCGAAGGTCATTTAACACATAATAAAATGTGTAATCAATATTTTATGGCCTTCGGTCTACCTACTTTTACGAAGCTATGTTAAAAATAATAACGACCACATTAAGAATATTTATTTTGGTTTTTCAATTTGGAATTTGTGATTGAGAATTCTTGGGTGAGTTCCAATAGCATGTATGAACAGATAACATGTAACATACGCGCAGGCGGCAAAAAGAACAAACGAACTATTTTTCGTAAGCCATAGATTTGTTTTGAATCAGTAATATTCTCTTTAGCAGTGACGCCTCCTGTTTGGTAATCCAATTAACCATTCCTGGGGCGGCAATAGGTAGCCATTCCCGCCTCCTAAATTGAAAATGCGATGTAGATTCACTAGTTTCCTTGTTGTAGGTACTACGAGTTTCCGGGCACCGTGTATTGTGTCAACCTGTCGATCACTATAATATAGCAGCGTCCGGAAATCGTAATATGTTTTTTTTTTCTTTTTTACCATATTTTCGGCAACTAAAGAGTTAAAAACAACTTTTTCATTCGGGTCTTATTCTTCGACGAAAAAATTCCAACTGTGGACTTAATTGCCCTTCCCATTGAAATTAAGAACACCATGGAGATACAAATGTTTAAAAAAGATATCAAATTATGGTTAAGTAAACAGGAAGATGAGAAAATCATTAAAATTATGAAGTAACCCCAATACAACCTGCAGACAACAAACATAAATACTTTTATTTTATTTATTGTTATTTTGTGAAAATCAAGAAACTAGAAGATGAGGAAATAAAAATCAACACCCATTCAGCACATACAGTCCGCCTCGGAACAGGAATACCTAGTGAGGAGTGAGGAGGACTGTAAACAAACCACTTTACTTTGTATTTTTACTTATTTTATAATTTTACTTTATATTGTCATTAAAATAAAAAAAATAACTCGAAAACGAAAGCTCAATTCAAAAAACGGTTTGCATAAAAAGGAGTCCACAGTGAGGAAAATGATTTCCCTCAGGGCCTATGTTATCTTTGGGGACACTGTGTGGAAGGTAATTTTAAGGAAAGGAACGAAAGGAAGTTCTGCGAAGGAAAAAGGTATGAGGGTTGGATAGGAAGTAGGAATCAAGGGTCCAGGTCATCCGCCACCAAGACCTAGACAAACCTCACCCCATGAGTGCGGGCACCCCTACTAAGTCACCAAACGTAGCGAATCACTGGAGTGACCTATCGCAGAGGTGTTGGTAAACCAAAAAATGGTTCTCGGGCGACGGTGCCCATTCCCGCCTCCCAAATTGAAAATGTGATGTAGATTCACCATCGTCTGTCTTGTACTACGAGTTTCCGGACACCGTGTATCATGTCGTCATGTTGTTCAGGATCAAAATAATTACAAATGAACAAAACTACACAAATTATTTCCATGGTAAAACTAAAATGGGTTATGTTTTTTTCTGAAACGGTCATAAGTCATAAGAAACCAACCAAAAACATTTTTACCTGGAAAATTCGAGAAAGTTCTCGGAACATTACCGGTACATGACTCCCTACTTTATGAATACAAATATCTTGTTACAAAATTGATACTTTTCATAAAGTCAATGTTTGTGCTTTTAAAAGCATTTTATTAAATGATTTTCGGTAAATAAAATTACGTAGTGAAAATTTTTTTATGAAAATTTTCTGGAAATTATAAAAAAACTCGGTTTTAAGATAACTATTTCATGTGTAATATATTACTGTCATATTATACTTAATTTTGTACCTACTATCGACATCACAAGTTGTACCAATTTATAACATACTTTCCTTGCCACCTAAACCTAAAGTCTTTAAGCTCTTAAAAAAATATATACGTTATTCTAGAAGGTAATTTTCTAAAAATTTGCCATGCCGAAACGGTAAAATGAAATTCCTGGGATAGAAAAATGTTATTATGTCGTGTTTTATTAAACATTTTCATAATTTTCACGTAGTTATTATCTTTTTTAATGTTAACGCGCTCCCTCTAACATTCGAATTTACATATCTACCCTTCTTCTTTTTGAAGACATGCTACCGGGCCTTTAGCAACAAGCCTACTCCAAACCCACCCGTAAGGAAAACGTGACTAGTTTTTCCTGATGACGTGATACGTGATGCATTTACGCTACGTTACGTGATCACCTTCGATTTTTCATTAATTTGCGCTCCATTAACACTGGCTAGGTACCTTTATAAATTTGACTATATATTTCAAAAGTTTTGGTCACAAACAAGCCGGTACACCCCTGGCTGTGGTCCACTTCAAAATGATTAACCAATTGAGTTTTTTTAATTGCGCTTGTAATGTTTTTTAAATTGCGAAAAACGCTTCCTACGCTGATGATCTTATACAGTTGAAATAATAAATTAAACAAAACAACAAACCTTTTAAATATATACCGTAGTACATCCACTGTTTTCCGACGCCCAAATATTGCAAAATGGCTCACAAGTTTAATTTCACAAAAAGAGTCAAATTAATACAGTCTCTTTTACCATTGCTATTTCGCGAAATGCACTATTTTTCAAAATCGAAGCATCGAACACACGTCGTTTTCATAATCGATTTCAAAAACCGAACACGTCGCAAACTTTTAATTTTTCACTGGTATTCCGTTCGGAAAAACAAAAGAGTACAGTTTTCCTGTCAGTTTGACTTGTGGACAGGATTTGCGCGGGAACGGGGTAACTTAAATGATTAAATAAATTAATAAAACTAATGATGGTGTTGAAAACAACGCGTTTACCGCGCGGAGGGGACTCGGGAGACTGCGGATTTGTTGGGCGCTGATCCGCGATTCGAGCGGACATCGAGTTTTAGATCAGAGTCTAATTTTACTCGGTACAATGGCTGCGGAACGCATTGACAGATCGCGAAAGGCCAATCTGTGGGAGTAGCGACTAGCCAAGCAATAAGTAGCCACCTCCCGGTGAACGCTGTCTGCCGGCGGTAATGTGCTGAGACTGATTGGCAATAAGTCATAATGTATCGATTAGTGAAAACAACAATATAATGATATCACTAATAAAAAAAATGTCAAAAGGAAGCTAGGCTAGTAGTCCACAAAGCCAAAGGTGTGCTGATATCAACCTTGATGACGTATGGCAGTGAGGCAATTGACAGGCATAGAGCTGGTGCATAGATAAAGGAAGAAAGTTGACTGATTTCTGTTTATATGAAATCTTTGAAGTGTATGTGTGGTGCAGTTTTTTTTTAAATATCTTCAGAAAACATTGTAACAAAAGAGGCATATTTTATACCTTACCTCTAAAGTGAGACGATTATAATTTTTTTAAATGTGAATACCTCACAAGTATCAGCTGCTCCCGTCTGGAGCCAGTCTTCTTCTTCTTCTTTCGTATGGTGGGGGATCACAGGGTACATCTAGGTCTGCGAGCCAGTTTTATCAAACCCGCCGGGGAATGAATGGAGCGGGCATTCGTTGACACATGTTCGGTGGTCTGCACCGCACCGCATTCATACATCGCCGACTCTTGAGCAACGGCTACAGGAGCACCTTATCCAATTGATGGTGGATCAGAGTTTGCAAAGAAATGATAACTCAGGCTGTCTCTCAGTAGGGTCTTGAGGAGGTGGTCTCTTGGGTGCCAGTGAGATGGCATCCCTAAGTGGGGTATGTTGTGAGGCTGAAGGTAGTGCGGAGGGAAAGGAGACGGGGAAGAGGGAGGTGGGCAAGTACCGGGCTATTCAGATCTGGTCACCAAACACAGCTAAAGCCATTTCAAGCAGCGTTTCAATTCTGAATGGTGGACTATATATTATCTTTAAATCAATTAATTGTGAAATATCACAAATTAATCAAACAAAATTTATTTGCGTACGCCGGGATTCAAACCCGTTACCTTCGGATTGTGAGTCAAGAGCCTTACCCCTCGACCACGGCGGCCGTCATTTGAATATATTGTTACTTGTTACTCCGAATCGCTATTAAACCGAGAGGTGTTAAAATTGTATTTATTTTTATAAGTTTTTCTTTTATATGCTTGTTCCATAATTTTATTAACGTCAAACACCCGATGACAATCAGGTGAACTTCAGTAAGGGTCTTGAAAAAAAGGGTAATAAATATGAGAAAACTTGTTGGTTCATGGCTTCAGTGCTTCAAGAGTTATGAAGAGGGCCATCGTAGCAATGATAATAGTAATATTACTTACGTAAGTTTTCAATTCTTTACCATCTGATTTGCTGCAATTTGGTAGGTTTAAGCTTTTTTCTTAATTTACCTAAGTTTGATACGCTTGATTGATTAACATTGGTAAGCTATTTCAACAAGCCTTCGAGTTATACATTCTTAATTGAAAAGAGAATTTCTTTAGCACCGTTGTGATTTGAAAACGAAAAAGCGACACGAAAAAGAGACAAACACATACATCTATAGGATTTAACCTGCGACATAACGAGATAGAAAAATTGGTCCTGTCTTTGTGTGGTGCTTCGTAACCTCCTCACTCTAGACTACTTTAGTTTTCTGAAGGTTTCACTTCTACCGCGAGTGAACGGCACACTTGTATTTTTGAACTGAAAACGTTCTTTAGGACCGTTGTGATTTGAAACTTGATGAAATGAAAAATAGCAACACTAAAAAGAGACAAACACATACATCTGTAGGATTTAGCTTGCGAGAGAATGAGATAGTATAATCGGTCTAACACAATGTGTGCGGTGGTTCGTAGCTTATCGGTCTCCTTTTCGTGCGGCGCTTCGTAGTCCCCCACTCTTGTCTACTTTAGTTATCTGAAGGTTTCACTTCTATCGCGTGTGAGCTGTACACTCTAATTTTTTCATCTAATACCTACACCGATGAGTAAAAACTACGCTCAGTCGCTTCGGTATCTAATACCGAGATTAAAGGTCTTAACAAAAATTTTACCTCAAAGGTTTACTCAGTTTGTTGGGCGATTCTTTTTTTATGCTCATGTGATATTTGCAGAAATTTTAAATACCTTAATAAAAAATGGTTATTTATACCTCTTCCGCCTCAGCTTTGTATATTATTTAATTTATTTAAATTTAAAACAATAATTTGTTGTATATCTACACCTGATATTATTAAAATCAAAGACGATTATTTTTGTTATAAAATTAAAGAAATAGATATTTTTTATAAAAGAGGTGATAATAATGAAGTCTCGAAACATAAGTCGCCTACCAATTACAATGTCTCTTGATTTGTACATACAACTACTATCGACTGGAGGTGTAAAATATCGCATGTCATTCTCTTGTAATAAAGAATTTTCCGACCTATGAGGTGTGCTGTTAGGGCCGATATTGCTTGCATTTATATTTGTAAACATTTTCTTTAGTAATTTAACTTAACAGATATGACGGTATGTATCGGTTCTGGCTTTTTTAATGAAAATTTCAAGGATAATGCAGGTAAGTAGGTAGGTACACTGCACAGAGAGTCCCATGTTGTTAGAGATTGCCATTCAGAATAGAACTATTGCTTGAAATGGCTTTAGCTATGTTTAGTGACCAGGTTACTCGAGTTCCTTCCTCACCGCCATCTTCTTTCAGTCTACCAAATGGGAGATATTCCATAGTTGTTATAGATCCACTGGTTCCGGTCAGATGGAAATCTTGAACACTGGTTTTGTATCTGGAGGTTTCTAGTATATTTTTTTCATACAAAACATATTTTAGTTCTTATTAATTTCATATCCAATATATATGTAGGTACCATAAAAAAACTGCCAATAGGACTCTCATCATGAGGGAAATTAATATTTTTTTACCGATAAATACTAACTGTCATTATTCATTACCTATTAAAATTTAGGTTCCTAATTCAAAAAAAAATAGGTAAGGTTAGTTAGCATTATTAGATAGTTAGTTATTTTAGATATTTTTTTAGCGTAATAGTTAACATACCCATGATTGGGCATGACGGACAAAAGCATGTTCTTTTTAACTTTGTGAGTCAAATACGAAACATCCCTTGAACTTCTCCAAAATATACGTAAGTGAAATCTTGTCACTATACTTGAAAGAATTATTATGGAAAGCCAAATAAACAAGCCATCACAAAGGGATACGCATTTGTTTGGACAAAAAGATGGATAAATCATAGCGCGAAAAGCTGAAAAAGTTGAGATTTTTTACGAACACTCAGATGACGTATTAAAAAATGATCTAATTTGCTCTCGTAAAACCTTATACCTCTATCTGATAATTTGACACCTTTCATAACGATTATAGACCTCTAGATACACTTATCCTGAAAATAAACGCTTCAGTCGATTCACACGTAAAATATTGCAAAACCATAAAAATCTACAAAACTGATACTTTAATACGAAAAAGCAAATAACAGCCAAAGAAAATCACTAGTGTCCGACCGAAATAGGAATTTCTACCGAAACCGAATCTTCGGTATCGGTCTCAGTTTCGGCCGAAGTCGAAACTTTTAAGACATGTTAAAAATCTTTGTTTACTGAAATTTAACTTATTTTTTACACTTACGCAGACAGTTATAACACGCGTGTTGAATGAAATACAAAAAAAAATAATCTTTTTTTTATATTACTGCTAAAAAAGCAAACAAAAATTAACAAAACATTTTAACTACTTGGAACAAAAAATTGTCAATAATCAACACTTACTTACAAAAGGAAGGACCTCATTAATTGAGTATTTTAATTTTAATTGCTTTGCAATCACAACATTGTTACTACACGTGTTAAATGGGTTCACGACGAGTTCATCGAAAACGAATTCATCGAAAATCAATTCATCGAAAACCAATTCATCGAATGATCAATTCATCGAATCGCCAATTTATCGAAAAAATATATTTTGTTGATATTTGAGAGAAATGCCGAGCGGACCGAGAAGTTAAAAAAGCATTAGTCAACCTAAACTAACCTAACCTAACCTAACCTAACTTAACCTATTTAACCAATTTTTTTTATCATCACTCTTAATTACCTTTCTGAGTTGTTTATGAGTTGGTTTCATTATGAGCTGTCTGGTCACCGTTCCTTAGATATCCCTTTTTTGCAGTAATCAATTCATCGAAAACAATTCATTGAAATAAAAAAATAATTATTATTTAAGTACGTGAAAAAAATAAATTATAATTTTGCTATGAAACAAACAAAAATGATAACAATTAACAAACATGAACAAAAATGTATACGCGGGAAATAACTCATAAACTCACAACACAATCACGCCGAACCGGCCAGCGAATTCAGCTGATGATGGCGGGTGTCACACGAGCCACGAACTAACCCAAAGTCAGCCGAACGACGCGCGATAATTCATGAACGCAGAGTCGGTGCGGCCGAAGGTTCGGCAGATTTTCTGCCGAAACCGAAACTGATGCCGAAACTAGATTTTTTTGCCGAAACTTACCGAAACCGAAACCAAACCGTCGGTCGGTCACTAAAAATCACACAAATCTGACAGGAGATCTCGCCCGAGAACTATCTCGATCTCACAAAAGATAGAGAATCGCTCGGCAGCTCTTTTTTGTGTGGGGGTTCCTTAAAATTTTGAAAATTTTTGGGTCATTTATACCTCCACGGTTTTTCTCCGTTTATCATATTATGTAAGTAGGTACTTTTAAGCATCAGTAATGTAGATCTAGAAATTCAGAATGTCTCTTTAATTAATTATTATCTTTGTTAATAAATTTGCATTAAATTAAATAAACCTTACTCCTCTTAACTTTTTCCTTCGCAGAATTTCTTATCCTTTCTTCCCTAAAAAGGCCCACCACACAGTATCACCAAAGATGACACAGGCCCAGAGGGGATTTTTTTCTCGGGCCTCCTGGATGCAGCTAATGTAAAAAAAGTCAAAATGCAAACTTTAGGTTGTAATCCCGAACTTTTAGAGCTCTGAACCGATTTGGTTATAAATGCGGCGATGTTCTGATTGGCAACAAAAATTAGTTTCAATTTGGGAGGCAGAATGGGTACCGCTGCCCCGGAAACCATTTATTGGATAGCCAACCTCTACCATAGGTCATCCCAAGTGGTTCGCTACGTATTGTGACTTAGCAGAAGTGCCCGGGTTCACGGGTAGAGGTTTGTTCGGATCCTGGTGGCGGATGCGCTTGCCCACCAACTGCGCGGTAGGCCGGATTGGGAGAGACTGGTTGAGGGTGATATTTAAATCTCTCCTTAACATCGCCTTACCGCGGTGGGAGGGATGGATTCAAATGTCTGTCACTCCTGGATGTACTGATCTTTCTGATTCCTACCCACCCCCCTTCCTTCACAAAACTTCCTCTCCCTTTCCTAAAAAGACTCTTCACACAGCATCCCAAAGGTGTCATAGGCCCTGAGGGGAATTTTTTTCCTCAAGGCCTCCTGTGTGGAGAGAATGTAATTTTTTTTTCATAGATCCAATGAATTTTAAATGAACGAACTTATTCTGCATGCATATACTTGTATTACGTAGGCGTTCGTTGGTTTCTATTTTGTTAGGGAAATTAATGGGTAGAAATGTGTGTTTTTCACACATTCTAATTGCTATTGTATTTACAAAGGGGCAAAATTCGGAAACTTTACTAATGGGCGAGGTCTAACGAAAAACCTCCTGCGAGGTCTAGCAGCAGAAAACCCGCCGCAGAGAGTTTTTTAACCCCCGACGCCAGGAGCAGTGTTATAAGATTGACATGTCTGTGTGTCTGTCTGTCTGTCTGTTGTCTGTCTGTAGCATCGTAGCTCCTACGCGAATGGACCGATTATGATGCGGTTTTTTGCTTGAAAGCTGAGTGATCATGATGGTTCTTAGCTACTCGTGCAATTCACGAAAATCTGTTCGGGAGTTTCAAGATCAACAGCTCATTTTTGCGTCGGGTATTACTTAAAGTTTTGAAAATTTTACTTATACGGGGTGCGGCAACAAAACTTCATTTTTTCAAAACTTAATAAAACCCACTGTATGAATCATAATTTTTTTATTTGTTTTTTATAAAGTAGGCACATACCCAAAGTTTTTTTTTTACTTTTTTTGAAGATGAAATCAGGTAGGTGACGTCACCCATTCTCCATACACTGAGTGAACCGATTTCTGGCGTTTTTCATGACTCTTGCCAGCATATCAGGCGTTATCCTGGCAATTTCTTCCTGGATTTTGGTCTTCAAATCTTGTAGGGTCCTTGGACGGTTCACATAAACACGGGATTTCAAAAAACTCCACAGAAAAAATCACAAGGCGACAAATCGGGAGAGCGGGCCGGCCACTCCAAATTACCCCTAATTGAGATGAGGCGCTCTGGGAAGTGTTCCTTCAAAACAGCCATCGATGTTCTTGCAGTGTGTGCCGTTGGACCATCTTGTTGGAACTAAGTGTCCCCTAAGTCCAACTCATCTAGCCGTGGGAAAAAAATTCTTGTAACATATTTACATACCGGTCCGAATTCACTGTCACTGTTACTTCATTTTCCTCAAAGAACCAGGGACCAATAATTCCACTTGAGGAAATTGCACACCACACTGTGACTTTAGGTGAATTATTGTCAGCCCAGTAGCGCATCTTGTATGGATGGAAATGGAGATCATCATGAAGAATTCTTCTCAAAGAACGATCGGAAAGTCCAAGGGCAGACGCATGTTTGCGCGCAGAACGCCTTGGTGATTGCAACATTGAAGCTCTCACTGCCTCAATGTTCTCAGGTGATCTAATGGGACGAGGGACTCCAGTTCTTCCTCTCGTCACACTTGCAGTTTGTCTGAACGTAGTGACCCCCAAAACAATTGATTTCCGGTCCGGGACAGGGGCAAACGGGGCTAAATTAAAGTAATTGCGAAAGGCGCTCTGGGTTGCGATTACAGAATATCCGTTTGAAAAGTAGGCCTCAACGGCAAACGCACGCTGCTCACTGTTCCAACGCATGGTGGCGACCATAAATGAACTAATACCGTGGCGACTAAACTGCGTCCACTGCGTCGACAGTCGAGACAAAACTTTATAGTTCCGCCTTTCGAATGAGACCACTAGTTCAAAAATTTGGCTATTTTTTCGGATGGTCAAAATATTTTCGCTTTACAATAAAATGCAAATATTTGGAATATTTCTGAACACATTCAAAAACCAAAAACTGTTTTAGAATGGTGATGAAATACGCTTTCAAATTATAGAATTAGAAAAATATATATTTTTTTTAAATTATAAAATTTTTGCATACAAACATAAAAAGTTTTCAAAATGGGTCACCTTATGTTTTTTCTAACTAAAGTTACTGATAATAAAAAAAAATAAAAACAGATGCACATTATATTAGAGAAATGTATAACAAACACATTATTGTAACCTCAATTTTTTGTCGCTCTATGAAAATTTTTTTTAAAAATTCCCGAAATTTCAAATTCTTTTTTCAATTTGCGATTCAAAACTTTGTGTAGATAAAAGTGTACATTTTATTTTTTTGGTGGCTATTTTTTAGATTGGAATATAAAGCATGATGTTTTTCCTTTCTAACACCGATTAGAACATATTTCTAACTATGATAGTAAGGGAGTTACGGCGTCTTATGTGAGACCTATGTGCGTTGGGACAAATCTGGTCTCCTGTGATTAAACGGGCTAGCGCTCCGCTACAACATGAAACGACTGAATGATTAAAAAAGGAAGTTACGCTGCCGCACCCTGTATCTCATAATTAATCAAAACTAGCGCATCCCCTACCTCATAGTTCTTTGGGGATGCTGTGTGGAGGGTAATACATTTTGTTCTAATAATTTCATTTTCTCTCCTAATAATAAATTATGGTAAGTATCGTTTTTCAAATTTCTAAAAAAAAAATAGCATCCTACGATAATAGATATTTATACGTGGTGTCTGGAAACTAGTGGAATCCAGATCACATAGAATACCCAAGAAATTGATTGCTGTTTTTTTCGGTTAAAAAAAATTAGGGCCGGGTCTGCACTTCGACGCATTTTAAAAGCCGATGAACTGCTTATAGTAGCCTCCTGGGACCGATTTTTTTCAAATTTTACCCAAAGATTTCCAACCTCGGGTTCGATTTATTCGAAAACGAAAGCTCAAATCAAAACCGCCTCCTAAATTATGTATAATAGAATTAAAACATTCCCGACGGAGATATTATTCAAAGAGACAAAAATATTCAATATCCGTAAATTATTTATATTGCAAACAATGAAATGTGTATTTAAAAACAAAAATTGTTTCGTAAAAAACGAAAATAGAATTAGCGAAAGGACTAATAATGTGTTTCAAGTTCCCCAAATCAAAACCAAATTAATGCAAACAAATGGCAGTTTTATTGGTCCTCGTACATTTAATCTTCTACCAAAACACATTCAAATGACAGATAAAATATCACTTTACATAAAAGAATTAAAATTATGGCTAAATGATGCAGATGTTGAAACACTTTTTTTATAAACTATGTAAACCTTTATGATTCATTTTTACAATTCTACTGTAACTTCAAGACTTACTTAGCTTATCTTCTCGAAAGCGTAACAAAAAAATCAATTTACCTGTATGTGTCACTATATTTTTAAACTTTCACTTGGAAAATTACATTTTTACTTATACCGCCAACTTATTGGTGTAATTTAGCACTTTAGCACTTTACATAGTTAATATACCCACGCACAGGCAGTGCCTTAGGGTTCCCATTATCTACTTTTGTCATATATGTATTTTTTACTTTAATTTTACCTTGTGTTATGTAATATATTTTCAGAAAAAGTGTCAAAATTTCTTTTGTAATGTATAATGGAAAAAAATAAAGGATAAATTTTTTTTTTTAAAAGTGACAGATTTACCGGTTTCTCTGTTTGTACTGCTAGTTTCCGGACACCATGTATAATAAGTAGTTGTCATTGGCCATAAGTGCCATAACCAATGACAAAATCAAAATTTTATTATAATGTAAGTAAGTACTAAGTACCTAATAAGATTAGTGTTATGTAAATTTATTTTTTTACATGACCAATAAATGGTTATATTTAAAACCGGATGTATCGCGTTATCACAGTTTACAGTGTTATTGTTATTAATAACAATAATGAACCCTAAATAATTCGAGTGTGTAGTATAAGTTATACGTTCATTCCTCCACATGTACTTGTTGTACTTGCATTATACATTCATCAATGAATCCGAGGAAACGCTTTCATGAAACTCAGAGGCTGGAAAATGAGTCACATTATTTCATGAGTCACACCAACGATGTTTCACCAGTTCAAACACATTATTTTTATATCGCAGTTGGCGACGGATCGAGAGGACTTGATCCATCTAAAAATATTGTAAAGCCATTGTTTTTAACGTTGTATTATTTTTTAGATTTTTAAAAATAATTAAAAGTAAAGTAAGTTTTGTAAAATTGTTTTTATAGCTAAACCTCGAACCTTTTAGCTACCTGATTAGTGCCATCTATTAACACTTTGGCGTGATATTTTTTACATGTGATTATGCAGTCGCCTGTCCTATCTCGTATCAGAGAAAAACTTCAGCAGTTGCCTGACAGCCCAGCGAACCCAGCGGCTGGAAGAGATTTGTGACCACTCCTTATTGATAAACAGTTTGAGTTTAGTGATTCCTTTATTGTAACCCGTTCTCCACCGCGTGCATTATGTGTTACGTATTCCGGTGATATTCTACTAGTTATGTGCGCGTGATTAACCCGAAAATGAGTCTAAACGGAATTACGCACAGCCTCAGCAAGCTGTTCTCGAAGAAGTCGCACAAAGATGAACGCGCTACGGAAATTGGACTGCCCACGAACGTCAAACAACATGTTCACGTTAGCAAGAACTCAATCACGGGCACGCTGGAGGGTCTGCCCAACTCCTGGTTGAGGCTGATGAACACGCAGATCACCCAGGCCGAGCAGGACGAAAACCCTAACGCCGCTTATCAAGCTGTCAAATTCTACAATTACTCCATCAAAAAGAAGGAGCCCATAGAACCATTCAAGCCTTTTGTAACTGAAGATGTGATAACTGAAGAATCGTTGGAGATTGAGAAGCTCTTAGACAAAAAGAATGCTCACAAGAGTCAGGATTCTGATATATCCATAGGGCAAAGCAGCGAGGAAGATGTAATTATCCCCGAACTGCCGGGGCTGACCTCGCGGCAGACCATGCCCGCCATGGGGCCCCTCAGGATGGCTCCTCCAAAGCCCACGACGCAGGTCGACATGTCCGCCGTGGTTGAGGACTTGACGCTTATTGGCGTAGAGTCGGAAGAGAGCCCCATCCTTAGAAAGAAGGAGATATACAATGCCTCCTTGAGTGACAGTGAGATCTACGCGGAGTTAAGAACTATTTGTAATAAAGAGGACCCTCACACAAGGTTCGAGAGGGTGAAGGACCTCGGTGCAGGAGCTTCAGGTAAACAATACTGTTTTATTAATAGTTTTTTCCGTAAATATTTACCTAACCGCCACACTTGTAGACACAAATGAAGGACATAACAATTCTTTTCAACTTAAAATTAACTTACTACAAGAAACAACTATTTATGTGAGGGGACGGAATAGATCCTTAGTTTAGGTTATTTAAATAATTTGTGCATATTTATATTGAAAAGAAAGCTTTCGTAAACATCACCCCATATTTAAAAAAATCCAAAATAGCGGCACAAGATCACTTTTTAAAGGAGGTTTTGAATTTTGAATAAAAATGGAGCTTTATATTTTAAATATACGAGTATATCTTAACATCTCCCCCACGTAAATAGTTATTTCTTGTAATAATTAAGTTAAATTTAATTAAGTGTTATTTCCATAATCTGTGTCTGAAAAGTGAGGCGCTTAAGAAAATATTTATCAGTTTTCCTCTCCCACTCGCACCTTGGAAAATGTACCTATACCTAATTTTCTTTCCCCAATGAAAACTAAAACTATAAAAAATCGACCTGTAAAAACAATTTTTTTATACTCTTGTGTGTCGATTTTAAATTTTTTGGACATCTCGGGCTGGCTAGAAGCCAATTTCAGAGAAATGCTTGTGTGTATGCGTGAGCGCCACCAAAGGTTGATAGAATTCATTGTTATAGTCAACGAGTCGTTATCTGTCGAGTTTCAGTTTGATCAGATGTCCGAAGGTTAATTTCCATTTCCAAGATTTGTATTCATTCAAGAAAACAATATCGAAATTGAATTGAAAACACCACCGTTCAGTGCTTAATAACTCAGGCCTCGTACGTCATACGTGTTACATTTTTGTGTAAACAATCTTAGGGGTCCGAGTGGTTAAATAAACTGAATGTGCCCAAATGTTTTTAAGGTGATGGAATACACTTTCAAAATTTATAAATCGAAAAAAAAAAATGTTTTGACATATAAATATTTTGAAATATAAACATTTTGAATGCAAGCATAAAAAGTTTTAAAAATGGTTCAACTTAAGTTTTTTTTAACTAAAATTACTGATAACAATGAAAACACACACATTCTTTATTAGGAAAACGTATTTAGTAAACGTTGTCGTCGACTTACTTTTTTGTCATTTCATGTAAAAATAATGACTTAATAAAAAATTCCCAAACTTTCATAAAAAAAAATTCAAATTGCTGTCGGAAACTTTGGTTTCATAAAGCTGTGCATTTTAATTATTTTTGGGTTATCTTTTAGAATTGAATTTAAAACTCTTTTTTTTTTCATTCTAACACCTTTAGATCATATTTATAACCATGGATAGTAAGGGAGACAACGATTTCTATGGGACCGTATACCAGTCTTTGCTATGGACGACATTCCTCGCTCAACTTAAACCAACTATATCGGCCGCTTAAGCCGTGGTAAGCCGCAGAATAGTTCCTTTGCTAGACACTGTGGCGCTATTGGCGGTAACACATCTGTCAGATTTGACAATGGTTCGAATATCTATCTGCTACATACGTAAATTACATTTTAGTGATAAATTTACCATAAGCATGGAACTTGAGCTTTCTTCGAGCGATGAGGATTTAGATATCGTTTATTTTGTATAACATTTAAACAGACTACGCAAAGTGCGCATGTGTAGAAATAGGGCTGACTATTTCCTGGCATGGGCATAACAGGTTTCGCCTCTCCAAAAGGGTCGTAAATTGCTTGTTAAATTTGATAGGGGATGACATCAAATCTAAAATGAACTGGTAAGGGGATGGCATCAAATATAATTCTCAAGTCAGTTCTTCAATAAAATTCTCAAGTCAGTTCATCAGAAAATAATAAAAAATGTCGATGTTTGACGTTTGATAATGACCATAGAGTCCATAGATGCTAACATAAACAGATTGGTTAGGCATAGATTAGTTCGGCATGGCCTAAGATCCTCGATTAATATCATAGACTAAACGTTTAAAATTGGTCTACTCCAGGTTTACAAGACCGATATACGGATTGTGTGCTAAGCCATGCTGAGCTCCACATTCCGTCAAAGCCGAGCTTTAGACCAACTGATATACGGGCCCTATGAGACCTATTTGAGTTGTTCCGAAAAGCATACAAATTAGCCTGATTGGAAGTACTTTATTGACAATAATCTTTTGTATGTGAATCAAATACAATCATGTACACCTTAAAACTGTTTTGAGTGGTAAAACTACAGGCTTGTATAGAAACTTATCACTTGAAATACTACAATTATTAATCCCATCACAATGCTGTTCATAAAAGATGATACTTTCAGATATAAATCTGGTAAACAGTGATTAAAAATATGAGTAGCTGAGGTTAATTAAAATAGATGGATTGCACGCTGTGTCTATTAGTATGTGAGCAGAATATGAGGTTAGAATTTGAGCTTTGTATGTCAATGTCAACAGCAATAATAATATAATTTCACCTTATGGCACTAGAACACTTGCAATGCACGTGTGATTAAATCGCTTAATCATAACATATAAAATATTCTATACTAGTGGTTCTGCGAACAGTAGAAGGGCTCGCATCTAAAAAAATATATTTTTAATTTTCTCTTATTTTAAATTACTTAAAGCAAAATTTTCTTCTTAATCATAAGATTTGTATGTAGGTACCTACTTAATTATAAATCATAAATAGTTTGTCTAATAAGAATAGAAAATATAGGAGGGCGCCACCGTTGTTCAAATGGCAAAACTAAAAATATAACTCACGGTGGTAATGTAAAGCTGTGTAATCTACATTAAGGGTGGGTTTCTTCATTTGCCGATAATACTAAATGCAATGCTAATTGTAAAAATAAACGATCGAAATTTAAAATTTAAATGAAATTTCTATGCATTTGACCGTTTACTTTTACATTTACCGAGACTACTAAATGCAATGCTAATTGTAAAAATAAACTATCAAAATTTAAAATTTTCTATGCATTTGACCGTTTACTTTTACAATTAGCATTGCATTTAGCATTCTCGGTAAATGAAGAAACCCACCATTAATGTGATTTAGAGTGTTCTATATATTCAGTTTCATTGAGCTTTAAAAGAATATTTGTCAGTTAAATTGGTGTTGCCAGTCTACAAATTTAGTAGTTCCATTTTATGTATTTTCTACTATTAATTGACAGAATATATGTAATATATTTTTTATTTCACATAAGGAATTGTACAATTTTTCCAAAGAAAGTGTCAGTTCAAAATTTAAAATTCTTTTTTCAAACTTTCTTCAGAGGAGTGATTTTGTATCATTTGTGTTACTTCTGCGTTAAGATATCGTTACGAGACAATTAAGACAAAATCCGTCAGATATCGGAATTTGGCTGTCTTGTGTTATCGGCTGTCAAATTTCTGTGATTTTCTATGGCTCGTTTATGCCTGTCGTGTGTTAAATGGATTGATTACCTACTTAAAATATGAATTACTATTTATTAGTTGTTAAAACTACTTGCATATAAGCCTAATGGGCGTCCATAAATGACTCTCTATAATATTATTTTGATGTTTATATGCAATGACATGTAATTCGCAAATTTTCCCGCGACTCGAGGATTGCTTGGTAAAATGTGCTGTCATCTCTGACGTTAGGGTAACTACTTGTAATTTTAAGAGTAACACAATTGCAGTATTCAGCTCGTTAGCGCGATACAGAATACTGCATTTAAGAAAAAGTATGTCGTGTACGTGAAATTGGACCATTCGAAAACTAGGGGCCTTTTGGGAACCTAGGAGTGCTGAGGCCACCTCTGTGGATTTCCTTCCTGGGGCCGTAGGAGTAACCAAGAGGAGAAACCGTAGAGAGGTGAGCTGAGGCCACCTCCATGAACTCTTTCCTTGTGGGGCCCTCAAGGAACCAAGGGGAAGGGCACCCTTTCAGCGCGGGGCCTTTGTGGAACCAAGGAGGAGTGAAGTGGAGAGATGATGTCCTCTTCCCATGTGGGGCCTTCCAGGAACCATGTAGGAGTGAAGAGGAGAAATGAGGCCATCTTGGTGAACTCTTCCTCTGTGGGGTCTTTAAGGAACCAAGGAGGAGAGATGAAATTCTCTTCCCTCCTGGGGCCCTCAGGGAGCCAAGGTGGAGTGGACTCTTCCCTTGTGGGGTCTTTAGGGAACCAATGGGAGGTGGACTCTCCGTCGTGGAGCCTTCGGAGAACTAAGGAGTGTAGAAATAAAGCCCTCTTCCGTCGTGGGGCCTTCAGGGAACCAAGGAGGAGTGAAGAGGGGAAATGAGACCTCTGAAGACGCATTGTCGAACCAGAAGATATAGCTTCATTTCCAATGGCAATCCTGGTGAACTTTATAAAAGGGACTGGGTTACTGTCAAAGGAATGAGGTAAAATGGGAGATAGTACAATGGGTCTATGGCCTAAGTGCTCACGGGAACTATATGTATGTAAACCGTCTCCGATTTAAAAAAAAAAAAATGTCGTGTACGGCCGATTTAACATGCGTTACACTGTCCCAAAAGATACAGATTCACCCTTCAAGCCAGTAGGTACAATTATATGGATTTTTGTGATTTGACAGCTCGTAGTAGGAAACTTGATCAAGTGAATTTTGGTCGGATAAGCAGATAGTATCCAACATGGCCACCATCAAACTGGAACGTAACAAACAAATTTACGGGCTGATGAAATGCCAAATGGTCAAGTTAAAACAGGACTTTGCTATGCCATGTCAATTATAATCTTAACCCTTAAAGTCTATTTGTTAGGTTTTCAGAACAACTCATACATGTCTTATAGAAATCGTTGTGTTTCTCTTACTATCATAGTGAGAAGTATGATTTGAACACTTTTTTTTTTAATATGAAAACCGCACAAGAGTCTCAACTGCTCCCGTCTGGAGCCAGTGAGACTGGCATCCCCAATTGGGGTACGTAGTTAGGCTGAAGGTAGTGGGGAGGGGAAGGAGATAGGGAAGAGGAAAGTGAGGAAGTACCTGGCTATTCAGATCTGGTCACCAAACACGGCTAAAGCCATTTCAAGCAACTTTTCAATTCTGAATGGTGGTCTTACACCAGGGCGATACTGAAAGTATATTCCCCTCTAGAATGTGCCGCAAATATACTATATATTATTTTAAATGAATAAATTGTGAATTAACACAAATTAATCAAATGTAATTTATTAGCCACTCTGGGATTCGATCCCGCGACCTTCGGATTGCGAGTCAAGAGCCTTACCGCTGGACTACGCCGGCCGTGTTTGGTGACCATGTTAGAAAGAGAAAATACCACGCTTTATACTCATATAAAAATAATCACTATATTAGTAAAATGTGGACCTTTATGAAACCAAAGTTTCGAATCACAATTTGAAATAAATTTATGAAACTTTGGGAATTTTTTACTAATTATTTTTACATGGAACGACAAAAAAAAATGAGATGACAGTAGCGTTTGTAATACATTTGTCTATTAACAAATAATATTATATAAACATTGTAATTAAATAAATGTGGTTAGCTGGAAGAAATGGGGTCTACCCATAAGCTACACCTTTTGTAATTTTTATTTTACAATAAATATTTTTTGGTTTTGATTTGATTTGATTTATGTGTTTTTATTTTTTTCATTATCAGTAATTTTAGAGAAAAAAGATAAAGGTGAGCCATTTTTAAAACCTTTTTAAGTTTGCCTGCAAAATTTTTTTATTTAAAAAATTATACGTTTATTTTGATTTATAAAATTTTAAAGAGTTTTTATCACCCGTAAAAAAAAAAAATTATTTTTCGGATACGTTTCGAACTATTCCATGTACTTGGATTTTATTGTAAAGCGGAAATATGTTGACTCTCTGACAAAATATTGTCGAGGCCTGAGGGGTTAACCCACATTTTTCTGAATTCTACTCTTTTCTTTTCTTTTATTTATATTATTAGTAAATTTGTTGAGTCAATATTTCAACACAAGAAATTGATAAATAGATAAGTGTTGTGTAGTAAAAAAAAAACCGTTAAGTCATCAATCATCACATCACAGATGCTTTGCTATTTTATTTTCAGGGCTATCAAAATAGCTTTTTATGCATGTTTTTCTTTTACCTGAGTAGTAGTAACGCTTTTTTACCCGCATTTTCTCTAAAAAATGTGTGGTGGAATTTACCATTAGTTCCTACTAGCGAATATCTCATGCAGTGAGATATGTTTTTTAAATTTTTGTAAATAAATTCTATT
Organism: Limnephilus rhombicus; assembly: GCA_929108145.2. Classification (NCBI taxonomy): domain Eukaryota; kingdom Metazoa; phylum Arthropoda; class Insecta; order Trichoptera; family Limnephilidae; genus Limnephilus; species Limnephilus rhombicus. The sequence goes on from OV815285.1 coordinate 21,631,644, forward strand.
TTGCGTCTGTAACTCTGGTTCAGTGAACTCTAGAATTCAGATTCGCTTTGAATTTGAGTGTCATCATTTTCACATTTATATCCTGTGTTTTCCAAGGGCCTGCGCTAGTCAAACATACTAATTTCGGTTGTGGGACTGTCTTTGAGAACTCTGGTTCAATGAACTTAGATTCGTTTTGAATTTAAGTGTCATTTTCAAAATTTGAACTGATTTTATAAAGCCTGAATTCATGCGATACAGTAATAAACCTATACTATTTGAAAAGAATTAATTGTCATTTCCAAAATTGGATCTGATGGATCAAGAATTCAGACTGTACCACCATTTTTCATGTCTGTGTGCTAGATTTATTATAATTTATAATAAATTAATAAAAATTAAAATTATATCATTGAAATTATGAAGAGGGTGATTGATGTTATGATTGAAATTGCTTTGTATGTATATTGAAATAAGTAACAAAAAGTTCATATATGGATGCTTATCAGCTTATTTTTCACACAGATGCTCTGAAGAAAATCAAATTTGTTTTCTTTAGAAAACCATTTATTTATTTCTTCCATTTGAACATTTTCTTCCAAAGGTGTCATTATCATAAGCCACTATTACATCTCTGCTAGATGATGGTCTCCCTAAGCCCTTCACTCTCCTCCGTTTCATGGTGTGAATATCCATTTTTCGATCCCTTGTTGCTTTACTTTCATTTTTTGGACTTTTTTTGCCTATAAATATTTATTCATACCTTTATGTATACAAAAAAATTATATTCACAGCAGTTGGTACTTGATGGGAAATTTTTAAAGCTTTGTTTTACAAAATATTTCAAAATGCCAAAATCCAGAGCCTTATTGATCTAATTTTATTTTGGATACGAGTTTAGATTTTCACGGCCAAAAGTATTTTAGTTATTAGTTTTTGTTACTATCATCAGGGCAGATAACACATCTGCCCTTATGATGGACACTGCAACGCTGTCCGAAACGTTGGCTAAAGAAGGAGGTAGCGCAACACGGCATAATACCCCAAAAACTAATAACAAAAATAATTTTACTTTATTATTTATTCAATTTATTGGAATAACTCAACTTATTGAAGACGATAATATTAATAAATCTCAATTTTTTTCTTTTTTACTATTTAAAAAAAAATAATGTGTCCTTACTGGTGGGGTACCTCGTTCTAAAGTCACATTGTAAAGGTGTTTTTTTTTAGAGGTTTGGTTTTTAAGCTGGCAACATTGTTTCTACAGACTTTCAATTTGACAGTTGACAGTTCATTTGTAGTCAGTACGTTTTTACCATTTTACCATGAATAGACTGACACCAGAACAGCGGTTGCAAATTGTGCAAATTTATTTTATTGCATTTAATTATTTTTTAAATTTTATTTAGTTTATTGCGGGAAACATTTGGTGAGCGCATAATTTCACGGACCTTTGAATTGGCCTCCACGATCGAGTGATCTCACACCATTAGATTACTTTCTTTGGGGGTATGAGAAGTCACTAGTCTATGCTGATAAACCAGAGGCGTTGGACCATTTGGAAGTCAACATTTGCCGTGTTATTGCCGAAATATGGCCACAGTTGATCGATAAAGTTGTCGAAAATTGGACTTCACGATTGTGCTTCATTCGAGCTAGCCGTGGCGCTCATATCATATTTAGCCCGAAGTCATATTTAAACAATAATGGCATAAAATTATCTATTAAATAAAGCCAATATCATAACAAATAAACATTAATTTAATGCATTCTTTTTTTTCATTTTGCATTTGTGTACCTCTAAAAAAACACCCTTTACATGTTTTCGTGTTTGAATTATAAGTAAATACTTATGTTAAAATGCTACAAGAGGAAAATTATAAAGTTATCTAGAAGAAAGCATAATACGAGCATTAATCTTTGTTAGGTTGCAAAATTGTATCTATATTCTTCATTCCTATGTCGATAATCCGTATCTTAATGCTTCTTGTGAAGTGGTTATTTTTTTAATGATTTTTATCGCAAGAGGGAGTATGTTAAATAATTTTACAGAAAAATATTGCATATTTCTTTGTCCAAAAGTCGTTTTAGTTGTAGGTTAGTTGGAATGTATATTGTAACGTGGATCTTGTGAATTGGCCCGAGTTTGTCTGTGTAAAGTTAATCTGGTTTTTTAATGCGTAAATTAGAATATCTTTTGTATATAATTGATTCAGTGACATTAAATTCAGGGCTTTAAAAACATAGTCTGTAGGAGTTCTGATGGCGACTCTAAGTATAATTTTCAAAATTGCCCTTTGTGCTATGAGGACTGGTTTTATAGTGGAATCGCACGAGCTTCCCCATCCAATATGACCATATTGTAGATGAGATTGGAATAATGCATAACAATTTTTAATTAGTTCTTTATTTAAAATGTTTATTGTTAAAAAAATAGGTTAGTTTTTTTAAAATTTATAGCTCACATTTTCTACTTGGGAGTTCCAATTTAACCGGTCTAATCACAGGAGACCCAAATTGTACCAATATCTCATATGCCGTTGAAATAATATGAGACGAGCGACCATGCATTGTTAAAAGTTAGATATCTCTCCTCCTGTCATGCGAACATTTGTGATTTATGAAAGAAATAATGCTTCTTATTGCCTTAGGAATATACGAGCTATATTGTTCAGATATTTTACAAACCCGATCATAAGTGACGATTTTATATTGCGCCAATTTGTGACATAACACACATTTAATTTTAAAATTAAATTCTATGAATGTGATAAAAGTGAAGTGACAGTTTTATTACAAATTTTCTTAAGAAAAGGGATTTCAAATTTTGAGTTTATTTTATTTTAAGTACTTTAATTTGAATTATCGCAGGTATGTACTTTTAAACCTATTTACATGTCCATTATCAAAATTTTAATATTTAGAAACAACAATGTCGATTTCTAATAAATGCATCGGAAAGATTATTTTATCTAGATTTTAGAACAATTTTTGTTTTTGCAAAAGGCTTAAAAAATAACCAATAAAAAGGAACATTTAAAATGCATCGGAAGAAGCAGGAATTTTTGGCGCCACCCTTGGCAGGCAAAAGTTTATAGATATTATTTTCTTATTAGTATTATTGGAAGCGTGAAGTTTTGATCAATAAGTAATTATTACAAGACATTTTATTGCTGGTATTTCTTTCAATTTTTGGGCAAGGAATTTCTTGGTTCAGGTACAGGGTGCGGCAGCATAACTTCCTTTTTTTAAATGCGAGCCATTCAGTCGGTTGATGTCGTAGCGGAGCGCTAGTGATCTCGTTCGAGAGGCGGAACTTTAAAGTTTTGTCCCGACACAGTTTAGTTGCCATCATGCATTGAAACAGCGAGGAGCGTACGTTTGCCGATGAGACCTACTTTTTGAACGGATTTTCTGTAATCGCAACCCAGCGCGCCTTTCGGAATCGCGTTAATTTAGCCTCTGCCCCACACCGGAAATCAATTGTTATATGGGTCACTACATTCAGACAAACTACAAGTGCGAAAAGAAGAAGAACTGGAGTCCCTTGTCCCGTTAGATCACCGAGCATTGGTGACTATTTTGAGGGAATACTTCCCAGAGCACCTTATCTCAATTAGGGGCGATTTGGAGTGGCCGGCCTGCTCTCCCGATTTATCCCCTTGTGATTTTTTTAATGGGTTTTTTTGAAATCCTGTGTTTATGTGAACCGTCTAAGGACCCTACAAAATTTGAAGACCAACATCCAGAAAGAAATTGCCAGGATAATGCCTGATATGCTGGTAAGAGTCATGACAAATGCCAGAAATCGGTTTACTCAGTGTATGGAGAATGGGGACATCACCTAAAATTTCTGATTCATACAATGGGTTTTATTGAAAAAATGAAGTTATGCTGCCGCACCCTGTATAAACAGTACAGTAATAATAGCCCAATTGCAGTGGCGGTTCTTGCTATGATGCAGGGGAGGCTGCGCCTCCCCAACAAAAAAAGAAGAGATGGGGGGAAAAGATACAAGTTACAATTATCCATACATACAAAATATATAAAACTTTATTTTAATTGTTGGATGGTGGTGAATTCTGGCTGGAGAGGATAAAAGACCTCCCTCAACCAGTCTCTCTCGATCCTGCACACCACGCAGCAGGCAGGCAGATGCATTGGCCGCCAAGACCTGGACAAACCTCACCCCATGAACCTGGGCACCCCTGCTAAATTATCAAACATAGCGAACCACTTGGGATGACCTATGGCAGAGGTGTTGGTTATCCAATAAATGGTTCCCTTGGCAGCGGGACCATACCCGCCTCCCAAATTGAGAGAATTTATTTCAAAATTTATAAATTTTATAAGTCTCAAAGTTACTTCAATTTAAATATTATCCGTGAATATTTTCATATTTCGCTTGGACTGATTGTCTTTATATTTTGTAACTCATCGTGAAAAGCGGCTAGTCCCACATGGATTTGTGCTCGCTGCGGTGAGCTACCGAGCTACTACTCCACGCGGTACAATATAATAGATTATACTAATACTGTATAATTCAGCCAGTGAGGCAGAGATAGGCTCGCCTCCGAGAGCTGCTGATTTCATGTGAGCGGAGGGGAGAAGGGAAGTCACATGGAATCCAAATGAACGGTAGCCATTGCCTAGTTTGAGATGCTTCTCAAAAAACGAACACTTCTGAAGTAGAACCGATCAATTACAATTACCTCTAACCAAAGATATTCAAATACAAATGAGATATGCTATAATGTCCGCGCAACTGTCGGCGGACTACGACCTAATCGGGGTAGTTTGCATACGAAAAGAATTTGTTCATTTCAATAATTTTTTAAAGGTGTGCATGGAGGCATCTACTAATATCTACAGGAATTCCAAAAACTGAACAAATCGGACTAATATCTATGAGAACCAAAGTGAGGACGAATATCTACAGCTCAAACTGCTGACTAATATCTACGAGAACCAAAGTGAGGACGAATATTTACAGCTCAAACTGCTGACTAATATCTATGAGAACCAAAGTGTGGACAAATATCTACAGCACTGGCAGAGGTTGAATTTTCGATTATGTATAGCATATTGGAATAACGTAATATTGCGTATGCAGTTTAAAAAACTTAATTTATGTATGTATGTATGTAAAAATCCCTAATATCGGACTATTGGACACATTTAGCTGATTATTAAGGATTTGGGTTTTTGTTTTAACAGCTTTGTTTATTTCGAGTGCTTCTAAATTATTTAGTCTGTTACCATGACCATTCTATGTCAGTTAGGTTAGGTTGTGGTGCCGTGTATTTCGAAATAAATAAATATCTTTGTATTATGACCTCCATGTTTGTTCAATAAATTATTGTCCTCGTAAACAGCAAAACACGTAATATTATGCAAAAACTTCATGTACGTACTTTAAACGTTTAAGCCATTACGTAATTAGTAATTACGTAATTGAAGTAATTTATGCTTTTCCGTACAACCTCTTGCTCAGCTGCCCTCTGTAGATATTAGTCCAACCTACGCTCCATAGAAATTAGTCGCCACTGGGACCGTCATAGATATTCGTCCGACCTTAGCTCTGTAGATATTAGTCCTCACTCTGAAGTTCATAGATATTAGTCCAACATATGAGCTGTAGATATTCGTCCGATATACAGGCTCTAGATATTAGTATCTGGAGTCCATTAGTATTGGTTAAAAATATAGTTTGAATATGGAAAGAATTCGTTTATTTAGTTTAAAGTTGGTTTGGTTTATTCGTTAATTATTCGTTCATTTAGTTTATTTGTTAATTGGTAAACAATATCGGCGACACCCGGAAGCGCAGTCCCACCTAGTAAAAACTGCAGATAGCACATCTATTATATTTCAATATCTTTGGCTCTAACTGACTTAAGTTTTGTTTGGTTTTGTGATTGTTTATGCTACGTACGCAGTAGTTGGTACCTACGGAGTATGACTATTTTAATTAATTTAATAGGGTGAATTCACGGTTGACGGTCTATTATAGTTTGACGTAGGTATTAATAGTTCCATTGGTTTTTTTTCTTGATGTATACATAATGCTTAATTTAAAACATGTTTGTGTCTCCCCACTTTTCTACTCCGCAAATCGCAAATTGGTAGAGTATCGTCCTGGTAAGACACAAAATCTGGGTTTGATTCCCTGTTGTCATCGTTGCCTTTTTATTTTATACACCTTTTTAAGTTTCATGTTGCATTGATATTTGTTAATATTATCTTCTTCAATGATTAAATTACTATATTAAACCTTTTTTTCACTTTTCTCCTTCTCCGGAAAGCTGAACATATTTGATATTGTGTTTAAATTAACTATTTTCCTCACAAAGGCTTATAATCTCTGACATCCGGTCCTATATTGCATCTGTATTAATCGCCTTCTATAAAATATATGAACAATTTCAAAAGGAATTAAGACAGTAGTTGAATTTTAATTGCACATTACACATAAGGACATAAATACTTTTTTAGATATAGATAATTATATTGCCCATGTTGAATTTGCATACTTTCTAACAACTTTCGTTTATGGTACTCCTGTCATTTTCATACCTGCTTTACTTTCTAAGTTTACACAAAAGTTTTTGTGAGAGAGATACTTAAAATGTTAAAACCTCTCTCTCTCTCTCTTTCCCTTTCTAACCCCCACTCCCTCCCCAATATTTATGTTTCCAAAAAGCATTTCCCTTTATTAGCAACTTGCTGTAGATACATAGTCTTGAATTCCATAAAACATCATTAAGTATTAAGTTCCTGTATTCTTATCAATTGATTGTGTACATACATGTACCGCCCTGATAATCTCAAAATAATTCACTATTGATATCTGTGACGCGCTAATCTGAAGATTTTCAGACATGATAAATAACTACTAAATAAATAAATAATGTAGAATCACATAATTAACTATAAAATGCAATTAGCTGAATATTTTAATTGAAGAAGAAGATAATAATAATAATCTAAATGAAAATATGAAAGAGAACAAGACACAGAAAAAGATAATGGTCGCAACTGGGACTCGAACCCAGAACCTCTCGTCTATCCGGGACGTGTGTTTACGAATTTCGCCATTGCGCCCTACTGTCAAACCGTCCTAATAGCCAATTAACAATTTTATCATCAACTAATTTATTTTATTAACAAACCAATTCTTAGAATGATTATTTCCAACAAAAAGGGTAGTTGCCTATGATGTGGAAAATAAATTAGTTGAAGATAATATTGTTAATTCTAAAATTTCAAATATGAAGCGGCCTACACACGACACTGCATGTAGTGACTGCGGCAGTGACTGCAGAGAGTGTGGGTTTGAGCGAACTAGCGCTGTCTCGTTCTAGCGGCCCTTTAACAAACGAGACAGCGCTAGTTTGCTCAACTCCACGCTCTCTGCAGTCACTGCCGCAGTCACTACATGCAGTGTCGTGAAGAGAGCGCTTTAGATTAGCTATTGTGGCGGTTTGACAGTAGGGCGCAATGGCGGACTGGTAAACGCACGTCCCGGATAGACGAGAGGTTGTGGGTTCCAGTCCCAGTTGTGACCATTATCTTTTTCTGTGTCTGTTTTCTTTCATGTTTTCATTTAAATTATTATTATTATCTTATTTTTCAATGATATATTACATTGATGGGAATAACCTTCAAAAGTTATAAAAAGATAGTTTTTCTTATAAAAATTAAATATTTTTATTTTATTTTTTCAGGAACTGTTTTCATCGCCAATGACTTGAAGAAACTTACCAGGGTGGCAGTAAAGGACATAGACTTAGCCAAACAGCCAAGGAAGGAATTGATTCTAAACGAGATCAATGTGTTGAAAGAGTTCCAGCACAAGAATCTGGTCAACTTCCTGGATGCCTACATGAGCTACGATCACCTGTGGGTCATCATGGAACTTCTAGACGGAGGATCCCTCACAGATGTGGTCACAGAAGTTGTCATGAAGGAGGGACAGATTGCAGCCGTCTGCAAGGAGACCCTGCTCGCTATAGAATTCTTGCATTCCAAAGGAACCATCCACCGAGACATCAAGTCAGATAACGTCCTCCTCGGAATGGACGGCAGCGTCAAAGTAACAGACTTCGGTTTCTGCGCCAACATCATCGGCGACGAGAAACGACAAACCATGGTCGGAACGCCATACTGGATGGCCCCAGAAGTGGTCACGAGGAAACAGTACGGAAAGAAAGTAGACGTGTGGTCTCTAGGCATCATGGCCATTGAAATGATCGACGGTGAACCACCATACATGAAAGAAACACCTTTACGTGCCTTGTATCTGATTGCCGCCGTGGGCAGACCGAGGGTAGCTCGCTGGGAAGCCCTGTCCCCCGCACTCCAAGACTTCCTCGACTGCTGTCTCCAAGTGGAAGTGGCTGAGAGATCTTCCGCCGCCGAACTCTTGCAGCATCCATTCCTGGAGAATCCCATGGAGCTTCGTACCCTCACGCCTCTGATCAAGGCTGCCCAGAAAATATTACACAAGAATTTCGAAGGATAAAACTACAATCGAGATGCGTACCTATTAATATTTGAAAATGGTCATGATCGTCAAACTTTTATCTTTTGATAAGTATTGTTAATGACTTTGACAGCCTTTTATACTTTATACGACGCATGATAATGTGCTTTTTGAATTTTAAGATTCAATCCAGTTTTTGTAATTGATTTTTACTTCTAAAGGACGTATACGCAGTAGATAGTTTGAATATTTCCTAATACTACACGGCCCCCGTTCCGAAGTTGTAGTGTTGACTTAGCTTAAGGGATTGAGTTGGTGATAATATGAACGCGTGTCCATATTTCATAAGACGACAGCCATAAAACAAATACGAGATAAGAGTATGACTGCAGTGAACATTATAAAAAGGTCCAAAACATTCTTACTGTCACCTGTCAAGAGGCTCTTGATGGTATTGCAAACATGTAGAGATGCTGGCAGTGAAAAATGTAATTAAAGTATATGGTTATGAAATATTTGCCATTTATGTTTTGAAGATAACGTCACGAAATTGATCTCCGTTCATCTGGTATAACACGATATACGCAGGTCCTGATCTAACAATCATCTTTCACCCCTGCCGGATGTATTAGTTGATTGCAACTGTAAGTGTAACAATGCTTACTATCAAACCGATTTCCTTGAAATAATCTTCCCTTGCTTCAATTGCATATGCTGTGGAATAGAATTGTTCACAAAAAGTTTTATAACGGCAATATTCACGGCTTGCAGCTTATTGTTTTTTGTGACCAAGATGTCTGCCTGGCGGCGCTGTCAGTGTCTAGGCATTTATTTATATAGAAAGGTTTTATATCCACGGTCTAGCGGTCCTAGGACGCGTGTGCTTCCCGCGCCACGGTATGTTTAAACAAAGAGTCATTACTTCAAATTCGTCCATTTACCTGCTGGACTCTTTATTTGTAATGTAAATTCGCCAAAGCTATTTGCTGTACTTGTTCAGTCAATGCATTATTTTGTAACTTTTTATCGTGTCAAAGTAGGTATCTGTACGAAATATTTTGGAACAGGTTTTAATGAAGTTTTTGATAAATGTTTTGGTGGGATTTTTATAAAATTTTTTGGAGAGATTATCGATAAGTGTTTTTGATAGGTAAAGTGGTTTTGCCCTGTCCAGGTGGAATTGTATGAAACCCCTTGCGTTTTTCGCGTTGAAGACTTCAGTTGAGACACTGACATATTTTTAATAAGTATTGTAAGCATTACCATATTACGTTGTATTTCATGTTTTAGAGAATAGGGAAGTGCTTGACCAGAGTCAATTATGTTAGCAGAGAGGAGAGTTTGTGATTGATTCTAATGTGCCAATTGATGTTTTTATAGTTGTACATTTTACCAATAGGAATGATAATTGTTATTATCTTATTTTTTAGCCGGTTGATTGTGTTATATTTGGACTCTTTCAATCCTTATCTAAGTATGATAAGATATCAACTAATAATTTTATTGTTGTAAATATTTGTCACCCACTCGATTTGAAATGCTAAAAAAATTTGCTTCCCAATATAAATTGTTCTTTCTTTGCGCTGAATTTATATATTTATTCATCGCTTAATTGAGGCTTTCTTGGTACGGCCTAGATTATATTGATAGAGGACTGACATAAACATTATTTTTATTAAGTTTAAGATTACTTTAAAAATTTTTGTGTCCTACATTTTTAATCTGATCTAATGCTAAATCTTTAAGATAAATAAGCCTATCTATTCTAGCATCATGAAGATAGCACAGATATTTCATCCAACTGTGTTGAACTCGCAATGTCATTTTAATCTTGAGCTACGGAGCTGTGAAATTTCAATTTAACAGTCGAAAAATAATACAAGCAATCATTTTGCTTATTACTTATTTTCCAGTTGTTCAATAAGCGTTGAAATTCGGGTGAAGTAACCACAAAGTCATATTATGTTGAGTTTTTAAATCTATTGATAATATTTTGCAAAAACTTAATTATAAATTAATCAATTGGGTGCTAAATTATGCTTTTTTATGAAGCCTTTAGACTCCTGGCCTTATATAATTGTTATTGTAAAATTATTAAGCAAAGCAATACATACTAAATTTCAATGTGGTTTTGACAATAGGTAACTGTACGCAGAACCACGGAGTTGCGCAATAAATGTGATCTTAAAATGACAAGGTTCTAACTAACATTACAACCATTTTGATTTTATTTTACTCTCCTAAAATATTGTTAAGAGATTTGGTTGGATACTTTCATAAATATACTTCCTGTGTAAATGCGTAAAATTTATAACTTTGCACAAAATATTTAACTAAAATTAAGTATGTACTTTATGCTTTACGTATTATGTAATAGTTTCATATTTTTCCTTTGAAATGTATCTCGGTACTACACATATGGTTTTGCAGTTAGAATTCTGTCATAACAGCCTTATGTTCTTTCATCACAGAAATGTATTTTTAAGCCTACCTTACAATGTCGTGTTTTTATAACTTTTGATGCTAGGCGCCCTTGTACGCTGCACTTCTTCATTGATATGCGTTCGCAAGACAACTATTGTGACGACTGCTCGGGGTACGGCCACTCGCAACCCAACTGTTTGGTTCACTTACAACGGGTTAAATAGTATCTTATGTTTTGTTCTGAACCATGTGATGGTTTACTAGACCATGTAAAAAAAATTTATAAGTCTTTGAAGGTGCTGATTTGTTGATCTTTCATAATATCGCCTGATCAACTTTTGCGCAAAAAATTTAATAACACAGTGTTTAAAATCTGGTACAATTCTTAACATATTACTTACCATAACACATTTTCCCACCGGCAATCTGAATTAGCTCAAAAAAATGATAATAACCTAACACTAAATTGACCAAATTACATATTTTTTAGCATGTATCTTGCTGTTGCGAACGTAGCTCAGCTTTAAGTAGTATTTAAAAAATCAGCAACAGTATTTATCTGGCTGGTACTTGCATAGAACCCCCAACCTTTAGATTTGTAGGAAAGACTTATCATCATTGAACTATCTAAGTACTTTTTATAAATTTAAATATAATGTAATGATTATCAAATTCATGAAAACACATTCCTCAATGTTTTTTATCACTATCATTTTTTCCCCGCACAACAAGATCACTCTGTGATTCGTTTCATAAAAATATCATATGAAATTTCATGACAATCCAAGATATATTATTATATTATATTATTTTCATACAAATTTTCTGCATTTTATAAAATAATGTTCATAATATTGTACGTACAAAAATTAAGCACAAAATAGTGCAGTGTAAAAGAAGTCTATTTTTAATAATTGATTTCTGTGATAGATTGTTTGTAAAATTAATTAACACCATAGAATAAATAATATAACACTAGAAGTGACTTCCACACAAATTTGCATGGAAACAAACATTCGATTCTGTCTCACTTACACTCGTCTGACATCGTAGATCTCCATCCCATTTGAATTTCGAAAACACAGTTTTGTATGGAAATATAGGCCCCGATTAGTCAAATATTTGTTATTTTTTATTTTATGATTAATACACACGATTAGTTTTTAGATACGCACATTAATATCGTACATATTTACAAATTAGAAAAATGTTATTACTTTCAGTTGACAGTGTTCAAACATTAGATTAGTGGACCAAATTAATTGTAATATAACACCATTACTCTGTGAGAGTAGGCATTGAGGATGGAACGTAACGTACCCTTGTTCTTACTACATAGTTCAGATTCTTGACGTGTTGCCCACTTTCTCACTCTATTATTCTATCGTTCTGTGATCCTGGAATATACCGATACTATACATGTACATATACTACTTTCTTCATTATCCCAACCATCTAATGGCCGTTATACACGACATCTTTTTGTCAGCCCGATTCCAATTAGACACAAAAGTCAACATTTTTCGCTTTACGCGATCGCTATTTTCATCTCTATTTTCATATCTACGATTTCAATTGTCATCACTGCAAACAACACATGAACCATGCTGTTTGCTGTGATGCCATCTGAAATCGTAGATATGAAAATTGAGATGAAAATAGCGATCGCATAGAGCGAAAAATGTTGACTTTTGTGTCTAATTGGAATCGGGCTGAAAAAAGATGTCGTGTATAACGGCCATAAGCATCTCTTTCTCAATATTATCCATCGTCCTTAGAAAGGACTTGCAATCCTTTGGGATTTTATCTGCATTTAGTTCAATTTTTGTCTGAATGGTGACATTTGGCAGCCTCCTCTGGTCTGGAGCTCCAAAATACCTGAAAAATACCCTCGACTCTGTGCAGAAACGGGCGGTCCGTTTGATAGATTCTCCCATCTTAACAGACGGATTGCAATCTTTAGAACACAGGCGTCGAGTGGGAATGCTATCCTTGTTCTACCGGTATTACAATGGAAGATTCTCCGAGGAACTAGCATCATTGATCCCTTCGGCACCGGTGCATAGTCGGGAAACACGCCAAACGCGTGCCCAACATTTGTACACAGTTGACATTTGTCACATGAGAACCGGTCGTTTCTTCGACTCGTTCTTGTGTTCAAGAGCTCGGCTGTGGAATGATTTGCCGGCCTCTGTGTTTCCTCCTTCCTACAACATGGGTCTCTTCAAGACCAATGTTCATTCCTTCCTCTCCTCAAAAAGACCCTTCACACAGTATCCCAGATGACATGGGCCCTGAGGGAAATTGTTTTTTGTTTTGTTTTTCTGTGTGGAGTTAATGTAAAAAATAAAATAAAAATCCCCAGACCAACCAATGAGGTGGTCTTCGACAATGAAATTTCTTACTATTTATAAATGTATCATATTAATTAGAGCATGCTGATACATTTGAATTTCTGTGAAACAACCCGTCCTTAATATCACTTTTCAAGAGTGTGCTGATTTGTCACTGTCCTGAGTTGGAACACAGGCTATTAAGTACTATCTAATCAAAGAGGAGGCCCTGAGGAAAATAATTTCCATCAAGACCTATGTCATCTAATGTTGCTGGGCGCTTTTTAAGCCAGGAGTGACGGACGTGTGAATTCATCCCTCCAACTTCGATGTGAGGTGATGGGTCGAGAGAGTCCGGCTCCGATCTTCCTCAACCAGTCTCTCGATCTGGCCCACCATGCAACAGGTGGGCAGACAGATCCGCTGCCAAGACCCGGACAAATTTCACCCTATGAACCCATGCACCCCCGCTAAGTCATCAAACGTAGCAAAACGTGGGGTGACTAATGGCAGAGGTGTTATACCCGCCTCCCAAACTAATCCTGGCTTACCAGCCTACTCTCGCTCTTATTCCATGCCTTAGCTCCATCAGGGTCGGTATCAAAAATCCGTTGTGCACTGCCAATCTCTATTTATTTATCAAATTTATTCGATTTTAATGTCTTCCAACCATGAAATCGTATCAATTGTTATGAAAAGTTTTTAATGATTTTGCTCACCAAACCAAAAATACTATTAATTGCATTCCGATCATGATTGATAAATGAATTGACTATAAATTGCCTTCATTTAATGATGAACTATTTAGTAATATTAAGAAGTGATTCACGATTCGAATATCGTGATGAAGAACTGCATTTGTGCGGAGAATACAAATTAGTTATCCAAGGTTTTTAAGACGCCATCGCTTGCAATAAATATATAAAATTATTCATGTGACAATATTCCTGAGTATTTTGGAAAACCTGTATTTTATATAGCATTTTTAATGCAATGTATTTATACTACAATAATTACCAAAATAAATTAGAATGTAAATTAAACACTAAGCACTAGTTTTATGTTTTGTAATATACATATATTTTTGCACTATGTAATGATATGAATATAAATACATATTTACAAAAATTACCAACATTTTTTACTCAGCATTCTTGATATAAATTTGCAAAACTTTTATTTGTAACTAGCGAGAAGAAAATGTTTCTCCCTGCATGTCCTTTCCCATTTGTCCCGTTCCCTTTCCGCCTCCCCTTCCTCTTCCGCGTCCCCTTACCTTTGCAATCCCACTCCGCCTTCCTTCTCCCCATTCCCCTCTCCCGCTTTCCCGTCCCGCAAACCCCCCTCCCGTGTTCAGTCCCGGTACATTTAGTTTTCAACAGCTCGCGTGCCACCTATTGCAATTTTTTTATACGAAGTTCATAATGCCAGCTCTGGCTACTGGTCCAATATATATATATAGAAACCTTCGCAGGAGTGCTAACAACAACTCGTTCATTGCAATCAACTCAAAAAGTTTCATTGCAATCGGATGAATGGTTTGTAATGAGAAATTGTTTCTATTATACGGCAAACCCTAGTAAAGCCAAGGAATAACATTTCATTTGTAAATAGAGGCAAATTACGAACATTCCAGAATGTTGTGGAATGCTCTCAAATACTCTCGAATGTTCTGGACTATTCTAGAAATTTCTAGAGGGCGAAACTTCCAGTCCTTATATCTTCAAAAGTACGCCCTTCAGGTAAAAACGGGAACCTTCTTCATCGATGGGGGATAGAGGGCTATCACACCATATAACTCCCTTGATCGTACTGGGACTCGTTTCTGAGTTTTAGCGGGATGTACACTTTCATAATACAGTACGATCTCACTAATCTGGCACTATTAAAAATCAGATGTGCCGGATTATTGGAATGTTCGGATTACTGGATTATAGAAAAAAAATCATAATAAATAAAAGAAAGTATTTCATAAAGAGAATATACACACTATTCACACTTCAAAACAACAGGTAAATACGTACGCACATGCACTTGAGATAAGTTTGAGGTTAGACTGCTAGAGTGCTAGACGACGACGCGGCGATGGAGCGCATAGGTGTAGAGGCGCGGGCGGAGGGTGCCGGATTATTGGAGGTTTCGGTCTATTGAAGTGCCGAATTATTAAGAAATAGAATTATGTATTTCGATTGTTTCCAGTAGCACCATTAGAGAAAGTGAAATAGCAAATGTAGCAACAATTAAGTGTAAGAAGGACAACCTAGGACAGTAGGTCTTCTCATATAGCATTCTGTATTCATCTTAGTGTGAGCGAGTAAGTGTACCTTGTCATTTCAATCACACCCATGATGTAGAATATAGTATTCGGCGCAAATGAAAATGCAGCCCGGTCCTACATCTATATTGTCCATACAGATATTCTTTGAATATCTGTCTTTATCATGGATGAATAGCTTTTGAATTAAGAATTTACTGAAAACAAAAGAGTGTTTCTTACTTGACAGATTGTATCTTGGGTTTGTGAGATGACGGCGAGTCTAGATATGTATATAACGTCATTGTTCGTAATTTGAACTTTAAAACAGTTTTTATGGGCCTGATACTTTATTTTTTTCTGACTTTATAAAAAGACTAATCAACAAAATACTCTTATTATTTCGGAGGCAAATATATGTTCTACTCACAGTATTTAATTAAAGCATCTAAGCAATTTAATTTTCAAACCAGAAACACAAGATTTTTCATTACTTAGTAGTGCATCTTCTGGATGACTTTATACCGTGGTCGAGGGTAAGACTCTCGACTCGCAATCCAAAGGTCGCGGGTTTGAACCCAACGTGCGCACATAATTTTTATTTGAATAATTTATTTCACAATAAGGAAGTTGAGTGAAAAATATTTTGACTTATAAAAAAAATGTTTATGTAGAACAAAAAATATTGATTCTAAATATGTAAATAAATTTCTGTATTATTATTCTTAGAATTAATTAAACATTCTTAAAAAATTATTAAAAAGCTATAAACTAAAAACGCTTCATGATTGGTCGAAAGAATTCTGACGTCATCTGTACGCCGGTTTGTACGATCATTGGAATCATGATCGTGCATCTCTTTCTGTTACATGAGAGATGGTTTATTTATGATGAGAGAGGTATAGACCAAACAGTTTTGCTTGCTACCTTGTTATGAGTCTTTTTAGTTTAAGTAAAGCCTCGATGACATTGAGCGAGTTTACAAGCTACTAACTGGGAAATATCTGTTTGTAAACTCGTAATCGTATTACTAGCTGACTAGCGAATTGTGGACAATCTACGAAAGGTTGAAAACTTTGCTCGCTACCCGGTAGTGTTTGCCTGAAGATGGCGGCCCACCAACAGCTGATTTCGTAACTGTCAGAATTAGTTCGCACGGGAGTCGTAATTCTCGCTACTGGCTAGCGTGTGGCGCTAGTTGCGAGCTCAAGGTTTCTACAAAATGTCGACAGAATTGGTTCGAGCAGGAGTCGTTATTCAAAAATTATTTTAACTGTGAAATCTTGATCAATTTTTTTTTAAATACCTTTATTTCTGATAGACGGTTAACATTGTTACTGGAATTCCTTATTGAAGAATTTATAAAATCTCTATACAAATTGCTCAAGCAACGTGTTTTTCAGAGACCAAATAACGTCACACCCCGCCTCTTACCGCTCGGATTCCGCTCGTTGTGGCGGGCTTAATAAAATTTAAACTTGGAGGATTAATTTAATTATGAAAGCAACTTTAAAAAAAAAAATACAAGTATTTTAAGTTTGTATGTGAACATTGATAAAAAAAAAATGGACTCAACTTCCTTATTAATAATTAAAAAAATATTAATAATTAATATATGCGGCGTATCTTCCAACATGCCGCATGTATATATAGTATACATATATGCGGCATTTTGTAAAACCACCATTCAGAATTGAAACGTTGCTTGAAATGGCTTGAGTTTACATGTTTGGTTGTACATGTTTGGTGACCAGATCTGTATAGCCAGGTACTTCCCACCTTCCTATTCACCATCTCCTTCCTCTCCTCACTATCTTCAGCCTCATAATATACCCCAATTGGGGATGCCAGAGTCTCACTAGTTCCAGACGGGAGTAGTTGGGACTCTTGTGCGGTATTCATATAAAAAAAATAATAATAAAAAAATATCACTTTTCAAGAGAGATCGATTTATCAATGTCTTGAGTTATCATGGAACCATACATTTCCAAGATAAGGGCACACAGACTTAGTAGGTACTATCTAATCAAAGACTTATCTAATAGAATATTTATCAATGATTGTCACCAAAAGCCTGTCTGTTTTAAATTATTCTAGTTGCCATTAAATTCTTTATTGCTATTTTTATTTATCTCTCTCCTTAATAATTGGCGCAATTTTACAAATTCTCTGAGAGGTGCCCTAAGTGTGCGAGGGTCGTGATAATACTATACTGGAATCTTCAAGGTATTATAGCTTTCCATTTTTTTTAATCTACGGATCAGAAGGGATCTGCTCATTGTAACACATTTCTTCAAACTGATTCGAGGGTGTTTCGAAAATTCGACCATCATAAAGAGCATTAGTTTCTCCCGGCTTGCAGAACTAACTTGCCAATGATCATGCCAGTCGGGAGAGCGGTCTTGTTGTTAAATAGAATCACTTTGAATATAGATATGTTTAACATCAATGAAGCACAATTTAAACGTCAAGCTGTTGATGTTAGTTTCAATCTGCTTATCTTATCTAAAAAATTTTCTCTCTTTTAAAAACGCTTTGAAATTTCAATTTTGTAATGTTTTTAAAATGAATAATTGAATTGAATTCTTTAACCACTCACACCCTTAAGCTTGTTTTCACGATACTATAACATTACCAGACATATGTATGATGTATGGGTCGTACCTGACTTATTTATGAAAATAATATGTGATTCTGTAATAATTAAACACACTAATTCAGATTGTTGGTGAATGGGTAAGTACTCGTAAGTGATGTGAAATATTTGTGCGCAATGCGTAACATTATTCAAGTTCAATGGGCTTTTAATTTCCAAAATTGGAACTACTGGTCACTATCAGGCAAGCGAAAAAGTAGGTACCAAAATAATATTATGCTAATATATTAAAATTAATGTTTCTTTATGTGTCCCTTATGCGGTCCCTAAACCAATCATCCGATTGCGTTGAATCTTTGGTGAGTCGTTGTGCGCACGCTCGCGATGGTTTCTATTTATACAAGTGAGCTCTGACATTATGAAATTTGCATAGAAAAACATTGCAATAGTTAGCACGCGATCTGTTTGAAAATTGAATGTACCTGGACTGAATGTATGGAACGCGGAGAGGGAAGGGGAAGCGGGAGAGGAGAGAAGGAAGGCGGGGAAGGTGGAGGGGTAAATGTTGGACAGATTATGCTTATATGAATAATAAGTGGAGTGAAGATATGTTACCGAGACAATGCACATGGTTTCACTGAACTAGGTCCAGTGCATGTACATTCATATAGCTATTTCATTCATACACATATAATCTTTGATTGGCTACCTTTTTCATAAGCGGTGCTACATTTTTTGTTCGATTGGTATGAATATAACTTTTTATAATGTCATTGAATACATGCAGGGCTGGATTAAATATGTCGGGGACCCTAGGCAATGCACGTCTCGGGGCCCCTTTACCCTGGGGGCCCCTAGCCAATGCGGGGCCCCTAGGCAGTTGCCTACATTTCCTTGCAGTTACATGTAAAAGTGTACCCTCTATCTGGTACATTTCTCAAATTATTAAAAAAACACCACCAAATCAATTATAATGCAGAAAAGCTTCTAGTTAAATAAACAACATAAATTATGTTTTCTGGGCTACTAGTAGGAAATTTCAAAATAATGTACCAGACCGTTATGCTTCCCGGTGTATTTTTAATATGTAAAACACAGAATGTACGTGTAGGTAAATAATATATATATTTTTTTTTATTAATTTTTAACTTTATGAGTAAAACCTCAAATTGTAATATTTAAATAAATGAAGACAATATAAGCGAAACTCATTCGAAAATCTGGAAACAGAAAAATCAGAAAAACATATTGACACCTCTGGGACAGCAAGAGGTCCTGGGTTCGAGTCCCAGAGGTGTCAATATGTTTTTCTGATTTTTCTGTTTCCAGATTTTCGAATGAGTTTCGCTTATATTGTCTTCATTTATATAAATAATATTTGATTTATGGTGAACATTCGAATATAGCTTTCCTATGCAATGTCTATGGAGCTTCATCGACAGTCATCCAGAAGAAGACCGAAGAACTCCTGGATGACTCAATGCTCCAAAATTCTTCAGAGAAACGGCCTGGATGAAGGCGATACCCAGAACAGAAGATATTACAACCTGAGAACGAGAAGAGCCGACCCCAACAGCCTACCTAGGCAATGAGTTGGGACAGCACAAGGAAGAAGAAGATTCGAATATAGCTTTCCTCATTATCTCAAAACTTAGTGTTTGTAGATGTCTGACTAATCAACTGGACGATCAATATCCACGGTCGTAAAATACAATCTCGAATCTGCTAAAAATTGAAAATCGTTTTGTTGGCTTATTTTAATTTCCTTTTGATGATTAAAAAGTCTGTATTTTCGGAATATTGAATGAAATGCAAAATATCAAAACTACACTTTATTTGTTGATCTCAAAAACAGTAATACAGTAGAGCCTCGCTAATCCGGATCTCCGTTACTTCGGTGCACGCTGTAATTTTAGTTTTTTTTTTTTTTTCATGAGAAGTGCTCAAATTTCTTGCATGTTTGAATTTTTTATAAGTACATTTGTACGTACATACATATTCTTGTCTAAATTGACTTTAAATTTTTACTTTAATAAATGAAACCCAAGTTAAACATGTGTTTTATTCCTATTAAAAAATTGCATACTATAAGCCGGACGTCTCGATAATTCGGAAGGGGTCTGGTTTTTCCATATCCGGTTTAGCGAGGCCCGACTGTAATGCCGAATCGAAACTATATAACTCCACTACAAAATTCAACATCGCACATCCGACATTGTTCTTCAGGACCATTCGGGACCGTATATTATGTACCTGTGAATTGATATTTCAAATCTAATTAGTTTGTCACGAAAATTTCAAACAGAAAAACAGTGCAATTTTCATAACACCGTGCTCACCTATCGAGTGCTGCGTGCTCTCTGTTTTCTGGTTTCTGATCTAATACATCCGATAATGTATAATTTTTTTTCTATTCCAAACGACAATCCTTTTAAGTGTCATCTGCAAAACATTGGATAAATTCATGAAATCAGTTTTCTGCTTTATAGTTATTACTTAAGATACCAGTAATAATTTGGAATTATGTTTTTTTCAGGATCTGAACAATTTTCACAAAATGTCCTTTAATAAGCTAAAGAGGGAAGAATTTGGAAATCCTGAGAATGTACAAAGAAATATCAACGTTTTCTTGAACACCAAAACTGGAAAGCTGGAGGGTCTGCCGGAATCCTGGAGCAAAGAGCTGGAGGTGAGCCTCCTCAAAGTGTGACATAGTTGACAGTTTCGTATGAGTTACTAGCTGACCCGGCCACGCTTTGGTGTGGCTAATAAAACACAACGTCATCTACGGATGGTTATCCAACCTTTATAACCACCACCGTCTTTGAGTTTATCGCAAAGAGACAGACAGATGCCGCGTAGGACTTAAATTTATAATACGTAGAGATGGTGTGAAAGATTATAATAATGTGCATGAAATGCTTGGGGTAACTAACGTATTTAAGTTAATAAGGATTAATACTGTATCCGTCTAAATAACTTTTCAATTACTGAAATGAACGTGACCATTTTTTTAGAAGATAGAATGGGTATAGTAAGCTATCCGTAAAAGATAGATATATGCCTTCGCCCTTCGCCCTTCGCCCTTCGCCCGTCGCGGACTTATCTGTAGATCTATAAAAGAGGAATATCCCACCATGCATTGTTTTGTTATATCCCAAAAGGATTAGGCAGCGTTTTCGATGAAAGCTACCAGGCGGCTTAACTTTTTCCGACACTTCTAACAATTATCGTTATTTTTCAATCAATTTACACAAATCCTTGACAAATTACATACCTAAACCTTCCTCACGAAACACTCTATCTATTGATGAAAACCGCATGAAAATCCGTTCAGTAGTTTTTGAGTTTATCGCGAACAGACAGACAGACAGACGACGCGGGGGACTTTAATTTACAATATGTAGAGATGTAGAGATTGTAATGATTAAAATACTTTTCAGATGTATTGTTATGTGATTGTAATAATCCCGAAACCTTTGAGAGGGTGGAAAGAAGGTATTTTGAAAGTTTCAAACATTTCCTATGCTTAATATAGCAATACATAGACAACAAATTGACAAAATTTATCATTTTTTTCTATTCCAAACTATGATTCTTTTAAGTGTCAACTGCAAAACACCGGATAAATTAATAAAATCAGTTTTCTGCTTTATACTAGTACCTAGTTAAGATACGTAAATCAGTAATAAGTGGTGATTATGTTTTTTCCAGGGTCCAAAAATTTTTCCCAAAACGTCCTTTAATAAGCTAAAGAGGGAAGAAATTGGAGAACCTTTACATGTACAAAAACACATCAGCGTTGTCTTGAACCCCAGAACTGGGGCACTGGAGGGTCTGCCGGAATCCTGGATCAAAGAGCTGAAGCTGGATGAACAAAATGCAAACCCCAAAGCTGCCGTCCAAGCCATTAAATACTTAAAATACGCCAAGGAACAAGAAACCTCAAAGCCTTTTAAATTATTCATTACCGAAGATATAATAGAAAAAGAATCGTTGGAAATTGATAAAATTAACATAAGGAATGACCCAAATAGAGCGGACGGGAATATTGATGAAATGATGTCACTGGCCAGTAGAGCATATTCAGATGAACGAGATGTTACAATAACATTGTCACAAGTGAAGAAATTCCATGAGGAATCTTCAAAGAATAATAATTATGACGGCGGTTTGTCCACTACTGATAATACGGGTATAATAAAGAAGCCTGTAGAGTCAGAAATCCTTGATTTAAGAGAGAAAGAAAGGTATAACGCTTCTCTTAGTGAAAGGGAGGTATTTGAAGAGATTAAAGGCATTTGCAACAGTGATGATCCACTCGTAATATTTGAGAAATTGACAATGCTTGGATCAGGAGCTACGGGTAAGGAGTGTTTTTTCATTTATTTTATTTTATTTCAACATTGGAATAAGACTTCTTCCACCTTCTTTGATTGACAAATTCAGAATAACATTTTATGAATAACATTAACAGTAAACATGAATTTAATTTATGTTAGAACGTAAATCTTCCGACGAATCACACCATTTCTTTTGTTTATTATTCTTTACATATTATTAATTGTTGTCTTAAGAGCGCATTGTATTGGTCATAGAATTTCAATTTGACTTATTTAACATATTTGTAGTTTGTGACCTTTTGATGCAATCCGTCCAATGTGTGCGATGCCAGCCTGTTAATGTTTACCTTTAGACAACATTGAAAACAAATAACGTAAAGGTGATGAAATAGGTTTTCAATTTTTATAATTAGAAATAAGCTTATAGGGTCTTACTAATTAAAGATTATTACAACTGATTAAAGACCGTTTACCTTACAAAAGTAGTCGTTTATCAGTTGTGTAAAGTTTGAAACACTAGCATCAATAAGGAGGATAATTTTTGTTGTTTGTTTTTGGGGTGTTATGCTGTGTTACGCTACCTCCTCCTTTAGCCAACGTTTCGGACAGCGTTACAGTGTCCATCATCAGGGCAGATGTGTAAATGTTAGTGGTAAAACGTGTGCTTAAGTACTTCGAAGCAATACCGTGTTGCCAGCTCCACTTCACTGCGAGCTGGAATTACAGTAAACTTGAAGATGGTTTTCTGCATTTAGCTTTGGTGTAGCCGTCAATTACCGGATACCAAGAACTATTGAGCTTAGCTCCGTCGTCCCTATTAATGTTAATAGGATTTTTATGAATTTCAATTGCCTCTGTAATTAGGCGTGCTCTATAAGTTTTGGGTCTTCCCAGGACTCCAGGAACAAATCCAAAGTAATGGCCGGTTTCAATTAAATGCTCGGCGATTGCTGATTTGTCAGGGTGGCCATGTTTACACGCTCGAAAGTGTTCCGATATCCTTTTGGAGATTGTCCGCTCTGTCTGGCCCACATAGACCTTAGGGAATGTACCCATACTATGTGACCAACTTTTTGCAATTTTTAACCCCCCCACGCCCCCGGTGACCAAAAACCTAAGCCCGCCGCCGCTCATTTGTACCAAGCGTGACATTTTGAAGACCCCCCCCCCCCTAAACGTGTCACGTAGTATGGGTACGTTCCCTTATCACATCCGGAACAGCTGAGTTTATATACTCCATCTGTTTCCAGAGGAAACTTGGTCTTTGCAGACCTCAGTAGGTCTTGTATTTTGGTCGTGGTTCCGAAGACAGTCTTGATGCTTTCTTTCTTCAACAGTCTGGCAATTCTGTCTGTCACATTGTGAACATAGGGTAGGAAAGCACAGCCTTTAGACTCTTGTTCAATTCTGTCTTCGTTTGGTGTAGATTTGGCTCTTATTATTTGCATTGTCTGCCTTGCCGGGAAACCGTTACGCTCCAGTGCATCGGTGAGCTTTGTAAGTTCCGCTCCGATTTTTGTTTCTTCACATATTCTGGTCGCTCGGGTTACCAACGTATGGATAAGTCCTCTCTTCTGCGCTGGATGGTGATGCGAATCGGTATGTAGATACCAATTTGTATGGGTTGGTTTCCTATACACTGTGTGTCCTAGGCTACCATCTTCTTTTCGCATCACTTCCACATCTAGAAAAGGCAGGATTTTGTGGTTATTTTCCAGCACCATTGTGAACTTAATTTTACTGTGAAGTGAATTAAGATGGTCTAAGAATTCGTTCAGTTTCTCTGTTCCGTGAGGCCAAATGGCGAAGACATCATCGACATAACGCCACCATACCTTTGGAACAGCCGAAGCTGTGTCGAGTGCCACTTCTTCAAACTTCTCCATAAAGAAGTTAGCTAGAACTGGCGACAACGGACTGCCCATCTCCAACTCCTTCCATTTGCTCAAAAAGTTCACCCTGAAATGCAAAATATCCTGTTTTGAGACAGTGTTCAAAAAGTTTCCAAATGTCTTCCTCATGTATCTCCCTGAGCATTGTCATGGAGTCTTCTAGAGGCACATTCCTAAAAAGAGAAACTACGTCAAAACTGACAAGAATATCCCTTTCATCAGTCTTAACCTTCTTAAGTTTACTGATCAGATCTGTTGAATCCTTAATCCAAGATTCAGTTTTTCCAGTTTGAGGTTTTGTTTTTTCCAGAGGTATTGGGACAATTTGTAGGTATCACTGACAATTGGTCTCATTGGGATATCCTTTTTGTGTATTTTTGGAAGACCGTATAGGGCAGGAGTTCTGGAGGCTTTTCCAAAAAGCCCAGATCGATCCTCTTTTCTAATACTGAAAGCTTTAACTAGCTATCTTGTCTTCAGGTCAATCTTATTGGTGGGGGTTGTTTTCAATTTTCTTGTAAGTGCCGGCATCGCACAGGAGGTCTTCCATCTTCTTGATGTAGTCTACCATATTAACACTCCCAGATCCACGATGCGATTTTAGTTTACAACGCTCTTTCAAACATCAATAACTCCTCAAATGCTTCAATCATTAAATCAACATTTTAGGTATTCCTAAAAAATATATTTTTGCATCCGTAAAAAATATTTTAAAAATTGTGACGATTCTGTATAAAATAATAAAAAATATTTTCCTAAAAGTCGACACATTTCTATGTCAGATGAGACAACAAATTTTAAATTTCTATGGGAATAACAGAGAAGACAAAACATTAATTCATTCCAACCTCACAAACCTACGTCCAATATTACGATCTCCTTTTAGTAATGTATGACAAAAAGAGATGTAAAATAAAACGTTAAAACCTTTTGCCTATCTGTAGAGACTATTTTACTTCTCAAAGTTGACATCATAATACCTTTGTCGTCGCTTTCTAGTGCATTTATTTGAAATGTCTGAAAACAGAGATGACAATATTAATTATCTTGCTGCAAAAAAAACTTGGGTTGCTTGACATTCCGTTTTCATTAAAAAAAGAGCCACAAAAAAAAAATAAGGAACCACATCGGAAGGTTCGGCCGACCGACCACCTGATCCTCAAATCAGTCATTTTTTAATCCCTTTCTGCGTATTTCCTTAAAATTAACGACAAAATGTTACGATTGTAGACAATCAGATGACGAGGGATGTTTTTTGTTTAGTTTTATGGGTTTTGGGTTACTTGCAGGGTCATGCCACATTAGTTCAGAAGTAATAAATGTTTGTTTAATTTCATTTTATTTCTATCAAATAATCTCTTCGTGGAAGACTTGATTAAGACAATGACAATGCAGTGCTTTTTTTACAATAGCTCCACACAGGAGGCCCTGGGGAAAATAATTCCCCTCAGGGCCTATGTTATCCTTGGGGATGATGTGTGGAGGGTCTTTTTAGGAAAGGAAGGTTAGGAAGTTCTGAGAGGGAAAAGGATATAAGGGGTAGGTAGGAATCTGGGTGTCATTGTATCCAGGAGTGACGGACGTATGAATCCATCTCTTCCACTGCGGTATAAGGCGATGTTCCGAGAGAGTACAGCTGGAGAAGTCAAAGGGACTCCCTCAACCATTATCTCCTGATCTGGCCTGCCATGCAGTAGGTAGGCCCTAATACGTCACGAAACGTAGCTTACTACTTGGAGTGACCTTTGGCAGAGGTGTTGGTTATCCAAAAAATGGTTCCCGGGGCGGCGGCACCCATACCCGCCTCCAAAATTGAAAAGCAAGGCATTGAACTGGCAAAGGAAGGATAATTGTTGACATGCTGTATAAATGAGATTCCTGATATTTATGTGTTGTAAAACCATA
The DNA here is from genome assembly GCA_929108145.2 of Limnephilus rhombicus. Classification (NCBI taxonomy): domain Eukaryota; kingdom Metazoa; phylum Arthropoda; class Insecta; order Trichoptera; family Limnephilidae; genus Limnephilus; species Limnephilus rhombicus. The sequence goes on from OV815285.1 coordinate 21,657,858, forward strand.
TAGTTACATTATAGGTAAAGCGAAATACCCTTGCACGATAATGTCGTTTCTCACCCGGCATGCCGCTTAAAGTCTCGAAAACCCTTCTGGACGGAAGGAGAAAGACTCCTTCGAACACCTCTCACCCCAGAAGATAGGTGGAAGCTTGAGTGGCAATCAGCCAACGTCAAAAACGCCCATCTCGTGCAAGACCCCACTGAGAGACAGCCAGGGTTCTCATTTCCTCGCAAACTCTGGACTGCCATCAATAGGATAAGGTGCTCCCATAGCCGTTGTGCTCACATGATGCATAGATGGGGCCTTAAAGAGTCGGCGACGTGTGAATGCGGTGCGGTGCAGACCATCGAACATGTAGTCAACGAATGCCCGCTCCATTCATTCCCCGGCGGGATTGATGAGGTCCACAGGGCAACTCCTGAGGCCCTAGACTGGTTCGCAGACCTAGATGTCCCCCTCTGACCCCCCACCATACGAAAGAAGAAGAAGAATAGGTAGAGCCATGTTAATTTGTGGAGATCTAGAAGGGATACAAGGCCGATAAAAATTATAATAATTTCCACCTTTTTATAGCGCCGTTTAGTGATAAAGTCACGTCAAGTGTACTTGATGGGTGGGATTAAAAGGTACGCTTATTTAGTTAGGGCATTCAAAAAGGAAGATATTACGCGAAGTGAATAGCCAAGGAAGCCATGGCATGGTCAAGTGAATCAAATACTTTCAGTCGGACCACGCCAAGAGACAGAATAATAGAAATATACAGATAAATCATTTTAAAAAGAGCACGTTTGAATGTATCGTATATTGAAATTTAATATATATACCTCGCGGTAGTCCTCCGATAGAGTGCTCCGTAACGCCACCAAGCATCTCTTTATTCAGATTTATCTGGACGAGTATTAGACGATTGAAGAATGCGAATGAAGCAAGGAGTATTTGTCGAGATAGAGGGTTTTGGTGGTATATCCTCTCTGCTGCATAATGTAGTTTCGGCATCGAACTTCGATCAATGCTTGGTCGAAGGTATCGAAGACAATGCTTCATCCAAAATACGATTGTAAACATTAATGCACCACCATAAAACTCTTTTGTGAGGGTCGGGTGCAATATTTAGAATCTTACCTACCTATTGTATTACCAAAACTACCCCCATAAAATAATTATTTTAAAAAGGGACTTTCTTTCCATTGAAACAGTAGCAAAGTGACGTCTTTACAATGATTATTACATGGAAGGAAGTAGCAATAAATATAAATAGTTAGGTTTCAATGAATTGAAGGTACAATTTGCAATGAATGTTAGGATTTTTAGAATATATATTTTTTTAAATTATTTATTATTTTTACTATTTTAGAACGCTCACTGTCTTTGTTTAACTTGCTATTTCGATCATCTTCTAAAATGCATATTTTTCATAATAACGGCATGCCGCCACCTCGAAAACCATTTATTGGACAACCATCACTTCTGCCATAAATGACCTCAAGTAGTTTGTTACGTTTGGTGACTTAGCAGGGGTGCCCAGGTTCATGGGATAGGTTTGGTTCCGGATCTTGGCGGCGGGTACGTCTGCCTACCAACTGGCTCTGCGTGACTGGCCGGGTCGGGAGAGACTGGTTGAGGGAGACCTTTTGACCTCTCCAGCAGGAAGATCTTTCTCCAAAGATGACATAGGCCCTGAAGCGAATTATTTTCCTCAGGGCCTCATGTGTGGAGCTAATGTAAAAAAAAATACTGTATGTCTGCACTACAGTATCAGTATCCACAGCTTAAGTTCTTATAGTTTCGTATAGTACTAGATGATGTGTGGTCGCCATTTTACGATTTATTGTAGATTTACTATAGACGAATGCATTACATAATATGTAGGTAAATATAATAACAAAGTCTTTGTTTTGCTTTTTTGTAGAAATCTTTTACATTTACATTTTAACCTATATTTTGTTATGATAAACACATCCGATTAATGTTAAAATAACAATTTACCTAAATGTGTTTTTGTCATTATGTTCCTGTGAAATAAATGTGTTTAATTTGCTGTGTCAACTATTTCCACTCATAAAAGTCAATTTTATCCTAAAAGTTATCACTAAAAATCGATATAAAAAATAAATTTCGCAATAAAGTTAAAACATACGAGTATTTAAAAAATACTAGTGGGCAGTTCACACCGGTAGAAGCGAAACCTTCAGAAAATGAAAGTAGACAAGAGTGGGAAGGCTACGCAGCACCGCATAAAGAGGAGACCGATTATTCTAACCCATTCTCTATAAATGCTATATATATTATATTCTCTATAGATACATGTGTTTGTCTCTTTTTAGTGTCGCTTTGTCGTTTCATTCAGTTTCAAATCACAACGGTGCTAAAGAAGTTTTCACTACAAAGTAATTATATCATTATTTTTTTCGTGGTTTGCTTATTGTTTTTTTTTAGTGTCGCTTTTTCGTTTCATCCAGTTTCAAATCACAATGGTGCTAAAGAAGTTTTTCACTTGAAAATTATTATAATTTTTTTTTTCGTGGTTTGCTTTCGTGTAAAACTGTAACAAAAATTTAAAATTCGAGTGTTCTTTAAGTATTGTATTTTTATTGTAATCTATTTCTCTATGCAACTAGTGTTAAAACCATTTTATCTGGTATTTACTTAGATCAGCAAACATAAAAAGCTCTTTACGATAAAGTATTTATGTAAATGTATTTAAAAAAATGATAGTAGGTCGGTGTCAGCCCTTACTAGTACCTAGCGCATTCCACATGTGGCTTTCTGAAACAATGGTGCTATTCTGGAGGCTAACGTGACCCTAGGCGGTCGCTTTCACAGCCGCCCGCCTTGTTGGGCGTTTCAAATAATATTTGATGATTTATTATGAATGATTATTTTTTTAATATTTCAGTTTTACGGCACAAAATCAATATTTTTTTCTTACAATAAATTAATATAAGCCAAATAAAAAATATTCACCACAATATTTTTACAAAAAACCTGAAATAATTTCCAAATCCCATAGAGTAACGCTGTGTTACAAGACGGTTTGTCGAGGGTATTTTTAGCATGGTATGGGAAAGGTTAATCACCACATTGGTGCGCAATTCTTTTAAGGCCGCAAACTCTCCTTTTGTGATGTTTGGGCGGGGTATTTTGGCCCTTTTCAAAATATGACAAGTCTCTTGTCGTATATCCTCTGCTTGGGTCTCTGACATTTTATGGACTTTCATCATTGAATGTAGTGCTGTCTCTACACCACATACGATAGATTCCACAGGTATCTTTTTGGAAGCAACTGCGTAGTTCATCCCCTTGGCAAGCACAGAAGTCGCCTGTGGGCTCAACGCAAGGGTCGAAATGTTAATAACAACTTTGTTATGTTCAAGTTGTTTTCGATCACCTTTTTTGTCTTGGTTAAGCCTCTCGAACTTTTGTTTCTGTCTCGCATCTGTTGATCATACATCTCTGTGCTTGTTGGTAAGTCATGTTGTCAACTTTTTTCCAATCGTCATCGATCAGGTTTGCACTCAGGTGCAGATGTAAATGGAAAAGGTCCCGAGATATTCCATCCAGTTCGCTGCGCACATTGTGGATTCTTTCCCTTAGTAGCGCTGCTTCTGCTCTTTGGAATACCCTATCGGCTTTCCGGGATGTGATATGTCTTTTTATGCGAATGTGTACTGGTACAATCGATTCCTCCTTACATCTCTTGAGGAAAGCCAGGCTGCCCAGTAAAAGGTTCCTTCGCTTCCTCAGAGTCTCCAATCGTCGTACCATTCTGTGAACTTCCTCCCCATAGAGGTTCGTCAGATATGATTTTAGATTTTCACGGCCAAAAGTATTTTTGTTGTTTGTTTTTGGGGTGTTATGCCGTGTTACGCTACCTCCTCCTTTAGTCAACGTTTCGGACAGCGTTGCAGTGTCCATCATCAGGGCAGATGTGTAAATGTTAGTGGTAAAATGTGTGCTTAAGTACTTCGAAGCAATACCGTGTTGCCAGCTCCACTCCACAGCGAGCTGGAACAGTAAACTTGAAGATGGTTTTCTGCATTTAGCTTTGGTGTAGCCGTCAATTACCGGATACTAAGAACTATTGAGCTTAGCTCCGTCGTCTCTATTAATGTTAATAGGATTTTTATGAATTTTAGGAGGATAATGTTTGAAATATAAAAAATTTGCATTTAATGTAAAAAAAAATTTAAAAAGGCTCATATAACTTTTTTTCTATCCATAATTACTTACTGATAATGAAAAAAAAAATGCACATACACATTTTATTAGGCAAATGTATTACATGTATCCGTTATTGTCACCTTACTTTTTTTATCGTTTCATGTAAAAATAATTAATAAAAAATTCCCAGAGTTTCATAAACATATTTATTTCAAATTGCGATTCGAAACTTTGGTTTCATAAAGTTCTAAATTCATTTGTCATTAATTTTTATATTTGAATATCAAGCGTGTTATTTTCTTTTTCTGACACCGTTTAAATCAAATTTCTCACTTTGATAGTAAGGGAGACACAATGATTTCTATGAGACCTACATCAGTTGTTCCGAAAACTGAACAAATTAAGTTTACGGGTTAAAGATGATCATTTATTTTTTCAGCTACTGTCTTCATCGCTAATGATAAGCGGACTAATGCCATGGTGGCGGTGAAGGATATAGACTTAATAAAGCAGCAAAGAATTAAATATATGTTAAACGAAATCAATATACTTAAAGAAATGCAACACAAAAATCTAGTTAATTTCTTGGGTGCCTACTTAAGCAACGGCCACCTGTGGATTGTGATGGAGCTCCTCGAAGGAGGGTCTCTGACAGATCTGGTGTTAGAAGTAGTCTTGAAGGAAGGACAGATGGCGGCCATCTGCAGGGAAACTTTGTTCGCTTTGGAGTACTTGCACTCTAAAGGAATTATCCATCGGGACATCAAATCTGATAACATTCTCCTCGGGATGGACGGCAGTGTTAAAATAACAGACTTTGGCTTCAGTGCCAACATCCGAGGAGATGAAACTAGAGAAACCATGGCCGGGACCTTGTATTGGATGGCTCCAGAAGTTGTCACTCGGAAGCAGTATGGAAAAAAGGTGGATATTTGGTCTCTAGGTATCATGACCGTTGAACTAATTAACGGCCAACCCCCACACTTAGGAGAAAGTCGTTTACAAACCCTGTACCAAATAGCCAATGAAGAGCGGCCAGTGGTAGACGGCTGGGCAAACCTCTCTCCTGCTTTACAAGACTTCCTGGACTGCTGTCTGCAAGTGGAAGTGAGTCACAGATCGACTGCCTCAGAGCTCTTGCGGCATCAGTTCTTAGAGAATCCTATGGAGCTCTCTACCCTTACGCCTGCTATCAAAACAGTTTGTGCAATGACAGAAAAGAATGGAAGACGATTAAGTTCAAAATATAACATAACCATGACTCAAATTGAAAGCACACATGTGTAGTCACTGATTCAAGTTAATTGTAATACATAAATTATTACTAATATCTACTTCAAGGACTCGATAAATAAATAAATTTCACCCAATCACAGAAGCCGATATTGACAAAACTATTTCGGAACTATAAGGATGTTCTGCCCCCGACTTTGATAACATAGATGCTAAGACAATAAAAGCGATGAAAACATAATTAGTTCTCCCCATAACACATATAATAAACCTAAGTCTAGCAAGTAGCGAATTTCCCTATAATTATAAAAGAGCAATTATAACTCCCATTTATAAAACAGACTGTCGTAAAGATCCCTTCTATTCCCTTCTATCAAACACATCAAAAATATATGAGAAAATTGTAAAAAAACAAATTTGGACATTCTTAGAAGAAAATAAAATAATTAATGATATTATATAATTCGGCTTCAAAAAAAATACAAGTACTCATGACGCGATAGTAAAAATAACCAACTATTTATATACGGCACTAGATTCCGATAAAAAATGTATTGGAATATTTATAGACCTGAAAAAAGCTTTCAACAGCATAACACATAAAAAATTAATTAAATTAATAAATTAAAATCGATAGGAATTAATGGGAATGTCTTAGCATGGATAACTAGTTATTTACATAAAAGACCTCAACAAGTAAAATTACTCAATCAACTCAGCGATTCAAAATATAGCGACTTTTCAATACCCCAAGGTACAGTTTTGGGACCACTGTTATTTATTATATATGTCAATGATATATTCCATATTTCCAAATATGGAGGCATTGTCTCATATGCAGTGGCGGCGTAAGGGGGGGGCGGTCCGCCCCGGGTGCCAAGCACCAAGGGGTGACAACGACAACTCACTCGTACAATCAAAGAATGCGCACAAAATCTACCTCTGTAAAGACATATCAATAAATAACTACCTACTATTATATATAGCTACTTACATACTAATATCATATTTTGAAACGCATCGCAACTATATTTTCTTTTTTTTTCGAATATAATTTCTAATTCCCTAAAAGAATGGTCTGATCTTAATATCGCACGTAACATCTAGCGCGGTGGGAAATATTAATGTAAAATGTAGGCATGTCCGTTAAACAACTATCAGAGACAAAATGGATTGCTCATCACGACGCAGCTAAACCACTGAAGAATAATTTTGAGAAGCTTGTATCAACACTCGAAGAGATATATGATCCCACCACCAGCAAAGAAAGCGTTGAAAAAAGAGAAATAGCATCAACACTCATACCAGCTTTGTATGACTTCAGTTTTCTACGCTATCTTTTGGTGTGATCTGGGCTATCATTGGAAAAGTGTGTCATAAACATTAAAGCTCTTAAAAATTTTCTTCCTAACCAACGCAACCAAATAGTCGAAAAGGCTATTTATTTGCTACGCAACAAAAAAATGTGAGGACTTATACATTCCGATTGAAGGAAAAAGAGGAAGGAGGAGATTTCTAAAACGTATGCCTGAAGAAATGGCCCGAGATGCTGGACTTACATTACCAGAGGAGATGCAGAGAGCAATATTAGAATGTCACGATAGATTTTACCAAGAATTAGACCATCGTGGATTTTATTCTGGTTACTCAGCGTGTATTTAGCCTAAAACATTGGTAACATCACCAGAAGAAGATCTTTGCAGAATGGTTCCAAATCTGTTAACAATTTACAATGAATTTTTGAGCAAAGGACATTGTATTGGAGATTTTACGATTGAGGTGTCATTTGGAAGCCGCCAACAGTTCTGCCCAAAAAGCGGTTCAATGGAGTTTTTCAGACTCATTGTAAAATGAGGCTATTCAGAGTCTATTCCAATTTTAGCGCTTTGTCTTAGATTTTTTTTAACAATTCATGTTTCGGTGGCTTCATGTGAAAGAAGCTTTTCAAAGTTAAAATAAATAAAACTTACTTAAGGTCCGCAATGAGCCAAGCGCGACTAACCAATCTTTCGATTTTATCAATTGAAAAAGACAGGGCAATCAATTTCGATAAGGTGATTGAATATTTTAGTCAAATAAAATCTCATAAGCATGTTTAGTATTTGTTGTTTTATTTTAAGTAGGGGTGCTTAATACAAAACCGCCCCGGGTGCCAATCTACCTTACGCCGTCACTGCTCCTACGCTGACGATACAGTCCTACTACTAAAAGCAAACACATGGACTGAATTAAATAAAATGGCAAATACAGATATCAATGCACTAAAATTATGGTTTGATAAAAACCTGTTGACTTTAAATTCTAAAAAAACCTATTATGTATCCTGAACCGTCATTTAAAACCTATATTGAGAGAAGCATTCTCAAATCCCCTTTCGCGTGGCCTTCCCCGATCTTTTTTAGTACCTTTGGCTGTCAAGTGGTCACCAGATGCTAAACAAAAGTATCTACATACATCTAACTTTTGTTTATGGCAATATATGGCATTTTTTTCTCATTAGCGTATTAAATTCCGTCGCTGGCATTTTCGTTTTGTAGTAGCTCCGAATTTATAACGATTTTTCCCCAAAAAAGCAAGAATTATTTCAAAATCATACTTTATGTTATAACAGCGAGGCTGTTCGAAGTATTTTAAAATTAAAAACGAGAGTTTAAGACCGATAAATGACAATATATGTGGTGAACACAGCAAAGATTGTCTGCATTTTGGGTCCTTTGTTTCTTTGTCTGTTTTCTTTGTTTGTATCTTGTGTTGTGATTGACATGTGTTGTGTTTGAAACAATGAGCGGGTCCGAAATTTTCTCATCCGATTCGGTAGAGATGACAGTATAGGAAATAAATAAAGTGATTTGATCAAAAGAGTCGAAGTGAAAGTTGCCGAAATTGGCGAAAAAAGATCGATCATCTTTCGGCCCAAGTGAAGCGTATAAGCCATATATAAGCTCATTTATTCAAAACTTTTTGGCTTCAAAAACGAGCTTGGTAAAATATGGACAAGCCGCCGCATGCCGCTACACTTTAAATAATAAATAGGCATAAATTTGAAAATGACATTTGCGAAGTTTCGTTTCAAACCAAAAAAGCATTAATTACTTCATTTACCTAAACTAAGAACCTAATAACCTATTTTATGTTCGTAAATAGTTGTTTCTTGTAATAATTGTTGAAATGAAGTATAATTTCCGTAATCTGTGCATAAAAATGCGGCGGCTTGTCCATGAATTAATACGAGCATGACTCAGAAGATCGGAAGATGCACGGGAGAGTGGTGCATCAACTTCTCTAGGGATTGGTCTCGTTAATCCTAGATAAATTCTGTGGGGCATTGAGCCATTCCCTCTTTCTGCAGAATGAGTGCCTCAGAAAATCTCTGCAGGAACTGTGAACTGGAGAGTAGAGGAAGGACTCCGGATACAGAGTAGCAGGCAGTGATTACAGATGTTCTGTAGATGGTCTGCGGAAAGAGAGCAAACGCGATCCAGCATCACAGGGACGCAATCCTCAATGAAGTAAAGAGTCAGTGTGTACGGGAAGCGGTTAAAAATATTCCTCCAGCAGCGGGTTATCTTTTTGACCCAAGCAAATTGGAATCTCAGAAAGCGAATGGGAGGGCTGGATAAATGCCTCCCAATTTCGAGCTTCGCCCCTCAATCATCAACCAGCACGCAGCTGCCCAAGTATAAAGGGCCAGCGAGGAAGCCTTTTCGCGACAGCAGGCCCTTTCGGGAAGGCAGGACGTTTCGCGATAGCAAAGCCTTCCGTGGTGAGCGAACCAACTAACATGAGTCCAGAGGAGGAAGAGAGGACCAAACAGGCCAATTTTGGCAACAAGGATAGTCTGACTATCCAGAGAGAGTATCAGGGGGGACAGTTAGGACAGTTCCTAAGCAATTGGGATGATTTAGGAGCCCCACCGATGCTGTTAACGATGTTGCGAGGGTACAAGCTACCCTTCCGTCAGAAATCCATGCTAAGTATACTGGCAGACACGGTAAGTTCCACATATAAAACTCATATCACAAAAGAAATGACGCGACAAATAGACAAAATGAAAAAGGAAAAGATATTGGCATCGCCTTCAATATCTCCTTCATTTCTGTCACGGATGTTTCTCATACCGAAGCAAGACGGGTCATTTAGACCGGTTTTCAACCTTCGTCGCTTGAACAATTTTTTAACTATAGGCAAATTTAGGGAGTGTGCCAGTCGCAAGCTACCGGCATTTAATAAGATTGCACCATTTATTCAACCGGGGGACTGGATGGTTAAAGTGGAACCATCGCCGTTTCTTAAGACTCATTTTTAAGGAGAATTACTTCAAATGAGATGTTTGCCTTTACCTTTGGACTATTATCTGCTCCAAAGGTTTTTACTTATCTTACCAATTGGATAATACAGTTCCTTAAATCCACTCCAAGTCCAGTTCAGAAAATTGAATATCTGGGAATTATGTGGAATTCAAGGGCCGATTTAAAAGATCTCCCGCAAGATAAAAGAGTGAAAATAACAAAGTTACTGAAACAATACATTAATCTAGGTAGATGGTCACTTGAACAGGCCCAGGGCCTCTTGGGTACCCTCAATTTTGCTAGTTTCGCCATTCGTAGAGGCAGGCTTAACCTTCGCATGTTACAAGCAAGCTACCTGCATTCAAACCCACGCAGCTAGACAACCTCAGGTTGAATGGAGCTTGGTCCCAAACACAACAACCACTCCACAGCAATGTCAAAGAAATGCTCGCCGTGCTGGCAGCACTTACTCCTCACGGGCCAGAGCTGTCAGACTCGGGTCTTCTTACCCAGTCAGACAACAAATCAGTGGTCGCTTACCTTCGCAACGAAGGCGACAAACGATCCAAGACATTGCTCGAAGCGACTCGTCAAGTCCTTCAAATGGCAGACACGTATCACATTTCACTGTCTGCCCACTACTTACCGGGAATTCGCCACAACCTCACGACTGATGCCTCGGACTGGGAATGGGGCGCGCAGCTAAACGGCCTCAGGTTGAATGGAGCTTGGTCCCAAACACAACAACCACTCCACAGCAATGTCAAGGATATGCTCGCCGTGCTGGCAGCACTTACTCCTCACGGGCCAGAGCTGTCAGACTCGGGTCTTCTTACCCAGTCAGACAACAAATCGGTGGTCGCATACCATAACGAAGGCGACACACGATCCAAGACATTGCTTGAAGCGACTCGTCAAGTCCTTCAAATGGCAGACACGTATCACATTTCACTTTCTGCCCACTACTTACCGGGAAGGTTCAACGAGGTAGCAGATCAACTCTCCTGAAAACGTGAACCTCCGAAATGGCATCTTTTACCGGCTGCAACAAAATTAGTTTTTGCAAAATAGGGGGCGCCAACTATAGATCTGTATGCATCAGAAGCCCACGTCGTAGAAGATTATGTGTCCCTCAATGCATTCGACAAAGAGGCAAAATTTTTCAATGCTTGGACTCAAGAGTGGGATTTTCCTCTAGTTTGGGTGTTCCCCCCGCCGTGCCTTATACCGAGAGTTCTAGCACACCTGAACCGGGTCAAGGACCTATACTTGATTGTAGCCCCGAGATGGAAGAAGGTATTCTGGAGACCAGACTTAAAAAATCGAGCAGCGAGTCCTCCATTCACCATATTGAAACTGATAGAAGTGCTGATAGACACCAGAACCTTGAAACCCCACCACAAGTAGAGGATTTCATTTTGGAGGTGTGGAAGTGCCGGGGTGGAGTCAGTCATTAACAGATTGGTTGGACAAACAGAAAGATTTTTTAAAGTCGGGTTGGAGAGAGTCCACCCTTAAAACATACAAACCGGCTTGGCTTAGGTGGCAAAGGGGGCATTAAATCATGGGGTAAACCCGAATGTCCCTACAGGAAGTAACCTAGCACGATTTTTAACAGATCTTAGTCTAGAAGATAGTCTCTCTCCCAGCACAGTTCGACTTCATAAATCGGTAGTAACAACTTTCAGTAGCCCTGAAGAAGGAAACCGAAGTTCACATCCTCTAGTCAGACAAGTACTCAAAGCCGCAGCATTAAGACATCCTAAATTGGCTAAATCTCCTATCTGGGATCCTTTAGTGGTGTTGACCTGGTTAGAAGCTAACCCACCCAAAAAGTTGAATCTCTTTGAAACATCAAGCAGGGCAGCGACTTTACTTTTATTAGCTTCGGGACGAAGAGGGCATGACCTGACCTTGTTACACTGTTCACCAGACAAATTATCCATAGATGAGGAAGGGGTCTCGTTATGGCCAGTTTTCGGTTCCAAAACAGACTCCGCTACGTACCAACAGTCAGGTTGGAGGCTGTTAAATGGCAATCAACCAAATATAGACCAAACATACTGGATTAAGGAACTGGTTGAAATCTCCAAAGAACGGACAGAAGACAGAAACAAAGCAGAATTTAACAGAACTCTTCATCACTACATCAGGAGCAGTTAAGGCAGCTTCAAGAACAGCCATTGCCCGTTGGGTCAAAACGATTCTAGAAGAAGCTAAGACCACAGCTACACCGGGAAGCGTACGGGCAGCAGTGGCATCACTTAACTGGCTGGATAATTTTAGACTGGATAATTTTAGACTGGATGACATCCTGGCTCGAGGGAACTGGAGGAGCCGGGACACCTTTGCCAAATTCTATCGAAGAGAAGTTAACACTTCTCTAGAGGTAAATAGGGCATTGTCTGTGACTTCTCTATTCCACCCACTGTAACACATGAGTAGGTATTCCAGTGTTTAACATATTTTAATATCATCACATTAGCGTTAGTAGTCACCAGTCGATAACAAACAGATCTCAATATAGGTTTTAAATGACGGTTCAGGATACATAATAAAATAGTTTTACCTACCAATAAAACTTATATTTTTATATATTAGCATATAAAATATAATGTTAAATGTACATTATGTAATAATTTGTGTACATTCATGTTCAAATATCTTAATTAATACCACTCTTCCATGGAAGCATTAGCTTGTGTCTGGAAGAGTAGTGTACATTTTTTAAATGCTTTATTATATCTTAAGTTCTTAAATTACAATGTGAATGTAAAAAAAAAAACAATAAGTTGTAAGTTCGGTTTAATGTAATTGTAATTATAAGTATTTATCAACTATCAAACAATTCTATTATTTGGATAATGTATCTAGAATTGGAGTATCACTAGGAAACTGAGTTATAAGTTATTTTTGAGATTAGATTAGTTGGAAACTTTTATTTTTATTTTTTTGAGATTATCTTTAAAATATTTTTTAACAGTGTTTATTAATTTGATTTTATCATTAATTTTTCTAATTTCATCCGGTAGTCGGTTGAAAATAAGTCTTCCTTGATAAGTATAAAAATTTTGTGCGAAGGAAGTGTTTAATTTTGGGCATGAAAAAATATATTTATGTCTTGTACGGTTTTCAGTTATAAATTGATACTTTTCTTTTTCTTTTATAATTTGAATCAATGCATTTTTATTGTACAGATCTTTGAAAGAAGGTACTTGGAATTCCTATATTATATTATGTACCTAACCTCATTTAAAACCTAGGCAATCACTGCCTGGTGAGAACTAATGAGAAAAAATGCCATAAACAAAAGTTAGATGTATGTAGATACTTTTGTTTAGCATCTGGTGACCACTTGACAGCCAAAGGTACTAAAAAAGATCGGGGAAGGCCACGCGAAAGGGGATTTGAGAATGCTTCTCTCAATATAGGTTTTAAATGAGGTTAGGTACATAATATAAGTTTTATTGGTAGGTAAAACTATTTTATTATTTACCATTTTTCATTAAAAAACAAAAAACACAAAGAAACAAACATAATAATCCACTCTGTGACAAATACAGAAAACCACACATGCCACATATTATGTATAAACATAGAAAGCAAGACCTATATTAAGTACCTGGGTATCTAGCATGGTCGATCGATATAGGTTTTATCGAAAATATCGGTAAATTGTCATTGCTCCCGAGCACGACTGCAGACCGCTAACAAAAAAATAAAAATTCGCAACGACTAAGGGTACATAATTTATTTGACCTAAACTGTTATTTGTTCGTTAGCGGTCTGCAGCCGTGCTCGGGAGCGATGACAAGTTACCGACATTTTAGATAAAACCTATGTCGATTGACCATGCTAGGTACCCTGGGCATAATAATAGACCAGCGTTTAAAATGGTCCCCACACATAAATATTTTGAATAACAGAATAAGGAAACTAACATGTATATTTAGATGTTTAAGAGATATTCGAAAAATTACTTAGAACCACATACTTCGCTTTATGTCAATCAATTATACAATACGGCATTATAGGATGGGGTGGTACATATACAAATCAAACACAACAATTTACATATCACAAAAACTAATAATAAAAACAAAAAAAACCCACTCATATTCATCAGAACTGTTATTCAAACAATTTAAGGTCAGAAAATTAAGTGCATAATAATTTTTTTTTTTTACATGAGTCCACAGAGGCCCTGACGAAAACAATTTCCCTCAGGGCCTATGTCATCTTTGGGGAGTTTATGTATGGAGGGGGTTTTTTTTAGGTAAAGGAAGAAGAGGAGAGTTCTGGGAAGGAAAAGGGTTTAAGGGATGGGTAGGAATCTGAAAAAATCAGAAACATGAACAGTAACATAAAAATTTTTAAAACTCAGCTTAAAAATTATACAGAAAATTTAAACTGAATAAAAAAAAAAATTAAAAATTAAACCAATATAATAACACCCCCATACACACCCTTGTTTGTCCAATCCCGATTTCGAGGACTTCAACTGGCTACCCGAATTCGAGGTCCTGTTATATTATATAAAGTAGACATGTATTCTACACTTATGCGTATACTCAAGTTAATCGTCATGGTTGCTGACTATTCGGTTTCATCATACACCCGGTAAGCACCTAGAAAACGGTCCTCAAAAAACCGGAATACACACCCGGTAACTGAGGACTTCCCATATCCGAGGCCTGTCCACGTATTCAGGATTACACATACGTAAAATACACGGATCTCGGAAGGTCCTCGTTTTAGTGGCCTGCAGTTTTTGGAGGTCTTGGGTCCTCGAAGTAGTGTGGAACGAATTTCTTACACGTATCTTGGAAGCAGGCGCGGCTCGTCCTAACGTTCACTCGTGCGGTGAACAGTCAACAAAATTATACGCCTCATCGTATTCCTAAATATTTTATTTAAAATATAAATTTGCACAAAACTTAAAAAAAGGTTCAAAATAAAATTGAATTGCCTATCTAAATATATAAATTTGGTAAGAGATCATTACGGCTGACACCCGACAGGCAGTGCACCCCTCCACCTGCGCGCCCGGTGCAACAGCAGATCGGCTAGTGATCGGCGATCGTAATACGGAAAGTACCGAAAACTTCCGAACTGTTCCGACGACACGTCTCCAGCGAAATAGTATTCTTACTTAGGGTTTGAACAAGATACCATAATATGTCTCTCGCAAAATGCAACTATTAGTCAACGGGTATTACTTGCGATATTATTGTATTATATTATAAAAAGCTTATGATTGTCAAGGAAGAAGGTGTAGAGTGCGTGAGCAGGGACCTAAGCGATTCCTTCAGAAACTTGATTAGGGTGCTTAGGGTGTGAACATACTAAAAGTCCTGACGTCTAGGTGGTGAGCTAGGGGGGGAGGGGGGGGGGGAAGGTCCCAATTTTCGGGTTTCCGCTTGTATCTCAAAAATGGTGCGTCGCAGAGAAAATAAGCTTATAAAATTCCTTGTAATTTTGTAAACTTCACAAATGTAAATATTTTCGGAAAAAATAATTTTACTTCACATTTTAATCACAAATTGTGGCAACGGAGGCATCTTTTTGCCAAATTACTCTGTGTACTAGAAATCCTCCGTCCACAACTATGTTCATCTGAGACAGTAGACCAGTTTTTTGGTAGTTTCAAATAAGCTGTACAGGACCGATTTAGTTGTCTTTCGCATCCCACTTTCATTCAACAGTGCCAAGGGAAATGGGGCCAATTTATACTCAAAAAATTTCTTCAAATCCTCATCTGATCGTTTGCCTATCAGTTTGCTTGACCGTTTGCTTATCCGCTGAAACAGATACGTTGGATCAACTGCAACCTTTTCATCGTGAATTTTTATCGACAAGCTGACGGGAGACATTGGGAATTGACATTATTTCACTGGTTTGTGGGAAGGGAGGATGTGCATCAAACTACTGACTGAGTTAGGAAATGTCTGCTGTATCTCTACTTCGGCGGGCTTCTCCGAGGTCCTTGTGCTGTTCACTTGACGTGAAGAAGACTCCACAAAACTCTTCAAGGGAAGTGCAGATCTCATGAGTTGCGCTCATACCAACTAACCACTTGTTGACTACATTGTGCGAAACACCTCTGCCTCCTGATATGCCTCCTCGGCTTTTGAATGATCGCATCAATGTGGTTTCAATGTGGTTTCAGCTGACCATACGCCTAACTAAAAGCGATCAGAGCATCGCATAATCGTCGTCATGCATCGGTGTGTCAAAGATAAAAACAGCTTTTTATGAAAATGGGGATATTTTACGAAAAAAAATTAAATTGCTGTAAATATTTACTGGTTGGAGATTTATGTATATACATATACGTATTCTAAAAGGAAATTATTTTTTTTACAACTTTTTCAAAATAAATATCTATGTGTGATGAATATTTTAGACGATATGAAGTAATGTTTGATGAAAAATGTGAGGTAAAATTATTGTTTTCGAAAATATCCACATTTGTGGAGCGTGTAACTCAAAAACGGCAGAGATTTAGAAAATTACATAAATTATAAAAGTTGTAGAGAATTTTATAAGCTTTTATTTATTTAAAAAAAAATTCCTCTGCGACGCACCGTTTTTGAGATACAAGCGGTAACCCGAAAATTGGGACCTTACCCCCCCCCCCTCTCCCCCCCAGCTCACCACCTAGACGTCAGGACTTTTAGTATGTTTACACCCTTAGCACCCTAAATAAGTTTCTGAAGGAATGGCTTAGGTCCCTGCTCACGCACTCTACACCTCCCTTTGGAGCATTCGTTGACTGGACTAAATGGCTGTCTTCCATTAATTGAAAAAAAAATTCCAAACAAAAAAGCGTGCGAAGAATGTTTGACCAATGAACTAGATTTAAGACACAGAACATGGAAAAACATTAAATTTTATGTGCACAACATCATAAAAAAGAATGCCAAGAAATAAAATACAGGGTGTTAAGGGACGTACTTGACTTACTTTAACCAGTGATTCCTGACATTATTTGGAGTAAAAAATGTAAATGAAATTTTGGTCTCCGGTGACTTTTTTTGACGATTTTTTTTTTTTCAAAAATTTTTACTTCAAAATCCAACAAACAAAAAATTTCTTCCACATGTCGTCACTGGTCATTCAGCCGGGTGTCCGACGAACCCCTTACCCCGCCTCCAACTGTTCAACAAGTACCATTTTTTTATGTTTTTGTAGGAAAAAAAAAACTTCTAAAATGTCACCGGAGACCAAAATTTCATTTACATTTTTTACTCCAAATAATGTCAGGAATCGCTGGTTAAAGTAAGTCAAGTACGTCCCTTAACACCCTGTATAAGATCATGCCTGGAAGGAAAGAATATTGGTTCAATAATTTTTATTATAAACGACTTTGTTGTCTTAATTTTTTTGTCAGACTACCTAAAAAACCATATTTTTTTAACGATTTTGTATGTTTTATTTGATGATAATGTTACTCTGCGTTTGGTAATTTTTTCAGTAATTTTTTCCGACTCTTCAAGATCCGCATTAATAAAACCCTTCCTACAGCTCCTCGTTAACCCGCTTGACAACATCACCCATCCAGGTGGCGATATTCTTCCCTTGTCCTTAATTCAGACAGAGGCGTTTTTGTGAGGTGTAGGTAATAGGGTCATAGAGCGGATTAACGAAGAATGGAGTGAAAGAAGAATATATGACGCGAATTAATAAAATACTTGAGCAGGTGTCCTAATTACTTATTAAATATTACAATACCGTACAGCGAATTAAACAGTATTACAGAACATAGTTCACATTAACAAAAACACATACCTTGAAAAATGTAATAAAGCACTGGAACACAGGATTCAAGAAATTGAGCAAATAGAAAAAAACTGTAATATTGAACTGTTTGGTCTGGAAATGAAAAAAGATGAAAATATTGAAACAACCATAAAGACAATTGCAGAAAAACTAAACACAAATTGCGAAAATATTGAGAAGGTTTGGAGACTTCCTAATAGAAAGGACTCCAAACCGGCTAACGTAATCGTGAAGTTCATGCGTCAAACTTATCGAGATGAGTGGTTACAAAAAAAAAAAACATATTAACAAACAATGACATTTACAAGAATGGAAACAACGACCGAATTTATATCAATGAAAATCTAACTAAAGAAAAAAAAGATCTACTATACATTACAAAACAAAAAATGAAAACAAAATTTAAATACATTTGGGTACAAAATGCCAAAATATTGATAAGAAGTGAAGGTGATGGGAAAATTATCCATATAAAAAATGAGAATGATATAAACAAATACATTTAAGAAAAAAAAAAAAAAAAAAAATCAAAATTCCTTTTGACTCGGAACAGTTATTTTATCAGTTACTAAATCAACGTCATGGAAGATTCGACACCATTTCAAACTCACAAATTTATCAAGTGCTATAATTTGGATAACTGGATAAACGATAAAAACATCAAAATGAGGTTTGTGGCTATTCATCTAAATATAAGATCATTGAAAAAGAATTATAAATTCATTTATTGCACAAGTAAACGACGTTCTGCAGTTTATAGATGTAATTTTTCTAACGGAAATAAATATTAAAAACGAAATAATACCTATGTTCAATATACCAAACTTCACATCGATTGCAAATGCTCGAGAGAATAGAAGAGGAGGGGGATTAATCATGTACTTAAAAAACCATCATACTTTTAAGAAAACAAACATTTCTTTTAAAAGCTGCGAGACAATATCTGGAGAAATCACCACCGTTTATCAAGATGTCATAAATATACTTGCAGTTTATCGTCCGCCGAGCAGCAACAAGAAAATATACTTGAAGGAACTAAAACAAATATTACAATTAACTTCATCTGATTCAAACTACTTGTATTGTGGAGACATCAACTTGAATTTGTTGGATACAAAAAATAGTGTAATTACAGAATATCAAAATCTACTCAGTGAAAATGGTTTAGAAAATGTAATATTAGATGTGACTCGGGATGAAATTTTAAACGAAAAAAATGTGTATTCATGTATTGATCATATTGCAGTTCGCAACCGTAATAACACTGTATTTTCATGTATTGTGACTAACAAAATATCCGACCATTATATAACAGGAGTTGCAATAGGTAAAGAGGTACTTACAAAGGATTTAAATAAAAAAGTGAAATTATTGATAATAAATTGGTATATTCTAAATTAAAACTATTAAATTGGGGGAAATTATTACAAACTGAATGTCCTTCAGAACTGTACGATAATTTAAAAAATATTTTTGATAATATCTATGCGTCCTCGAAAAAAGAAAAATTATTTGAAAATAATCTTAGGCACAACAATCCATGGGTTACTGAAGAAATTAAGAACATGATTAAAAAAAGAGATTATCTTTACCGAAAATGCAGGAATAGCCCAAATAACCCGGTATTTCGTTTAGAATATACGCGGTATAGAAACAAAACAAACAAACATATTAATATTACTAAAAACACGTTCCATAAAAACGTAATAAATAGCTTAAACGGCAACCCGAGGAAACTGTGGGACGAAATAAATAATCTAATAGGTAAACCTAAACAAAATTTAGATAAAATAATCCTTCAACATATGGGAAGTCAAGGAGATACAAAGTTTTTATGCGATAAATTTGCCACAACATTCGTAAATGAAATAAAAGACATAAGACATAATTGTACTAAAAAATTCCTAGATCGTAACACGTATACAACTCCTGCTATTATGTCGATGAGATTTAGACCTGTATCACAAAAAGATGTTAAAAAAATTATTAATGATATGGATGTTAAAAAATCAGAAGGCAATGACCAAATAAGAATTAAAGACCTGAAGTTAATTGCTGATAATATAATCCCAGTACTGACTAAACTAATTAACCTTTGTGTAAGTAAAAGTATCATGCCTGACGAACTTAAAACATCCATCATCAGACCTATATATAAATCAGGAAACCACAAAGATTTCACAAACTATCGACCGATAGCGATTCTCTCGTGTATTGATAAAATTATTGAAAGGGCTATCTTTAATCAAATACAAAATTTTATAGAAAAAAATAGAATCATAAATCCCATACAGTACGGATTTCAAAAAAAAAAAAGTACTACACAATTACTTTCTAAATTCACTGACCATATAAACTGTCATTTGAATGAAAAATATTATGTAGGCATAATTTTTATAGATTTTAAAAAGGCCTTTGACACATTGGACCATGAAACATTACTAAGGGCAATGGAGGAATGTGGTATTAGAGGTCCTTTAAATAAATTTTTTAAAAACTATCTATTTAATAGAAAAATTAAAGTTAAAATTGACGGAATTTTAAGTGATGAAATGTTGGCAAACACTGGGGTAGCTACGGGATCGATATCGGGACCTACGTGTTATATTATGCAAGTAAACAGTTTACCAAACGTAATAAAACGTTGTAAATGCTACATGTTTGCAGACGATACTTGCATTATATGTGCTGACAAAAATCCACAAAAAATTCAGGAAATTTTACAAACTGACCTAAATAATATTATTAAATGGTCCCACGACAATGGCATTATTATCAACGCAAAAAAAACCAAATATATGCTTATACATTCACCACATGCAAATTGTCAGGATAAGGAATTGCACATTAAAAGTCATTCATATGATTGCTTGCACACAAAAAAACCAATCCCTGCAGTGTAATTGCCCAAATATAGAAAAAGTGTACCAGTATACATACCTCGGTCTTACAGTAGATGTCAATTTTAACTGGTCAATTCATATTGAAAATGTATGTAATAGATTAAGATCCATATTAGGGAAATTTTATCACCTAAAAAACTTTGTTAATAAAAATATATTATACTGTATATATAACGCATTAGCAGAATCAATTATAGGATACGGAATAAATAGTTACGGATTAACGTACAAAACGTACTTAAATAAAATAGAACAACTACAAATCCGTTTCCTAAAATTGATATCAGGCAAAAAAAAAAGTTCAATTATGTGATGGCGATTATAAAAAAATGTTCTCCTTGTGTAATGTGCTCTCTATACATAGTAGGGTAGATTACCAATTAACTCTAGATGAATTCTGGAATACAGAATTCAAAAAACCTGTAAACCATAACTACCCCACTAGGCATAGAGAAGCAGAAATGTTTATTATTAATAAATCTACAAATGTATACGGTGATAGAACAAAAAGGCATAAAATTCCGGAAATATTTAATGCATTGCCTGAAAATATTAAAAACGAGACATCATATTCAAAAATCAAAACTAAAGTTAGATCATTCTACTTCAATAGAACATGAAAAACTAAAATATTGTATAAAAATACCTAAATCTATGAAAAACAAATAATTTTGTGAACGAATAGGTACCTACATCTTTTAACTACTGTTCAAAATAAAATTTATGTTATAATAAGCATTACAATAATTAGTTAAGTATTTTAATATTAAGTATTATATTATTAAATAATTACTAGATATGTATTAAGCACCAAAATATCAAACATTTTATATGTTGTAAGTAAATAAATAGGAAAAATGAGAGATTTTTTACAATCAAACTGATTGATCAGTTTTGTAAGATTTAAGTAAGAGAAATTATTGTACAATTAATAACTAAATAAACATATTTAAAAAAAAAAAAATACGAACTAAACGCAATAATGAATTTTGTTTCAACTGTCAAAAACTGAATTCCTTGTCGGCACAATCTTAATAGTGCAATACTTATTATATTCACATGCACATAGGAATTTCGAACAACGGGTCCTCGGTTTAGGGCGTAGGAGAGATTTCTTGACACTCGAGCTTGCAGCGCCTCCTGGTGTTCACATTCCTGCACCTTCGAAACCGAGGACTTTGAGAGAGTCCTCGGTTTAGGGTCTGTGTGTGATTTCCAGCATTAGCGGCGCCGCCCTGGTGGTCACACACCCGTACTAATGAATCACTAGCCAAATTAAACACGATATTTTTCACCACGAAAATGAGGACTCTCTCCGATTGGCCCAAAATTTCGACAGTTGACCAATCAGAACGCATAGATTATAGGTACATATTCAGTTTTTCGCATTTCGAATCCGAGGACGTCCTCGGATTCGTGTGAGTCCTCGGATTCTGGGTCTAAAGGCCTGTGAAGGTCCTCGAATAAAGGTGCAGTCCAACTCACAAGCCCTGCTTATTTATGGGGGTAAATCAAATACATATATTATGTAATTAATTATTGTATAAAATTTATTGTAATTTATGTATCCAGTCACTAACTATCTATGCTCTTGCCTGGATTTGATTTTCACTAGCATACCAAATGTCATAGTAAGTGAAGCTGATGTCTTTTTGTTACCTGTGGATAAATATCATCCACCTCTCTCTATTAACATTACACATTTTTTCAAATTTGATTCCTTGAAACCAAATGTCTCTTATCACTACAAATATCTTAACGGTGACTATTTTAATATGAACAAATATCTATCCCAGATTGATTGGTCGACACTATTTTTAAATTTTGATATTAATGACGCTGTACTTAAATTTAATGAATGTGTATCACATGCTGTAGAATTGTTTGTTCCTAAGGGGTGTTACTCTCAACCCAAGTTTCCAAATTGGTTTAGCACGAAACTTAAACAGTTAATAATTGAAAAAAGAAGACTCATAAATTATTTAAAGACACTGGGAACTTAAGCTTTTATCATAAATTTTCTCAATTAAGGGAACTGTCCAAAATCGAATCAGCCAAATGTTATAAATATTTTGTAGAAGTTATAGAGACAAAGTTACTGCAAAATCCTAAACAATTTTGGCAATTTGTTGCGCAAAAGCGTACTGATAATGATCTTCCTTCAAGTATGTATTATTATGAAACTCATGCTACTAACGGCCATGATATCGCCAACCTTTTTGCCAAACACTTCTCCTCTGTATATTCTGATGCATCATGCAACATCCCTCCACTTAACTATGACTATAATATTGACTTAAATGATTGCCAAATTACACTTAAGGAGGTTTACCAATCCTTAAATAATCTCTCTAACAAAAAAGTACCGGACCTGATGGCATTCCAGAAATCTTGCTAAAAGAATGTTAATATACTCTATCTAACCCAATTTGTATGTTGTACAACTTGTCACTT
Organism: Limnephilus rhombicus; assembly: GCA_929108145.2. Classification (NCBI taxonomy): domain Eukaryota; kingdom Metazoa; phylum Arthropoda; class Insecta; order Trichoptera; family Limnephilidae; genus Limnephilus; species Limnephilus rhombicus. Next base: position 21,680,677 of record OV815285.1, read on the forward strand.
TCATCTGGAACATTTGCTGACTCATGGAAAATTTCATATATTCAACCCATTTTTAAGTCCGGAAACAAGTCGAATATTGGAAATTACAGACCGATATCAATTATATCTAATATTCCAAAAATATTTGAGTCGATAATTACAAAGAAAATTACTCCTGTTTTCAAAAGTGTTCTAATTGAGGAACAGCATGGATTTAGATCGGCGAAATCTACAACAACAAATTTACTTTCCTTTACAAGTACCATTGTGAAAGCCTTAGAAGATAACACTCAGGTTGATGTCTTTTTCCTACATCTAGTAGGAAAATATACACAAATACAATTTAGATATACAGTTACATTTTTACAAATACATTTTAAGAGGAAAAAAAAAGATTAAGTACTACATAAAAAAATTTTTTTTTTAAGTAAAACAGATAACTATGTGACTAAAATAATATTGGTAAGATTGTTACAAATCAAAAAACATTCTTTACGTATAATGCACATATGTGTTGTGGTTGCACTTGTCGTTGCGTCACAAACACATAGTTTGTATCTCCATGTACGAAGGGCCTTAATAAAAAACAACTCGTTGAGTATTTGGAAAAACATAACATATTATGTGAGGAGCAATCAGGATTCCGGAACAACAGCTCTTGCGAAGCGGCGATAAACACAGTGATTGATACATGGAAGAAAGAAACAGACAAAAAAAAATCACCATTGCAGCATTCTTAAATTTCAAAAGAGCATTTGAAACGATAGAAAGGAAAATAGTATTGGAAAAACTAGAAGACATAGGTCTTTCCGACGTAGCTCTGAATCTATGCAAAGAGTATCTCCAGAAAAGAAAACAGGCAACGAAAGTTGAAAGCTCAGAATCAGAACCGATAGAAAACAACCTTAGTGTTCCGTAAGGGTCGGTATTAGGTCCAATTCTATTTATAATTTACATAAATGATATTATCAAAAATATTAAACATTGCAAAATTAGACTATTTGCAGACGATACCTTAATCTATATTTCGTGTGAAGATTACATAGAAGCAATTAACAAAATAAACGAAGACCTACAAAATATAGCAAAATGGCTGAAATTAAACAAGTTGAAACTGAACGTAAACAAAACAAAACATATGGAAATAGGCAATAAAACACAAAACACAGGGTTAAATTTGACAATGTTGAAAAAATTTGAAAAGTAAATGAAATCAAATACCTGGGTGTAATACTAAAATACTCGACTCAAAACTGACTTTCACAGCAAACTTTGAATATGTGCTAAAAAAGGTATCAAAAAAGGTAAATTTTCTTAGAAGACTAAGACGTAAATTAAATAGAAACACTACGGAGCTCATTTATAAAACTATCGTTGCTCCACATTTGGACTACTGCTCTACGATGTTATATTTGGCCAATGAAGGATATTTGAACAAACTAGAATTTATACAAAACAAAGCTATGATATGTGTACTGGGGAAAGGCAAATACGCAAGGATTAATCAAATGAGAGAGGAGCTAAATTGGATTCCAATAAAAAAGAGACTACTATTTAATGTGTTAATTTTTGAGCATAAAATTATGAAAAACCAAATGCCAAAATACTTTAAGGATGAAATCGTTTTTAATAAAGACATTCATAATTACGAAACAAGAAATATAAACAGAGTTCGATTGCCACAAATGAAGAAATCAAAATCACAGAACTGCCTAATGTACAGAGGACTAAAGATGTTTGATGAAATGCTTGAAAGTATGAAGAATGAAGAAAGAGTGAATGTATTTAAAAAGAAATGTTATGCTTACTGTAAAAATATTTAAATTTATCAAATGAAATGTTACATTGTGCTTATTAGTTTATATTCATATAGTATAAACTAACTCAATAATAAAAAAATCAGGACTGTCTATTCTACCATTTACAATTTTGAACATAAATATTAAGTCGGATTATATAATTCTTCGATCTGAGTTCGATTGAATCTGAATGTATTTTAAAATGGGGGGACCAGATCGAGGAATTATATTCGACTTGACTACGTACTAAGGATGTATACAAAAATTTTAAACTTGAAATATTCCTGAAACCTCTGTATAAAATTGCATTACTTAATTGTATTTGTGTGACTTGATTGTTAAATTCATGTAATAATTAGAGTTTTAAAATTAATAAAGATAGATAGAGGGTACGGGGAACAACAAATTTGTAGTGAGAGACGAGGGGTACGCCGGCTGAAAAAAGTTGAAGACCACTGGTCTAGTTGATTAGCCATACATCTCAGAATTCAAAATCAAAATTTGTGTCGAGTATAGATTTATATGTAAAAGTGTACCCTCTATCTCAACGATACTCAACCTTTTTTGTCTTCGGGCCACATACATATACTTGTAAAGTTACGCGGGCCGCAACACTATACTGGTATGAAACGGCTGTTTTATAAATTATTTGCGTGCATACTTTTTTGTCAAATAATTGGTTTTTTGGAATAAATGTAGGCAACACTCTGATACCAGCTCTGATGAGGACTATAATGACAATCCTCTTCGGTTGTCACTATCTGTGGGTCAAAGTCGAAACGAATCTCAAGCTATATGAAATTAAGAATGATAGAATTTTTTTAAACCATGTTCCTGATAAAAATGTGTTTAGGGCCGCACATAAAAGCTTGGCGGGCCGCAGGTTGAGTATCGTTGCTCTATCTTATACAATACTCATATTACTCACAAATACCATCAAATCAATGAAAGAATTAAACAAACAAAATGAAATCTGGATTACTTGTTGGAAATGTCGTACTAATGTACCGGAGCGTTATGCTCCCCGGTATTATTTTATAGCATATTTAATATGTAAAACACAGGCACATGTATATAATATTTGATTTATGGTGAGCATTCCAATATAGCTTTCTTCATTATCTCGAAACTAGTATTTGGAGATGTCTGACTAATCATCTATACCAGGGTTTCCCAACCAGTGGTCCGCGAGAGGCTAGAAGATGGTCCGCGAGGCAGCGCGTGGGCGGTCCCTAGTCGAGAAGTCTGAATATAAAAAATCGGAACAATATTCAGTTTATCATTATGATGGATAACTGCTTTCTTCCAACCAGAGAGCACAGAGCCAGTCTTCAGAGACATTTTAAAAAGCTTCGTAAAAATTGGAGCTATTTCTGCAGCGCACCTCTGCAGTACCAGGGCAGGTATTCCGTCAGGCCCACTAGCTTTATTAACATCAAGCCCTCGTAAAATATGGAGTACTTCCCGATGCCGGATCCTCAGCTTTTTCATACGAAAACTGCAGTGAGGAACCGACGTCGGGACAGCACCTTGGTCATCGAGGGTTGAGTTATCCGCAAACATTTTACCTAATAAGTTAGCCTTTTCGGTGGCGGTGTTTGCTAGTGAGCTGTCAGGTCTGGTAAGAGGTGGCAGACTGGATTTGCAGAAATTGCGACCTATTGAGCCCGCAAGCGACCAGAATTGCCTGCTGCCATGCGGGCATGCAGCCAGCTTTCTTCTGATCTGCTGGTCGTGCTCGAATTTTGACCTATTTATGATTCTCTTGGTTTCCTTTGCCATTTTGTTGTAAGCTGTTCTGTCTTCGGATGTTCTAAATGTGTTGTAGGCTCGGTAAGCCGCGTTTTTTCGTCGCACTGCTTCAGCGCATTGTCGACTGAACCACGGCTTTGAGCCTACACCAGTTTCCTTAACAGTAGATTGGACGAAGCCATCCATCGCGGATGTGATGACTTCACCAATTTCCTGGGCACATCTTGAGGGATCCAAAGTCCGAAAACAGACAGCTGACCAGACATAGTGCCACACTTTTCTCTTCAGCCTCTCGTTGGGTGGTCTGAAGTTTACAGGGATTGATGTCGTCACCAGGCAGTGGTCGGACGATCCTAAAGGCGCTGTGACTTCAATCTTGTAACCGTGTGGCACAGTAGTTAAAAATAGGTCTAACAGATTGGAACGGTGAGTCTGGACATTAGGAACCCTTGTGGGCTCCTGAACCATTTGCTCCAATCCGTAGCAAAGGGTAAAGGATTCCGCTTGGCGTCCAGCTGAGTCTGTTGATCCTGAGAACTTCAACCAAGGTTCGTTATGAACATTGAAGTCCCCCAGGACCACAAACTCTGCCGTAGGGTAGTGGGGCAAGAGGTCATCAATAGTGTCGCTTAAGTGTAATAATAAGTCCAAAATACCTGAAAAATACCCTCGATTCTGTGCAGAAACGGGCGGTCCGTTTGATAGATTCTCCCATCTTAACAGACGGATTGCAATCTTTAGAGCACAGGCGTCGGGTGGGAATACTATCCTTGTTCTACCGGTATTACAATGGAAGATGCTCCGAGGAACTAGCATCATTGATCCCTTCGGCACCGGTGCATAGTCGGGAAACACGCCAAATGCGTGCCCAACATTTGTACATGGTTGACATTTGTCACATGAGAACGGGTCATCTCTTCGACTCGTTCTTAAGTTCAACAGCTCGGCTGTGGAATGATTTGCCGGCCTCTGTGTTTCCTCCTTCCTACAACATGGGTCTCTTCAAGACCAATGTTCATTCCTTCCTCTCCTCAAAAAGACCCTCCACACAGCATCCCAGATGACATAGGCCCTGAGGGAAATTATTTTCCTCAAGGCCTCCTGTGTGGAGATAATGTAAAAAAAAAAAAAAGCAAAACTTTGAACGCGTTTTTCAACATGGTTGAAAACATATTAGAAATACTATACATCCGATTTGCATGCACCAAGTCTTAAACTGTTAATAAAATCCATTTACTGGCACCATGCGGGGATTATTAATAAAGGGCCTCCCTTCAATTTTTTTTTTATGAACGATTAAATTTTCCATAAAATATCGAAAATAAAATTCGCTGGTCTGCCATTTTTTTCTATTTTCTATTTTTTACCTTAGGAGCCCCGCATTGCCTTACGATATCTCGATAATTAATCATGCCATTTCATTCATATATTTTGTAATCCTAAAATGAATACCAACAATTTTTTTCCCATTTTTTGATTTTCTAATTCAAAGCACGTAATAGAAAAAAAATGTTTTTGATAAATATTAGTGCAAATCGCGTTTCCCGCTACTGAATCGCTTGCGTTTCGTACTATTATTCTTGTGTTCACTTTATGTTGTTGAATAAATTTTTTTTCAGTCTAACATATCCAGGTAGCCACCCGGGATAGCCCGTAGCCTTGTACCTTTCGACAGTCTCGGTCAGTTTCAACCTTTTTGCAGATAACACATGTTTAGTTTCTGAGGTTCTCAAACGTTTATTTAAAACCAAAAGTGAAGCTACATAGTGTTAAGTTCTTTTAAAAAAAGTATATTTTATTTTTTAGTTTAATTTGTAAAACTGCTTTTAATTATTTTATGATAATTTAACGGATCCGATACTACTAATCATGATAAAGAAGTTTTTTTTTAAATATAAAAATATTATCTGTAGGTAAGCGCTTGTAAAGCTTTCTTAGTCGTATTAATTAAAATTTAGAAGACGGGAATGGGTAAAAAATTTGGCAGGCGGTTATGGGTACCGCCTCTCCGGGAACCATTTATTGGATAACAAACACCTCTGCCATAGGTCACCTCAAGTTGTTGGTTTGGTGACAGCAGGGGTGCCCGGGTTCATGGGGTGAGGTTTGTCCGAATCTTTGCGGCGGATGCTTCTGCCCATCAGCTGCCGGACCTGGCGGGCCGGATCGGGAGAGAATGGTTGAAGGAGTCCCTTTGAGTTTTACAGCCGTACGCTCTCGGAACATTGCCTTGCACCGCAAAGGTCGTAAAGAAATTATCATTGTTACACTTGAAATTTAAGCTTTCTTTGTAAATTTATTAATGTGTCATTAATTTTTAATGAAAATTAAAGAGCATTAGCTGTCCACTGCAATTGTTCATAAATTGGGTTTATTTGAAAATATATCCCACTGTTTAAAAAGCCCAGGCAACCGGTTTTTCAGGCGGCCGAGGGTCCCAGCCACATTCTGCGCTAGACGAGATGGTTGAGAACAGGCTTCTCGAAACAAACTATTTATTATGATTTGTACCAATACGAGCGGGGGCATCCGATCCCCAGGTTCGGAGCACGCGGAATTTTTGGATGGTTAGTATGGGGAAGGTTAATCCGACCCTGGCAGGGCCGTATTGACCATGAGGCAGTGTAGGCCACTGCCTAGGGCCACGCATGGCTAGGGGCCCCTATGGGTAAAGGAGCCCCGACATGTTTGATCCGGCCCTGACTATGACACCACATATGGATTGTTTTATAAAGGGCCCCCTTCTATTTTTTTTTATTTTTATGAATGATGGAAATTTTCCACAAAATATCGTAAATCAAAATTCGCTGGTACGCCATTTTTTCTTTTTTTTAGATATCGAAATTTCCATACATGGTGCCATAGACACTGGATTTTTGAACAGTTAAAGAATTGGTGCATGCAAATCAGATGTACAGTTTGTTTAATATGTTATCACCAGGATGAAAAAAGTGTTAAAAAAGTTTGGAGAAAGTTTTAACAAACATACAAACTGTTTCAAACGGTTTCATGTAAAATGCTGAAGCTCTGTCAATTTTTCGAATTTCATGTGCATCTTTCAAAAAATGAATTTTTTTTTTTTTTTACAATATCCTGGTCACTTATCCTTGTTTAGGATTTGATCAAGGGGACATGGAGGCATTTGGGGGCCCCCAAATACCGCCTTAGTCCGCCACTGCCTCACAGCAGTTTCAAAGTAAAAAATACGCAGGATTCGCGCGGTTATAAACTTAACGATTTTTTTATATATTTATTTTTAAATCGTACAAATATGATATAATCGGTAAAACACAGGTTTTAATTTGGCTATATAGCACTATCATAGTTTTTATGTCTTCATGTTTAAATTCGAAGGTATGATTTTCTTTAATGTTGGCAAAAAAATTTAAAAATGATCTTCTGAGATATCTCGAGCAATCGAGGCAAATTTATTTATTTTGTTTAGTCGCTCCATTGGTAAAGCGATATTCACATTAAAAAAAAATAATAATAAAATATCGCTTTTGAAGGTGATTAATTTGTCAATGTCTTGAGTTATCATTTGGGCACATAGGCTAGTAGGTATTATCTAATCAGACTTATCTTATAATATTTATCAATGTTTGTCACCAAAAGCCTGGCTGTAGTTGCCGTGAAATTCTTTATTTATATTTTTATCCATCGCTCTCCTTAATAATTGGCGAAATTTTGCAAATTCTCACCTGAGAGGTGCCCTAAGTGTGAGAGGGTTGTGATAATACTATACCTACTGGAATCTTCAAGGTATTATAGTTTTTCATTTCTTTTAATCTCTATGGGTTAAAAGGGATGTGCTCATTGTAACACTTTTCTCTGACTGATTCGTGGATAGTTCGAAAACTCGACCATTATGGAGAGCATTAGTTTCTATGTTCTGATGGTTATCTCCGTCACCGACAGCGTAGACCGTTGTATCTTTTAGCTTGCAGTACTAACTTGCCAATGGTCATGCCAGTCGAGAAAGCTGTCTTATTGTTAAATAGAATTACTTTGAATATCGATATGTTTAACATCAATGAAGCACAATTTAAACGTCAAGCTGTTGATGTTAGTTTCAATCTGCTTATCTTATATAAAATATTTTCTCTCTTTTAAAAACGCTTTAAAATTTCAATTTTGTAATGTTTTTAAAATGAATAATTGAATTGAATTGAATTCTTTAACCACTCGGACCTATAAGCTTGTTTTCACGATACTATAACATTACCAGACATATGTACGACTGGTCAGTGGTTGAGTGGGCATAGCGCTTGGATCCCATCCGGGCGTTGCGTGTTCAATTCCTCGGCTGGCTAAGTCCTCAATCACAACACAAGCAACATTTTCGGCTTTCTGTGGTGGTAGTAGGAGATTTTCAAACATTGTTGGGTTATTCGTAACCCGGGAATGTTTGTCTTTCTTTTAAAAAAAAAAAAATGTATGATGAATGGGACGTACCTGACTTAATGAAAATAATATGTGATTCTGTAATAATTAAACACACTAATTTCGATTGTTGGTGAATGTTCGGGGGGGGGGGGGTGCAAGGGGAAAGGGACGAACATGAACACGCAGGGAAAAACTTCTTTATTAAGTTCTTTATTACTTCACACGGGGAACTCAAACTCACTAATTAATTAATAATTCTTTATTTGAAATGTGCATTTGTTTTGTTTTGTGTAAATGTTCGACAGATTATGCTTATATGAATAATAAGTGGAGTGAAGATATGTTACCGAGACAATGCACATACTTTGGCATTCATATAGCTATTTCATTCATACACATGTAATCTTTGAATGACTACCTTTTTCATAAGCGGTGCTACATTTTATGTTCGACTAGCTGATTAGTCAGACATCTCCAAATACTAAGCAAAACTTAGTATTTGGAGATGTCTGACTAATCAACTGAACGATCGATATCCATGGTCCTAAAATACAATGTTGTCGGATCTGCCAAAAATTTAAAATCATTTTGTTGGTTTATTTTTTTTCCTTTTGATGATTTTTAAGTCCGTATTTTCAGAATATTGAATGAAACGCAAAATATCATAACTACACTACATTTCTTGATCTCAAAAACAGTAAAAATGCAGAAACGAAAAATTAGATAGCTCTTCCTGTAAAACTTCAAAATCGCACATCCGACATTGTTCTTCGGGACCGTATTCGGGACCGTTCTTCGGGACCCGTGAATTGATATTTCAATTCTTAATACATATTTAATTATGCAGTTTGTTACGAAAATTCCAACAGAAAAACAGGGCAATTTTCATGACACCACGCTCACCTATCGAGTACTGCATGCTCTCGGTTTTCTGCTTTCTGATCTAATACATCCGATAATGTATAATTTTTTTTCTATTCCAAACTACGATGCTTTGAATTGTCATCTGCCAAACACCTGATAAATTAATTAAATCAGTTTTCTGCTTTATACTAGTAGTTAAGATAAATCAGTAATAAGTTGAGATTGTGTTTTTCCAGGATCTGAACAATTTGGCCAAAATGTTCTTTAATAAACTAAAGAGGAAAGAAATTGGAGATCCTGTGAAAGTACATAGAGATATCAGCGTTGTCTTGAACACCAAAACTGGATATCTTGAGGGTCTGCCGGAATCCTGGATCAAAGAGCTGGAGCTGGATGAACAAAATGCAAACCCCAAAGCTGCCGTCCAAGCCTTTAAATATTTGAAATATGCCAAGGAACAAGAAACCTCAAAGCCTTACAAATTATTATTTACCGAAGATATAATAGAAAAAGAATCGTTGGAAATTGAAAAAATTAACATAAGGAATGACCCAAATAGAACAAACGGGAATATTGATGAAATAATGTTACTGTCCAGAAGAGCATATACGGAAGTACGAGATACAATACCATTGGCGCAAGTGAAGAAATTCCCCGAGGAGTCGTCCCAGAAAAATAATTATGACGGCGGTTTGTCCAGTACTGATGGGGGTATAAGAAAAAAGCCTGTAGATTCAGAAATCCTTGATTTGAGAGAGAAAGAAAGGTATAGCGCTTCTCTGAGTGAAAGGGAGGTATTTGAAGAGATTAAAGGCATTTGCAACAGTGACGACCCTCTCGTAAGATTTGAGAAATTGACAATACTTGGATCAGGAGGTACAGGTAAGGAGTGCTTTTTCATTTATTTTAACATTGGAATGAGGTTTCTTCCACCTTCTTTGGTTGACAAATTCAGAATAACATTTTTTTGCTAACATGAAGTTAATTTATGTTAGAACTTAGATCTACAGATGAATCAAACCATTTCTTTTATTTATTATGTAGTGCCGTTCCTTATTCAGAATATTCCTTGGTGAGAGATGGCATCTCTGTTTCTGTCCGATTTTGGCCTTTCTTCTCCTCTTGCCTTCATTAAATATTCAAATTTCGCACCATTTGCCGTGCGATTTTTGTCCCTCTGTGAACTCAATCACTGTCGCCAACAGCTGGGCGCATGCAAGCGTCGACGCCATTTTCTTCAATTGTAGTTCACCAGATAGGGGATGAGGAATATTCTGGATAAGGATGGCAACATAATGGTAGGTAGAGCTCCAATATTATTCTTTGATGTCTTAAGATCGTATTGTATAAACTAACTAACTAACCATCACGCCGTTTCTCCGCAGGGGTAGGCAGAGAGGACGGACCGCCAAACAACTCGGTCTTGGCACACACTCTTTGCCTCACTCACATTCATACATCGTCTCATACATACTCTTCTATTATTCTGACTTTTGACATGACCCGTCTCAAGTATCTGATTTACTTGATCGTGCCATGTCTTCCTCGGGCGTCCCCGACTTCTTCTACCATTCACATTTGCATCATATATTATTTTAACACTACTTTCTTCGTTCATTCGCTCTACGTGCCCAAACCATCTGAGGGTCCCTTTCTTAATTTTGCTCATTATACTTACATCAGCCTTACATTCTTTGCGGATATCCACATTTCTAACACGATCATACAAGGTTTTACCACACATACGTCTCAGGGATCTCATTTCAACAGCATTCAGTTTACTTTCATCCTTCCTCTGCCAGTTCCATGCCTCACTGCCATACATCAGGGTAGGTACCAGGACTCCATTGTGGACTGCTAATTTCGCTTTTATTGAAAGTTTTTTATTAGCTCCAACGGCATTCAGTCCTCCATTAATGGAGTTACCGGCATTTACCCTCCTTTCAATATCTCTATCAGCCTTCCCATCTCTGGTCATATTATATTATAATATGACTTATTTAACATATTTGTAGCTAGTGACCCCAATGCAGCTTCAGATATGTTTGATGTGATCCGTTCCATGTGTATAATGCGGACCTGTGAACGTTTACCTTTAGAAAACATTCAAAACAAATAAAGTTGCAATGCAAATGTTGAAACTCATGGCCGCTAATTTAAAGAAAAACGTTTATTTTTTCAGCTTCTGTTTTCAACGCTATTGATAAGCAGACTAATGCCAGGGTGGCGGTGAAGGATATAGACTTAAGAAAGCAGCAAAGAATTAAATTTATGTTAAACGAAATCAATATACTTAAAGAAATTCAACACCCAAACCTAGTTAATTTCTTGGGTGCCTACTTGAGCAATAATCACCTTTGGATCGTGATGGAGCTCCTCGAAGGAGGGTGTCTGACAGATCTGGTGCTAGAAGTAGTCTTGAAGGAAGGACAGATGGCGGCCATCTGCAGGGAAACTTTGTTCGCTTTGGAGTACTTGCACTCTAAAGGAATTATCCATCGGGACATCAAATCTGATAACATTCTCCTCGGGATGGATGGCAGTGTTAAAGTAACTGACTTTGGCTTCAGCGCCAACATCAGAGGAGATGAAACAAGAGAAACCATGGCCGGGACCACATATTGGATGGCTCCAGAAGTTGTTACTCGGAAGCAGTACGGGAAAAAGATTGATATTTGGTCTCTCGGTATCATGACCGTTGAACTGATTAATGGCAAACCCCCACACTTGGGAGAAAGTCGTTTACGAACCCTGTACCTCATAGCTACTGAAGGGCGGCCAGTGGTGGACGGCTGGGAAACCCTCTCTCCTGCTTTACAAGACTTCCTGGACTGCTGTCTGCAAGTGGAAGTGAGTCAGAGATCGTCTGCCTCGGAACTCTTGCGGCATCCTTTCTTGGAGAATCCTATGAAGCTCTCTACCTTGACGCCTGCTATCAAAAAAACCCACGAAATTAAAGTAGATGAATTGAAAATAATGGAAGATATAACTTCAGATGTAACTTCAAAATATAATATACTCATGGCTCAATTAGAAAGCCTGAAACTTGTAACTGATTCAAGTAAATAACATATTAATTATTACCAATCATCTACCCCTAGGGATCAATACCTGAAAATTTTGAATTCTCTATTTTACTTTATTTTAGTGTGGTCTAAAAAACCTAAGTCTTGTACAGAAAAAATTATGTTTGAATACCATTTTTTCAGGCATTAACTTCTTTACCACCGATGCTAAATTTTCGCCAAGCGCCAACTGATTCTATTTTCATAATAACTTGCTTGCTTTTTTGCAAAATGATGTTTTGTAAATTGTACACTCTTACTAGATATGTGTTTATGTTTATATATTTATAATACTAGTATTTAATCTACCATAGAAAAGTTTCCCCAGAAAAGCTAGTTTAAAAAAAAAATACATAAATTACAAACAAATTTTATACAGTAATTAATTACATAATAGATGTATTTGATTTACCGCCATAAATAAGCAGGGCTTGTATGTAAGGGGGGGGTGTTATTATATTGGTTTTATTTGAGATGATTCAGTTCAAGTTTAAAGAGTTTAAAGTTCAAGTTTATAAAGGGAGGTTATTGACATAATTTATACCTAAATACAGATAGGTATTTTATATGTGCTTAGTATTAAATTTTGGGATTTTAATATTGTTTTGATATCTTGCTGATATATTGAAATTTAAATTATTTAGCTGCACAGATTTCTTACATGTTTGAATTTTTTTATAAGTAGGTACATTACATATTCTTGTCAAAATCGACTTTAAATTTTTACTTTAATAAATGAAACCCAATTTAAAAATGTGTTCAATTTCTATAAATGGTTACGTCCATACACATACCTACACATACACATACCTACATAGCACGCATACATACTGTCACTGCTTGGGATTGGTATTAATATTGTTGCAAATTCCTTTTCCTACCTATCCCTATTGAGTATCTGTCAATTCCTACTCAGTCTGTAATAAACCCCCGCCGCAACATATAGCCATTGTGCTCCGCTATGGGTGAACCGCTATTAAATCAACTCCGCTGTGTACGATCAAAATAATGAAATTCACGCCTATTGCTGTTTTGTGCCTGTTGGATGGGAGAGAAAGCAGACGAGTGCGTTGCCAGCCTACAAGTTTTTTCATCCTTTTGATGAGTCCTTTCCTTGCTATGCAACATGTGTTTTTTACCATTTCAGGCAGTGATAGTAACACAAAATCAAGGTCCTTCGCCAGTTATTCTTTACACAAACGTATCAATCCACTCTACACAATCAAAATCTCATTCAATAAATATATTGCAAACTATAATCCGGACGCCTTGATAATTCGGAAGGGGTCTTGTTTTTCCCTATCCCGATTAGCGAGGCCCTACTGTTTTATCTATTTTTGGTGCATAATATATTGAAAATATTTTTTCAGGAGAAATGTAGATGGTTTTTTTAGGATAACCTTAATCATCAATCTTTGAACCCTTAGTTTAGTTTTATTAGTTTAACTTTTAGTTATATTCAGAAAAATTATATTTTTATATTTTCCTTTGGAATACACCTTTTTTTACATTCGCTCCACATAGAAGGCTTGGAGGAAAATAATTTCCCTCGTGGCCTATGCTATATTTGGGGATACTGTGTGGAGCTGTGGTAGTGGAGCTGTGAAAATGCTGTTGTTTTTTTAAGGAAAGGAAAGAAAAAGGTATAAGGTGGGTATGAATCTCAGAGTCAATGTATCGAGGAGTGACAGACGTTTGAATTTATCCCTTCCAATAAGGTGCAAGACGATGGGTCAAAATGGGTGGGTAAAAAGGTCTCCCTCAACCAGTCAACCTAATCCGGCCTGCCACACAGTTCGTGAGCACACGCATCCCTGTCAAGACCTAGAAAATCCTCAACCCATGAACCCGGGCACCCCTGCTAAGCCACCAAATGTAACGAACCATTTGGAGTGACCTTTGGTAGAGGTATTGGATATCCAATTAATGGTTCCCGGGGCGGTGGTACCCGACTCCCAAACTGCGATCGTGTTAAAGTGCAAAAGTGTATAGCATAAGTCATTTATATTCTTTAAATAATCATTACTGTGAATAAATCTACTAATAACAATAAAATATTAAATGAAAACCAAATTTATTAATATTATTACCTGCAAAAGTCTCAAATGACACATTGTTTTGGTTTATAATGTTAATTAGTTATTATTAATAATAATAAATTATTATTTATTAATAATAAATTGTTATTATTCTACAAAGTCACTTAAAATTAGCAAAATCAGTTTTGATGGAGTAAGAAACCAAAGTAAAAATTTTAGTTTCTTTTCATTCTGTGATCACTTTCCACCACGCTGGATAAATAATGGACACCTCCGCGGTCAAGGGATAAGACTCTCGACTATGATTGCAGTAGTTGTAGGTTCAGATAGTGCAATTTAAAACTTTTTCCTGATTGCTCGAGATTTTTTGGTGACCATTTTGAATATTTTTATTTATGAAAAAAAATAATAAAATCGTAAATTTCATCTTAATTACTTACAAATAAGGGAAAATTGTCCAAAATTGGTAACAAAGCAATCCGAGATATTTAAATAGTGCCATATTATGGCAAAAAGCGCTCCAGTGGATAATTATTAATATTTTTATTTTTTTTAATTATTCTTTATTCATAAAAATATCTTAGATATACAGTTTTTACAAGTTTTTCGACTGTCACACTAGGCACATGCCTGTATGGTAGTCGAAAATTGTTTCACAATTAATTCCTTTAAAAAGAACGTATAAATATGTAGCATATTTGCGATACATTCCAGAGTGGAATACCACCTTTAAGAATTGAATCACTCCGACAAAAGACCACCATTCATAATTTAAACTTCGCTTGAAAAGGCTTTAGCCATGTTTGGTGACTAGATCTGAATAATAGCCAGATTCCACTCTACCTTCCTTTTCTCATATTTTTCCCCTCCCCACTATCTTCAGCCTCACAACAAACCCCAATAGGGGCTGCCTTAGTCTCACTGGCTTCAGATAATTGAGCAAACAGCAAAAAAAGCTAAACTTCAAAAACTTCATAGAAATGAGACAGACCTATGACGAAATAATTTAGAAGCTCTAGAAATAATAAATCAAATCTGTTGACTAAGTAATCAATTTTAGACGTGTTTCCCTTCTACTTTTCCACACCCACTCTTAGCTCTTCTTTCTTACTTACCACCCCATACTTATTACTTACTTACTTACCACCCCATACTTACCACCCCATCTTACATAGACTTTAGTAAAGCATTTGATACTCACACTCCATTCTGATAATGATACTAAAAAAATTGAATTAAGGGGAATCTTCTTAGAAATATAAGGTATCTACAACCTTAATTAACTCATGATGAAAGAGAAAGGGGCCTCATTTGGCCCGGAGCTCTGCATACCAGTACTTCAAAAGTAAAAAAAAAAAGTAAGTAGGTACCTTAAAAACAGAAAACTAACAGTTAAAATTAAAGCTGACTCCCATAGTTAGTAAAACTAAGAGCACTTTAACACAAATAATAAATATATTTAGTTGTTCCATTTCAAGACATTTATGTTCATAGTTTTAAAAATATTTGTGATGTGTTTAATCACTATTCATGATTTCATTTAGTACTATTTTAATAATGAAAATGTTTAAGATTGAATAAAATTACTCCATTTATTCCAAAAATATTTAGAGAGTTTCAATTATCTACACAAGCTGTTCAAATTGTCTACACTCAAGGCCGTAGCCAGGGGGGGATCAGGGGGGATTGATCCCCCCCCGAAATTGATATTGACATCGAGAAGGTAATTGATTTGTTCGCTGCAAAGAAAGCCTAAATTTAATTGTGTAATTATAAAAATACATGATAAGATTGATACGTTACACCATTTAATTTCTTTTAATAATCACTGTTCCGCCAAACAACCCCCCCCCCCCCCCCCCCCCCGAAATTGATATTGACATCGAGAAGGTAAATGATTTGTTCGCTGCAAAGAAAGCTAAAATTTAATTGTGTAATTATAAAAATACATGATAAGATTGATACGTTACACCATTTAATTTCTTTTAATAATCACTGTTCCGCCAAACAAAACCCCCCCCGAAATTGATATTGACATCGAGAAGGTAATTGATTTGTTCGCTGCAAAGAAAGCTAAAATTTAATTTTGTAATTATAAAAATGCATGATAAGATTGATACGTAACACCATTTAATTTCTTTTAATAATCACTGTTCCGCCAAACAACCCCCCCCCCCCCCCGAAATTGATATTGACATCGAGAAGGTAATTGATTTGTTCGCTGCAAAGAAAGCTAAGATTTAATTTTGTAATTATAAAAATACATGATAAGATTGATACGTAACACCATTTAATTTCTTTTAATAATCACTGTTCCGCCAAACAAAACCCCCCCGAGATTTTTTTCTGGCTACGGCCTTGTCTACACTATAGGGATAATTGAAGCAAACTTCCCCGTCTTCTTTAAGTGGTTATTGTAGCTTACTTGTATAAGTTATGGCCACTTAATAAATTTATTTTGGTAATTAGGTAGATTTATAATTCATCTGGCATAAACATATTATCTGTAAATACAAAAGATAAATCACTACACATACCTAGTTGAAGTAAAATTGTTTCAACCGTCCCCAGTGTCCCCTACATTTGATGTTTGCGACATTTTTGTATTAGAGTTGCAAAATTTTTGTGCATTGACACAACATTACTATGTTTCGTGTATGCAATGTTTTAAAATTAGATGTAATGTATAATAGAGAACTCCAGTCCAATTTTTTTTAATTTTTTTTAATGAATAATGACCTTCTAACTTAAATAGCTGCATTTTTATTTTTATTTTTAGAGTTAGTTTTAATAGTTAAAATAATTGCCAAAGTTTTAATTTTTCAAGACCCCCCGAAAACCACCGTATGTATGGTGAATTGTGTGACGTCATCACTCCTGAAAAATTAGCATAGGATCTACTCCAGCAGAGCCCTGAGTTCTGAAGTAAAGTCTAAATACTCCACTGGTGAAACTGTTCCCCAGGACATTCAGCCTGAGCACGGTAGCTCACACCTTGGCTTGGGATGGCTATTACAGGTTTGTGTTTCCACTCCCTGAGCGATGGGTTCGCCACACTCCCTACGCTACTCTATGGAAGTTACTTATGCACAAGTTACCCTAATGATTCATGTCTTAGTCATATTTTTCTGAAATAAAACTAAATTTACCCACATATATCTGCTACCTTATAAGTTGACATTACAGACCACTATCCCACCTTCTACGGCCATTGTACTGTAAAATCACATAGCAACACAAATTCCAATAATCATCAGCAAATCATAATAAAAATTAATTACCTATCTCTAGACATCTCACTGACAATCGAAACACAGGACTCAGTGCTTTCTAATAATGACCCAATTATTTAATATTTAAATAACATACTATATACACTATCATGAAATATTCACTCTTCTTCTAAAACCAGAAGCCTAAATTTGCGGAATCGGAGACCGCGCACGACTGCTTATGTTCGGCGCAAGGGTGAGACTACTGGAAGGTTAAATGAAAATGTATATATAAAATAAAATTAAAAGTTCTTTAAACTGTTAGAAGAACTTAACATATGTATTTTTTTTATATTTATTTGTATGTAACTTAACATATCATTTGAATTGTAATTCAGTAAACACAATTTTTTTTTGTGGTTTATTTTATGTTTTTTAATCTCTTTAAAGCTATAATGTACTTATGTATATAAGTAAATTTCAACTGTTTTAAAAACTCACAAGTATACCCACGAACTGGCAATGCCTATGCGGGATTTTTTTGGTTAATCTGCTAATTGTATTATTCTCTACTTATTAAATGTTTAAATAAAAAAGCCTCTATGTATTGTAAAATAATACCAAAGTATCTACCAAAAAATTATTAATCAAGAAAAAAAAAAAAACGTTACATAAAAATTGGGTGACCGGCCAACTCAGAATGAAACCAATTCAGAACCACCTCAGAAAGGTCATTAAGAGTGATGATAAAAAAGTTGGTTAAATAGGTCTTAAGTTAGGTTAGGGTTACATTTTAAAATTATTTTTTCATAGCTTTTAATGACCTTTCTGAGGTGGTTCTGAGTTGGTTTCATTCTGAGTTGGCATGGAACCAAAAATTGAACTGCGTTTGACAACAAATGATAATTTTGACATTGAACCTTTGGATTGTCATAATTTTATCCATAATTAAATTTAAAGTCATTGTTTTGCTAAAATACAACTACATACATATTCCTAAGAGATTTTTTTATTTTATGTGCAATTATGTATGTGTTGGTAGATAAGGCATGTTATCTAATCAAATATAACTAAGATATGTAATGAATATTGAAGATTAATAATTTTTAACTTACAGTTCAATTATTCCTTGAAGCTGAAGAAATTTTTCATTTATTTGTAAGATTATGTGCAATAACAAGTAGCAAGTGATTTTATTAAGTTTTGTGAGTGTGCAATTTGCTCAAAATGTCCAACAAGAAGAAGCTCAAGATGAAAGACATTGGAGATCCGGAGGACTTTAAAAAAGAAATTTGTGTTACAAAGAACCCCACCACAGGAAAGCTCGAAGGTATACCAGACACCTGGGAAAAAGATTTATATGAAAGCCGAATGATTTCTGAAACTTCTTCACTCAGAAACTTCATGACAGCAGGAAAGCCGGAAGGTTTACCAGACATCTTGGAAAAACAAAATAATCAAAGCAGAATGATTTCTGAAACTTCTCCACTCGGAAACTTCTCCAGAGCAGAAATAATTCCACCACGACCTGGAATACTCAAAACAGTGAAATTTGAGTCAGACTTCAAAGACAATGATGAAACTTTAGGGCGTAGTACATCTTCCGCTTCCAAAGTTAATACAATGAGAAACAAAGACAGTTTAGAAACTTTAGAGGCTAATACATCTTACATTTCTGAAGTTAATACAATGAGAAACAAAGACAGTTATGAAACTTTAGAGCGGAATACATCTTACATTTCCGAATTTAATACAATGAGAAACAAAGACAGTTGTGAAAATTTAGAGCGGAATACATCTTACATTTCCGAAGTTAATACAATGAGAGAGTCAACTGAATATGGAATAAGCATTGATGAAACAGAACGACCAGAAATAAGAAGAACGTTTTCGAGGCCAAATGACCAAATGTTGGCCGTGATGCAGGAATTGACCCAAAAAATAGAACACCCCGAGAATCCAATTTTAAAGAGTAAAGAAACCAATAAACCTGCCGAATTAGGCAATGCTTCCGAGAATAATAAACCTGCAAAATCAGAGTTTGCTTCGATGATCGACCATGACTCTGCTATATTAGATATTGCTTCAGTAATTGACAATCAATTAGCTAATTTAAGCATTGTTTCAGCGATCCACAAAAATCCTCCTGAATTAGGCAATACTTCAGTTTTTGACAATAAATCTGAAATCAACGATGAATATGCTGAATTAAGAACCGTCTGCAATAAAGAGGACCCCAACATCAGATTTCGGAGATTGAAAGAGCTTGGAGAAAATGATAATCGTAAATATAGACTTTCTTACTTATTTCTAAACCAGAATCACAAAACCACACTAGACCATTTCGAGGAGTAAACGGCCCCTGCACCAGCCTGTAATTTAACATAATTGAAAGATGGGAAATGCTAGTTTGCATTTGTGATTTCAGTTGTTAAATACAAGGGCTGACTGAAAAATAAGGTCTCCAAGGCACTGGGTGTAGCCTGGTTTCCCCTTGTCAAATCCCCACCACGTTGCACCCTCTGTGACACTTAGTCTCGGCGTGGCAGCCATTCACAATGGAGCTTCCACTCGCCGCGCCCGCCAGATGTGAATTATGCTCTGTAATTCGTTTTTAAACTGTGCTTTGGCGAGTCTGAACGATGCCACTGGGATTGTTCCTTTGTCTCTGGGGTCATGTTATGCATCCGGGTCTTGTCTCCAGTCACAATTGAGTCCAAGAATTCTTCGCCATCGATGTTGTAGCACTCAAGGATTTCACGGGCTGCTTCAACCTGTTGTTGTTTGTGATCTTCGGTGAGCATTTTGAGACCCACCTTGGGCAGACTTTGTGGTCTCCTAAATTTTTTGTCAAAATCTTGTCAATAGTGGTCTTACTGACATCAGGGATCATATCACAGAACACCCGAACCGTAACCCGTCGATTTGCAATCATTGTTTTTTCAACTTTGGCATTTTTCCATCTGAAACTGATGGCTGTCCGGCACGCTTTTAAATTCTCTGCATCATTTGCTCACGTTTTCACACTCGTACACTGTATTCCGTACACTTCAAGTAGCTTAGAACGAATTTCTACCAGGGTTTTGTTCTTCGCACAAAAAAACTCATTATAGAGCGTAATTCACACCTGGCGGGTGCGGCGACTGGAAGCTTCATCGCGAACGGCTGCCACGCCAAGACTGAGTTTCACAGAGAGTGCAGCGTTGTGAGGGTTTTGGCATAGGGAAACCAGGCTACTCGCCAGTTTTGTCTAAAATTGTTCCTCGCGACCGTAGCACCTTGGATACCTTATTTTACGGGCAGCCCTCGTATCAACTAGTCAATACCAAAAAAAAAAAAATTCCAGCAACACTTTCATACACTTTAGTAATGTGGTTATCTTAGGATCTAACAGCTTTTTAAAAAAAAAATTGGATTATGTCAGTCTAAGTGCATTCGCTCACAGGACAAATAAAAAGAAATCAGTTTACAACTCAAGTCATTATCCTGTGTATTTCAATGGTGGTCTGCGCACTATGCAACTTCTCAAAGACCAGTCGTCTACGGCAACACAACCAATCATTCGCAACCCGCCGTGCTAGTCGCCAGCGCGTTTCAGTTGCCAGTTGTGCCGCAAGAGCTATCAGTTGTCGAGAAATTTGCGATATGTCCAAGAAGAAAACATCGAATTTGTTCAGGAGCTTGATAATTACCTTGAATTTATGAACATAGGCTTCCTAACTATGCATGAGAGACCCAACATTAAACATAATAATTTTTGTAATTTGTAAATATTCATTTAGTAAATTTAAATACCTACTGTACTGTTAGCGCATATATAATCACTGTACATATTATGTTATGCACTATTTTAAGATTAATAAATAAAATAAATCATGGGAAAAGCTTGGAGTGGGGAAGACAGTAAATTTATCAGATATGTAATTGTATTTCTTTATTTTTATATTATTACATCTTATGATTCCGATCCTTTGTTTCTCTTATCTGTGATTCCAATACATTGAAAGTGCTGCTTGTGATGCAAATATAAAGTAAATAACTATATAATTTCTTAAGTTGTTAATCTCTGAAGATAGCACAGTTATTTTATTTATTTATTTATTTGAACAAAAATGCTTTGACTGTCCAACTAGGAGATTTTCTGTTTTAGAATTGCATAGTTTAGTTCACTTTAGATAGCTCACAGTAATCGTAATCATTTAAAATTTTACAGTAATAACCAAAAATAATGCTTTCATGCACAAAAAAAAAAGGATATTTATATATATCTCGCTATCATTGCGGCATCTTCTAATAGGTCACTTTCATTCAATCCTGCGTCCGACAGTCCGTATACCGGATGCAGGATCGAATACATGTAATTTGAAGTTTTCCCCACACCTGTACCCTCATACAGTCCAAAAACAAAAATAAGCCATGCGCGATTTTGGTACCTTAATATATTATTGTGGTTCAGTGTTTTGTCTCCGAGTAGCGAGTCGCGATGCTGCTGTAGATGAGTATATTTTTTCAATACAAGGGTCATCCGGAAAGTAGTACCTGTTTGGGAATATAAAAAAATCTAGTATATACATATATATATAAACAAATATGAATGTTTTATTTGTAAAGAAAATACCTTAAACTAATTCTTTACATAGTCACCTAGCAAATTTAAGCATATTCCTCCGCCGTTCCAACGTCAGAGCTGCAGCCATATGCGTGGTTTTGTGTTCATCAGTAAGCATGCGAGGGGTGTTCAACAACTTCATGAATAACTTTTCGTGAAGCATTACAGAAATGTTCACAGATCTCATCAATTGTAACGCGCCAATCTGTTTTAACGAATTCGTCAATTGAACTCAGCAGTTTGTCCGTAATGTCTGACAGCCGTCTTGAATGCTCCTACAAGATAAGTCAGTTAAATTAAGTACTTTAATTAAGTTATCATAATTAATTTGTTCAATGGGTATTGAGAGTATGAAATTAACCTTAAAAATTTATTATGAACTCTCTCAATTTTTTATTGATGTGCTTTTTATAGTACGGGGACCAAATAGTGGAATTGTATTCGAAATTATTTCTTACTAAGACAGTGAAGAAAATTTTAAATGAATAAAATGACATGAAATCTTTTACTGTTCTTAAAATAAATCCCAAAAATTTCATAGCCTTATTAGTATAACTTCATTAATGTGTGGAACAAACATTAATTTTTCATCAGATAAAATACCTATATCCTTGATATGAGACATCTTTTTAAGAGAAATATTGATGATACTATAATGAGACATAATAGGATTTTGTTTCTACAGAAAGGTATTAATTGACACTAATTAATATTTAAAAAACAGTCCATTATGATTACACCAATCCTGTAAGCAATCGAGATATTATACACAGTACCATTAAATTTCAACATATTTATCAATGATACGAACCGTAATTTAAACTAATGTACCTACACAATTATATAATAATAAATTCATTAGCTAATTAAACGATTGCTGAGTAGTATTTTCCTAAGACTTAAGTGACAATGTAATCCAGGTGCATGATAGCATATGGGATAAATTATATTAAGATTTACAACATAAGATAAGTACATAAATGACATAGGTGTAGGTATCTTAATTATTTATTATCATAAAGAAATTATTGTGGATTGTGCTGGATAAACCAAAATCTTATTTATAGGCGATTATATAATTATCTTTATCATAATATTGAAATTATTGTGGATTGTGGTAGATAAACCAAGATCTTATTTTTAGGCGATTTGGCCTTCGTTGATAATAATAATAAAGAATAGCGTCTTCATCATCACTTGATTCTGTAGATATTTATGAATGCAATTTGACAGTGGCAGATGGTAGCTGAAGTGTTCTTCTTCATTCTATGTTTAGACAATCTGAGTAATGACTGAAATTGTAAAATTGAGTTGTGCTGTGAGAGATGCTTGGTTGCCAACCAGTTTGCGATCTGCAGTTTTAGTTTGGTTTTTGTTTCTCTGTGAGCGAAGGGCCTAATAAATATCCTTCGCTCATGAAGAATACTTCAGCTATCATCTGCCACTGTCATATTGTGTTAAAAAATGTGTACAGAATGAGTGATGACTGATGACGAAGAAGCCATTCTTTATTATTATTATCGACGATGCTGGAAATGTATAAAAATAAAATCTTGGGTTATCCAGTAAAATCCAGGATAATTTCAATACGATATCAAGATAGTCAAATAACTATGCAATCTTCTGTGCAATAATATAAAAAATAAACAAATATAACATCTGGTAAATTTATTGTCTTCCTCACTCCATTCCAAGCATTTCCCGTTATTTGTTTATGTATTTTATTTATTTATCTTAAAATAAGTATGTAAGATAAAAAATACAGTTGTTACATATGTGCTAATATAAAAATCACAATAGAATTTGTTAATAAAGGTGCAAACTGAGCATAGTGGGTATTTAAATTACTAATTAAACTTTACAAATTAATAAAATTATAATGATTAATTAATATTGTATCTCTCGTGCATAATTAGGAGGCCTATACTCACGGGTAATTTATCAACCTCCTTAACGAAACCAATGTTTTCCTGCTCGGACATAAGGCAAATTTCTTGAAAACCGACACCTCGTGAGCCGCAACTGGCAACTGAAACGCGCTGGCGACTAGCACGGCGAGTTGGAAGAGACTGGTTGCGTCGCCTGGTCTTTGCAAATTTGTGAAGTGTGCGAACCACCATTGAAATACACGGGAAAGCAACTTGAGTTAAAAACTGGTTTATTTTTAGTTGCCCTGTGAGTGAATGCACTTAGTAGTAACATTTTAAACAAAATCTTAGTAAGAGGCATTTCAAAAAGTAAGTCGGTACTGGTAAGGACTATATTTATATCAGTCAATGTAATCAGTGACAGGAAAATTTTAATTAAATTAACACAATCATGAAAGATTAGGGTTATGGTTTTTTTTTCATAAGGAACTTCAGTGAAAATATTACGGCTTTAAAAAAATATTTTTAAAAAGAGTTTTTTTAAAAATTATTAAAATTATTAGTCCGTTTTTAATTGTGTCATTAAAACACATAGTCACGTTGGTATTATTGAATGTTTAGTGCTGACATCACTGCTCACCATAACTTTCCAGTCATTGTATTGAAATGCATGACACCAGCCATCGGAATTAATAACATTTCATGTTATTCGTTTATTTACATACTGTTTTTTGAGATTTAGTTGTTGTGTTTATTGAAACATTATTTAGGCCTAGATAATTGAGTATCAAAAATAGAGGTATCTCTATTAGTTTATCTCTATTATTTGAAATAATCAAAAACTTTAAACTGTACAAAAAAAATCGTAATGCTACTTCCACGGCCAATCCTCCGAACTACAAACTCCAAAATGGCGGACGTCGAACAGCTGATCCGGCGCCGTATCTTATGAGTTGCCTACCGATTCTTCCTTCCTAAAAAAATACCGATTCTTCCGTGAAGCTAAAAAAATAATAATTTCAAACAATTTTTATACCACTCTCCCGTAATATATTGAAAAATATAATAGCATAATAAATGTAATATAATAAATAAATAATGTTTTTTTTAGTTTCATAGCTTCTTCCATATAACTATCATACAAAATGACAACACCTGTTGAAAATAAAAAAAAACTTTTGGTGAGGATGACGTCACACGATTCACCATACATTTGGTGGTTTTCGGGGGTCTTGAAAAATTAAAACTTTGACAACTATTGTAACCATTGAAAATAAGTCTAAAAATAAAAATAAATAAGCAGTTATTTAAAAAAAAAATTGGACTGGAGTTCCTTATTTTTCAAAGGCGTATCGAGATGCTACTTTGTTGAGATATCATGGAACCATTTTATTGTACCTTTCTATTATCAAAATCAATTTGGGAAGAAAGTATGGGTACCGCCGCCCTGGGAACCTTTTACTGGATAACCAACAACCCTGCTGTAGGTAATCCCAAGTGGTTCGCTACATTTGATGACTTATTGATTCATTATTAAAATTGATTATTCAAAGCTCATATTTATTTGACTTTGTTTTTGTGGCGTGATTTATGGAAGCAAAAAGCATTTTATTGTAGTACCAGTGAGTTTTTTATTAACAAAATAACAGTAAAATGTCAAAAACTACTTGCAAAAGTTCATACATACGGAGCAGTGCTGAAATAGAGCTGTAATTATTAGTTTTAAGTATCCTTAGCAATGCCGTTTTAGTTTTGTTTTATACATTGCAAGGAAATTTGTAATACAGCGTGTTTAATTTTTCAGATTCTCCTTTTCGAGAGTTTTTGTTGTCCTAATCGTTTTTGTTGACTGCCATTTCGTATTAAAGTTAGAATTTCGATTCGAAATTGTCAGTTTATCCGTATTTGTAGGTAGCTGTTTGATATTTAGGAATTAGTCCAGTATTTTTTATTTATAATTATCCCTGCGTGTCCTTTCCTTTGCATTCCCATTTATGTTCCCGTCCCCGTTCCCCTCATGCGTCCCCTCTCAATTATTCTCAGATTGTTTATGGTCACTGGCTGGCAAAAACAAATAACGAAAAAGAAATATATATTTGTATATATGTATACACAGGGTGTCCAGGTGTAAAGTACATTAACTTCGGGAGGTGATTCTACATGATAATACAAGTAAAAAAGAAAAATAACTTTTTTCGAAATTAGGGGTAGTTTTGAGGTAAAAAGATAAAATTAGTCTGGCGTGTGCGGCCAGATTTATTATTTTCCGCTGTTATGATACGGGCCAATCACAATCGAGTCGGGCGCCCGGCAGGCTCTCAGCAAGTAAGATCGTACCTCACACTAAGGATTTTTAGTAGGTACGTCTTTTTATATGGGAAAAAAAATGTTGGAATTTTGGAAAAAGTTGTTAATCTTCTTAACTCAAAGTTAATGCACTTTACTCCCGGACACCCTGTATATTCCACCACGAATTGTCGATATCAAAAACAGAAATGTTGAAAATAAACTCATCCTGTATATAACTTGAAATTGTCGTTTGCACAATCAAGCACGGAAAATCTTTATGCAGAAGTTGCCCTATCTTCATTTCAATGTGTCCAATCTCAATATGAATAATTTCGATTTTGCATTTTTGCTCAATCTTCATTTTAAAATTAAAAATAAAGTATCAAAAACGATAATTAGTCACTTTATTGAGAATTATTTCAACTTATGAGACCTTTACCTTTTCGGAAATAGCTTCGTCTTAAACACGTATCATAATGTTTCATTGAAATAATCAAAGAAAACTCCTCCTGTAAAATTCACTAATGGTAGTTTGGACAATTAAGAACTCGAGCGACGTATTAGTGCCCGGGACATGGGCTGAGGTTTGTCTAGGTCTTGGCAGCGAATGCGTTTACCCACCTACTGCGTGATGGGCCAGATCGGGAGAGACTGGTTGAGGGAGATCTAATCTAGACCTCTCCAGCCGGATTCCCTCGACCCATCGCATTGCACCGCAGTGGGAGGGATAGAATCTTACGTTCGTCACTCCTGGATACCATACCTATCTTACCATATCTTTTTCCTTGCCAGAACCTCCTTTCCTTCCTTTCTCTAAAAAGACCCTCCACACAGCATCCCTCAATGACATAGGCCCTGAGGGAATTTTTTCCTTGTCTGGAACTAATGTAAAAAAAAACCAAAAAGACTTTAATTATAATTATAACATACTAATAAAAACATATTTTTCAGGTAAAGTGTTTATGGCCAAAGACTTGAAGAAAAACACAAAAGTTGCAGTTAAACACATAGAAATAACCAATCAATCAGAAGTAGATTTGGTAATAAAAGAAATTAAAATTCTAAAAGAATTCCAGCACAAGAATCTAGTGACCTTCTTGGATGCCTACATGAGCTCTAATGAAGTATGGCTGGTCATGGAGTTACTGGACGGAGGATCTCTCGCAGACTTGGTGAAAGGGCTGGACATGAAGGAGGACAACATAGCAGCCGTTTGCAGGGAGATCCTACAGGCATTACAATACTTACACTCCAAAGGATCTGTTTATAAAAACCTCAAATCTGACCAGCTTCTCTTGGGAATGAACGGAACCGTGAAACTAAACAACTTTGAAAAAGATTATGAAATTGGAACCCCGCAGTGGATGGCTCCTGAAGTTGTGACCAGAGACAATTACGGATATAAGGCAGACGTGTGGTCTCTAGGTATCATGGCAATCGAAATGATTGAAGGTGAACCCCCGTACATGAATGAAACATTTATAGATGCCCTGAAATTGATAGCCTCAGTTGGCCGGCCAAAGCTGGAATCCTGGAACATCCTCAGCACCGCATTCAAGGACTTCCTCGAGTGTTGCCTCAATATAAAATTGGATGAGAGAGCCTCCGCTTCGGAACTCTTGAATCATCAATTCTTAACAACTGCTTCCAAACTATCTTCTCTCAAACCTCTGATTATAAAAGCTCATATCGACGCTTTAAAGGAAGAGTGACTAAAACGCCAAATCGGGTGAAAATGAGTTATATATGCAGTCCAAATTAGTTTTTTTTCTGTGTTGATTGGTCGTAGTTTCATTGCGATCCGAGCACTTTTATAGCTCTTTAGTCACCACAAATTAGCTACTTTTTTTAAATTGCATCGACTTAAACGACTGCAAATATTGTCTTTTTATATGAGTGCCACTTAAGTCATCTTAGATTATGTATGGTCGTGTGGTGGAAGGTTACATCACTCTTCCTTTCCAGTACTTTGTCAAAATTGTTTGTAAGCTTTTATTACCTTCCCATGTTTTAGGATAAAATGTAGAATTAGCTTTTTTTCCTTACCATGAAATGTTTATGGAACTTTTTTTTTAAGCGAAGACGGTTTACATATATACAGGGTGTAACAGAACATACCCGAGGGATTTTAACCATCGATTCCTGACATTATTTGGAGTAAAAAATGTAAATGAAATTTTGGTCTCCGGTGATATTTTTGATGTTTTTTTTATTTATTTTTTCTACAAAAACATAAAAAAATGGTAGGTTTTGGACAGTTGGAGGCGGGTTGAGGGGTTGGTCGATTACTCGGCTGAGTGACCAATGACAACAAATGGAAGAATTTTTTTTTGTTTGAATTTGAAGAAAAAAAAATTAAAAAAAAAAAAATGTCACAAAAAAAGTCACCGGAGACCAAAATTTCATTTTACATTTTTTACTCCAAATATGCTCAGGAATCGCTGGTTAAAATCCCTCGGGTACGTCCTGTTACACCCTGTATAGCTCCCGTGAGCACTAAGGCCATAGTCCCATTGTCCTATCTCCCATTTTATCTCATTCCTTTGACAGTAACTAAGTCCCTTTTATAAAGTTCACCATTGGATATGAAGCTATATCTTCTAGTTCGACAATATGTCTTCCTAGGTCTCATTTCCCCTCTTCACTCCCCCTTGGTTCCCTGAAGGCCCCATGATGGCAGAGGGCTTCATCTCTCCCCTCCACTCCTTAGTTCCCCGAAGGCTCCACGACGGAGAGTCCACCTCCCTTTTGGTTCCCTAAAAGCCCCACAAGGGAAGATTCCACTCCACCTTGGTTCCCCGAGGGCCCCAGGAGGGAAGAGGACTTCATATCTCCTCCTCCTAAAGACCCCACAGAGAAAGAGTTCACAGAGATGGCCTCGTTTCTCCTCTTCACTCCTACATGGTTCCCCGAAGGCCCCACACGGGAAGAGGACATCATCTCTCCACTTCACTCCTCCTTGGTTCCACAAAGGCCCCGCGCTGGAAGAGTGTCCTTCCCCTTGGTTCCTTGAAGGTCCCACAAGGGAAGAGTTCATAGAAGTGGCCTCAGCTCACCTCTCCACGGTTTCTCCTCTTGGTTCCTCCTACTGGCCCCAGGAAGGAAATCCACAGAGGTGGCCTCAGCTCTCCTAGGTTCCCAAAAGACCCCTAGTTTTGGAACGGTCCAATTCTTTTGTCCCACGAGTTACCAGGGAAATAGGAGGTCTACTCCAGCAGAGCCCCGAGTGCTGTAGTAAAGTCTAAATACTCCGAAATGCGACCTTGTTTCTCGGAGGCACCGTTGGTGACACTGTTCCATTCAGCCTGAGCACGGTAGCTCACACCTTGGTTTGGGATGGCTATTGCAGGTTTGTGTTTCCACTACCTGAGCGATGGGTTCGCCACACTCCCTACGCTACTCTATGGAAGTTACTTAAGCACAAGTTACCCTAATGATTCATGTCTTAATCATATTTTTCTGAAATAAAACTAAATTTACCCACATATATCTGCTACCTTATAAGTTGACATTGCAGACCACTATCCCACCTTCTACGGCCATTGTACTGTAAAATCACAGGCAACACAAATTCCAATAATCATCAGCAAATCATAACAAAAATTAATTACCTATCTCTAGACATCTCACTGACAATCGAAACACAGGACTCAGTGCTTTCTAATAATGACCCAAATATATATTTAAATAACTTTTAAGAGATCATTCAAAATCATATTGAAAAATGTTATGTAATATAATAAAATCAGTATTTTTTTACTTAGTTTTTCTTCTTTTTGACCAATAAAATACTCCAATGATCATAGTATAATTACGTAATTGTTATGTCCGTAAGTGTTTATGTCGGTCTAGATATCACTTAAGGTGGATCATTAGCCATTATTGCTTGGAATATCTATTACTTTTGTAATGATAAGCTTTTATTCCTCACTACATTATTGGTGCATTTGTCCGTGAGGCATTTTTCCTCTCCTATTATGTAGTACAAAGAGTTTAGTTATTCATCCTCGCGTGAAAATAACATAAACCTGCACATTAGTCATTTTTCCTGCCTAAATTTTTAGGCACTTTTGACGAAAGCGCCATTATCTGCGGAATTATTAATATTATTAAAAAAATATGTATAACAATTGATTAGGTTTGATAAACGCATTTATAATTTTCAAGCGACATCAAAATCAGATAATCATTTTCAAAGTTATGATTTTTTTTAACTTTCAAACAGCTCTCCTGAACATAATGGCGCTTTAGCCATTTATCCTAAATAAATTTAATAAGTAAAATCTTTGTATTATGTCGAAGTGTAAAATCGAAGGTGTCCTCGGCTGCTTATTGAAAAGTGATAAATTATTATGTAAAGAGTAAAAACACGGCCAAAAAATATTTGTATATTTTCGAAGTTTGTACCTACTGATACAAATTAAATTACATACGTAATAGAACATTGGATTTAAACATATTTAAATTGGTGAAATGATGATATTGGCGTGAAAGGGGAGGAGCGCAAGTGAGACAGAATGTTTGCAGGACATACAAAGGAATGAATGAGTGATTCAGCTTGAGGTGATTTTTCACAAAAACGGCACTCTAAAAATGATCCAATTATTATTATTTCGTCCTGTCTGGCTAATTAGCAGTTCCAAATACCAGTACCAAGATACTTAGGCGCTTCATTTCATTCACTACAACAGAGAACACCAGTCCAAATTTTTTTAATGAATAATGACTTTCTGACTTAAATAACTGCATTTTTTTTTTTTGGAGTTTATTTTAATAATTAAAATAAATGTCAAAGTTTTAATTTTTCAAGATCCCCCGAAAACCACCGTACGTCATGTAGTGAATCGTACGTCATCACTCCTGAAAAGTTTTTCAACAGGTGTTCATTTTGTATGACAGTTATACGGAAGAAAGTATGGTAGTATTCGATAAGTTAAAACATTATTTAGGTGGAATTATTTATTTATTATATTTTTCAATATTATTACGGGAGAGTGGTATAGAAATTGTTTGAAATTATAATTTTTTTTGCTTTTAAAATCAATATTATCTCAAATGAAGCATCACCTGCACACTGCACAGTTAGTTGTAGGCAAATAAGATACAGCGCTGATCAGCTGATCAATGACGGCCATTTTGATTCGATGTTCGCAGTAGAAGTGAGTCGTTCGCGAACGAGTCGGCTCAGTGACCCGGATCTTCATACGGATCCGTAAGATAATTAAGATTTAATTTTTTTTTTTATTATTTATTAGCCAAGATATTACAATATAATATATTAAATAATATATCAAAATACAATATACATTTTTTTTGGTATATACCGCCTCACTAGGCTGAGCCTGTTCCGAGGTGGAACAGGCTATTACTTATTAAGATTTGTGAGCATGCTCATTACGTGGAGATTCCATCACAGTACAGAAAACTGTCTTTATTAAACATTTCATTTTTCTATTGTTTTGACACTTTCATAAACCTTCCTAAACATACTTGAACTTGTAGAAAAAAACTTGAAGTATGATACTAACAGTAATTGTTGATTTTTTTGCTCGTCCACCCCCTTGTGCCCCTCTCAGAAAAAAATCCTGGATCCGCCCTTGTGCTACTTGGTAGCATGCTCTTTGGCTTCTAGTGAGCAAGTGTGTCCTTAGCTTAATTCAGTTGTTCAATTGTGCCCGTTCACTGAACCGGATCTTTTCGTTAAACGAGACCTAGTGAAGCAGCTCGTTCAACTGAGCTGCTTTGCCCGTCTCTAGGTAGCATTATGATATAGCATATTATACAATTTTTTCGTACAGTTTAAAGTTTTTCAATATTTTAAATAATAGAGATACCGAATTATTTAGGCTTAAATATTGTTTTAATAAACACAACAACTAAATCTCTATAAACAGTATGAAATAACGAATAACATGAAATGTTGTTAATAGTGATGGCTTGTGTCATACCTACATTTCAATACAATGACTAGTGAGGCGTGACGTCAGCACTAACCATTCAATAATGCCAACTTTACAGTGTGTTTTAACGAGACGTTTAAAAATGCATTTTTTAATAATTTTTTAAAGAACTCTACGTTTAATATTATGAAATAAAACTTATATATTCAGAATCAGCGTTCATTGGTCTGTATGAACATATTTTTTTAAAGCCATAATATTTTTCACTGGAGTTCCTTATTTACTATCATATATCTTGAAAAAGTTGGTTGGAAGTCTCGAGATTTTTCAATAAAATATCTGCTTCTTCAACTGTGATGCCTTTTTCTGTGACAAAACAATTTGTTAAACAATCAGTGATACCTTTGCTTATTTTGTTTATATCTCAACAGATATAAACTATTGTCTACAAATATCATATCCACAAGATTATTCGAATCCAAAATCAGTACATTCTGAAATAATAAAAAAAAGATTTATCAAAAAATTATAATACAAGTGAAAAAAATCAGGAAAAAGTTTATTAATTATAATTTTTTTTCTTTTGGAAATCAATCTATTGGAAATTGAGTGTTGGAATTTAGGCTATCAGAATTTTAGTTGATCATTACATACCGTCGGTGTGCGGGCAATTTTTTTTTTATTTATTTAAAAAGAAATAATATAACAAAATAGATAAATCACACCCAGCAGCGGCGTCAACCAATGCTACTTTTACATTACGAGTACCCAGCTGCAGATGCATCTACCTCTCACAACAATATGTATTAGCATCGGCTGTACCCGCCGTCCCATTGAAACCGTCATTAGTGGCAGAACATGCAGCTAATATAACGCAGGCGTTCAACCTAAATACAACTGATGCCAGCTTACAACAACCCAAAGACGATACCACTTCACGGCCCGGTACCTCCACTTCGATTTCGATTCCCCCGCACGTCAACCAGTCTTCTAAACCGGCTCTTACCTTAGAAGCACTCGCAAATTTGATCACCGGTAGAAGAATAACCCGCTTGCAGGCTGCGAAAGGCTCCCAAGGAAGGAAAGAAAGTGGTAACATTTCAAATAAGAGTCCTACCTCTGTTGCGTGTATGTCTACAGCGTCTCCCTATGCCTCTTTCGGTAGTGGTACAATGGACCCATTCGGCCGAACTGTGGATGCGCCGCCCCCGGCCGATGGAGATAAATCAGATGCACCGTCCCTAACTCAAACATCAGAGAGTCAACCTTGGACTAGGTATATTATACAAAAATGGCGTTCCATCGTCGTACGAGGTAGTCAAAGGAATCAGGAGGAATTTAAAAACGAGTACTTCCACCTTTACCACTTGCATCCGCACACACTTCATTAGATAACCTGACATTGCACCTAAAATCAATTATTAACCTTTCCAGGAGTATGGATGGATTTGAACGTCAACGCACGCTTTCACCAGAAGAGTATGGATGTCCATTCCCGTCAAGCATCGCAAACTTAAATTTGGCACATCTATGCTGTAAATAAATATGCATGGTACTGCCATCTGTGGAATTTTTATCATATTAATCCCTTATTGTACATAACCAACATGATTTTATATTTTATCACTGAGTTTTATACAGTCACCGGCAACCAGAAATCAAGTTGTCTCAATATACACAGACTTTAGTAATGAATTTGATACTCACACTCCATTCTGATAAAGAAATATAAAAAATAGGAATTAAGGAATTTTTTTAGATGTATAATAAGCTATCTTAAAAACAAAAACTTACAGTTACCCGTTTAATCAGAGATCAAATTTTTCCCAGTTCACGTAGGTCTCATATAAATCCTTTGTATCTTCCTTACTGTCATGGTGAGAAATATGATCTAAACGATGTTAGAAAGAGAAAATTCCATGCTTTATATTCAAATCTAGAATTTAACCATAGAAAAAATTAAATGCGCATCTCTATGAAAGCAAATTTTCCGACAGTACTTTGAGAAAAATGTATAACATTTTGAGAATTTTTTATTCATTGTTTTTTTACAAAATGACGGTTACAATAACGCTTATAATACATTTGCCTAATAAAAGATGTGGGTATTTTTGATTTTCAGTAATTTTAGATAGAATAAACATAAGGTGAGCCATTAAAAAATATTATTATGTGAATTAAAAATTTAATATTTCAAAAAATTATATTTTTAATATTGACAGTTGTAAACATATTTCATCATTATCACCTTTCAAAAACAGTTTTTAGTTTTCGGATATGTTCAGAAAAATTTCATATATTTGGATTTTATTGCAAAGCAGAAATATTTTGACTTTCTAAAAAATACGCCCGATTTCTGAGGGGTAAATAAAGCTGTCTTATCCCATCACTCTATTATCACCAGTGGTGTCCCACAAGGATCACATTTTGACCCAATTTTATTTAATATATTTATGACATTGTTGCGATCTTGATGTCAATTATTTGCTTTTTGCTGATGACCTACAATACGGAGACGTCTACTAATAACTACAGGAATTCCAAAAACTGAAAAATCAAACTAATATCTATGAGAACCAAAGTGTTGACGAATATCTACAGCACTGCCAGAGGTTGGATTTGCAATTATGTATAGCATATTGGAATAACATAATATTGCGTATGTAAGTATGTATGTAAAAATCCCTAATATCGGACTATTGGACACATTTAGCTGATTAGTCCAACCTACGCTCTGTAGATATTAGTCAACACTGGGACCGTCATAGATATTCGTCCGACCTTAGCTCTGTAGATATTAGTCAACACTCTGAAGTTCGTAGATATTAGTTCAACATATGAGCTGTAGATATTCGTCCGATATACAGGCTGTAGATATTAGTATCTGGAGTCCTACAATACAATCACAATTTGGGAGGCGGATATGGGTGATACCATTTATTAGATAACCAACACCTCTGCCATAGGGGGCGTTCAAGTATTACGTAACGCAATTTTTGAAGATTTTTGACCCCCCCTCCCCCCCATGTAACGCGCCGTAACGTTTTTCCGTACCACCCTCCCCCCCACCTGAAAGTCACAATTAAGTTGCGCAAAGTACTGGAAAGTCGCTTAAATACATTTTTTCTTGTTTTAATCGCGTTTGCGGTAATAAATAAAACAAGAGATTTCGAGAACGAAAAGGATTGCCAACTTGGAAGATTTTAATTCCCTACTTTTTTTTATCAAAATAAAGAAAAACATGTTACATAACGCGTTGTTCGAACCCCCCTCCCCCCCCCCCCCTCGTAACGCACAGTAACGTTTCACAAGACCCCCCCCCCGTAATACTTGAACGCCCCCATAGGTCACCCCAAGTGGTTCGCTGTATTTGTCCAAACTCTTTTTCTTTGTATTACTACATGTTAGGTGGTGAGATGGTTGGCATATTGGCACCACATTACTACATTTGATGTTTGTGACATTTTCGTATAAGAACTGCAAAGTGTCTGTGCATTGGCACAACATTACTACATTTCGTGTATGTGACATTTTAAAATCAGAGCCTTCAGGTAGGGAAGGAAAGGGTAAGGGGAAGGATGGAGGAGGGTGTGGGGAGGGGTAGGGGGTGGGGGGTTTATGGGGGGAGTGGTGTGGGGAGAGGGAATGTGGCGGGATAATGGGTGGGGGAAGAGGTGGGTGGAGGGAGAGGGAGAAGGGGTTGATGGGGGGAGTGGAGTGGAGAGAGGAAAGGTGGAGGAGGCGGAGTGGGAATCCCCTAATACCATGCGAGAGAAGCCGCAGGAAAAAGCTAGTATAATATATAATATAATACAATAGGATGTTTTCAAATTATTTTTTATCAAAAAGTATCGCCTTGCACCGCAGTGGGTGGATTGGATTCATTCGTTCGTCACTCTTGGACACTCTGATCCCCAGCTTCCTACCCACCCCTCATACCTTTTCCTTCCCAGACCTCCCTCCCCCCACACCCCATCATAAAAACATTTAAAATCATGACAAAACAAACAACAAAAATTAACATCATTACAGCGGCGAGTAGTAGGCGACCCCGGCGCAGGCCAAAAATGTTGGTGAATTACACCAACATTCGCGGCCTGCATACCAATTTAAACTCCGTCCACCACCACCTTTTTTCTCAACGCCCCAACCTACTATTCCTGTCTGAAACGCAGATAGCCGAGCCTGTAGACGCCTCCTATCTGGACTGCCCGGGCTTCACCCTCGCAAGCAAGTTCAGACCTAAAGGAGGTGTCTGTCTCTATAGTCGAGCTGACGTCAACTGTGTGCGACTGTTGAATCTGGAAAACTCCAGATTCGACGTAATGTGGGTACGCGTCAATCTTGCCAGTACGGTAAGATTCTACGCGTGTTTATACCGCTCACCGAACCTTAGCGAATCAGACACGTCCGAGCTCTTCAAACATTTAAGCGTCACTATTGATGACCTCTTGCCCCGCTACCCTATGGCAGAGTTTGTGGTCCTGGGGGACTTCAATGTTCATAACGAACCTTGGTTGAAGTTCTCAGGATCAACAGACTCGGCTGGACGCCAAGCGGAATCCTTTGCCCTTTGCTACGGATTGGAGCAAATGGTTCAGGAGCCTACAAGGGTTCCTGATGTCCAGACTCACCGTTCCAATCTGTTAGACCTTTTTTTAACTACTGTGCCACACGGTTACAGTATTGAAGTCACAGCGCCTTTAGGATCGTCCGACCACTGCCTGGTGACGACATCAATCCCTGTAAACTTCAGACCACCAAACGAGAGGCTGAAGAGAAAAGTGTGGCACTATAGGTCAGCAGATTGGTTCGGTCTGCGGGCACATTTTAATGCTTTCCCATGGTCAGCTGTCTGTTTTCGGACTTCGGATCCCTCAAGATGTGCCCAGGAAATTGGTGAGGTCATCACATCCGCGATGGATGGCTTCATCCAATCTACTGTTAAGGAAACTGGTGTAGGCTCAAAGCCGTGGTTCAGTCGACAATGCGCTGAAGCAGTGCGACGAAAAAACGCGGCTTACCGAGCCTACAACACATCTAGAACATCCGAAGACAGAACAGCTTACAACAAAATGGCAAAGGAAACCAAGAGAATCATAAATAGGTCAAAATTCGAGCACGACCAGCAGATCAGCAGAAAGCTGACTGCATGCCCGCATGGCAGCAGGCAATTCTGGTCGCTTGCGGGCTCAATAGGTCGCAATTTCTGCAAATCCAGTCTGCCACCTCTTACCAGACCTGACGGCTCACTAGCAAACACCGCCACCGAAAAGGCTAACTTACTAGGTAAAATGTTTGCGGATAACTCAACCCTCGATGACCAAGGTGCTGTCCCGACGTCGGTTCCTCACTGCGGTTTTCGTATGAAAAAGCTGAGGATCCGGCATCGGGAAGTACTCCATGTTTTACGAGGGCTTGATGTTAATAAAGCTAGTGGGCCTGACGGAATACCTGCCCTGGTACTGCAAAGGTGCGCTGCAGAAATAGCTCCAATTTTGACGAAGCTTTTTAAACTGTCCCTGAAGACTGGCTCTGTGCCCTCTGGTTGGAAAAAAGCGGTTATCCATCCTATTCCAAAGAAGGGTGACCGCTCCAACCCGGCCAACTACCGCCCCATAGCGATCACATCAGTTCTGTCTAAGGTGATGGAACGTGTGATCAACGACAAACTGCTCACATACCTCGAGAAGAACAAAATTATTAACGACCGTCAATACGGATTCCGGCGGAACCGCTCGTGCGGTGATCTTCTCGCGTATGTGACGCATGTTTGGGGGCGATGCCTGGAACGTTTCGGTGAGACCCAAACGGTTGCACTGGACATATCCAAGGCCTTTGACCGGGTTTGGCACCGAGGACTTGTCAACAAACTGCATTCTTACGGACTTCCCGCATCCTTGTGTACGTGGATTGCCGACTTCTTGAGGGAGAGGTCGATTCAGACGGTAGTCGATGGTTTCACCTCTTCCTCTCACTCGATAAATGCTGGCGTCCCGCAGGGATCGGTTCTGTCTCCAACTCTGTTTTTGTTGCACATCAACGACCTTTTGTCATGTGCACCAATTCACTGCTACGCGGATGACAGTACAGTTCATGATAGCTTTTTGTTTGACAAGCCCCCAAAGGGCTCACAAACTCCAACAGCTCGTAAGGCTTTGAAGCAAAGAATGGACGGTTACCTCGAGAGTGTTTTCTCTTGGGGTAAAAATAATCTCGTTGAATTTAATGTTTCAAAGACCCAATCTTGTCTGATTACGTCTAAAAGGGATCGCAATGAAAATCTAGTCTCTTTCAACGGAAGCAATCTTCCGAACAGGCCCTCCATTGATTTGCTTGGTGTAACCCTAAGTGACCAGCTCAGGTATGGGGGCTCCATCGAAGCCAGAGTAAAGTTAGCCTCCCAAAAACTGGGCGTACTGTACAGGGCCCGCAGATACTTTAAAAGTACACAACTGCTAACCCTGTACAAATCCCAAGTGCGCCCCACGGTTGAATTTGGCAGCCATCTCTGGTCTGGAGCTCCAAAATACCTGAAAAATACCCTCGACTCTGTGCAGAAACGGGCGGTCCGTTTGATAGATTCTCCCATCTTAACAGACGGATTGCAATCATTAGAGCACAGGCGTCGGGTGGGAATGCTATCCTTGTTCTACCGGTATTACAATGGAAGATGCTCCGAGGAACTAGCATCATTGATCCCTTCGGCACCGGTGCATAGTCGGGAAACACGCCAAACGCGTGCCCAACATTTGTACACAGTTGACATTAGTCACATGAGAACGGGTCGTTTCTTCGACTCGTTCTTATGTTCAACAGCTCGGCTGTGGAATGATTTGCCGGCCTCTGTGTTTCCTCCTTCCTACAACATGGGTCTCTTCAAGACCAATGTTCATTCCTTCCTCTCCTCAAAAAGACCCTCCACACAGCATCCCAGATGACATAGGCCCTGAGGGAAATTATTTTCCTCAGGGCCTCCTGTGTGGAGTTAATGTAAAAAAAAAAAAAAAAAAAATCCTATATTTTCTTGAAACTCGCGAAACGAGTCAGAGCCTTATCATAAACCATAAATTCTTAGAACCCAGTCACACAAACATGGAAGCAGATAGTGTTAGCGGTAATAAAACGCTAAGTTAATATTTATGATGAAATATATTGTCTCCACGCCAATTGACAATAACAACATTCAAGAATCGGCAAGATTATGTACCGCCATTTGTATTTCCAGCCGTTGGCTGTCCGTGCTGTTGGTAGCTCTGCTCAAGTCTTGCCAACTAGGAGGAGTTAGTGGTTCCCTCCTTTATCGACCGCAGTAGCTGGAAGTAGTGTAACTGTTGGCCGCCAGAGGTGCTAACAGTACCTCTGGAGGCGGATGAGCGAACCAAACGTGTGGGGCGACAATATTTAAATATGCTGCTAACAATAGTATTCATGCAGCTATTGAGAAGAAAATAATAAAATATTATAAAACGATGGCTAAAATTGATTGGCCCGAAGACTGGGCCAAATTTATTTTTATTTTATTTTATTTTAAATACATAAACGGCTATACTGCCTTTTATAAATAAACATACAATAGAGTACAAAAGTAAGAAAAATAATATCATTACATAATAGTAGTTTTAAACTTTAAAATAACATACAATTATTTGTGTATCACAACAAAAAATAACAAAAAAGAACAATGAGAAATATCACATTTCATTTCAACATGTCCATATTGCGTATATAAAGTTACATTATGGAAAAATAATTTTTGAGTGCATGTTTATATTGCGCTAATTTTAAGAAATAAATGTCGCCGATGTTAGCATATTCATTTCCCAAAATGTGTAATCGACTGATTGGTGAGTAATAATGTGATAATGTATGTGTGTTATTATAGTAGAACGGTAGAGTCAGTCTATTGTTAGCGCGACCAGGGCAATGAAATCTGAAAACTAAAACTTTATTGAAACTGTTCAGGTGTTTTTTTTTTCATTTTCCTGACCAGATTCAAATATTAATTGATATTGGACTTTTTAGTTTTAATTACGCCGTTCAATAATTTACCGAGTGAAAAAATGTCCAATGTCAACTATACTCTATCTATTTAAATTAAAATAAATATAAATAAAAAAATTGTGTGCAGTTCACACGCAGTAGAAGTGAAACCTTCATAAAACTAAAGTAGGCAAGGGTGGGGAGGCTACGAAGCACTGCACAAAGAGGAGATCAATTGTTCTATCTCATTCTCTCGCAGCCTAAATCTTATAGATGTAGGTCTTTGTCTCTTTTTAGTGTCACTTTTTCATTTTATCGAGTTTCAAATCACAACTCCCCCCTTCTTAGCCTCCCCACTCTTGTCTACTTCAGTTTTATGAAGGTTTCACATCTACCACGTGCGAACTGTACATTTGGATTGTTTTTAATTTTATATGCAATTAGGGGTCGTCCATTAATCCCGTGAGGCTCGAAAAAGGGGGGGGGGGGGGTTCAGAAAAAAAATCACGAAATATCACAAGGGGGGGGGGGATATAATGTGATATCACGTGTATTTATTTTTCGTTGAACTCACGATAATATTCTGAAAATTTCAATATACTAAAAAAATACATGTGATTTTGGGTATGGGGAGTTGGGGAGGGGGGTAGTCTAAAACCTCACCACGTATCACCGGGGGGGGGGGGGGGGGGGGGGTTAAAAAGTTGCTAAAAAAACATCAAGTGATTAATGGACGACCCCTTATGTATGTTTTGATAGATAAGGCATGCTATCTAATCAAGTGTGACTTAAGATATGTAATGAATATTGAAGATTAATAAATATTATCTGACAATACAATTATACCTTGAAGCCAGAAGAATTTTTTTTTTAAATAATACTCTAAAATTTTAACATTTATTTATAATATTTTTGTGTAGTAGTAGCAAGTGATTTTATTAAGTTTAGTGAAAGCTTAGTTAAGTTTTTAAAAGTGCGATTTGCTCAAAATGTCCAACAAGAAGAAGCTCAAGATGAAAGACATTGGAGATCCGGAGGACTTTAAAAAGGAAATGTGTGTTACAAAGAATGTCACCACAGGAAAGCTGGAAGGTATACCAGACACCTGGGAAAAAGATTTAAATGAAAGCATAACGATTTCTGAAACTTCTCAAGCCGAAATAATTTCACTACGACCTAGAACACTAAAAACAGTGAAATTTATGCCAGGTTTCAATGACGATGATGAAACTTTAGAGCGTAATACATCTTCCATTTCCGAAGTTAATTCAATGAGAAACAAAGACAGTTATGAAACTTTAGAGCGTAGTACATCTTCCGTCTCCGAAGTTAATACAATGAGAAACAAAGACAGTTTTGAAACCTTAGAGCGTAGTACATTTTCCGTCTCTGAAGTTAATACAATGAGAGAGCCAACGGAATATGGAATAACCATTGAAGAAACAAAACGGCCAGAAATAAGAAGAACCTTTTCGGTGCCAAATGACCCCGCCTTGTTGGCTGTGATGCAGGAATTAACCCTAAAAATTGAACACCCCGAGAATCCAATTTTAAAGAGTAAAGAAACCAATAAACGTGCAACAACTGAACAAATAATTGCCGAACTAGGCAATCCTTCTGCGATCAATATTAAACGTGCAGCAATACGGGTTGCTTCGATGATGAACAATCAACCTCCTGAATTAGGCAATAGTTCAATTGTTGACAATAAATCTGAGATCAATGATGAATATGCTGAATTAAGAACCGTCTGCAATACAGAGGACCCCAACATCAGATTTCGAAAATTGAAAGAGCTTGGAGAAAATGATAATCGTAAATAAAGATTTTCTTATTTATTTTTAAACCAGAATCATTAAACCACACTAGACCATTTCCAAGAGTAAACTGCCCCTGCACCAGCCTGTAATCTCTTACGTAGCGTAAAGTGAAGTCACTCCCGCTGTCTACGCGCTTAGATCTTTTAAACAACGGATTTTAATGCGGTTTTCACCAATAGATGAGTGATTCATGGGGAAGGTTTTTAGGTATATAATTTGTCAAGGTTTTGTGCAAATTGGTTGAAATATATAAATAAAGGGAGCGGGCTGACAAGCGGGCGGTGTGGATTTGATTTAACAGATGGCGTTGGTTATAAAGGTCGTCCGGGTCTGTTGTTTAACATAATTGAAGGGAATGCTAGTTTACATTTGTGATTTCAGCTGTTAAATATCAACTAGTCGATAACTAAAAAAAAAATATTCCACTTTCATACAGTTTAGTAATGTGGTTTTCTAAGGATCTAACAGATCTAACAGTTTTTGTAAAATAAGATATAACGTTTGTATTATGGCAGTCTAAGTGCATTCGCTCACGGTGCAACACGGTGGTCTGCACACTACGCAACTTCTCAAAGACCAGTTGGTTATGGCGACACAACCAGTCACTTGCAACCCGCCGTGCTAGTCGCCAGCGCGTTTCAGTTAGCGATGTGTAGATACAGCTGGAGTGGGCTCTTAAACTCGGGTTCTTCGCAGGAAGCGGATCCTACTCCTGCTCTTTTTTCAAATCGACTACTCGCGATCCAGTACTCGGACCCAAACCCGGAACTCGGCGGACCAAGCCACTCGCGAGTCGGATGCGGCGGCGCGGTGGTCGCGGCGGTCCGAGCCACTTGCACTCGAGTCCCGGGTACAACGGCTCCGCTCAAACCCGTGCGTCTCGGTCTGAGCCACTCGCGAGTCGGGAGTAGGTATCGTGCGTTCGAGTTCTTTTACGGGCTCCGGTGGAACCCTGCGTATCGGTTCGGCCTTGTTATTCAAAGCCCATATTCACATGACTTTTGGAGCCCGGGTTCAAAGGATGAGGTTTGTCTAGGTCTTGGCGGCGAATGCGTTTGCCCACGTGATGGGCCAGATTGGGAAGGACAGGTTGAGGGAGACTTAACCTAGACCTCTCCAGCCAGATTCCCTCGACCCATCGCCTTGCACCACAGTGGGAGGGATGGAATCTTACATCTGTCACTCCTGGACACACTAACCCCCTGAATTCCTA